>OZ010589.1:65289154-65659154 GCA_963932145.1 Acanthosepion lycidas
TCAATGTATTCATTCCATCTCAGGTCAGCAGATTATGAGAGACCAAGCAGTCGCAAAGAGGTGCTCTCGTGGAGTTGAACATCACACATTCTAATGAGAGGCAGGGATGGTTCTCTCTGGTGAGTAATAGAGAACAATTTTTTTGTTGAGGCATTAAAGTTAACCAGCCAATTCCTGCCCCAGTCCACAACCGATTGGAGATCCTTTTTGAGACAAACGGCCAAGTTAGTTTTGTTGGCGACACTAGATTTGTTTTTGAGGCAGGAGTAAATAGTAGTGTCATCCGCATAGATGCCTACTTGGGATTATGTAAATATATATATCATATGTATAATATATATGTATGTATATATAAATATATGTCATATATATATATGTATGTATATTATGTAAATATATACATATCATTTGTATAATATATTATATATATGTATATATATATATGTATATATATAGTGTCTAAATAAAATTGTTCTAACCAAATAGATTGATGTACAAAAGAGGGGAAAAATTCCATATCATACTTTTATACATGCCATTGTTTCATTACAGTTTTTTACTGATAATATTTCCCATCTCTCCCCCACCTGCCAAATCAATATTATTCATAGCATACTCTAAAGTATTGAACTCCACTCACATAGCTACAAAGCACCTACCACGTTAGTGGTTGCATTTTCAGCAAATGCCAACAATATTGCCAGCAGTCTTACTGTGAATCAAAAACAATACAGAATAGGTGCAAATCAAAGACCTTGTTATGCAAATGAGCTGCTTTATTGTGGCTAGTTTCAGAGGAGTTGTGTTGATCCAGGTTGTAGAACCTGAATTTCAACCAGAATAACAATCTCAGTGCAAGGAACATTCAATTAATGAACTTTTAATCTAAACCTATTATATAATATCTGATCCAGTCACCACCCAGGAAATAATATCTGAGATGAAAAGAGGAAATAAAATGTGAGATATGGAATAAAAATACTTAATATACAATTGTGGGGTGCCAAATGAGAGAGTGCATAGGAAGTGTTGTTTAACATGATAATCTTACAAGTTGAGTCCCTACTGGACACCCCAAAATTGTTATTCTGTACCATGCTAATCTAAGGTTAGAAAATGTGCAACTGAATAAGAAGTCAAGAGAAAAAATGAGATGAGTAATAACCACAGCCTTGAAATAGAAAGAGAAGAAAAGCAGCAGAGAGTGGAAAAAGAAGCATGTTGTTAGGAAAAGAATTAACAGTAATATTGAACTGAAGGGGAAAAGGAATAAAATAAAAGTTTCGTTTTGTTTTAAGGCTTATCAACCCTTTGCATGTTTTTTAAGACTAGAAAATATTTTTAGATTGTAAGAATTTCTTTCTTTTTTAGGGTTACTGATACAAGTCTTGCTAATTAACCCCAAAAATATTTGCGCATAAGTGAATATAACGAACCCAACAGGAATTGGAACTCATTTTGCCAATTAACAATTCTGAGCCATTGTCCCTTACACTACCTACACATCCAAGCTTATAACACCTGGTATTGTCAAGCAGTCAGCTAGGTATTAGGTTGGTGCAAAAATAATGACGTAATAATGTCGTTTTTTGACGTATTTTTTAACGTCAGAAAACGACATTATTACGTCATTATTTTTGCACCAACCTAATATTAACCAACGTTGATGTTGCTTAACTTCAGTGATCATACTGTAACTGGTGTTTCAACATGTGTCTGTAAACAAAAAGTAGCTTGAGGAATGCATATATAATCAAAGAAATCACAAATTTTTTTTCAGTCATTTTTTTAAAAATTCATTTTTGTATTAATTGACACTGATGTTTAACCATCAGAGAGTGTCTCTGAATTTTCACTTCTCACAATGAACAACCTTCTGTCAGGGAGAGACTTTATTTGGAGTTGACCTTAAGTGGAACTTGTACATATGATCCATTGCTAAAGATACTGGAAAAATGGTTGGTTCCCTATACCACTCCAGTAAGTACCTGACTCCTCCTGCTATACTCTAGCTTTACAAGAGCCACATCATGCTGAAAATGGAGTACTGCTACCATATATGAGCAGGAACTGCCCAATTTTCACTTTCCAATCTTGAGTCCAATTTCTATAGCTATTTCTACGGAAAGTATTCAGAAGAACTACATTCCTTAGTTCCACAAACCTTCATGAGTAAGAGCCACCATGCCACACACATTGTAGTGAACCACCTTTGTATTCCAGTGGTGAAGTTCCACTCGAACAGATTCTTCCCACAACCTTCTGCTTTGTAGAACCAACTCCTAAGAGGATGCTTCCATGATCACTATAATCTTAACTTGTTCAAGTCTAGGGTTAATTGTTATCTTCCCATATATCCCCATAAACTGTGACTCTTACTCTGTAACCCTCTACATTCAGTGGCACTAGGACCTTGTAAAGGGTGAAAATCATTGTAAAAAAAATTGTTTTGTCATATATCATTGTTTAAAAAAAATAGATTAACAATTCCTTTGGTATTCAGTGTCATTAAATGTGTAAATTTACAAGACATTTTGTTGTAAGTCAGTATTATTTCTCTGTCTCAACTATTTTTTTCTCTTTTGGAGACTTGTTCAGCAATGACTACTAGATGTCAGGTGTGAACATGCAAATTTATGAATAGCCATAACAACAATAGATCAGTATTCAAATGGAAGGCTGTGACATTATCAATAAAATTTTGAATGGACTACTAATTGAATTCTTGGTGATTTCTTAGCAAAATAACCCATTCCCCAAATGATCACATGATTTGCAACTCTACATATAATGTTCACCAAATCAGAGTTACATCAACACAAAACATTTTTCCTAAGACTATCAGGAAATGTTGGTTGGAATACTGATATATTGTTGTAATTGTAAAATGTTGGTTGGAATACTGATATATTGTTGTAACTGTAAAATGTTGGCTGGAATACTGAAATATTGTTATTAATAAAATATACTACTTAACACCTCAAATATATCATTATACATCAATATAAACATCTGTCCATAAAAATTTGTTGTTTTATTTTATGGCATATCAACCTCAATGGGTTATTTAATGCCAATAAAATTTTCATTGTTGATAATATTTTTTTTCCAAAAATCTATTTCTGTTAATATTTTTTCCTTCAAAAATCTATTTCTGGTAAGAACTTTCCTTCGCTGATAATATTTTTTTTCAAAAAATGTATTGCTGGTAATGTTTTTCAAAAGTGTATTGCTGTTAATAATTTTTTTTTTTTACAAAATATTTCTGGTATTAAACCCTATTTTTACACTTTCATAGTGTTTTGACCTGAGTTTGGGTGTTAACTATTTGCCCATAGCTGGGACCTAACAGGTGCTACCACCCTGGGTCAAGGTGAGCCTGGAAACATCAGCAATTAAGAGGTGGTTCCACACTCCTCAAAACCTCCTGATCAGAGGCCTTACTGTAAGACGTAGTTTATTGTCTTACCCAGGACACGGATGTAGTTTATCGTCATACCCAGGATAGCCATATAAAGTATCTACTACTGAGTAACTGTTAAAGCACTAGACTTATAAGCCATTGCTGATTTTCATCCTTACTGGGTGCATATAAATGTGGTTTAGTGCAAAAGCTGTATGTAAATGTTTGTATTTATCTAAGTAAAAATACATTAAAAATAGATCTATAATATTTAAGCATTGAAAGGTTAATAAAAACAAAATGTATAAACATTTTATGGTGGGGTACAAAATTTTATTAATGCTATAAAAATGGACATTTTAAAACCGTATATAAAAAAAAATAACAAACAGGGAAGAAGATCAAGTTCTTGTACAAACAATGAAGTTGATCAATGTCAAGCCTGGTGAGTACCTTGATTGGTTACTGCTTGGGAATACCAGGTGCTGTAAACTTGAATGTGCAGGTGGGGTATAATGCATAATGGCACAGAATTGTTTATTAAAAGAGCTGATTTCCAATTCCAGTTGGGATTGTTATATTCATATGAGCAAATACCCTTGGAAAAAGTATGGATCCACCTCTCCTCCTCCAGCTATTAGTTAATTAGTAAGACTTGTATCACTAAACCATTATTATCTCTAAAATAATTTCTTACAATCTAAAAATATTTTCTGGTTTTAAATAACCTGCAAAGGGTTGATAAGCTGTAGAAAACCAACTATTCAATCAACAAGAAGAATATTGATACATACATACAGTTTTAAAAGATTGAAGGAAGGAAGAAATTTGAAAATGTTTAGAATCACTCAGATGAAAAGAAAGGTTTAAATCCCAAACAGAAATCTTATGAATACATAATTATCAAGAGTTGATATTTTCCTGATATTTTAAGGCATCAGATTTAATAATAAATGAATAAAGTGGTCTTTACTTTCAAAGATATTAGTTATCTTTTAAGTTTTATTATGACAAAATACAGAGGAAAAAAACCAGTAAAAACATTTGTTTACTGTAATCTTGACTGTTTGAATGTTGTTGAATCAATATGAGATATAAGCATTCTCCTACTTACAAATGTTCAAGTTAAAAATTTCAACAATACAATCATGTAAAATACTATTCTGTAATTTCTATTAGGAATTATTCTTTAAGCTCCTTTACTTACTTGGTAAGCAGTAGCAACATAAATTGTTCATATTGAGGAGTAAAGGAGTGATAAGACATAAGAACATATAAAAAAAATCAACTAGGATTTATTGGAGGAGACCTGAATGAAGAAATATAAAAGTATTTATAACAATTTTTAAAAAAATGTCAACTGAAAGTGAGAATAAATATAAATTTTTTGTTTCAAGTTTCCATAGAAAAAATCTGTACCAGTAACCAAGGCTTTGTCAAGAATAAAGTAAATACAATAATATAAATGCCTTTATTATTACTTACTTTAAAACACTTCATGTTACAAACAATCCCCAGGAGTTTATCTATTTGAACATTGTGTTTACAATTAGATAGGGGAAAACAACTGATGGAATTTAAGAATTTATGATGAACAATTTTTTTCATACTCTTTAGCTTTGGTGCCTTTCCTTAGTAACTTGTCAAGCCAAGACAGCCAAAGAATATTTTTATTAGACCTGCCTTCTTTTACCTGGATAGCTTTAGAGCAACATATGCAACCTTTCGTTGAAATTAACTTTTGCAGCATTTTAAAATACTGCAAATTTTCACTAAGGAAGATCATACGTGCAAACATTTTTTGCTTTAAAAACAGGAAATATTCATAATTTATTTTCTTGAGAGGATAAATATATTATTCTTTTAAAAATATTTTTTGTATAGTCAAATGAAAAACTTATAAACAAATCACATGCATTAGCATGTGTTTAGTACATTGTCAACAATGATGTTATTATGCCAAGACTTCAATGTTTTAATTATAAAAAAATAGCTTTTCTCCATTTCTAAGGAAGATACTTATGCATATCATCTTCTATAGTGAAAATGGCTGAGATAACTTCAATGAAAAATTACCTTGAATTTTTTTACTTTTGCTGCCCACCTTATGCTGAACTATATCTCTTGTGGCCCACTATACGAAAAAGGTTGTCCATACCTGCTTTAGATGGGTGAAGAGCTCAACCTATCTCACTATTTACTGGTAGTTGAACAACACGGAGTAACCCCTGATTTGACCTTTGAACAGAGATAGGTTCATGCTTTTCCCAAGAACATTATTAGTTCAAAGTGAATATAAACTACCTCAACCAGAATTTATATAAACTATAAACTACCTCAACCAGAACTCAGTTTGCCAATTCCATTTTTAATACCCCATAGAAAAATATTTTTTTCTTTTTTAATCATTTCACCCCAAGCAAGGTGATAGCCACTAAGTATGAAAAAAACTGAGAAAACATATTGAGGAGAGAGGACAATAAAAGAAGAGTTCAAGGAAACAGGAGATGATTATTGATGTTGCATTTAAATTTTTGAAGATTGTATTTGACAGGCAAGCAAGAAGAGATTTCCACAAGTGAGAAGAAATTATTAGCATAGAGCTTGTTTACACCTAGTAATTTTAGTAGTAAATTGATGAGACCTAGCTACCAATCTAGTACTGCACTTAAATTCATAAAGTCTAGGTACCATAGAGGAAAGCTCACCAGGACAATTGCCATAAAATTATTTATAGAAAAAGCACAGGAAACCTATGTATGGTAGTGGGAATTATTGAGAAATTATACTATACTAATTATTTTTTTATTTTCATTTTCTGTTATGCTTGTGTCAAAAATATATTGATTTCTGGCAATGAAACAAAGTAGAGGGAAAACTGGGTTATTGCCTTTCCTTATGACATCAGTGCAAAAGTTGGATCAGCTGCAACATTATTCCAAAATTTGGAACTGAATTGCTGATTCAGGTTTCCTGTTTGTTACTAAGCCAACTGCTGAGGTAATCAATTTTCTAAAAACTCTATTCTCCATGTAATAAAAGATCTTTTCTAAATTGTGATCAATAATTTCTCTTTTATCTGAAATCAAACACAAAAACAAATACAATAGTGAAATAAAAAGATGTTTAAAGTTGAGCCTCTTATAATTGCAGTATTGTGTGCAATCCTGCTTTCGTATTTGATAAATAACTGGTAAAAAAAAAAATCAATGTACTGTAGTTGTGCAGTTTTTCTTGGACAATAAAGTTGAGTATTTAGTTAAATAATATTTTTAATAATGCTTTTAAGTTTTTCCTTTCATAACATCTTTTTTCTGATTATAAATGTGAAAGATAAAATATATGATGCATTAAAATTGAATGTAATACACTTTTAATGCATCATATATTTTATCTTTCACAATTATAATCAAACAAAGAGTCAAATTAAAAACAAAAGGTATTAATAAAATGCAATGAAATTGTACTAGTCAAATCATAAATTGCTTATTAATTTTATTTATTAATAGTTTTATACTTTTTTCTTATGACTTTTATTAGATAAAAAAAGATTCAGACTCAAAGCAAAATTTATGAATAAAATGAAAACCAGAAACATCATCCTACATCTAAACACCAGTTTTAACTTATGATGCTTCTTTTTTGTCCTTCTTTCATTTATTTAGCCAAGAAATATTTCTTCTTTGGCATAATAAGTGTTGTTTTACTAACAAATACTGTATTTGTTTCTAGCAGATAACATTTGGATCTTAAATGATATAAAAATAAAAATAACAAATGACCATATTAATTAAACATCTCTGTCAAATAAGATCTGGTAGGCAGATATCACATGAAAGACTTATCAACGTTCTTTCTAAAACTATAGTTGGAAAATATTCAAAACTGGGAATGTTGTTTGCTAGTAATTAGAATGTTAATTATTGTATAAAGAAAGTTAAATATAAATTGTATAAAGTTAATTAAAATATTTTTTATATAGCAGTCAGTTACTACAGCTGAAACTTATTTTCCATGAAAATATTTATAGAAAAAGCACAGGGGATCTACATTACAGCAGTGGGAACCTGACTGAATCCAAGATGCCAGGTCAGGATCAATAAAAAATCAGATTCTTCTTTGTATTTTATCAAGAATCTCTAAATACATAGCAGCAGCACTAGACCAGATGCAATATTCAATGCATGGAACGATAGACTTATAAATGTGCAAGATAGATTCTGGTGAGAAAAATTGTCTAACAATTGACACAGTGAAAAGATTTTCCTAGCAGAAGATCTAACAATTTTATATATTTATACATAGAACAGCATAATTCAAGAAGATTGAAAAAGATATTTGTGTATACACAGATATACATAACTCAGAAAAAAATGCAAAAAAAAAAAACATTTATAGGACTACTACTACTAGTAGTAGTATGTGTGTGCCACATGGCTTGGTGAAATTAAGTAGTGTGTTTGCCCAGGGATTAACAAGTTTCCCCAGAGGGAAAGACTAGACATAACTTCTACTTACTATGTCTGAGAGAGTAAAAAAAAGAGTTACTCCTTTCAATTTAAACCACTTATTACCATACCATCTAACAGGCATTAAGCAAAGTACTCTGGTAGACAAAGTGAGATAATCCCACACTTCATCCGAGTCTCTGGAACCAATCATATTTTAAGTAAATCAATTTTTACTGAGATTTTGTATAAATATGGAAATATGGCTAGCTTAATAGTTAACAGCACAGAAAATAGAATTGGGGAGCTGAGTTCAAATTCTGGCAGAGATAGTCCACTTTACACTAATGCCATTGGAAACAAGATGAATCCGTCTATTCTGTGCTCCAACCAACTATGGGTAAAATAGGGCAGACTTGACTTTCTAGTTTTGGTTAGCAATCAGTCTTTGAGAAGGATAACTCTGAATTCAAAACCTACTAGCTATGGATAAAAATAGCAAAATGTAAAAGCAAGACTTGCAATTCCACCCTACTTGCTAAAATATGATCAACATATAAACTGAAGAACTGATTGAATCCAGGATTTGTCATTTTATTTTTATTGCAACTCCTAAATTATCACTCCACAATTGTTAGCAAACAGCATAGATTGGATATGAACAATAAACCTCCAAAGAGATACAAACTTTCATTCCTTACTCTCAGAAAACTACCTTTCTTGGACAATTGCCTTAGTAAATAGCCTATGAAGATGAACAGGTTAGTATAAATCAAATGTACCCATACAGCTTTTATTCTTTATTTTCTAAAACATCTGATAAAAAATACAATCTTTTTTGTTGTTGTTAAAATACATTAGTATTAATTATAATATTATTTAATGTTGTTACTGAAGCAGTATGCTGGACAATCTCATTACAGATGAAGAAGCGACTTGAAACAACAGAAATGTTGTTCTATAGAAGGATGCTGAGAATTCCATAGACTGAACATATGAGCATTGACAAAGTTTTAGAGAAAATGGGAAAAAATGACACTTATACTTAGAATCAGAAAGAGACAGTTGAAATTTCTAGAGCATGTAATGAGGAAAGATAGCTTAGAAAATTTGATACTCACAGGAAAGATTGAAGGCAAGAAGAACAGAAGAAAATAGTGTATAACCTGCCTAACAAGTTTATATAAATTGTTGGCAGAACAGTGGTTAGGAGAGATAGCAAAAAGACAAGGCTTACTAAGAACTAAAAAAACAGGAAATTGTGGAGAGCCATAATGATCCAAGTCCTGAAAGGACTCATCACATAGAAGAAGAAGAATTTCATCTGCTTTTTATTGCATCTCTCATATCCTCATTCCACAATTGTTAGTAAACATTGTGGATCTTTTAGACTACTTGTAAATTTACAACCATTCATTTTATTTTTACCCATAAGGTTACTTAATAAAATATGACATTAAAATAGATGTTGTTTAATGTATATTTGTATGCATTTCATTTGCTCTTTAGAAATTAGTGAATCCAGGTTGTGTAAACCATAACAGACAGAGGCTCCAGCAACTATGGAAAACTCAACTAATAAATACACACACATACATGTGATTAAAGGTTACAGACAAGGAATGTTTTTTTTTAATTTTCTTATTTAACCTTTCCTATTTCTGTACAAGTATACAATGGTTAATGTATATAAGAACTGTTCAAAACTTTTAATCAAGTTCTTTCAGCTATTTGTACAGAATCAGGAAAGGTTAAGTAAAAAATCAAAATTAACATTCCTTGTCTGACCTTTTATCAAATAAGCATTAACAATGAATTGACATCTAAGTACACATTATATACTGTGGTGAAATTAACTCCTTGAATAATGAACTTTATCATTCATTATAAATAAATGCCGTCATCATCTGAGACAAGGATTGCAGTCAGCTGGCAAGTTCTATTAATGAAATTCAGACCCAGGGTCTATCTTCCTCAGGCAGTACTTTATCAGAGGACAAGGTTAATACTTGGTACCTGAAGTGTTTTCAAAAGAAGAAATGTTGAGGAGGTTGAACTCATTTTGGACTCTGATCCTATATATGCATGAAACTCCCACTCTGACTTGTGCCATATTCTGTTCAAGTAAACATGCAGACAAAACCCCAGTTTACAGTCGGTAAAAGTTGAATAAAACTTCCAAAGCACTGTCTCTCTTATCATTATAATTTATTCAACGTTTGCTCTAGAATGCTTCATGCAACCAGAACAATTTATTTTATTTAGCCTGACATGCTCACTAATCATGACAAATTCATCACAAACCAGGATGGAGCACTAAGTACTGTAAGTATGATTACTTAAGCAAAAATGCCCAGCATGTGCTAATGAAAGTGTAGTAGTATACAGTAGTATTATTCTTAAAGTGTCTACCATAAATGATGTTGTTTTGTTACCAGTAGCTGAAGAAATAAGGAAGGTATTACTGTAGCAGGATTTTTTTACTTTCAAGGGCTCAGAATCAGATGTAACTGGGGAGCTGATGCTCACCCCATATACCAAACTTATAACCCCCATCACAATAGGAGTTATAGGAGGCAGAGTGGTTTTTAGTGATGTTTTATAGAAAATAATGCATCTTATAGGCCATATAATAATGCCATAAAATAATAAAAATAATGCCATGAAATAATGCATCTTATAAGACAAAATAATGCCATAAAATAATAATATCATAATAATAATAATAATGCCATAAAATATGGTAGATTGGATCTGAACTTTGAAGAAACTGATAAACTTTGGAAACACTGACTACCAACATTCACAAATTTTGTAGATTCCCTAATGCCTGAAAATCCAAATAGAATTAACAAACTTGGCCTATAGACTTACTATGTTTCTCATTCTGTTCATGAAAGTTTTTTTGAATGTTCATTCTCTGGGGAGGCCGTAAATTTACTTCAGGCCTAAAACCTAAGAATAAAGTGTTTTCAAGATATTTACTTGCTACTACTAGGAGACAAGAAAATGATGAGTCAGTAGAACATTACTTAAAATGTACTGAAAATATTACGTAAGGACTGCCATTACTAGACTATGACTGCCAAGCAGGTACAAAGTGAACACCCTTATAAACTAAATATAAAATACACAAGTAAGGCAGAGACTCATTGAAAATAAAACATTAAATTTAAGGATAGGCCATGAACAAGCCTACACATTCAGGCTTACCCAAAGGCAGTCCTCTTCTTTACCTTCAGCCCTTTTACCTCCGTTAGTGCTGTTTTGACTCTTTTTTTCTGCCACTCCTCCTGATAGTGACTCACCAAATCCTGAAAAGAAATCTTCCTAATGTTCCAGTTTCATTCTCAGAGTCCTAAACAACTCATCACTGCTTCTTCAATATGTTGTAAATGTTACTTTTATGGTAAAAGTTTTATTCTCAAGCCATCTGTCTGGCTTAAATTGGTTGGTTGCTATAAATGTGGAAAATTAGGACATTTTATTAAGGTCTGACAATCCTCTAAGATTACAATTTTCAAGAAATGTAGGGTTGCTATTTCAATAGCATATCTAACAGTAGCCACAGTTTCAACTAACTGTTTATTTAAATCTATACGGAAGTAAAAAATTAATTACATTCTTATAAACACTTTAGTTGATATGGATACTTTGAAGAATTTCATTGGTTTCAAAATAGCAAAGTCTAATACATGGTCAATTATCCTTTGTCACAGATAAGTGGATACTGCTTAGTTAATCTACAATTGAAATGAACTCTCTCTCTCTCTCTCTATATATATATATATATATATATATATATAATTATTTATTTAAAAATTATAACATAAATATGTTATAAAATCACTAGCTCCTATTACTGTCGGGCACTGTCTATTCTATTCTTATACTATGGATAGAATCAATTTCGGATTATCACTTAAGAACATCCCCATCACGAACAAAAGGGATTATTTCAGTGATTTTATAACATATTTATGTTATAATTTTTAAATAAATAATTATATCTGCTCTACTCTGTATTGAGCACTCTTTTAAGAATAGTAATTGTTGGTTATTGGAATTTATTCTGTATACACCAATCCTATACTTGGGTATATATATATATATATATATATATATATATATATATATATATATATATATATATATATCAAATTAGACATCTGGTAATGTAAGCATTATACTATGTTGCTATATCAAGGTACTGATTCCTTAAAACTCTATCTTTAAAATTCCCTTTGGGCCCTAAACAGCCTTTAAGCATTTGTGACTTGGCCACCATTAATGTCCAATTCCCCTCTCTGATAATTTAATGGTTAAGCACAAGTTGGTGGTTTTAAATCAAGAAGATATTCCTTGAGTGATATAAAACTTGTAAAATTAGAAATAGCAAGAATGTTATGAGAAGTGATAAGTGAATTAAGTAAATTTCCATGGAGGGTTCAGGTTTTAGTGACATCCTTTGAAAATAACAAGAAAGTTATTGGATTACTCTCAAACTATTAACAGACTTAATCTTGTTGGTTATGTATACATTATTGCACATTGACAAGCTGATTGGTGAGATTATATAATACTGTATTTAAAGCACTTTGTATACCATCATTTAGTCATTAACCTGCAAAGGTGTTGGGCCTACATGTTATGAGTGAATATACTCTGCAATATGTTGTTCCCTAAGATTACATCACATACATGAACAACAATCATGTTCAGGGAATAGGAACCTGCAGTGATCACTGGACACCACAGAACACAATTAATTCCTCCTTGTAAAACTACCAGAGAGGTGTAAGTAGAAATTGTTGTGGTGTAAGTAGAAATTTAGCTTGAGGCACATGTGCCTGTAGTCCTGCTACAAGTAAACAATTCCTAATTTTCTGTATTAACATTCTTAGGGCTAAAGGATCTGGGCTGAGATTGCCATTCAGTTTACCATTGCTGTGTTGATCTTGGCAAATGTCTGTATTACATTACTGTCCAGAATCTAATCTATGGGTAGAGGAATGTTCATTTGACCACTGTTGCCAAAAGTGAAAATTTGCACTGTATTCCAAATAGAAAATAACAGACTTACATCTGAATAATAGTAATTTAAGCTGAATTAGAACTAGAAGTTTGAAAACTATTTTTTAAACTAGTGTGTGTGTGTATGTACATGAGAAAGAGAAAGAGTAAAAATATACTTTCTCATTATTTTAAATTTGTGGCTAATTTTTTTAAATGAGGCTCCATGATCTCAGCAAAATTCTCTCTCTCTCTCTCTACATATATAGTATATATATATGTATATATATATATATATTAGGTTGATGCAAAAATAATGACGTAATAATGTCGTTTTTTGATGTTAAAAAATACATCAAAAAACGACATAATTACATCATTATTTTTGCACCAACCTAATACATATATATATATATATATATATATATATTGAGTGTTGTTACTAATAAAATAGTGCTCAATGTAACAGAGCTATAATTTCTATCAATAATAAATATACATTTTCAGTTTTTAATCCCCATCTGAATCTTACATTGTGCATGAAACTCAGTTTTGTTGCCAGTGAGGAAATATATATATATTATGGTGTCTCTGGGCAAATAGTTATCCTGACCAGCCACTCTTCTAGATCCTTTCATATTAATGCAGGTGACCCAAGCACTCTTTCCATGGTCCTACTTTATTTTTGATTTTCATTAATGACCTACCCGATGGCATCAGCTCTCAACTTGATATCTATGCTGATGGCACAACCATTTATTCCTGTTTCAATAGTAAGTCTGATCATTTCGATAAAGTCAAATTGGTGACTGATGTCAAAAATGCCTTCAGTCTGTTGTTAACTTGAGCAACGGCCTCCAAAACTAAGCTGCTCTTTATTAATCATCTGCAAGACTTCATTCTGCCTTCCATCAGCATGGGTGATGCTAACCTCCAGGAGAGTGACTTGTTGCACCTTCTCAGGCTAACATTCTTTGCTGACATTTCCTGCATTAACATTCCTAGGGCTAAAGGATCTGGGCTGAGATTACCATGCAGTTTACCATTGAAAAACTATTTTGAATTCATTGCTAGATCAGCTGCTAAGAAAGTTGGTTCACTCTGTCGTACTAGACAATATTTCTCTCCAGAATCTATCTTACATATCTATGTCTATCATTTGTCCATGCTTAGAATATTGCTGCCTTATATGGCCCAGTACTTCTGCTATATATCTATAGTGCTTTAATAAAACCCAAAGAAGAATCAGCAATATTATTGGTCTGGCATCTTGGCTTCAGTCACTTTCTCACTGCCATAAAGTTGCCTTCGTGCCTTTTCTACAAATACTTTCATGGTAATTGTTCAGATGAACTCTTCACTATGGTACCAATGACGCATGAAGCTGACAGAAATCAACACTGGATGCTGACTATATCCACATAGTCTGTGTATATGTATATGTGTGTCTGTGTGTGTACATATATATATATATATATATATATATATATATATATATATATATATATATATATATATATAGTATGAAAGTTAACTAAATGTTAAAAAAACATTCCTTCTCTATAGCCTTTAATCAAACTGGTGTGCATAGAGAGATCTGAAAAGTTCTTGTTGACTTAGAAGATATTTTTTTCAAACCTGATGTTAGTTCATTTGATTGGAATCTAGAAAGTGGGTCAGTCCAAGAACTTTTCAATACCTTTTCATATATGTATGTGTATGTATTAATATACAATGCACACAAACACACACATTTTACTTGTTATAGTAGAATTGAAATGTATTCATGACAACAGGAAGCTGCCTTTCCAACCTTTCTAAGTTTTGATTGTAAATATATGTGTCATAATGAAGCAACTTCTATCCATCACTCTCATTTAGATATTATTAAGCAAAACTGCAGGATATCTTATTAAAAAAAATATTCTACTCATGTATTTGACAAAATAGTTTCTAGGAAAATCTCTTAAAGTTAATTTACCCAGAAAACTTGAATTTGTAACATGAAAATTAAGTCATTGAAATGAGTTGCAATTCTAATTATAAATGCTGATATTATTTTATATAATTTCCTTCGGGAATGTCATGGATCAACTCTTTCTTCTATCCTACTATGTGGCCAGTTATTTTTTATCCTGATTTGGTTAATGATATGCCAGGTTGGCTGACAGGAAAGAGAAAATGAGGGTGATACTGTACAAGTCTCCCTTTTTGTAATTCAAATCAGCTACAAATACAATCCCTTGAATAAGGATTAATATTGAAGTCAAAAATGAATGAAGGGTCATCACCACTTTCATTCCTATCACAAAATAAAATTAGTATTTTTCCTTGTAAGAATCATGAATTAATACTAGACTGATTACATTAAAAGTGTTTTGAGGCCACTTTGAAATCAAGGTCTTTCTTCTTATCTAACTGAAATCTATAGGAATGAATATATCCAGCTTGTTATAAAAGTTTCTTATGAAACCTGAGATATTTCTGTATTTAGTTTTCACAACTACCACCTGAGCTAAATCAATAAGTAATAATTTTAAAGTTGAGTCAACCTTCCTTTCAATAAACCAATCAGAAAATGTTAAGGAGCTTTGCAGCTGTACAAAGAAAATCACTTATGTGATCAATTTGGGAGAAGCCATTTTAGATAATAATAACTGCTAACTGATAGCAAAGGATATAAGCTTGAATTTGCATTTACATTTGTTGTAATCATATTATAATTCTGCTTGTTCCTTAGTTATCACATACATTATGCCCTGTAATAGGGTGCCTGTTCCCTACCCACAAATTTAGCCTGACTGTCCTCTATCTACAAATTCTTGGTATAGATGCAGCAGAGTAAATACCTAACTCTTTTTTTTTATTTAACTTGCAGCAATCCTCATTCACAGGTATGTTGGATCTGTGTATATGTATTTCAAGAAAGAAAGGGAAGACAGAGTAAGCGATAATACCTCCATGTATTTAACATCTGCTTCAGTGAAATAGTATATAAAAATATGAATTATGCTAGCCCCAAATGATTGATTTCAGTAATAAAAATTAACAAAATCAGTGGAATTTCCATGGGTCATGCTCTACAAGGTTAAAGGAAATAGATGTCATAAAAATTTATTTGAAAAATGAAAAGGCATTAAAACACACTTTCTTTATTTAGGTAGCAAAAGTAAAAAAAAAAACAGTATAGGCTATTTTATATAAATGACTTGAGGCAAATAGCTAGGTAAAGGGTTAAAAGTTTACATTACTAGTAAAAAGATAAATTTGCATATACACTTCAAAGTCACTGTTGTGTAAGACTCTAATGTGAAAAAATAAAAAAAATAGCACAGAAATTCCACAGATTCCCACTAGTAAATTCATTATTGTTGTTAAATTCATTGTTACAAGCAATTTTACATTATAAAAAATAGCCAGAAAATTGATACGGATACTGAAAGTTTTAAAACTTTATTTTAGCTTGAGTCTAAGCTGTTAAACTTGTGTGACACTGAGATCTCCGAAGGATGGTCAAACAAAAAAAAAAGGATAGAAAGAAGAGGAGAGAGTCTATTAACTGGATGGTAATTGTTGAAATTCACAGGAAGATGGATTGAAAAGTTGAAAAGAAAATTAAAAACGAAATGTATTGAAAAATCATGTTTTGAAATAATTCCAAGGAGAATTGAACCCAAATTTAACTAGACAGAATTCAGTAAAATTTAGCAAAACCATGACTACCAGTGCTTCCCCACTTCCTGCTGATGAGAAAGAGACCATTAAGGTATCCACAAAGATGTGGATAAATAAAAACATATGTTGTCAATAAAGAGACCAGAGTGGTTACCAATATAAATAACATTCACAATTCCTCTAGACAAAAATAAGGGGGTTAGAAAAAGCTGTTTGTTTTGAATCAACCACCCAGAAAAGAAGTATTCCCACAGAAATAGAGACTGACTGGATGCATTCATTATTATAATTTCTGTGACATTTTATATCCAAACATTAATTCAGATTCCTTTGGATACAAGTTATAAGGAAAAATTAATTACTATTTTGAAGTGACCATAGATGAAAAGGCATAGACAGAGAAAAGATAAACTTTCATTTTAAGGAGAGTGGAAATAATTTTTCTTTCCTTTTCCAATTTTTGAGTGGTCTGGTTGATCGAGAGATCCCATCATGGGGTAAGCTGATACAGAAGGATTAATAACTGAAAATCCCTTTTGTTTTCACTGCACCATGTGGAAGTTGGATTTGTCACATCTACCCTGGGAGTGGGATGAAGTTGGCTGCTGAGAAAGTGGGAGAAAGAAGAGAAGGAAAAAAAGAGATTAGCACTGCCAATATGGAGCTATGGTGTGAGGTGAGGCATAGAGAGAGCTGGAGTTAAGGGATGGCTCAATCCCTCTGACCACTCTCAAAAGGGGGCTGGACAACCCTAAATTTGGAAAACCACTTGAGTAAATGTATTTTTTTAATAGGGAAATTTAGAAATGGTTGATGCTTAGGGTAGAAGACAATGGCACCCAGTCTCTAGTCACCCCTGTCGGACACAGGTCTCCATATAAGCTGGAGATTTTGGACAGCTGAGACACAAACCTGGTTAGCAACTAACTGTTCTTCAAGTGGACTGGTCACATGTGTCATCCTGTGTCTTTAATCATAAACTAGAAAATAAAAATGCATGAAGAATGATGTTAGCAATGGATTGAAAGGAAAAAATCTTGTGTTCTAGGTGAAAATAAACTATCATTGCTATATATATGTGTAGAACCTGTGATGAAGGATTAGACATTACAATGTTCAACCAAAGTTAACAAGACTTACTGCTAATAAAATGGATTGTTTTCCTTAAGAGCTAAAACTGGACTGAGTTGACTGGCTTCATGATGAACTCCAGTTCATATTTTATAAAGATCATGAATATTAAAACTAGCAATAAATCCCATTTATTGTTATTTTTAATAACCATTGATCAGTTTCTCAGGTATCTGGAGTAACCTTGTGGGAATTCTGAACTGATCCATTTATTCAGTCAACAGTGTTACAATGTTCTCATCCATAATTCTGGAGGGTGTCTTTTTATCAGTTAATTCTTCTTAGTTGATTTATTAGCATGATGACCCTATTGTTCATTGCACTAACCCAGCAGCTTATGGCCACATCACATTCAAACACCGGTTCCCATATGATCAATGAAGTTAAGCACCATCAAGCCGGGTTAATACTTAAATGGGTGACCACTTCAGAATAAATAATTAATAAATTGTGTATATCAAATGCATGATTAGTCATATATTTTTATTTCCATTTTCTTTAAAACTTCCTCATTGTTCACATGCTTTGTTCATAGTATTCTCAAAATTCTTCTGTAAAACCACATCTTTGTTGCCTCAAGTCTTCTCTCTATCATAACATTATGTAAGTTTCAGAAACAGGATTGTTTGATTAAAAAAAATGAAAATAATGTAAAGATTTAAAAAAAAAATAGGCCTAAAAAATAAATACCTATCGAATAACACACTCATCACTATTAATCAATATTAACCAGTATGTATTTTTACAAAAATATTTGTAAGTGTACTTTAGATGCTTTGAATTTTGAATCTGGCAATAAATACTACATCATATGGCAGATTTTCTTTTTAATTTTAAAAGAAAACATCATCATTAACCCTGTAGACTCCAATGTGGAGTATAGGGCCACAGATTCACCATGTAACTAACTATAACAAGTAACAGTCCAATATGTTCTAAAAAGACAATTTCTCTTATATAAATAGCTTTTCTGTACTTTCTAAAACTCTGACAGCCAAAATATAGTGTTGGAGTTAAAGCAAAAAAATATTTTCTTTTTATTTGACAAGCCACATTACAGATTATTTTTTGCTTTAAAAGAAAATGTTGTTGTTAACCATGTAGATTCAGTGTTGCTGCTGTGATTTCTGTAGCAAGTACATTTTTTACAGGATGACATAAAAGTAAACATAGATTCCCAGAATGTTAATTTTATAACACAAAGTGAATTTTACCAATTCAGAATGAATATATCAAAGCATAGCATAGAACAGGCATGGGCAACCTTCTCCTACCAGAGAGCCACATGAGATATGGCCCTTTATAAGGTGGGTTGCACTACTAAAAAAGATTCAACACATTTTTCAGCCATTTTCACTATGGAAGAATCCATGTATAAGTGTCTGTCTTAGAAATAGGGAAAATTTTATTTTTTTTCCTTTGGAGAAAAGATTATTTTATAATTAAAAAATTGAAATTGTGGTATAATATTAATACAGTTGACAGCATGATTAGCACATGCCACTTCATGTGATTCATTTCTAATTCATTCACTTGAAAATACAAAAAAATGTTTAATAAAAGTTATATTTCTCCTCCAGAAAAAATCATTATAAACATTTCCTGTTTCTAAAGCAAAAGGTATTTATACATCTGATATTCCTTAGTGAAAATTGCCAATGGTATAAAATGATGAAAACACTATTTTCAACAGAAGATTAAAAGTTTAAGGAACATTACACTTAATCATTGTTTATGTATGTGAGTATGTGAGTGAACAAGTGAACAATTTAACAAAATTAAACAAACCAAATTTTTAGAAATGTTATTTTCCTTATGAAATTAGGCATGCAATTCCAAAAACCAAATAGGCCACTTGTGGTCCATTGGCCTCAGTTTACCTATGACTGGCATAGATCTTGTCATGTTGCAAGTTCTGTATCCCATTTGGGTTGTAAGGGCAAAATTGCATAATGAAGCCCATCCCTCTTCGTGCTGGTTTTGAATTCAAAGTTTTTTCCTCTTCCTAGACTAGTTGCCACTTCAATGTAAGAGAGCCTAGTCTGCCCTGCTATTTAACTCATAGCTGGAGGAAGGTGGGTTCATTTAAAGTTAACAAAATTGAGTGGAAAGTGAATTTGCCACACCAAATTTACTTTCCAAGCTGATAACTATTACACTATCTGTGAATCCAATAGCACAGATCTACTTTCATTCAACTTTGTCCCAAAAATTTGAGGAAGCTTTTCTGAGCATACAAATAAGCTGGCATATATAATTTTTGTTAGAAATATATAGGGAAAAAATAAATTATATTAAGCATAGTTATTCTATAAAGTTCATTTCATAACATCAGATTTAAAGTACATAATATTATTGTTGCTCTTAAAGTGTAGAAATATATCAAGAAAGAAGATAAAATTGATATAGGAAATTCTTACTCTGGGTGTTAGCTAAACAGAGTAGCACCATTTCAATGGAGTCACTAAGTTTTAATTTGTAGCTGTTCATCTCTGAGTCAACTGGGTGCAGGTAAATGGCATAGGGTGAAGAAGTTATAAAGTTTGGCTTGGCTCACTTCAAAAACTGCTTCTTTCACTCTATTTATCTCAGTCTGTGCAGATAAATCCATGCAACATAAAATTAACACTGAATATATTTTCTTTTCTGATGGCAAATTTTTAGTTGAAATGATATATTACAGCTGCCTGTTAGAAACAAAACTGCTTCTAAATTCAAAATATTTTTGAATCTCAGCAACTGGATGTATTAAACTAAAAATATATACTTCAAACAATTTATGCAATTATAACAAGTAACAGTTAACATGTTCGAAAAAGATAATTGCTCTTATACAAATAGTTTTCCTGTATTTTTGGACAGTCTGATAGCCAAAATATAATGCTAAAGTTAGAGCAAGCAAATGATTTCTTTTTATTGTAGAAGCCATTTCTGCATGATTTGTAAAACTTGTAAACACGTTTGAGACTGTTTCTAAATATAAATTCAAGTAAATCTTTTAAAATTTATCTTAACAGTTATGTGCAAGAGTCAATAAGTCTGTGGCCTAATGATCAAAAGCATTTATTGTACATAACAACTATTTACTTTTCAACATAACCTCCTTCTTTGTCAATGCACTTACTCCAATGCTTCTTAATTAATCTTATAGAGTGAGCATTATACAGTGAAAATTTCAGATCAAAATATAGCTAACAATTGTATCAGCCTGAATTTCTGGGATGAGGAGTTATCATTATTTACATTAATAATTTACAAATTCATGAACCAACATATTTTAATGTGAATTTGATAACATAGTAATTGTGAGTTCAATCACTGGGCTGGGTAGTACTTACTTGAACTCAGGGATAATGGGGTGAGCCATAACTGTGCAGTACTAAATAAGACCTAAATGGAATGGGAATAATCTACACTCATAGATAAAATAAAGTGTTCAGTCCAAAATTCCCTGAAGGTTAGCTGGATCAACAAGCACTTGATGAAGGTCTGAGGGCAAAATGGACAAAAATATTGCAATAATAACAACAAAGGTTAAAACAATGGTCTGTATGTAAATAATAATTGTATCTGCTTACAGTCTTATTCAATCAATCAAGACTGACTGTTGTCCGGATCATAGGGTCATTGTAAATGCCATATTTCTGTCATTAACTGAATAGCACGTGCTTCACCAGAGCTGCATACGGTTTTGAATTCAGAGTTGTTCTTCTCTTAAACTAGTTGCTACCCAAGGCTGAAGATCCCAGTATGATCTACTGTTTAACCCATAAAGAGGGGGTCCATGGATTCATACCTTTCCCAAGGGTATTTGTCCAAAAGTGAATGTAATGAAACTTGACTGGAACACAAACTTGTCTCTCTGATTCTCATTCCGAGCTGCTATCCATTAGACCATCCCACACATCCACTGTTCAGATTTTTGGGTGGGGTAATAGATAATAGCTCAGAATGAGAAATCAGGGAGCTAACTTCAAATTCCAGTTGAGCTTGTTACATTCACTCACACACAAATACCATTGGAAAAATTAAGAATACATTTTTTCTCAACCAAACTATGGGTTAAATAGTAGAACAGATTAAGTTCTTCAGCCTTGCTTGGCAGCCAGTCTTTGAGAAGGACAATTCTTAATTCAAAACCGTATGTAGCCCTGGTGAAGCACATACTATGCAGCTAAGGAAAGGATTTTGGAGTTCACAATGGCCCTATGATCCCAACTACAATCAACAGTCTTATTCACCCACACTCGTTTACCCAAATCATTAGTTGAGTTATTTTGAAGAGACAGCTCATCTTTCATCATATTTAATGATATATAGTGGAGTTGTTCAATGGGATTTATGATGTCTGAGATTAAAGCAACACGCTTTATTATAAACATTTGTCATATCTTCCCATATTGTAATATCTACTTTTTACAAATGTGAAATCTCATTTAGATTTTGAGATAAACTGATGGAGAGCTAGCAATTGTTGGCAAATTTACCTGTAATAATGCAATCACCTAGATTCACAAAGACAATGATGGTCAAATTTATCTATATTATTGAAATGCCATTGAACTTGTTCATATTTGTTTAGCCCATGAATGCCCACTGTTCCATTTCTGGGATGGTGGGCATTAATGGGATAAAGGCAGAAATCTCCAATTGATACTGGATTTTTATAAACCTATAATTAATACCAGATTTTTTAAAAGCCTATAATTAATACTGGATGTTTTTAGAAACGTATAATTATTATCAAACTTTTTAGAGACCTAATTAATACAACATTTTATTTTTATAATTAATATATTTTATGGTGAGTATTAATGGTTTTAATGGAAGCATTGTAATGGAGAACCAATCATGAAGTAAGTTATCTCCAAGAGAAACAAATTTGCTAAACTTGTTGAAATAATCTATATGAATTGGTTTAAGCGAGAATATTCTTAGTTTAGTTTAAATCGGCTTATGATATTTATTGAGTAAATCATAGAAGGCTAATTACTGTTGTAATGGAGTGAGAGAATGCTAATGTGGTTAACAAGAGATTTGTTTCTCCAGCTTTTACTGAGATCTTTTACAGGTAAACAACCTCTTAATTATAAATTCTCAAAACTGTAAAGCTTTGAAAACCAAACAGTTTTTTGTTTCTGAATAGAAAGGTAGGTTGGAAAATTAATTTGTTTTTGGAATAGAATAATGAAGGAGAGGAGGTTGGAAAAAAGTGAAAAATAAAATAAATGAGGCATCAAGAATAAGGCTAGGTAGGTTGAAAAAAAATAAAAATTTAAATAGCCAGGAAGACACAAGAGTAATCTGCATGCCAAAGCTCATATTTTGTGCCAAGTGCGATCCCTATCTTGAAATTTATTTTAGCTGCACTATAACAGGTGTTGCATAGCACAGCAAAATTATTATTTCAAGACAGCTTTGGAACAACCAGGCTTGTCACCAAAAGAAGTGCCCCCACCAGAAAATCATTTGTCCCACCTCTGATGAAAATGATGCGAACTAAATTTAGTTTGCAAATTCTTACTCATGTCCCTACTAGCCTAAAGGCTGGCATTCCCTCCCATCCTAACTCAGAACACTCTGGTAACAGGCATGGTTTAACTTATGCCATGCAACTGTCTTTCAGTGCTCATTCTGCTATTCATATGTGCCTTTGTTGGTCATAGATACTTTGTTCATTTTTTTTTTTTTTGCAATTTTTTTATTTTGAAAATTGTTAAAATTTTATGTTAAAAATTGCTAAAGGCCCCCCTTTAGATAACAATCAACACAATTGTCTATACTATCTATGGTATCCATATTACCATTCCAAAGAGTTTGGGACAAGATATTGTGTACCTGTCTACATTGATTCTTTCAAATCAGTTTCCTTGTCTTTATCATGATTTGGCTGCTTTACCATCAAACTTTCTGCATATTGTTACTAATATACATTGATTCATTCAAACCAATTACTTCATCATTGTTTCTTTATCCCAATGTTGGCTTAACTTTCCTTCTTTCTCAGTTAGTATGAACTATACTTGGTCATTCATGTGACTCATGAAGCCCAGTCTGTACAGAGAACAAATTTTCAGGTAAATGCTGCAAACAGAAGATTCTTTCTTGACACATAGATAGACATACCCTATTGCAACATGATATGACAAAATTGTGAGTAATGACAGCTTTTGTAACATCCACTAGCTTTCCTTTTCAGAGTCAGAGAGAAAACATATAACGTAATACTACACTTTTTTAGCATGTTCTTTATCTAGAAAATAGTAAACTTCATTTACATTCTGCCAACATTTTACTGACTGTCTTTTTGTTACTTATAAATGTTTGGCTAAATATCTTACAGAATGGGCTTTATTGACTGGCCATTAAAAGTCACATAACCAGCTAGACATGGTACATACTAACTGGGGAAGAGGAAGGAAAGTTAACCCAACAACAAAATTTTGGCCAGTGTATCCTCCAGTCTTCCTGTTGCATTTGGTAACATTCCAGCAATATTGAAAGAATCATTTATTTTATTCACTGGAGTATGTTATTCTCATTTCTATGCCTATTATGTATGGTGCTCTTTCAAAAGAATTTCAGAACTTGTAACTGTTAATTCTTTCTTTATTATATTAATATATACCTCCATTGGGCCTGAGTATAATTCTGCATTATCTAAGTTAAGGATTGAATTCATAGCTTCCAGGGAACCAGATGATCTTTACAAGCACTTTTCTTCACCAGGAGGAACTGGTATAGATGAATCAGTATAAAAACAGAATAACACCTGCTTTTGAAAATCCATATAGAAAAATATCTGGGGTGTATAGCAGTTGAAAAATTGTGATAAAGACAACAAAGATAAAGAAACTGGTTTGAACGAATTAATGTATAATAGTAATAACATCCAATCTCAGAAATTCAGGAAAATTGAAAAAAGATCTAGTTAATATATTTCCCAATATTGAAGATGCTTTTTTTTCAAAAAATAAATCTTAAAATTTCACCTTGCATCTGACAAGTCAAGTTTACTATTTTATTTAATTTTATTTTCTCTTTCTCAAAATTTTTAAATTAAAAAAAAAATAATTTTAAGTTAAAATTTCAGTGCATTCTTGAGACCAGAATATACAACTTGTAAAAAAAAACAATAAATTTAAATACTCAAGTAATATAACTGATAATATGATTTATTTATACTATTATTTTCATTTTTGTTGCTTTAACCATGATCTTTTGTTCTCTGACCTTATTGAAAGAATTTTGTATTAGGTAATTTAAATGAAACTAAACCCCTTTATTTCAGTTTTGGAGCTATACTGTTCTTATCTTTTATTTTTGTTCATGCCAATGCCATTCTAGAAGAATACCCAAGTAGTCAAGAAAGTGAATTATAAAGATTCCTGGTTTTAACTTTTACTTTCAAGTTACCATATTAGATATTTTCTAACTCATCCAAATCAGCTAAACAAGACTACTTTTGGATACTTGCTTAATATCTATAAAATTAATTAATCTAAGCGTCTAGTGTCATTTAGCTTCAGGTTTCTTAAATGGTAAGTATAAATCTTTACCAATTCTGACAAATTATATGCAATATAATTCAACTCTACTACACAAGTCAGTAATGACACACACATATACTCAAATTAACTTGGACAGCATAATATTAACAAAATGTTGTCATGGTTACAATCTACTATCTCAACAGCTATGTATTCAATCCACACCAATAGATATGATTACTACTACATCCAATGTCTATTTCAGCAGTCAACCTTATCTTAAATAAGGCTCCTGCACTTCTGCAGTGTAGTATTTATTATTTTTTTTAACATGAGTGATTTTTACATTCAGATATAATTAAATCACTTAATCTCCTTCACCATGGTCAGCCTTTTTGTTACCGTTTACTGTTTTAATCTTCTGAAAAAAAGCTGTCTTCAATTAAGGAGTGTAATGGCTACTGATTAACAATAATGAAATAATCAATTAACTTAAAGTAGCTTATTTCTATGTGCAGAATTGTAATAGTTTATATTTTGTAGTAAAAACAAAAAAATGATGGGATTTTATAAAGAACAAGAAGTGTATAACCATTAGGCTATTGTACTATGAGACAATAGCCTAGTGTTGGTTTGTGAATTTGGTAACATAGTAATTGTGAGTTCAATCCCTGGTCCAGGCAGTGTGTACTTGGACTCAGTGGAAACAAGGTGAGCAATAACTGAGCAGTACTAAATAAGAACAAGACAAGATATCCTTAGACATGGGAAGTGGAATTCTGCTTATCTAGTTTAAGTAAAGTGTTCACTTTGAAATTCCATGATGTTTACTTGGATCAACAAGCACCTGATGAAGGCCAGAAGACACAACTGAAACATTGTTATAATAGCAAACATGAGAACAATAGTCTGCATGTAAATAAAATAAATAAGTGTACATTTGCCTATAAAAAAACAATGGAAGTGTATATTTGCCCCAACCCTATACTAATCCCCAAAATACTCATTCAAGCACATGTTTGTAAGATTTAAGTAAAACTCAGTATATTAGATAAAGTTAATTAATCTCTTTTTGTTTCAGTTAAGATATTAGTTTTTGCTGCATCAAAGATGGTTATCAACATATATAAATTTTATCAGTGTGATAACAATGACTTATCAGTAAATAAATTGACATATATTTTTATTACTTCAAACGTTATTTTACTTATATAAAATTTACTATATAAAATTTAAGTTTTATTGAAAAGTTAATTATTTTGGAGCTAGTCTGACTGTCTAGTTTGAAGGGTGCAATGTTCTTTTTTAATGTCTAAATTTTTTATTTTAAACTGTATTGTGTTTATAATCTATCGGCCTATGCATTTTCTCTTTTACGGGATGCATACTCCCTTCAAAATTTGAATGAGAGAATGTGCATTCCTTAAAAAGGAAAATAGGAGCTTGCTGTACTATGATGCTCTTTGTGGCTGAGTAGGTTAAAGCATGTCAAATCAAACAGTGCTTTCTCCTACAAAGGTTGACACTAGTTTGAAATCTGCCAGAGAGCACATTTTCCTCCTATCTTTTGCAACTCTTAGCAAGATATTTTTTCATTATCCATCCTAATCCCTGTTCTTGCAACCATTTATACAAGCTCATTAGGTAGGTCATTCACTGCTTTCCTCTGTCCCTCTTGCATTCAGTATGTCTTATGAGTGTCAAATTCTCCAAGCCATCTTTCTTCATTATGTACCCCCAAAATTTCAACTTTTTCTAGTACATGTGTAATACATATACAGATAGAAAGAAAAACATTCCCACATAATTACAGCAAATGTTTACTAAGCCTAGATTAATCTGGCACTAGGTTGCAATAAATGGGCACCTAGTGTGAATTATAATCACCAGTAATTACTTACTAACCACCACTCTGTAACAGATCTTACACATTTATAAATCTACCATTTATCTGTGCATTAAATATTGTTGCTCTATTTGGTGCTCCTGTTATATATCTCGAAATTATTTGGGCACCCCGAGGCGATATAATGGTTAAAAAGCTTGTCTCGCTAGAATAATTACGACTGAGGAGTGAGTTTGATCCTCACTTGGTGCCCTATACTTTCGGCCTTGTGCCACATCTAAGCTATGCTTGGAAAATCACTATATTTTGAGATTCTCAACAAAATCCAAGGAAGTGTCAGCAATGTTATAAATCCTGACCTGGCATTTGACTTCCTGCACTTTCCCACCACAGTTTTTTTTTTTTCTATAAATATTTTCATGGCAGTTGTTCTAATGATCTCTCCTCTCTGGTACCATGACTGCAGGAATTTAAGTGTACTACTAGATTGGCCATTTTACTTTTGAATTAGCTAGGTGTAACCATAAGTTCTATTCTAATAGTTTCTTTTTTTGCACTTCTCACCTTTGGAAATCCCTTCTGGTCTCTTGCTTCCATGCCACCAACAATCTTCAAAAATTTAAATGCAGCATCATTAAATTCTGTCTCCTTGAATACTGACATTTTATTGTCCTCTCTCCTCAAAGTTTTCTCAGTTTCTTACACTCTCAGTAACCTCCTTGTGTCTTAGTGGCTTTATCACCTTTCTTGGAGTGAAATGATTAAAAAAAAAATAAAAACCCTGTTCCTTTATTATTTTAATATTTTAAATAACTCATTCTCTAAATGACAGAATTTTCAGGTATTTTTTACTACCAGAAGGCAAGTCATAATTTTGTATCAAAAACATTTAGAGTTAAAATATAAGCTGTAAAGATAACACTTTTCAAGATTATTGACTGTTTTTTTTTGTTTTTTTTTTCTTTTTTTGTTACACATTGCACTAGTGGGCATTTATGTACATGTGCAACAGATGTTAAGTTGGCTGTTCATATTTTAAATTCAAATGAAATCAGTTCAAAATTATAAACTGCCTTTTTATATTGATTTGTTTGGTTTATGTCAAGGATGAAATAACATTTGGTGACAGCAGTCAGGCATTAAAAATGAACATTGCACTATTCAAGTAGACAGTCTAGCTCCAAAATAATTAACTCCCTTGTTTTACAACTGGTATTGGTATTGAAAACATGATTTCAACACTAGCCAGTATTTAAACTACAGTGAGCATCAACTTTTCACCTTGACTGTTTAATCTTTTAACTGACAAGTTATAGTGAGTAAAAGTCTTGGCACCTTCATTGAGCCAAGGGACCACTTATCGGTTGCAATCTCTTTGAATTCTTTCTATGTAAGAACCATTTGGTAACTACACACATGTACACCTAGTTAGCCTTGTGCATTTGATTATGAATTTTAAATACTCTCTGTGTAAAAATAGAACTTTATTTTTTAAAGAATTCAAATTATTGAAATGTTGTTCACTATTTCCTCTTGTCATTTAGAATAACCTGCATTACTACATAAAGAATTTGGATGTGCAGGCGGTGTAAGGGATAGTAGTTTGGAATGAGAAATCAGGGAGCCGAGTTCAAATTCCAATCAAGTTCAATACATTCACTTATGTGCAAATAACCTTTGGAAAGGTATAAATGTATCTCTTTTCCCCACCTGTTAAATAGTAGGGCAGACTGGGTTCTTTAGATGTGATTGGTAACTAGTCTTGAATTCAAATCCAGTTAGACTTGGGACTAGCAACTCCATTTCATAAAAACCAACTATTTGCTATTGAAACCACAGCAGTGATGCCTAGCATGCTGAGAGCTATGGCTCCATACTGCTCAGGGTGATTTGAGTGAGTGAGTGCATAAAGAATTTTATCTAATGTTTGTTTGTACCTCTATTATTAATTCTTCTCTTGCATATTACTTTTACATCTGTTGCTTTTTAGAAATACTGTCTGATAATAAATTTTATTATTTGATTTCAAGTCAAGCTAATTTAAATATTAGAGTGGAGACTAAATAGTTTCCCCTTAGAAAGAACAAAAGTCTCAGTACATTAGTAAACACTTACTTCATTATTCACTATAATACTTGACTTAACAGCAGTCACCTTAAATACTTGATTTTTTAGTTGGGTAAGAAAATAATTTCTCTTCATCAAGTATTAGATTTAATATTTTTCTTAGTTACTAATGAGGATTCACATTCTGAGATCATCCTTCTTGTAACCTTTACTCTGCTTAACCCTCAGCACCAATCATTAGATTAGTCTTTCTATCATATTAGTCATTTGGTGGAAGAAGTTGGAATCGTACTCATAGTAATATAATATTACATATTTTAGTTAACTGATATTTATCGATTAACATTGATTATTTATGTTATTGTCACTAATGCTGTTGTTAAAGATGTATGTGATTTGTAGGAAATGGTGAAATGCCAAGCTACTGATGAAGAAATTAAACACTTTCATGATCAACTGAAGTTATATCCTACAAATGAACATCAAAATATTCTATGCAACATGTCATTACCCTTTTCACAACTTTTTGTGACATAAGAGCTCAGAAAATCAGCATTTGACAGTCTACATAATATATCACACCCTGGGATATCAGCTTCAATAAAATGATAGGATGCTAATACTACTGGCCAAAAATGAGGAAATCAATAAAAAATGGTGCAGAGAATATCAGCTTTGCCAGAAAGCAAAAATAACTAAACATAGAAAGAGTAAAATTAGCTATTTGGTTTGTCTTCTAATCATTTCCAAACAGTCAATATAGTGGGGTCCAGTGAAAAATCTTACTGACCCCTATTTCTCACCTCATCAATATTTACTGGTTGGTATTGATAGAGGTACCCATTGGATAAAAGCATGTTCCTTAATGGATATTTCATCATGATCCATTTCTGTGGCTTTCATTCACACGTGCATATCCAGATTTGGAGTTCCCTTCCATGTCATTACAGATGTAGACTATCCTGGGTATGATGATAAACTACATCCATGTCCTGGGTAAGGCGATAAACTATGTCCAACAACAAGACCTCTGATCGGGAGGTTTTGAGGAGCATGGAACCACCTCTTAATTGCTGTCATTCCCAGGTCCACCCTGACTCGGGGTGGTAGCACCTGTTAGGGTCCCAGCTATGGGCAAATAGTTAACACCCAAACTTGTGTAAAAATAGGTTTTAATACCAGAAATACTTTATAATAAAAAAAAATATTACAAGCAATAATTTTTGAAGGAAAAATTATTATCAGCAATACTTTAAAAAAATACCAGCAATACAAACAGCTATACAATCTTTGAAAAACATTTGACCAGCTATAGATTTCTTCAAGTAAAATTATTCCCAGAAATAGATTTTTGAAGAAAAACATTACCAGCAATAAAAATTCTGTCTGCATTAAATAATCCATTGAGGTTGATATGCTGTAAACCAAACCAAACCAAACAGATGTGGATAGTGAAATCAAATCAAAAGTGTTGTCAAAGTTGTTGAAGATAATAGATTTTCATAGACTGTGGACAACATCATAGCATCCACAAACAAATGGATTAATTGAACAAGAGCAATGAACTAAAAAACAACAATCATTGCCAGGAATGAATCATAGTTGCCAGGTCAACCTGTTGTACTTCTCAGAATCAGAATAAAACCTAATGAGTCAAATTACTCCCTATTTACTGCTGTAACAGGAAGAAATGCATAAATTCCCCAAATATTAATTGACACAAATAAAGACTAGGATGTTGTAATAACAAATTCACAAATAAAGAATTTAGCTAAAGAAATGTAGAAATTTGAAACCAACAAACTATCCAACAAACGTTTGCATTCTTTACCTAATTCATATATCTCAAAAGATTTAAATACTTGTAAATATATGTGGTTAGGAACAAACTTTGGAAACCCCTGTAAGTGCCATACACAGTTACATTTGAGGTATTACATTGTAATAAAAAATACTTTATGGCAAATATTTCTGATACAGTGAATAATACCATCTCAATTGACAATAATTTTGGAAACTAACACCGCTAAAGATTTTGCCAAATCTCAACAAGAATCAAATAATCCTCTGTCAAATTTCAAAGGACTTAATACAAACAAAAATACTACAGCCAAATCTAAATCTGGAAAATGATAAAATGGATGAAAGAAAATATGTATTTTTACTATTAAAAATTATGCATAAAGTGCACACACACCAAAAATATAAATAATTTTATAAAATTCCATTCTCTTGGGCAGAAGGTGTGTGGTGATAGAGAAGTAAATAAATGAAAATAAATAACAAAAAGATTAAAATTTCACCAACCCCTAAAAATAGATGGATAATAAAAATCGCCATGCAAACAAAAGAAATATGTAAACCTATTTGTTTAGAACATGTGTGTATTGAGTTGGTCTGTTTGGCATTGTGTACAATTGAAACTCTCTGGGCAATACTGGGTATCTCTGCTAGTCAAAAGATGAATAACTTTTGTTTAGCTACTTGGATTCTGCGAGTCACCAGCAGCTGAAGACCAGAAAATTACAAAATCCAATTTCTATCCACTTAGAATGTGCCATTTATTAACTCAGTTCCTGACCCCTTTCTAAGAGCCACTTTCGGTTCTTAAATACAGACATACATCAAAGTAAAATCAGTGTCTCACCCAAGGCAGCAGCAGGCAACTGTATTTCAGAATTACTCATCAGCATGTAGCCATCTTTATTCATCTTTAACATCTTTGATAGCTATTTCTTTGATTAGACAACATACAGTGTCAAAGTATGTTACTCGCTTATGCAACAAATATACACACACACACACACACACACAAATTAATGATATGGCAGGCCTATGAGGAGCTGCTGAAAAATTCTTGGTTCAACTCCCTTTCCAAGGTCTGACCAAATGAACAAACATCAAAATTTAAAAAAATATTTTTTGAGTTGGGTCAAGAACTTTTCATCATCCTGTCTTTTATTAAGGAGGCATAGTGGAATAATGGATAGTGGCTCAGATTGAGGAATTGGAGAGCCAAGTTCAAATTCCAGTCAAATCTACATGCTAATACCCTTGGGAAAAGGTATGAATCCTTTTCTTTTTCCCCCAGCTATAGGTAAATAGCAGAACAGACCAGGTTCTATAGCCTTGGAGGGCAACTGGTCTACCACAGAAAGAAATGGCAACCTACTGCGGGAAAAAATCTGCCTTGTCAGTCATGTATTGAAAGATACATGATCACCTAAGCATGTATCATGAATGGCACATAACTGACTAACTAATTGACTGTTGTATATTGGGTGGTTATCACATTACACCTCATCCTGTATTCCCAACTATAAAATATTCCCACCAGCAAACTTTCTGATGCATTAATATTACCATTAGAATCAAGAAAATAGCAACTATGCCAGTGATTCATATGGTAAATAAATATTTGTTATTATTGATTCTAAAACCTTATTGCTTACTTTACAAGTTAAAATATTGGCCTAATTTCATGCTTCTGTGTCTGCTAAACTTTCCTTTTGTTTAGTAGTCAATTTCAAATTTAGTTTACTACTACATTGGACAGTGGCATCTACACATAATAGGTACACTAATAACACCAACAGCATAGCAATTCTGCAATAAGCATCTATTCTAAGCTGTGTGGGTGTGCAGCTTTGCATAATAAAACTTATGCTACACAGTAAAATTTTAATGCTGCACATGAATTTTGAAATTTAAAAACAAAAATGTTATATTACTAAATAGCCAATTATCATATCACTTTTGCTCTATTGGGCATTGTTTGATCCCGTGTTTATATAACAGTAGTAATGTGTGCAGATTGGTGCACAAATTAGATTGTCTACCAAGAATTTCTCTTTGCTGACTCATAATCTCAAGCCTTAACTTCAGCACCATTATTCAAGACACTTTTTCTGCTAAGTAACTGATCTTTGCTTCAGAGGTTTTAAACTGAAAAATTCAATGATTGTTTGAAAAGTAAAAAATATTTTCTGTACACTTCACTTCTTCATTTGCTCATAGATTTTTTAGTTAATGTTGGCTGTGAAAAAATTAGATGGAATATTGTCTCCAAACTTAAAATGTCTGAACTCAAAAAATAAAGTGAGTTGTTACAGACTGTTAAAGAATGTTATCAACTGTTTCCAGTTGAATTTTCAAACAACTGAAAAAATGAATCAGCTGAATAGATATTTGTATGAAAAACAAAGTATATAGTTTTATCTTTTGTTTAAAGAGAAACAAAAAAAATCAAATCTCTCTCATATATATATATATATACATATATACATACATATATATATATGTGTATATATATATATATATATATATATATATATATATATATATATATATATATATATAATATAATAGTGGAAACTGTTTCATGCTTGAACACAATCTTCATGAGCAGAAGATTGTGTTCAAGCATGAAGCAGACTGTCACCACTGAGCCCAGTGTCCACTCTTATATTTACGGTTGCTCTATCCCTGATATTGAGTACTTTTACCTTTAGATATAACATACATTAAAACTATATTTTTTATCATATCATATATATATATATATATATATATATATATATATAAGCCAATTTGGAAAACTTCTATTTTGACATATTCTTCCAATAAATTGCCATTTTCAGAAAAATTGACATGTTTTTGCAGATGACACCAACACATTGGTGACATATGTTAAAATAGAAATTTTCCAAATTGTCTTATATATTTATTATTTCATCAGATTCTAATACAAATATCATTCACACACACAAATATATAACATCTCTTCAAAATTCTGGCGATCTCCACAGCTTCCTTTATTTTATTGCTTTCAGCAATACTTGCTCTTTTGCCATTCTTTGTCTTTGTGGTACTCATTCTTCCATCCATTTATTCAAACTTATCAAGTAGGTCAACTGCTGCTTTTCTTTGTTTACCTTGACTTCAATGCATCTTGTTAGTGTTAGATTTTCTAAACCTTTCTTCCTCATTATGTGTTCCAAAAATGGCAACTATCTCTTTCCAATAGTTAGAAACAGTCATATTTACCTTAAAACTGTCTCATCTGTCACATGCTCTGTCCATAGTATTAACAATGTTCATAGGTGAAACCATATCTTGGTTACTTTTTCTTCATTTATGACAGAATTTTCCAGCCTTCATTGTTATATAAAATAATAAAATGATAAAAGATAAAAATGTGATTCATACATAAAAGATCTGTGCAAATTATAAAAAAGTTACTATGAATGATCAAACATGCCAAAAGTGATTTGCAGAGTTTTGTGCCGGACACTTTTTTCACTGAATGACATTCTACTTTTGAGGTTGAGAGCAACAAAGACATTACTGGAGAATAATCAATGTTATACAATGTTGTAGACTGAAGATATTCCAAATATTCAAATGAACTGTTGAAAATGGAATGTGCCTGAAAACATTACCATGCTTTGTCTCCAGTCTTCTATGGGAAACTGGGTACACAAAATTGTTCAAAAGCCATTGACTCTTATGCTAGCACAAAATCACATGTCATTGTGACTGATGGATTGTGTGTTCAACCACTGATCATACCAGATTAGGCACTTTCATCCAGAAACTGTAACTAAAGTCTACTCAATATAGTTGCAGTATAAACCACAAATTGGTTATATGGGTGTTGAAGAAACACAAATATGCCTGAACAGACATCTGCAACAGGGATTAACTTACCACCCTAGCAGTTGGGTATACTTTGAAATGAGCATAATGAAATATTATATAATAGTTGAGTATTTAAATAATAGCTGAAGAAAAATCTGTGAAATGTCATGGCTTTTCTTACTTTTTGACTTACAATCAGGCAAGAACCTTCCATCAGCAGGTCACTAGTGGTTCAAATGTTAATGAAAACTAATGAAGAGAAAGAAAATTTTACTCCGAGTAGAACTTCCAGGGCTGAATTCTTTAAAAAAATAGACAACTAAAAATAAATAAAATTAGAAATTATAATTTGTTTGCTCTTTAGCATAAATATATTATCTATATATGAATAAATCCCTAATCTTATGATGATGAAAAAGCATTTATTTTACACTATTTTTCAATATAATCACTTTTATCAATGACTTAATTCAGTTGACAATATCAATCACATGGATTGAATATTATACAGTGGAAATTTCAGACCATTATCCAACTAATGTGCTAGGATACAGATTTATTAATTGATCCACACTTTATGTCTACAAACTCATTTAATATTTAGAAAACATTTGTGAACTACTTAGAAAAACAACTATTGATAATCTATTGTACTTACATCTGTTGTGATCTTAACAATAATCATGACAGAGTCGCCTTCAAAAAATATCTATTTCTCTTTTGTTGATAATCTACTTTCTTACAATATAGGTTAAGTTGTTTTAATGCAACTGCCAATCTTATATATATATATATATATATATATATATATATATATATATAATTGTGACACTATTTAGCTATGGTAATTGGCTAACTAATTAACCATAGAAATTAAAAACAGGAAAGACTTAAGGTGAGAAAGAGCTATATATAAAGATAGACTGATTGGCGCAAAAAAAAAGATTTTATTTCATTTATGAAGAAAGATACTTTTCGCACGAGACAGAAAATCCGTAAGAAAAACCGAGATATGAGATTCTGTCAAAACTGATTAATGTCATGTCAAGGGAGTGATAATAAAAGGGAAACAGAATTCAGAAAGAAAAACAATGCCAACTAACACATGCGGCCATAAAAAAATTTTGGCTTGAGACCACCACGGAGAATAGATAGTAGTTATCTTTCAGTGATATCATTTAATTTTAACTCCTGGGTCCAACAAAGGGAGCCATCTGGTGTGTGTTAGAATTCTGGCATGAGGAAGAAAATCGTATTATTATTGCTTATTCAAACTGTTGACGTCAGACACAGCGTCGTCGAAAATGGGCATTTGGTGATAAGAGGATTTTAAGGCATGAGAAAAATAAAGAATTTGATTCTCAGGTAAAATACAGACCTCCCAGCTAAAAGTTGACTCAGCAGAAGAAACCAGGTATTGGGTTTCGACAGTGATTGATGAGCTGGTAGAGAGACCCGACTACGTGAATTTTGAGTGTCCCCGAAAGAAAGATGTGATAAGAATTATTTGGCAATCTGGGATTTGTAAATGTTTTGGCTGAAGGAAAAAAAAAGAAAACAAAATTCTGGATAATAATTTCAAGAGGGCCAGTCTAGCCACACCCACACTACTGAGAGATCATTGGTCAAGTGGTAGCATGGTTGATAGGCGGAGGTGAATGTATGAGAAAGACGGAGAAGTTGTTAACACCCACTGAGGGGATTAGTATATGATACCAATCTGAGAGAGGAAGAGTCTAGGAGAATAACTCTCCTCCAACCTTCCCTCATGGACAAGGGAGAAACCCTCAAAATGGAAAGTGATTAATCTTCCAAAAATGGGAAGTAATTAATTTTCCTGGCCTAAGAACAAAGAGAATTCTTGCTGGGAATCAAGTATTATCGGGAACCCAAACCACGTCAGGCCCCCACACCGAGTTTTGGTCGGTATCCATATAAATGAACGTCTCGAGGCAGCTGATGAGTTAGTTAGTTCCAGCAGTTCCAGCAGTTGATTTGCAGTTGCAGTCAGGCCATTGCCTCGCAGGAGCTGACTGAGAAATTCCACGTCCTTCTGACTTAATCTTCCTACTAAAAGCAAGTTATATTGACAAACGACTTAAGATAGCAAAACTTGCTTAAGAAATGCAAGTGTCACGAATCCATAGAAATGGGCTGGGAGAGAAACACACTTCTGTATTCAACAGACGGATAAAGATAACTTGTTATTTCTCAACATATTTTGAGTTTGTTTTATTCTTTCTTTTACTTACGCTTGTGCGATATCACCTTTACCCTGGATTCAGCTTACACTACAGCCCGACGCCTGATTGATTTCATCTACCTAAGATCAAAGTCACAACGCGGGTAGGATAGACTTGAGATCAAAGTAGTTACTTTGGTAACCAGACGTTGGAGGTGAGCAGAGAATGACAAAGCTTGTATCGAACCGGCAACAACCAGATCGACTGGGACACAGGCTGGTGGCAGCAACAAAGAGTCAGCCCCAAAACACTGGTGGAGGAAACCTTATAGCTTCACGCCGCAACTGAGAGTAGACCATGGGCCAACAACGCAGCGTCACATATTGGCATCGCAACCAGAGGATGTCACATATTGGTGCTGCGACTGCAACCACCGGTGGGTATCACAAAATACATAAAAGCTTAATGATCAAAGTTGAATCAGACCAGAATACGGTGGTATTAAAAGTGCTTAATACACGTGTGAAAAAAATAAAATAAAAGTAAAAATAACATGTAGACCTTTTAACTTTAAAAATCAGGAGGTCAGTTGAATTTGCTACCTTGGCTTCAACCTTATGGTATCCTCAGGCAATTTTTATCAAATGACCTCTTAACACTTTATGTTTTTTTAAAAACTAATGAATGCTATAATTTTTTTTTTTAAATAAATAAACAAATGCACAATGTTGGGTGTAATAGAAAGGGAGGAGGAGGATGTGAAGAAAAAGAAGGTGTAGTGGGGGGGTTAAATGAAATGTACATTTTTTTTTTATCCAGCCTCATAATGTGCTTAAGAGGAATTAATATGTAAGCAAGGACTCAAGACTTCGGATTTCTGATTCAAAAGGTTCTTTGGATGATTTTTTAAATATATATATATACATACAGACACACACACACATATATATATATATTATGACATGGCCCTCAATGTTAACTGTTAAATCAGACATACAATCAATTTAATAATAGAGGTGCTGTCTTTGTGTTTCTCTTTCTCCTCTTTTTCTCTTCCTTTTTTTGGTTTACTATCTGGACTGAATTTTGTTTCAGCAAAGAAAGCTCAAGGAAAGAATTTAGGGTCACTTAGCAACAAACAGAATGACCAACTAAGAAACAGTAAGAAGGAAATTTGGGATTGCTTGACAACAAAAGGAATGGCCTCCTAAGAAAGTGAGTAAGAATCACTCACCTACACTCACATGACATACATCACCAAGTGGAATTTTGGTATTGTAACTTTAGTTTTCCCAGTGACCTCCAACAACAACAGTCTGGGAAAAAAATAGACTCACATCATGTGATTGTAAGGGATGAGAAATACACCCACAAAGCTATTCCGTTACTTGTTTTGTAGGGAAGAAGGAAATTTTGTCCCAGAGATCTAGGGTTTATTTGACTATTTAATGGGTAAAGAATAAAAGAATATTGTACACAAATAGATACAAAGAAATCATTGTACTTTCATCTCGGATGATATCCAATTAACCAAGGTAAAATGGAATACAAACATTATTCTGGAATCTTATATTTCACTTTGTGGAAGGAAGAACAACTAACTTATATGAACATTCTACAGCAACTTTATCTGTCTGTTATTAAGAACAAACTCCAAATTCCTGAACTGACATCCAATATCAGTTAAGTGTTCTTTAATTAATCGTAAATCTGCCACTCTATACATTTCACTTATTTTGTATTTTGTTATATAAAATTTATTTACAAATGTTAATCTTGGGTTTGTTGTTTGTCAGTACCTATTCATTTGTTCTTATTGAGCAAACACACCTTTTTCCTTGTTTTTTTTTTTTAATCTAGGGTTCATACTTTTATACAGTGCAAATTCATAACAATATATATATATATATATATATATATATATATATTTCCATGTTAAGGATATATATATATATATATCCGTGTTAAGGATATATATATATATATATATATATATATATATATATATATATATATATATACCCCTAACAGGTGCTATGACCCTGGGTAAGGGTGGAGGGGAGAACAACAACAATTAAGAGGTAATTCCATGCTCCTCAAAACCACCAATCTACTGATCAGAGGCCTTGCTGCCAGGTGTACTTTATCATCATACCCAGGACAAGTTCAGATCCCCACACCTATAAATATAACTATATATATATGTAGATGCATACATACATATATGCATACAAATACTTACACATATACAAATATACACATATATTTACACTGTTTAGGGTTTCACTATTTACCCATAGTTGGAACTGAGGTTTCACTGAGTGAGGTTGTCAGATCCTCATGTCAAAATCAACAGGAGAGTCCATCCTATATATATATATATATATATAAGTCAATATTGAAGTCAGTACCCAGTGGCGATAGTCTGTTTCATAGTTAAACACAATCATCTGAACTGACAATTGTGTTTAAGCATGAAACAGACTGTTGCTATTGGGTGTTGGCTTCAATGTCCATGGTTATATCTATCCCTGATATTGAGCACTTTAACCCATGAATATAGCATACCTTAAACTATATTTTTATCATATATATATATATATATATATATATATATATATATATATATATATATGTGTGTGTGTGTGTGGGTGTGTGTGAGAGAGAGAGAGAGAGAGAGAATGCTTCTGTGATGAAAGTTGAATGTGAAAAATAATTTTCTTATTTCTTTGGGTTTTTGGGTTTGAAATGGAAGTTCTTAAATGCACTCTTTGGTGCTTAAGGCCAATTACACGTTTTTGAACCAATCAGAAATGTTGCTGAAGGTGTTGTTAAAATCCTTTTTTTTTTTAAATATATTTTCTTAATACATGATATACATCTGCCTTACTTCATCAGCTGTGGTAACACTGGTCAGTTTGGTCATTTCTCATACCATGAATCATACCAACACTGACTCACTCAACATAAAAAATACAATGATGTAAATATTAACCCCTCACAGTAGTCATCCATTGAATTACTCATTTATTAATACGTAACTTATGAACATTCACTAAGAAGAGACTTGAATTCAGTTACTGACAAAACAAATTCAAACTCTTATTTTTCACATATAGAACTTTTAACCAGATATAAAAACTATAATTTCTCTAATAAGAATTAAAAATTTATGTAATCTATAAATATAAAAACACAAATGTTATTTTTATTCTTTAAATTCTATCTTGTTGGTTTCACTCTTACTTGATATCACATCATTTTAATGTTTACATTTCCAGTAAAACACTTTCCTGTCAACAGAAATTAAACATTTTTCAAGCCATTGGGTAAAGGAAACAGAAATAGTACAGAATATACATCTCTGTATCTACATCAAACATCTACTTTTATTTCCAACAAACTAAATCTATATTTAATACATTATTTTATTATAAAACTAATAATTGGAGTGGAATTTGCAATCTATCAAATCTGCAGTCAGAAGTAAAGCTGTAAAATTCCCCTACACTGCACTAAATTGCCAATGTTGTCCAGATATGAAATGATTTATTGTGCTATGTATTGGTAATGTACATTACCAGACTTTTAATAGACTAAGGTAAAATTTGGTTAATTTTTACATTTTAAGTTACAAGTACATACTACTCAGAATTCTAATGACTGTGATCATGACTAGAATCCAGGAAAAAAGCCTAAAGGTTTCTATTAATCTTACATAATAAGTATATAGAGACTAAAGTACAGTGTTAAAAACATAAAAAACTAAAATTTGAAAGTGGCAGTGTCAATGAGAAAATATGCTGATGATGAGGTAAGCACTTTCTTTTAAATCTAAATGAATTTAACATTAATGTAGATGAAGAGTAGAAATTTATTTCTGATAATAATAGGCAGGAATGATAAAAGTGATAAGAAATGTAATTTAGTTATAGATAATTGTGATATTGTATAAAATTAGTTTATTTTCATGAACTTATGACTTATTGTATATGCATGTAGTAGCAGTTTTATAATGTTTTAGCAGGCTTTTTAGCCTGAACAAAACTAACATTTGTTAATAATTACCCAGGATTCCATTTTAAGAATTAGCATCATTAATTTCCCAAGGTACTTCTAAAGTTTTTTTTCAGTTCAATCTCTTAAGTATTTTGAGGCAAAAAATGGATGATTTTTGCAAAACTCTAATTTTTGTCTACTCTTGTGACACTTGTACTAACCAAACATATGTCCACCTTTTAAAGTTCTTAAGCTAAAATATTTAATGATGCAATAGGGGAATTTCTATGAGTATTTCATAGTCATGGAACTTGCAAGGAGCTTATTCAATCATTAACTTAAGAATTAAGATTCATCAGGAAATTCAAATAGGAAAACCATGAAATTTTCTCAGGTATATATAGCTATTATTATTATTGCTGCTGCTGCTGTTGCTGTTGTTGTTGTAGTAGTAGTAGTAAATAAATAATTAATTGAGTGTATCAGGCAAGGCAATAAAGCCACTAGGGCACAAGAGGTTATTGAGTATTAGAGAATAGGAGAAAAACTGTTATTAAAGAGAGAAGTCAATAAAAGAACAAAAATTAAGACACAGAAGATAACAATTGACATTGCATTTAATTTTTTGAAGGTCAAAGTTGACTGGGAATCAAGAAGCCAGATGCGATTAATGAGAAGTGCAACAGAAGAAACTGTTAGCATAAAACTTTCAGTTACAGTTAGCCATTTTAACTGTAAAATGATGAGACATTGCCATCAGTCTAGTTAAATTCATAAAGTCTAGGTACTATAGCAGAAAAGTCATCAGAACAATTACCATGAAAGTATTTATAGAAAAGGCACAGGAAAGCTACATTATGGCATGAATAGCAAAATTAATTTTATGTAAATATTATATATTTTAGACAAATTTGTTTAAACTCGATTCCTAGCTACCTTCCTCTCCTTAGAAAGAACTCTAGTCCACATGCATGGTCTGGGAGATTATGTCTGTGATCATCTACCACTGGCAAGGGAACTCTCTCCACACCATTCATATATGTGTCTCTGTCACATGTCTGTGAAATGCTTAAAAAAAAAAGAAAAAAAAAAAGAAAGGTTGTTGTCTAAAAGATCATAAATAATATAGAAATGAACTGGAAGTTTTTCAGCAATGTAAAACCAATGCTGCATCATGTCTTTCTCAGAGTATTGGTGTTATTTTACAGCTGGCTTCCTGTTGTCTACTACACATCCGTATGTGCAAATGCATATGCATACTAATGTACCCTCATTCAAGCAAACACATCCTAACAAATGCATGCTCTCTCTCTTTCTTTACACGCAGTAATATGTACAATTTCTGTTTGGAATATATCTAGCCATTTTATTTTCTTAAGAACTGGTTGTGCAAGACTGATATATAATTTAGCATCCAATCAATAGACACTCTTTCATGAAATTATTCAGTTTGTATTAAGATACTATTAAGTGAACTAATATATTGTGTGATTGTTGCATTCAAAATGGCCCAATAAGTAGATTCTTAAAATTTTGTGCAGCCTTTCTGGTAAAACATCACATCACACATTTCATTCATCTCTTCTACAGCCCAACTTTGGTTCCATATGACTTATGGCTTTTCCCAAAATTAATATCACCATTGATTGAATTAAACCATCACTGCATTCAAAATGACCAAGTGAGTAAATTCTTCAAGTCAAGGCTTATTTATTTATTTATTTATGTTATTTTTTTTTTTTTTTGACAATACATTACATGACCCATTTCATTCGTTTCGTCCATAATCCAGGCTTGGATTACAATATCTTTTGGCTTTTTCCAAAGTTAAAATCACCATTGAAACATCATGGACAAGATTATGGAAAGCACAACAAAGCAGCTTAAAGAAGAATGTTTAGAATAAGTGTGTGAAGTCTGAAAAGGATTACTTTGAATGGTAGTAAAGCACAATTAGAATTTCATAATTTTGCAATAAATTAAGAAAAAGAAACTAGTTTTGAATTGAGCCAAATAGAGAACTACTATTAAAAATAAGATTGTTTTTTCTATTGTTGTTTGGTATCCCAGATTTTAGTTTAATAGGTAGAAAAGAATGCTTTTTTTTATTTAAAATGAAGCTTCCTTGAACTAAAAGGTGCAGGGAAGGCTTCAAGGGATAATAAGACTGTTAAAAATAAGGAAACATTGACAAACATGCCCACAATAAGATGTAGTGTCAAAAGAATAGTTTTCCTATGACATTGCTTTTTTTACTACCTTCACACTTTAGCAATGTTTATTGTTTGTAAAAGTGATGATTAGAATTGGAATAAAATATAAACATATAATGAAAGTGAATTTATACATTTTTTGTCCTTGAGAACTGACAAGAAAATTATTAAACACTATTTATGTATTGGATTGTTGATTTACAAGATTCATTTTACTTTGAATGGCAGTAAAGCACAATTAGAATTTCACAACATTCTAAAAATAATACAATTAGAACTAATGCACTGCAATGTTTATCATTTACCAATTTATAAAGAAATAAATATAAAAACAATTTTTTATTCATAAATTTATAAACATTTACTAAATTATTAAAATATGGGAACCAACTATAAGGAAATCCTTATGTTATACTCCACTGTAATTAGATTTCTTTCTGATTCACTATACATGTTGGCTGGATGCAAGCGCTAAGAAAGCAAAACTCAAAATAAAAAGTTGTCTTCTGTGCAAGGACTCCAAGCATCACATCAAGTACACAAAGCAAATCCCTGCAAACATCTAAAATACGATAGCCAATCATGAATGTCACCATGCCCCCCAAAAAGATGAGCATGGGAGCTACCATGATTTGCTTAAAAGAAAGCCCCTTGTGAACAACTGACACAGTACAAGGCCAGTTAGCTCCACTAATCCACTCCAGGCTTCTCTCATCCTTACCACTGTGAACTACAGGCCTCTCTCATTGTCACCATTGTGACTCATCTCTGTTTGATCTCCCACTCAACCAGATTCTAACAGAGACATATGCTCGATCAAGCTTCACTAATCCACTCCAAGCCTCTTTCATCCTCACCACTGAACTACAAGTTCTCTTATTGTCACTATCATGGCTTTGTTTTGTTTGATCTCCCATTCAATCAGAATCCAACAGAGACATTCTGCTTACCAATCTGCCAATGCACTTTACCGGGCCTAGCCACAAATCAACCTCACTTACAACAGACAGTTTGGTTTAAATACCTCAGCCTCATCACATGACTGCCAGCCCATCAAACATCTCACTAGTGTCAATTTTAACCACTAAGAAAGGTGTACTTCAACAAAACCAATAACACCCTCACTCAGCTTCATTAATCCACTCCAGGCCTCTCTCCTGACACCAAATGTGACCTCAGCAACCAACCCAACAAATCAGTCAATTCCCAGCCCTACTGACAACACTCTTACACATAATCACTTTCCTTACCATCAGCAACTAAAGAACTGTGTATTAACAATTTTTGCCACCTTTCACTTAACTATGTATATATATTCTTCACACTTGATCAATACACATTGTTGAAATTTTAATCCTCCTAATTATACAGTCATTATAACACTTATTATTTACTGTTTTATAAAGTTTAAATCAGTTGATACTTAGCCAATGTGCTGCCAACCATTCCACTAAACAATATAATAAATAAATAGTGTAAATAATCTAATAAATAAATAATGTTTACTTTTTTCTTGTTGTAGAGTAGGAAAGGCAGCTATATCATATAGAGGGATGTCCATAACAACATCGGTCGCCCATTCATGAAATTAACTAACCTGGCCACGTGCAAGATGTGGCATGTGTGTGAACAACATAAATATAAACAAGGCTAGTGGGGAGGTGGCCAGATTGCAGCCATCACTCAAGCACTCTACATGGCATTGCTGATAGGATCATTTTTTTTATAACTGCAAAAAATACAAATGTTCAAACTGATGACTTTGAAACATGGAGACAAAACCAGCTATGGACCAACAATATTTGCAGCTTATGCAACAACTTGTTGAAATACAAAAGGAAAACATTACACTGGTACTTCTACTACATATTTAGAGATTCTTGATAAAATCCAAAGAAGAATCTGCAACAATATCTGTCCTGACCTGGCATTTTGACTTTATTTACTTTCCCACTTGTTGCCAGTCAAACTATGTCTCATGTCAGAAAACTTGAATGGCTTATGATAGGACTGGACACAACAGATGGCAATTGGAGGGGGTTTATTGTCACATGGACATTATAAAGAGATGTGCGAACTAACAAACCCAGCAGTTATCTGGAATGAGCTGAGGACAGCATGTACCCCAGATGTGAACAGGCTACTATTCGACCTAGTGGGAACCAAGATACTCAACTCTCCCAGCCCAAACCTCCAAGTACTGCACCAGAGGAAATGGAGGTAGAGTACACAGATGGCTCAGAGAGGATGGTAATCCTCACAATGATGGTAAAAGCCAACACCAAAAAAATCAGCCACCCCCAAACCAGGGCCCATGTCACAGTACGAGAACGTCATAACCATCTTGAACAGCAGTGTATGTCGCATGAGTACTTAAGGACATTCCTGCAATGAATCATAATCCGAATGCCTTGTGGTCCCTTGAGGGGTGGGAGATCATGTAGAGTAGGACAGGCAGCCATATTATATGGAGGGATGTCCATAAAAACAATACCAGTAACCCATTCGTGAAATGTACTAACCAGACCACAGGCAAGATGTGGCATGCATATGAACAGCGCAAATATAAACAAGGCTAGTGGGAAACCTGGGGAGGTGGACAGATTTCAACTGTTACTCAAGCACTCTACAGTTGTCAATTCTCAAAAATAAAGAAAATGTATAAATTCATTTTCATATGTTTAGGTTTTATTACAATTCTAATCATCGTTTTTAAAAAAAATAAGCATTGCTGAAGATTGAAGCTAATTAAAAAAATGGTGTCATGTGAAAACTGTCCTTTTTGACACTCTGTCTTATTGCAGGCACGTTTGTCCATGTTTACCAAAAAATACTAAATTTAGGAACTTAACATTTGTTTTTTTTTCCTTTCTTTTTCTTTATTTTTATAATCTAAAAGAGTTAAAATAACATTTTTTATAGTGTGGTGAATAAGTGCAACAGGTTGCAATGGTTGAGGTTGGGAAGTTTCAAAAGAAACAAATTCAACATTTTCAAAAGAAATAAATTTAACATGTTGAGGAATTTTATACATTTATTTATATGAAACAACTCACAAAAGAAGAGAAAGAAAATTATTTTTATGTGTATACAGATAGTTTAAAAAGGGAAAGAAAACATTTACATATTTAGTTGTTTTGTGGGCTGATGTCTATGTGGTTTCTTAAGAAGTCTGCTGCACAAGGAGTGTCTCCTCATCAGATAACAGTTCTGTTGATATTGCTACTACACACTGGAGGAAAAGAGAAAGGGTTATATATGTCCTTTTATAGTCCTGAAACAGTGTCACCTACAGGTGTCCTGGCCAACAAGGCAAAGGTAATAATCTCTACAATAGTTTTTGTATATAATTAAAGCATAAAAATTATTTATCCTTTAAAAAAATGAATTTTCTTGGTTTTTTTTCTGTTTGGTATTCATGTGCAACCTTTCCCTACTGTTTAAATGTTAAACTAAAATCTGTGTCTGCATTAGATTGATAGCAAACAACAACAAAATGATCTTATTTTTAGTAGTGGTGAACATTATCCTGTTAGAATGCTAAGAACTTTAATGAGATCAACAATAAAAGAAGTTTATTTCAAGTCACCTTATGTTAGAATCTCATCTTAATGTAAAACAGCTTTCCTGAGATTTTAAATAATAACCACCAATCTTTACAAAACAATCTTGTGAAACAATTATTCTGAGATAATTCTTTGGATATCTGTTGGATAAAGTCATGTTTTATTAATAATGATGTATCATGCTAAACAATTTTTCTCACTAAAATCTATCTTATACATTTACAAATCTACCATTCCTCCTTGCATTTGAATATTGCTGCTACATCTGGTCTGGTACTTCTACTACATATTTAGAGATTCTTGATAAAATCCAAAGAAGAATCTGCAACAATATCTGTCCTGACCTGGCATTTTGACTTTATTTACTTTCCCACCATCGTAACATAGCTTCCCTCTGCTTTTTCTATAAATATTTTTATTCTTCTGATGAGCTTCCAACTTTGGTACCTTGACTTTGAGAATTTAAGTGCATTACTAGATTGGCAGATAGGTTTCATCATTTTACATTTGAAATTACTAGATGTAACCGTAAGTTTTATGCTAACAGTTTCTTCTTTCATACTTCTAACCTGTGGAACTCTCTTTTGGCTTCTTGCTTTTCAGTCAACTTTTATCTTCAAAAATTTAAATGCAATGTCAATCGTTATCTTCTGTCTTCTTAATTCCTCTACTTTTATTGTTCTCTCCCCTTATTAATGTTTTTCTTTTTCTCATAATCTTTCACACTTAGTAACCTCTTGTGTCATAGTGACTTCATTGAAATAATTAAATAAAATATTTTATTTTGAAACTCACAGTGGGAATTGAACTCACTATCAGTGGTATACCAGACCAACATACTAATATTATTATACCTCACAGTAAATCTCTAATCCGCTTATGATAAATTGCATACTAGATCAATTGAAATACTTAGACAGAAATGAAATGTTCTTTCTAATCCTCTGCTTTTAACTGTGTTGGTGCTTATGTGTTTTACAGTGTTTTTGTATCACCTTCTAACCCAGCTGGGATATAAATCATCATCAACAAATCTCCAGTCCTGTCTTGGACTTTTCTCTCTGACCAGGTTTATCTCATATTTCTGGTTTCTGTTTCAGGATTCCAGTGTCACAAGTTCTTTGGCTATGCACAGTTTTAACACTACACTGAGAATCTTTGAAGTCATCAGTCTAGCAGTTCAAATATTCATTATCTATATAGTAATTCATCAAGATGTACTACTGAAACTCAATAATACAATGTCTGATGAGTATTCAAAGCAAAGTTTTATGAGAATTTGTCTCTACTATTATAAGCTTTTTCACTGTCATACTCTTTATTCAGCATATTGTAAAAGTACTAATAAATTTTTCATTATTGTTACTGTTGCTACTTGCTTTTGTATTCAACCTCTATTCACCTGTTTAATGTCACTCTGTACATCCAAATTCCAATTCTTCATTTAGCCTGCTGCTACATTCCCAAGGAGTGTCTTAACAACCAACACCAAGAAGTCAGCTGCAGAAATATCATACCACTGACTACAACATGAATCCACAAACCAGCAACCTCATTTCACCCACCATAAAATGTTGAAAGCTATCTTATTACCACCTTCCATAAATTGGTAACACCAATGGCTAATATCACAACTAACTCCATCTTCTTTTTTTATGTGCTGTGTCCCTTCAGAACACGGGAGATCATGGCTCTCCACAATTTCTTATCCTTTGTAGCTCTTATCTTTGTCTTTTTACCATCTTTCTCACTCCCATTCTACCATTCTGTAGTGAACACACTAAAGAGGTACTGAATCACATGCAGACATGTCTGTTGCATCTAGGTTTTCCCCAATAGCAGCAGAACTGTTTGGCATATCCAGATATGGGCCTCTCTGCAACTTGTCTAGATCTGTGTTTCTGTCAACTGTCTCCTGTCAGTAAAAACGATGGGAAAACCAGTAGGCAGCTGTGGGCAGTTGACGAGATTTTGTCTTGTGAAGTCAGTGTCTTGAACATTTTGTTCCTCAAGTTGCATGCCACTTGCCATGCTGTGATTTCTGAGACAGCCTTGTCTTTGTTTCCTCCCATCTCTTTCTTTTCTCTGCTTGTTACTATGTAGTTGTTGGGAGAGCAATCGGCTAGGTGTTTCCCCCAAATTCAATGCATCTTTACTGTATTTTACAACATATCATTTGCATAACTTATCAGATAGATGGCATGCTGCCTCCCTCTGTCCCTTTTGATTTTGATATGCCCTGTGAATGGCAAATTTTCCAAGTCCCCCTTCCTCATTATGTATCTTAGAAATTTCATCTCTTTCTGATCATAAGTGTCCTTTCTTTTTTCTATTTTCATTATAACTTCCTTGTTGCAACTACCTCCATACTTGTATGAATTTCAATTTTTAGACTCAAGCATGTCTTCAAATAACAAACTCAAACAAAATATTTAAAATTTAACATGTAATGTGTTTATATATTTAGAACTTGCTTATAAGGAGCATTGTTAAAAACAATTCAATTTCTTTTTATAAGATTTATTTTTATGTTGACTAAAAAAATCATTTGTATCTGTGACAGGAGCCTCAAGTAGCTGCCTAAATGGTACTCCTGGTAGCAATAGGTGCCCCCTATCTCCAGATGGTAGATGCTGGACACTTTTCTAGCATGTTTGTCAATACAAGAACAGCATAAATTATTATTCTTGTCTAGGGAAGATAAGAGAAAGCAAATAAGATTGGTATTTTTGTCAGTGCCTTTTCTCTAAATAGATCAAACATTTCTAAGTAATAAAAATATGCGAGACATAGTTGTGAGACAATGAACATTTGGGGGATTAGATTGTTTGAACAACATGTATAAAAATGACTTTTTTGAAAATTGAATCAATAACATTCTAATAAGACCACCAAGTAAATTAATTGGCAAGGTTATTTGGCATTGCTGATGTTATGATGCAGTCTGTATTCATCATTTGTTTTTACTGTTTACTCTGTCTGATTTGCATTTAATATTACCATTAATTTAACAAACAATTATTATATTGTATTGTTTGTGAAGAAAAATTTTAAAAATCCATATAAATTAAAATTTGGTAAAATGAACAAAGTAGACAGATTCAAATTATAGCAGACATATTAGAATATATTCTGTTAATCAGTTTGAAATAAAATGAAAACATGCTTTTATTGAAAATTATTAATAAGATACAATATCCCTATTGAGTGGATACCAACTTAAAATAAAATTAAATTAACCTATAATATAAAAATTGCACTGTTTAAAACATATATCAAATTATTTATTTGCAAAGATTCAGCTTTTAGGCATGTATAATTATTAAGTTATTAGAAAATTTATACTCTTCAAGAAACTTACTTTACCACTTTTTTCTGGTAAATATTCACATGCATTTTATGTCTACTACACCCATGGACCTGATATAAATAAAGGGTAACATGTCATAGTAGGGCATCACAGTAACAGTTTGTTGAAGTTAGAGTCAGTAATAGTTTATATCAGTGAGTCAGAACTATTTAAAACCTTTAGTCAAATAAGGAGGAGGCATGGTGGAGTAATGGATAGTAGCTCAGTTTGAAGAATTGGAGAACCGAGTTCAAATTCCAGTTGAGTTCATTACATGTATTTATTAAGAAATCTTCCTGTATTTAGTCTATTTCTTGTTGTATGAAAACTTTCTTCATAGGAAGAAAATGAACTAAAAAAAAGGAAAACAAATTTTGTAAATCACCTCAGTAATTTCTGGATTATAAAAATTTTGGATATCCACTTTATCTACTTTCTTCTTTTCCTTTCCTTTTACTTTGTGGTGTAGCAGACATTAAATCTTTTCACTAGACATGCATGCATCGATATCCCTATCAGCAACAGCAGCAACCCCTTTTCAACTTTTGGCATGCTTAAAAAGAAAAAACTGGGAACATGCAAAATGTAAATTCCAAGATACTACTTATCTTTTACTGCAGGCTGAGATCAGGATAGGATGCTGAAATTAGCATTCTGTGCAGTAGCCACACACGTCTTAGACGATACACTTCACTCACACTCACCAACAGAGTAAGTTCAACTTTTTCTTAATCCTTTTTACAGAGATTCACTTAAGAACATTTTTTCAGGAACATTCCTTGAAATTTTCTCTATATGTTCCCAATAGAATAAATATTTTTATTTCATTTTGTTTCTGTTATGTTTGTGCATATCTCTCTGCAGTGTAGTAGTCATAGTACAGTTCTCCATCTCCTGAATAGCAACCAGATTTGCTAGGAATGGCCCCCCTATGTTTGCCAGTTATTCTCTATTTATACTTGTTTATCTAATTTGCATACGATACTACAGTTTCATTCTTTTGTTTGTCTATTTTTTCAACCAATTCAACACTTTTAGTTTTTGTTCATCAACATCAATGCTTTCTTAGCTTCAAACGATGCCCCCTAATCTAGTAACAACAGTGGACGAGTTGAATATTTTTACAAGGCCAAATTTTCATCTTCTCAACCTTCTACAATATATAATTTTTAGAAAATGGGAAAAGACCAATCAGTTTTTGTTTGTAAAAAATAGTTGTACCTTGATATTTATCTTGATAACATATAATAAAAGTGTACAAATATTTGTTCCTTAGTTTGTCTGTAGAGTCATGAAATATGATGAATGACAAATCTGTTTGGCTGTAAGTGAAGTGTCTCAGAAAACTAAATGTGCTTACTTTGCATTATTTTAGATAAGTTTTTGTATCTGTCAAATTTCATTTGATATATCAGTGAGTCAGAACTATTTAAAACCTTTAGTCAAATAAGGAGGAGGCATGGTGGAGTAATGGGTAGTGACTCAGTTTGAAGAATTGGAGAACCAAGTTCAAACTCCAGTTGAGTCCATTACATGCATTTATGTGCTAATACCCTTGGAAAAGGTATGAATCCTCTTCTCCTCCCCCCAGCTATGGGTAAATAGCAGGACAGACCAGGTTCTATAACCTTGGATGGCAACTGGTCTACTACAGTAAAAAATGGCAACTACTGTAGGAAAAAAATCTGCCTCGTCAGTCATGTATCAAAAGATACATGATCACATAAGCATATATCACGCATGGCTCATAACTGACTGAGTCAAATAAGTCTTGTCATTTTAATCAAAGGATGATAATTATTGTTATAATATTATATACAAGTTAACATCTTATAAATAATATTCAATTATTTACTGATAATTTCAGGAGATCAAGATGTTTAAGCTGTTTGCTTTTTGTTTTTTTTATCTTCAAGAGAAAACCGTGTCCCTTAGAAAGTTTAAATCACTTGATAGCAGAATAATTTTGTGGGACATATTTACAAAATATCTTATCAGTAACTTTTAGGTAATCATTGTTTTCAGTGTCTTCATTACAAAATATGAGTTTTCTTTAATCATTGTCTGATTTACTGCTAGAGTAAGACCTTAAACAAAGTCATTTTTTTCTCACAAGATATTTCTTCAGGGCAATAATCGCTTTCACCACTTTTTATGATTTGCTTTGAATCCTTAACTAATTCACTTTTAGAGACATGAAGTTGCTCACAAGATATTTCATAAGCTGTCCACAAAAGATGAAGGCAACACAAAAGAACCTGCTTATAGATGATTAATATTTGATTAACATAAGAAGTTTGCATGATTATGTTAATATTTTGATGTTTCTTTGCATCTTTTACAAACAATCTTAATCATTCTGCTTAGTCCAATATTTTGATCATAATTCCAAAGCTTTTTACATACCCAAGTTGAAAAAGAAGTTAATATTCCCTATTCTCATCTAAGAATATTTTATTATCCTTCTTTAACAGTAAATAGCATTCACTGAAAGAAATTTAGGGCTTAATTCCTAGTGTCAAGGGTGAATATGTAGTAGTAGTAATACACTTAAATATTACAAGTGAATTTGTACAGTAATGAACAAAAATTGTTTTTTATGAAAACTTACTCTATTTGGAGTAATTTGACAGAAAGAAAGAAAAGATAAAAATATGTTTTTAGGTTTAATAGTGCAACCAGTCATAAAATTACACACAGAAAAATATTTATTCTAGTCAGCACTTTTTGATTTGCCCTGTAAAGATGCTGAGTGGTTACTAAATTTTCACTCATTCTTTTTTCTTTGATTTGAATTTATTTAGATGTTTTTTAATTCAGCCATTTTGGAAAAATGTATTATAATAGACTTTTAGCTACCAAAGTTTGACAAGACATCCATCTTTATTTAATAGAATAATATTTCTAATTGTATAATTACCTATTCATATCTAAGAATATTTTACTCTCATTCTTTTTTAATCAATTCATCTCAAGTAAGGTGATAATTCCACTAAAATTTAAGTGTCTACTGGAAGTGAAATAGAAGAAAAAAAACTTTAGAAGGAACCAGAAACCCAATCCTAAGTAGGAAACAAGGGATAAATCTCTACTTCTGTTCAAAAGACCAGGGAGGAGTGTGAACTGGACAATAAGCAAACCTATCTACTCCTACTGAAGGAAAAGGAAAAACAAATAAAATTTCAGAGATTAGGTGGAGATGTTAGAAGTATAGAGTTGAAGTAGACTTTAAAAGGAACTGGAAACCCAACCTAAAACAGGGAACAAGGGATAAACCTCTACTCCTATTCAAAAGACTGGGGAGGAGTGTGAACTGGACGATGGGTAAACCTTAAAAAGTTGCATTGACTGAAAGAAATTTAATGCTTAATTCTTAGTGTCAAAAGTGGTATCAATACACTTAAATATTACAAGTGAATTTACCTAGTAATGAACACTATACATATGTTGTATTTTTTTTGTTTTTTTTATGAAACTTACCTTCATTGGAGTTCTGTATTGTTGAGTACCCCAACTGACAAATTAGAAGTTAATTATTTTATTGTATATTATTTTCAACCTTAAAGATTGTTTTGCTCTATACTAAGTACTTTTTTGTTAATGGGATTTAAATCTTATATAGAGGAGGAAATACTTGTTTCCTTTTATTTTTCTTAGTTTGATAATGGACACATATTTTAACAAGCTAGAATAAATCATCCCCTGTATAAATCCCATTGCCAACATTTTGTTTCTTTGCCATGTATCATCATGGCTTTTCTTATTGAGTAGTTAGTTATCCTAAAGAAACATGATATTTCTGTGGGCCCCAAATAGAAATTTCATTTTTACTCTAATGCAAAGTTAAGATATATCAATCATTTTTATTTTATTATACATTATTCTAGGTTTATTCAATATTTCTTACTGATGTTTTAGTTGTTTCATCATTTCAAATACAATGCATCGGGATAAAATAGTAATTGTAATGAATGACCAATAGAAGAATTATCATGTAAATGCAGCTTTATTCAACTCAAACTTAGCATATATTTGTATAAAACTTTTGCATGGGTCACAGTAAGCAGTTTGCCATTTTCATGCAAGAGTTTTGTAAAAGAGAGATAATTATATGAAATGTATAACATTCACCCCAACCAAATAATATTACAACCCATATCTTTGTGGAGTATGACTTTCCCTCTGTGAATGGTTCCTCCAAGTTAGGTGTGCTAGATGATTGTTCATTTGATTCTCTAGAAGGTTTCAATGGTATGTCAGTATGGTTCAAAGGATTCTCTTTAGATGTTTAGATGTGTCTATGATGGGCAGGGGGGGATTTCATAATGATGAAGTTGACTCCCATTTATCACCATACCTGAAGTGTGCAAAGGTAAGGTTTCACATTTAGTAGTTCCATTTGAAGCAAGGGATTGTTATATCCAGCATATGATTGTAAAGGAAAGAACAAACAAAGACTAAAAATTCAACAGCATGTGATGATGCATTTCTGCACATCACTGTACAAGCTGTGATGTCACCCAATGTCAGCTGTATGCAAATACACTGGCACTCACTATGTTCCACAGATAAGGATTTAGTTATAGCCATGATTGACATCAACAAAGAAATAATGACATAATGCTTTTCTAGATACTTGTTTGGTTGGGACATGGCAAAAACTATTTCTCACTAAGTTCTGGCCATGGAAAACAAACACCTACACATTCAATGCCTAGCCATTTCAATCACTACTGGCCCTTTCACTGACTACTCATTATATGGATACTGGTTGTGACACACCACTCCTTTATGTCCATTTGTGTTCCACCAACTGGAAAGGGGGACCACTTTATCTAAAATCATTAACAAAATTTCATGATTGTTAATTCAAATGTGGGCTGGAGACAGGATTCCTGAAAAATCCTGATCATTAATTTTACTCAAAAATGGACTGGAGACAAGATTCCTGAGAGACCCTGATCATTAAATTGACTTAAAGGAAAAAGAATCTATCTATCTATCTATCTATCTATCTATCTATCTATCTATCTATCTATCTATCTATCTATCTATCTATCTATCTGTCCTAAGGATGTGTGAGAAATCATATTACTATAGCATGTATTGATCAATTTTTAGAATATAAACATAGTTGTGTTAAAAGTGACAAAATTGTTGATATGTAGTACTTTAGTTGCTGTTACTAAGGAAAGTGATTAGGTGTAAGAGTGTTCTTGGTCAGGCTGGAAGTTGATGGATTTGTTGGGTTGGTTGACCAAGGTCACAGTGTTTACATTGAGAGAGGCAGGAGTGGAATAATGAAGCTACATGGTAGCACAAGCTGGGCGTCATTGGCAGGGTTGATCCATCTATCTTCAGAGTTGAAGTCGCTATTGGTGAGGTGTGGACTGAGAAGGCCAAAGTTTTGAGCTGAATTGCCTGTTGTCAGCAAGGTGTGCCATGTTTATATTTGTGGTTTAACAGGTACTGGCTTACAGCCTCATCTTTTCTTTTTTGGCAGCAATGTTTATGATTGGCTATTATATTTTAGATTTTTGTAGAGATTTGTTTTGTGGACTGGATGTGATGGTCAGAGCCCCTGAACACAAGATGACTTTGCTTTCTTAGCACTCAAATCCAGCCAACATCAGAGAAATTTCTAATTGCAGCATGCAATAACAGGATCATTTTCAGGGTGTCTTAAAAATTGGTCCTGGATTTAACAACCAGTATGGAAGTGATACACCTAGTGATGACTGTTGATAGCATAGATCTGATGCTGTGTAATACACTGGGTAATACCAAATCACACTGGGGGAGAGGTAAGTTTTCAGGTTTCAATATGAGAGAAATAATCTTTCAAATGATTCCATTATAGCATTCAACTTTGATATTGCCTTGCAGATGATAATAGTTTGTCTTACTAATGTAAACTCCATGTAGCTAAAGGTATTCCTTCATATGAGATGTGAAGCCTAAACTTCAGTCTGAATGGATATAATTAGGTGCCCCACATAAGGATAAAATCAATCCCAAACATTGAATGATAGTTTTAATCTTTGCATGGAATTGCAGATCAGAACCTTGAGAATCTATTGCAACAAACATGTATTTATTAGGCATCCCTTATGGTAAGGGACTCTTGAAGTTCATATTCAAGCACTTGAAGAAATGAATAGCTTTAATAAACTTACCTTGAGTTAAAGCAGCAAATTATGGTTTTAGCTCAGCACATGTTTGATAAAATGAGCACATTTCTTTTACTTCCAGAGTGGAAAAATGCATATTCTTTGAATGTACATATTGCAAAAGTGAAGTAATCCTAGGATGGCATAAGTCATCATGTACTATCTTGAGGGATGGGGCAAAGGTGACATTACAGAAAGCTTGACTTAGTGCATTGGCAACAACGTTGTATCACCCTGGGTGGTAGTGGCTATCATAGCTGATTTTAGCAAGTTCCAATCACTAGCTTTGAATTTTGTCATTGTTGATTTTTGACCATTTAACATTATCCATCATGAAGGGCTACTGATTTTTGATCTGTCACAATGGTAAAGTGTTGGCCAGATAGAAAATGGAGTCACAGCTTCAATTAGTACAGTAGCTTCTTTCTCAATAGCAGGGTAGCAAGTTTTATGATGATTCAGGATTTGTGACATGAATACAACAGGTCACTGACACTGATTAAGTATGGCTGATATAGCTACATCTAAGACATCACATTTTATTACATATAACTTGGAGCTATCCATGCAGTGCAATGTAGCATTCATGAGTGTTGAATGACTCAGGCCTCAGTATCCAATGAAAATTGTTTTGTCCTGATTGGAGGCTCAGCATGGTCTGAAAAGCAAGACATCCATTTCACATAATATGTAAACATACTCGAAACTTGCTTAAGTGCTAATGTCTTTTTGGGCATTTCAAGATCAAGAAATGGCTGCAGTCAGAATTTATCTGGCTGGTCCAAACAATTGCCAATTTTGTAGCCAAGCACAGACAACCCTCTGCACGAACAGAACCAATTTATTTTCATTTTGGATGAGCCACCAACACTGTGCTTCTTCAATAAGCATTTTCACACATTTGTCATCCTCCTGATCACTCTCTGCAATGATGATGTTATTGAGATAAGGAAATATATTGATGAGACTTTCTACTTTCACAATTTTGTAGATAGCCCATTGAAAAGTTACCACTCCATTAGTTATCCCAAATGGAATCCATGTATACTGATAAAGGTGCCCATTAGCTTAAAACATTGTAAATAATGTTTGGTCCTCACATAGCGGCATCTGATTATATTCACTCTTCAAATCAAAGATGGAGAAAATTCGATAACTTGCAAGTTTTTTTAATAGTGTTTTGATTTTTGGGAGTGGATATGCTCTGTATATATGTTTAGAGTGTTGGAATAGTCCACAAACCTACATTTTTATGGCAGACTCATCTTTCACAATTACAACTTGTGCTCAATACAAGATTCCCTTTGCTAACAATTGTTCAGCCTTTTGAGCAATAAATTGTTGGTCAGTATCACTATATGCAGATTATGTTGGAATTGGTCATGCATATGGTTTTAATTTATCAGACAGATGTGGTACCATCAAACTAGATGCCATCATTCTGCGAATCTCAGTCTCAAGGTCATTTATTTTCAGTCCATGTTCAGTTCCACTGTCTAAGAGAGGGACAGCAGTATACTGCTTTTGAAGATCAAGGCTGGAAGGTTTTCCAATAGTTCCAAACAAGTATTTTGGTACTTTTTATTATTGATTGTAATATCATGGCACATACCCTTAATTGGAGTGTAATGTGAGATAGATATAGAAGAACTGTTTATTCTCCCATTTATGTTCCCCCATTGTGAACATTATTTTATCCATGATATAATAACACTATAGTTCACAGATGAAACAGGATAGCTGAAAGGAAAAGGAATGACAAACATGCTTTGTTCTCAGAGGGTTTTTCATAATGCTATATCATACAGAAAATTATATATATATATATATATATATATATATACACAGCAAAGCAGAATGCAAAAAGAATGAAAATATAGGGTTTTACATATAATGTGGAGATTCTTCTGTGTTTCTGGAGAATCCATGTTTAGGTCCTAAGCAAGGACATATTCTATGATGATGAAACAGTGAGTCTTGGATTTTTCCTCACTGAGCCAGAGTTTCTTTCTATATCTGAAGAAAATATATTCCCAAAAGGAAAATGCACCATGGACTTGTAAGGCATGATGAGCAACATGTCTGTATTGTCCCCAATAAACTTACATACCGAATGACAGGCCACTTTCTTCACTGTATGAATTGATGTCGTGAAGTGGCCATCACTGGATCCATGTGCCTTATCTCCACCAAAGAGAGATAATCACTTTCTGTGTCCCTACAGGTGCATGGATAATATAGTGTGCATAAGATTTAATCTTTAGTTTAAGTCTCTGAGCTAATCTAAAGTCTATGTTGCTACCAGAACTGGCAGTCAGTTAATGCTGAGGTAGGGTAGTCATTTATTACAATAGGAATGGTAGAAGATGAAAAACTGTGTAAGGTGGCAGCCAGGACTACACATAAGTCTCCATGACAATGTAGGAAAATGAAATAAAATTCATAAATGAAATAATAATAATGAATAATAAAAAAAATAAAAATAAATACATTTTCCAATGATGCTAGTAATAAATGAACTGGAAATGTTATTACACTGTCAAACACTATTAGGTGGCATTGTTGAAACCTATAAAATAACAAACATTTTCTTTTCTAATGGAACAGTGCCATAGCCTGTTTGACTGTTGAACTCACTGCCTCAGCAGAGAGGAACCCAGACGAGGCTTTGCTGAAAGGCAAAGTTTCATCTGGGGAGGTAGACAGGCCCTGAACCCATTTATGTAGGTTCTAAGGGTATATTTTTGGCTAAGCCTATGGGCTCGGACAACCCACAGTAAACTCGGCCTTGTGCCACATACATCCCTCGTGGGCTGTTAAATATTAACATTTTCTTTCCTAACTTTTTCTTCCTCTTGTTCTATGGTGCAGCACGAAATGGAAATTCTGTCCCCATTGTGGTAAATTTGTTTACTTGGTCCACTGATGATTGAATTCTTTTTCCACTTTCTAATGCATGATGTTTGCACATCTTCCAAAAGCACCATCTTTGAAGTAAATCAACCTTTTCTTTGGTCATTCTAACTCAGTGCAAAAATGAAAATAAACAGTCTGTAGTAGAAACCTAACTTTTTGTATGCTTCTTCTTAATTGTTTACATGAGAACACACATCTAGCTAAAATACACCCCAATACCCAACCTTTAAATTCTATAACAAACAGCAGCAGTAGTTTTCTGTTTTCATTTAAACCTGCACACCTTTGATGAGTATCCAATTTTTCCACCAGAATTACATTCACTGTTTTGAGTCAGACATTTTGGTGGTGTTGGTTACCTCCACAAAACCAGTATTGCTTCTTCACTGCAGCAACAGTATTTACAGAAGTAGAATTCACTTGCAAAACATTGCTGCCATTAGGATGGAGAATGTTTTTTCTGTGTGCAAAGCATCATTTACTAGAGTGGTTACTGTTATGCAGTCTTTAGAATTGTGTTGGTCATGTTCAAGTGCACTGGCAATATCATAAGCCTGATTGAGAGTTTGTACCTGAGATTCCAGTAAATGCTGTCATATCTCATGGAATGTAAGTCCATTAATAAATGCATCTCAAACTAATTCCTGATGATACTCAGTTCAGCAGTAACATCCATAAGTTGGTAAACTTTGCGCAGTTTGCATAGTTCCTGGAGGAATTCATCAATACTTTCAGTCTCTGACATGGCAAGAAGATGGAGCAAAAATGGTTTTCTTTCTTTTAATAAAAAATCTATCCAGAATGTCAATAGCAGATTCAAATGCCGCACAGCTCGATATAAATTCATATATTGACACAGAGACATATTTAATAAGACAACATAGTTTATTTGGAAATGTTGTCTTGGTATTCATCAATAAAATTGTTCAATGTGATTTTCCAATGTCAGTATTTTTTTCAGCATCAGTAGCATTTGGTTCTATATTTAACCTGTCAGAGCATAGGATATGTTCCATTTTAATATAGTTGAGTTGAATAAATTGTAATGAATAACCAATGGAAGAATTACCATGTAAATGCAACTTTATTCAACTCAAACCAAACTTTTGCATGTGTTCACAGTAAGCAGTTTGCCATTTTGATATGAGAATTCTCTAAAGGGGAGATATATGTGAAATATATAACAACAATAATAAAATGGGGGAAAACTAGTAAGTAATCTGTAATATAAATATGAGTTGTGTGTATGTCTGTCAGTTTCTTAAAAACTATGAGTTCAACCCATAAAATCATATATACATATTGTGATCAGCATCACCCAAGGAGGTTTTTTTTATACCATTTATTTGGACCAACATACATATTAAATGTAATATCTTTCAAATGTATGGCTAATTTTTTAAAGTTGAAAAATTGCAGGCCTTGATATAAACTAATCCTGACTTTCTTTCTCCCCTTTGCTCAAAGATGTAGCACAAAATGGAAATTCTGTCCCCGTTGCAGCACATTTGTTTATTCAGTTTAATGATGGCTGAACTCTTTTACCAGTTTCTAATGCATGGCATTTGCACATGTCTTCCAAAACTATCACTTATGAAGCAAATCAACCTTTTCTTTGGTCATTCTAATTCAATGCAAAAAAGAAAATAAATGGTCTGTAGTAGAAACTCAAGTATTTGTATGCTTCTTCTTAATTACAATACACAAACTTTAATTTCCATAACAAATAGTAGCAGTAGCTTTCTGTTTTCATTTAAACCTGCACCCCTTTGACCAGTATCCAATTTTTATACCAGAATTATATTCACTGTTTTGTGCCAGACATTTAAAATAGTGGTGTAGGTTACCATCACAAAAACAACATTGCTTCTTCACTGCTGCCGCAGTTTAAGTCTTGTTTGAATTTACAACTCTATTCCTGATTTCTTTGTTTGCTCTAGCAGTCAAGTAGTTTATAAACCAAGAGAGTTTTGATAAAAAGCACTAACCTCCATAAAATAAATGCTAATTTCCAAGAGAGTGACTCATTGCACATTCTTGGACTAATGTTTTCTGCTGACATGAAGTAGAAAGATTATATTGAATCAATTGCTAAGTCTGCTGCTAGGAAAGTTGGTTCACTGGGTCATGCTAAACAATTTTTCTTGCTGGAATCTATCTTAAATATTTATAAGTCTAACATTCACCCTAGCTTTGAATATTGCTGTCACATCTGGTCTAGTGTTCCTGCTATATATTTAGAGATTCTTGATAAAATCCAAAGAAGAATCTCCAATGTTATTGAATCTGACCTGGAATCTTGACTTCAGTATCTTTTTCTATTACCCTAATGTAGCTTCCCTGTGCCTTTTCTATAAATACTTTCATCGTAATTGTTATAATGAACTTTCCTCTATGGTATTTAGACTCTATGAATTTAAGTGCATTACTAAATCAGCAGCAAAGTTACATTATTTTACAGTTGAAATGGCCATATATAACCATAAGTTTTATGCTAATAGTTTTTTCTATTGCACTTCTCACTTGTGGAACACTCTTCTGTCTTCTTACTTCTCAGTCAACTTTGATCTTCAAAAATTTAAATGCAATGTCAATTGTTATCTTGTCTCTCTAATTCCTGTTCTTTTGTTATTCTCTCTCTTTAATAGTGTTTTTTTTTCTCACATTCTCTAACATTCACTAACCTTTGCAATTTATTGGCTTTATTGCTGTTGTGGTCTTGTTAGGGCCAGAGATAAAGACACAAAGAGAGGAATTGAGTTAAATAAATATATTAACAGAAACAGTAATACAAACATATACAAATGAGAGTGTTACAGCAAGAATGTTCAGTCCAACTGTCAAAGCTGACTGCTGGAAACTTTTCTCTCCAAAAGGCAGTACCTGCTCCTATTTATAGCTGGGAGAGTCCATGCATGCATAATAATTGCCTTGCTTAAAAAAACAACAACAATAAAATAATGACATTAAGCAAGTAATAAAATAATTACAGTGAAAATACTTCATCTAAAAATGCAAAAAAAATATGACGATACTATAGTATTCATAATAGAATATATCAAACTTTAAATACTATACATTATCTGTATTATAAAAGGAGAGTTGATTCTATGTCACTAATGCATTGTTTGCATGTGACTTTGCATGCACATATGTAATGCATATGCATATGTCTGTGTTGTGCATGAATGAATTACATATGCTAATTTTTACACAAGCACACACACTCATGCACGCATTTGTGCAAACATGCATGCAGACATGCCATTTGACTGTGTTTAAAATAAGATATTGGAATAATAAATTCACTCTCTGGGCTGTGCAATAAAAATTCTGAAGCACACAAATGCATATATACACACGCAATTCAAATGAAAATTGAAATGAACATCTTTGTCTGGCAACAACCCCTGGTTAATAGAAAAAGAGTATAAGTCAAAATGTGCAGCACTTTGAAGTCATTTTTATGATGCCTTTTGTGTTTAAATTAATTATATTTTCTAATAAATGTTGTATTTTAAATGTAAAAACAATTTATCATCTGGCCATCAGCAAAGCAACAGGTAGCAAACTAGTCTTTAGAAAATAGATACCCTAAATTTGTTTTCAAGGTTATCTTTTAGTGACGAGTAAACAGTTGTATTTTCTCTTTAAATTAAGCTAAATAAACCCTGTGTTGTGAGGGTAAACAGCCTTTCTAAAAGCAAATAACACATGTGTATTTTTAAAAATAACATACCTTAGAGAAACACATTTCTCTATTTAGGGAAGAGTTTTGCAAATTAGCCAATCTCTGCTCTATCTCTCTAAAGAGGTGAGCATTACTCCCCATCCACAAAAAAAAAATCTTAGAAATGCTCAAACTTTATTCAAAGTCTCTATTGACACTGGTCCCTGGCCAGTTTTGTTGATATCATGGCGTTGCCAAGGCAATATCAAGCAGGTAAAGTGACTGTGCTGGTCAGAGACATCTCCAGTGAAATGAAAAAGAATGAGTTACAGTGTACACATGCTCAAGACATGTTGGTGAAACACAGCTTGGGTATATAAGGCTCTCTGATTTATTGGGAGACAGTGAAACCTTCTGAAGAACAAAAAGCAGAGAAAACTGAAATTCATGATGACAATAGGCCAAGGAATTATTTGGATAGTATTCATACCAACTTTGTTGCAAATGATTGATTTCTCTCAAGGTTGGTTAATTTTTTAATTTATTTATTTATTTTTTGTATAAAATACTTTTATTTTCTTCAGAAAACATTAAAAAATAAAGAAAAAGCAGATCTTTGGAAGATTTATGAGAAATTTACATTTTAGAAAGAAAGCTCTTTCTAAATTCATTAGCTAAAAATATAATCTTATAAGTTTTTAAATATTTTTTTTTTCAAATTTTAATAACTTTTTCATTCATTTGTCATTAAGAATCTAATTTTTCTGATAGACTGATTCCTTTACACTTGTTTTTAAAATTCAAGATTTTTCAGGTAGATTCTTGCAAACTTGAATCATGCATAACACACTGTAACTATATAGTGATTTTCCAAGTGTAGCTTAGATCTGGCACAAGGCCGAAAGTATGGGAACCCAGTGAGGATTGAACTCACTACATAGTTCTAATTGTTCTAACGAGACAAGCTTGCTAGCCATTACACCACCTCGAGGTGCCCAAACTCTGTAACTATATAATGGCCATATCATGTTAAAGAATTTCAATTTAAGTGGATTAACATAGATTCTAATCTGATTATGAATATGATTTTTATGTCATACTGACTTCACTATAATAGTTCTTAAGTGCCAAGTAACTTTTAAAAGTAAATTAAAATAGTCTCTAATCATACAAGGGTGTATCAATAACTGTTACAATCTAACATATTAACTCGATTTTGATCCTAAATTTTCGGTGTATAAATCCATGTGATTAATATTCACCATTGAATTGACAAAGAAGGAAATTATGTTGAAAAATAAATATTTGCTGTATAAAATAAATGCTTGTTGTTATCATTGGGTTGTGGATATTGATTTCTCTATGTATGAGACATGCTGAAAAATTCTCAACTTGACTAAGAAGCCCATCCCAAAAACCTGATGTCTGGTCTACTTGATCAAATTTTGAACAGTGGGTCAGACTGAGAACTTTTCAGCACCACTTGTATATGGTAGGGTTTTTCCAATATCAAAATTTTTACAAGATTTAGGGCTGTCAAAATTTGTAATTCCATTCCATATTTAGTTTAACTGCATAATTATCCTGGATTTTTTTTTTTTTGCTGTGATGTGAATCTAAAATTATGAGATTATTTTTGGTAGTGAAATTTTGGTAAACGTTTAATTTTAGGTCATTAAGGTATTCACTAGGTCAATGTATTCTCAAAGATATTTGTGCCCATGTTCAACTTAAAAAGCAAAAACAAAATAAAAAACAGAAGGCTATTCATTTAAACTGCCCTCTGCTTCAAGGAAAGCTTCAATGCAGTCTTGGAAGTGACTCCACATTCTAGCTTTCATTTATTCTGTCCATAATGTATACAATGTCAGCCTTTAATAAGTCAGTGGTATGATGGGACCACTAAATTACAAAATCTCTTACAGAAGGTAGCGATGGAGAGTGTGAAGAAGGTACTAAGCATAAACTACAAGAAAACAGAATGCATGGTCATCAGTAAAATGCAATTTGCAGGTTGGGAACACTAGAATCAAGCAGATGTGGAAGTTTAAATATCTGGGAAGCATTCTGACTGAGGACGGTAAATGTGACACTGAGATCTGTAAACATAATGGGATGGCCGGAGACTCATTCCAAAATCTGGGCAGAGTATTGTGAGACAGGAGGATTTCTTTGATAATGTAGAAAAGAATACTGAGCTGTTATGTGACATCTGTCCTTCTTTATGGCAGTGAATGTTGGACAATTTCCTCAAAGATGAAGAAGAGACAAGAGGTGACAGAAATGTGGTTCTACAGAAGGATGCTAAGGATAACATGGACCGTGCGTGTGAGCAATGATGAGGTCTTAGAGAGGATGCAAACAAGGAGGAGGCTTATACTTAACATCAAGAAGAGTCAGCTGAAGTTCCTGGGACACATAATGAGGAAGAAGGGTCAGGAGAATCTGATACTCACAGGTCGAATAGAGGGAAAGAGAGACAAGGGAAAATAATGCATGATAAACCTAATGGCTTTAATCAAGTGGATGACAGAATGCGGTCTGGGGGAGGTGGCAGAGAGAAGGAACTTGTTGAGAGCTGCACGGGATAGAGGGAGGTGGAGAGCCATGATCGTCTATGTCCTGAAAGGACATGGCACATAGAAAGAAGGTTGATCATGTTCTCAGTAATGTTCCAGAAAATTAAAATCAGGAGAACTAGAAAACAAATTATTAAGCAATCACTTCTGGATCATGTAAACTACGCTGAGTCTTGCAGAAAGCAGAAGCCTGCAGGAATATGTACACCCTCCTTTGGAATACCAGAGTTGTACTATCATACCTGCCACCTTTCTTGTAGATGGTGAGAGTGATCCTGAAAGTTTGTGGGAACATATAGAGCTTCGCTAATGACACACTGTTCTTGTTGGACATAAATTGTACCCTCCTAGGACTTGTATCATGCATTTTTGCACCATATCTATCTATATATAAAGTTCTGTGACTTCCGTTAGTCTGCCCATCTGTTACACCCTCTAAAATAGTCATACATTGACTGACCAAATTAAAAAATATTGTTTCCCATGACATCCTATAAAATTAAATTAAACTAAAGAAATTATTAAACTGTGATGTAAGATTTTTGTCACAGTATTTTTCCAAACAAATCAGTTTATTCAAATTTCATCGATTGTTATGTGAAATTGAACAAAATTTAGAGTTTGTAAATCTCAACAAAAAATGTTAGTGATAAGTTCAACAATACTAAATACTGTGAGGATTTCAACACATTTCAGCATGTTGCAAAAAAATTCTAGTATCTAATAATATATAGTGAACTGTCACATTGAGCCACTCAGTGATAGTCCTTATCGATTTTCTGAGGTTACAGTTGATGAATCTCAGACTTGCTGAGTGAACTCAGTTATCCTTATAGCATCTAACCACTAAGAAGGTTTTTTGTTGTTAGCTTTGAATGATACATTTGTGTTAGAGTCTTTTCATTTTTGCCATGTTAATGCTCTTGATACATCTGAATTAGAAATGGTGCATGCTGTGTAATATCCTCTTAGGCTATCTTACATTTATGGTCAATTAAAGGTGTGTTTTTAATTACCTGACACACAGGTATGAATGAGAAGAGATCAGAACCTGAATTAAAAGAAATCACTTGTTTGAGAGATGTTTGAGTGATTGAAATAGTAATGCACTTCTCTCTGAAGCCAATGATCAGTGGTCAAGCCCAAGTAAAAGGCAGGATTTTTTATGCCGATTTTATAGATCAGCAGGCCCACTCTATTTTTAATATTGGTATAACACAATCTTCCTACCTACCATTTTCCATATTTGGTCTTGTGTCATAGATATTGAGTATTGTGAGAAAGTTCTTTTATGTACCATGTCCCTTTCAGGATATTGACAATCATGGCTCTACACAATTTTCTGTTCTTTGTAGCTCTTAATAAATTTTGTCTTTTTGTTATCTCTCCTAAACTTTCACCCACCATGCATTTACTCAAGCTTGTTAGGTAGGTATTACATTGTTTTTATTTGTCTCTCCTGCCCTTTAATAAGTCCTGTGAGTATAAAATTTTCCAAGCCCTTTTTCCTCATTATGTACCCTAGAATTATCTTCAACTAGCAGCATGGCCCGGCGTTGCCCGTGCTTGATTCAAAAATCGTACAACTCATACAGCAATCGCTATCACTTGACTTAAAATATTTTTGCCCTTCCTTGCCTTTAAAAGAGTGCCCTTTGCTGTGCTGATGTTGCTACATGCCTTACTTATTGCCTATCTCACACTGCGAATTTTTTCTAAGCTATATACTAAACATTAAATCTGTTACGAAAAAAGAACTAAACAAAATGAACACAAAACGATCAGCTTTAAAAAAGGACTGGTAACTGGAAAAACCGAATGAAAAAAGAATATTAACAACAAATACTTTTTCACACCCAACCCAGTTCTGTGGAATCAGAATCAACATTGAGTTTAAGCAAGTGAATGAGCCAATTGGGGTAAAGTGCCATGCAGATTTAAATTTTTCCCACTTGTGATGAATGCAGCTACCGATTTTTTTTGCATGCTAGCATGCTAGTTAACATTCATGTCAGTCAGCTGTTGGCTCTCACGCTGGCTCTCACGCTGGCTAATAGAATCTTCCTGCCTATTCGTGGCACCCAGCTATTGGCTCTCACTCTCGCCAGTACAAAATGGCTGCAAACTACATGAAAACTGCCGTAGAAGCATGAAAAAATCGATTATTTCTACTATCAATGGGAGTTGGGAAATGCAAAGTCAGTCTTGGCCTTTCCACTAACTTGGAACATGTGCATGTAAATTTTGGTGCAAATCCGTCGAAAATTGCAGCCGTGTATTCATTACAAACACACATATCCTGCCTTTTATAGATGGAGATTATCTTTTAATAAAGTTGTCTTTTTTGTTTCCATTTTCTCTAAAACTTTGTTATTGCTCACATATTTGGTTGATGGTATTCTCAGCATCCTTCTGTAGAATCACATTTCTGTTGCTTCAAGTTCCTTCTTCATCTTTGTGGAGACTGTCATATAGGAGGACTTATATTACATAATAGTTCCGTACTTTTTTTTGTTTCTATTGAAATTTTTCTGTTTCTTAATATTTTGCCTTTCCCTACCCCTTTGGATTTCAGTGTCACACTTTCTGTTCTTTGTTAAAACACTTCATAGCTATTGTTGTACTTATTTGATTCCAGTAGGAGTTCTTGTAGTTTCCTTTCTATATCTACTATTAACACTGTGTGTATCTTATGTTGTTAAGATTGTAGCTGCCAACAATAAATCTTGGTAGGACTTTTAATTCTCTCAGAATCACTTCACTGTATAGGCTGAGAAGACACATGCCTTACACCCCTTTTAAAAACTCTAAAATGCATGTATTAGGTTGGTGCAAAAATAATGACGTTTTCTCACATAGTAACATATGTTAGAAAACGTCATTATTTTTGCACCAACCTAATAAATTGGATCAGAACTCATTATTTTCTTTTAACAGTAGTATACATTATCATTTAAATTTTCATAAAAGTTTAGAGAGTAGAAATGCAATGCATGTTTTTCCTTGTGTTTCATTTTACAGAAATAGAAGTTGTCAGCCTGACCCACTCCCCAAAATCTGACTAAATAATCAATCATGACAATTTTCTTTCTATTTGAATAGCTGACATTTTTTTTTATTTTATAGGTTAAATTATTAACATGTGACATTTTGATCACAATATATTCAGACCATATGATAGCATGCTACAATGTATCTGTTACACAACTATTAAAGTATAGTAACTGTTCTTTTTGTTTAAGGGAAGTATATAAGATTTTATTTACTCTTTTTTAAAACATATTTTATTCAGGACCAGTGCTAGCAAAATATACCGATAAATCATATAAAAGCAATTCAAATGCATAACTGAATTTAAGGGAGAAATTATAAAAGGAAAACATATTACCATTTTAAATCTTTTTTCTTTTTTCAGTTGAATGACATATGAGTCATTTAATGCTGAAATTTAATTTCTTTGGGAGATTTGGTAACTTTTTTTTTTACTATTAAAATCTATTTCTGGTAATGTTTACTATAAAAATCTATTTTTATACTATCCTAGATTGGGGATTTACTATTTGTCCATAGCTGGGACCCTAACAGCTGCTACCACCCCAAGTCAGGTTAAACCTGGGAACAACAGTAATTAAGAGGTGGTTCCATGCTTCTCAAAACCTCCCAATTAGAGGCCTTATTGCATAATGTAGTTTATCGTCATACCTAGGATGTTTAAATCTCTTTATAAAATTTTGAATAATTTTACAATATTTGAAATATTTCATGTTTTATATGCTACTTGATAAGTTGAATATTTTAGAGATTACATATGTGCGCAAATAAGTAAAGGAGCTGCTCACTTTATATCAAGAATATTTAGAGTATTGTGAAAAAAAATTAAAGATCGAAGTATAGCATCTATGTTGTTAACTGTTATAGTGGAACACACCTATTCTATAGTTAATAGACTCCCCCACTTATAATAAGTAGGAGTAGTAGGAGTCGCTCAGGGAGTTGGTCAGTCAGTCGATGTCAGACAATCATTAGTCGGATATTAAAGTATCAGCAACCACCACTCAATTTCTCTGTGTCATTACCTATTATATCAAGTTCCTAATGTTTTGTACATCGAACCTATTTTAGGACCGACTTAGTACAAATACAAGCCTCCATTATGAAACCACTCCACAACACTAACCCTTTGAGTCCTGCATTCCCGAACAATTTTAACCCTTCTGCCTGAGCTCCTGAGTCAAAATTTGCAAATAATTGGTATATAATGTTTCACAGTAGATTTAAAAATAGTTACAAGTGTTTACCAACCGTTCAACCAGTAGATGGGCATTAAGTCATTTTTCTCTACCACTTTTCCACCGGTGGCTTGGCATTATATCATTATTCTCTATCACTGGTAAAGCAGTGGTCAGGGCTCAAAGGGTTAAAATAGAAAATGCTAATTCAAAATATTAATTTTTTTTCCTATAGTTTGAAGATTTATTTATGTATATTTATCAACTGAATGTATTACAAATACTAAATTAATTTTACCTTTCAATAATTTTCTGTTTAAATATTTTTTTCTTTATCCCAAAAAAAATGACTGCATAGCAAAATAATTTTATGCCTAATTGAAAGCTGTTATATAATTCTAAATCTGTTTCTATTTTATTTGTTGTAACTCAATAGACCTGGACCAACAGTAAAAAAAACTCAACTGAAAACTCAACTAAAAGACTAAACTAAAAAAATAAGCAGGGAGTTGTGCTGATATTTGAAATCAGAGTAAGCTACAAATTAACCAGTCTAGTTCAGTGTTCTTGTTTTAGGTGCTGTGTCTCTTTAGGATGTGGGTGAACATGGCTCTCCACAAATCCTATCTCTTGTAGCTCTAAGCAAAATTTGACTCTTTACCATCCTTCTTTGTGCCCAGTTTATCATCCATTCACAGAAACTTGTTAGGGAGATTATTTGCTGTTTCTCTCTACACACTGCCTTCAATATGTCCTGTGAGTGTTAAGTTCTCCAAGTCATGTTTCCTCATTATATGTCTCATAAATTTCAACTCTTTCTGATTTTAACTACAAGTGTCCTTTTAGTCTCCAATATCTTTAAAACTTTAAAATCTTTTAAAATATATTGCTCACATGTTCAGTTTCATATTCTTAGCATCCATCTGTAGAACTACATCTCTGTTAATTTGAGTATCTTCTTCATCTGTAGGGGAATTCTCCAGCATTCACTGCTAAACAGAAGAAAAAAAATGACGTAGTAACTCAGCATGTTTTGTTTCTAACAAAATTTGCCTATGTCTTAATACTTTGTTTAGTTTCTAAAAGTTCTCTTTCTCTATTCCAATGCATTTCAAATTTCTCTCACATTTTTCATAATTTGTTATTATGATGTAATATTGTCTTTATTCAAAATAGCCGAGATTAGGAAGGCCATAGTTAGAGAGAGTATCGTAGGAACAGAAGACTAGGTAGAAAAAACAAAGAATAAGAGGTTTATTAAATACTCATATACAGAACAGAAAAAAATTGAGTAAATCAAATACTATTCAAATTTACCTTTAAACCCCACCCCTACACACACTGAATCAGAATGCGACACATAGTTTGTTTTAACGTGGGAAACCTGAGTGCCCCCAATCAGGCTAGAAAACCTTATCTGGTCTTGCCTAGTCTTTGCTAGTCATAGCCAGTCATCCTGTGATGAAACAAAGGATTCTATCCAAGCTTAAATATGTTTTTCTTCCTTTTTCAGCTGTGTACACGCAAGTATATTATTTCTCTTCTTGAATAATGTTATTCTCTATATGTAAAATTCTTCCATGTGTTGAAATTTATTCCTTTTGAAAATGCTGAATTCAATTTTTTTTCAAAAGTTCTCAACTTCAGCCTTGTCTATGACAACCTGTTTATCATCTCTGCTAACAATTAAGCTTGTCTTTTTTTATATACTTCTTAATGTAAAAACATATGCTCTATATAATTAACACAGTCAATTTACAAGGATCAAAAACTTCAACTGTAGAATATTATTAAATTAATTGTTCGGCTGAATATCCCATTAAAAAAATAATATTTTTATGACAAATATTGTCTTCTTCTTCTTCTATATGCTGTGTTCCTTCAGGACATTAGCAGTCATGGCTCTTCACAATTTCCTATCCTTTGTAACTCTGAATAAATTTTATCTTTTTGTTATCACTCCTATACTTTGCTTTGCCATCCATTTACTCAAACTCACTAGTTAGGTTATACATTGTTTACCTCTACACTTTGTGCCTTCAATCTGTCCTGTGAGTATCAAATTTTCCAAGCACTCTTTTCTCATTATGTGCCTTTGAAATTTCAACTATGTCTTCCTGATGTTAAGTACAAGTGTCCTTTTTGTTTCTATTTTCTCTAAAACTTTGTCATTACTCACATATTTGGCTCATAGTATTCTTAGCATCCTTCTATAGAACCACATTTCTGTTGCTTCAAGTCTCTTCTTCGTGTGGGAGGAGATTGTCCAGTATTCACTGCCATGTAGATGAACTGATATTATATAACTATTCAGTACACTTTTCTTTCTTTCTAATGAAAATTTTCTGTTTCTTAATATTTTGCTTTGACAAATATCAGACATTCTTTTGAGCTTACTTTTTATCACAAGATGACTTCTAAATTCACAGCTAAACAATTAGATTGACAATTACTAAATTTTTCAGTTGTCAAATAGCAATAAAACAACTACAAGATTTGAAATGATATGTAGCAGACAATTAACACACATGCCCATAGAAGGATCTCCTACCATTTTTCACACTGCAAGCAAACCTGGATCCTGAATCCAGTTGAGACTGGCTGCTGATAAAGTAACAGATAACAAGGTTGAGATAAAATATGAAAGTAGTGGTAGTCTCATATCCCCTCAGATGTGTGTGTATGTGAGTGCATGTGCAGACACACACACACACACATATGAATAGCCATTTCTGGGGGTGGTAAAAGAGTGGGTGGCACATTGTTCACTCAGGTGAATAATTTAGGCTTGGTCATCTTTGATAACATGCTTAAAATGCCATAAAACCAATTTTTCCAAATAGTATTTTAATTAAAAGTTATATAGGCATATTAAAATTTAAATCTTGTGAGTTGCATAGATTTTTACAAGTAATTTGTTTAATGTTAATGAACATTAAAAAAATTACTTTTTGATAAATATGAAACCAATTTTTTTAAAAAATGAATTTAAGCTTTAAAGGAAAGAAGTTTAGGCAACCTTAGGCCTTCGTGCCCACACAAATGCAGGTGTGTCAAAAGAACTGTTCTTCCCTTGACACCGCTATTATTTTCACTACCTTCACTCTTCAGCGATGTTTATTATTTTAAAAAGCAATAATTAAAATTTTAATAAAACCAAAATACATGAAATTTAATTTATACATTTTTTTTTGTTCTTGAGAATATACAACAAACATTAAATGCTATTTATTTATTAGATTGTTTAGTGGAATGGCTGGCAAAATTGTTTCCATATTTATTTCTTTATAAATTGGTAGATCATAAATATTTCATTTTATTAGTTTTAATTGCATTAGTTATTAGAATGTTTGAAATATAAAATTATTCTTGTAAATCAACAATCTAATAAATAAATAGTGTTTAATATTTTTGTTGTATATTCTCAAGAACAAAAAAAATGTATAAATTCACTTTCATCATATGTTTAGGTTTTATTACAATTCTAATCATTACTTTTTAAAACAATAAATATTGCCAAGGAGTGAAGGTAGTTAAAATAATAGTGGGGTCAAGGAAATAGCATCCTTTTGACACTGTCTTTTTGCAAGCATGAAGGTCTAAGATTGCCAAAGTTTCTTATTAATTATTTTCATTAAGAATATTTAAGAATTAGTTTAAGCTTTTAAAGGAAACAAATTTCTTTATAATTTTATAAAATTTCACAGAGCTTTGTTTCTTAATTTAAAAATATAAGAACCTCTTCTATGACAACAGGGAAGAAAAACCTATAATGTATAAAGTCATGAAAGCACCTGTTATACTAATGTAATACATTACTAATGAAAATGCAAGATCGAATCTCTCATATATAACATTATCATTTGTTTCACTTTGATGAGCAAAGGGTGTGTAACGCCAAGGAACTCTCCAAGCATGGACTCTTCATTCTCATGTGGATGTAAGAGAATCACCTTTTCCTTCTCTGGTGGGTGTTTATATGTTTTACAGTTGTATTATTTTTCTACCTGTTATATGGTTTTTCCATATTGTGCACATCCTAGATGCAATTGAGTTGATCATCTGTCTATGTGTTTATATGTTGGTTGGCAGCCAGTGACATCAGTGAGAAGGTTATTTCTTGGATCTACCTGCTGATACACCTGGCTTCTTTGATGGCCTGGTGTGACATTGAGTGCAAAGTCTGTTCTAGCATCATCTGAGGTGAGTCACATGCTACGCAAAAATTTGAGGTTAGGTCGACACTGACCAAGATGAAAAGGAATAAAGTAGCATAACCAGATAAGATTGTCATAGAGATGCTGACAGCCTTAAATGAGTTGGGGATTGATAAGGTTTTTGAAGTGATAAATGAAATATATAATAGTAGCAAAATATTACAGGATCTCAGTAGATCAATCTTCATAGTGCTATTGATTGATTAATTGATTTTCTATGGTTTATCAACCTTTTGCAGGTTATTTAAAGCCAGAAAATATTTCCAGATTCTAAACATTTTAGGGGGAAATAATAATGGTTTAGTGATACAAGTCTTACTAATTAACCCATAGCGGGGTGAGAAGAGGTGGATTCATATCTTTCCCAAATGTATTTATGCATAACTGAACATAATTAAAACTTGGCTCTCTGATTAACAATTCTGAACCATTATCCATTACACCACCTGCACATCCAAGCTTACAGCACTTGGTATTCCCAAGTGGTCACACATCCAGCTGCTGACCAGGCTGAATGTTGCTTAACTTCAGTGATTGTATGGAAACTGGTACTTCAATGTTATATGACTATAAGCCTCATAGTGCTATAAAAAAAACAAGTACAAATGAATGCAAGCTCCATTGAACAATCACCTTGGTGAGTTGCATAACCAAACTAATAATTAGGATTCTTGCAGCAAAATTAAACCAGAAATAGAGCAAGAACAATGTGATGCTGTTCTAGACAATGGAACAAGAAGTGAAATTTTTATTATCAGAATGAGCAACAGAAGTGGGAACAGATCTATACCTATGTTTTGTAGATTATACAAAGGCATTTGATAAAGTATGAAGTGAAGAATCACTTGAAATGTTAGGAAAATTAAATCAATACAGAAAATATATTCAAATATTCATTCAAATGTACAGCTTGTATGTGGGTAGAAAATAAGGAAATGTTAAAAAATAGAAAAAGGAATACAACAAGGATGAATTTTCTCACCATATTCCTTTAACCTGTACAGCAAATAATTCTAAAAGGACAAGAAAACTCATCAGAACTTATTATCCACAGAAATAATCTTAATATATGCTATGAAGACAACACTGAGTTGATGGCATATTCAGAAGGAAAATGAAAAGAACTAGACGTTAGCTGAGGAAAGTAAGAGGAAATGATTAACCATTAATTGTAAGAAGATGCAATGCATGATTGTCAGCAAAAGGGACAATCTAAGATGGACATTACATATAGGGAATAGAAATTTATCTAGGTAGTAGAATAACAGATGATGGCAAGCATGACAGGGAAGTCTGAAGGTGCATAGGAATAATGAAAGATGCCTTTCAGAAACTGAACAAAGTATTAAGGGATCAGAAAATGTCCTTAGAAAAAAAAAGTATTACTGAACTGTTAAGTAAATCTCTTATATGGCAGTGAATGTTAAACAATTTCCTCACAGACAAAGAAAATACTTGAAGTGACAGATGTGGTTCTAGCAATAAATGGCAGAATATCATGGACATTATATATGAGAAATTAAGTGGTTTATAGGAACTATAAAGAAACTGATGCTAAAAATCAGACATCTGAAATAATGAGGAAAGAACACTTGGTGAATTTAACACTCACAGAACACACTGAAGTAAAGAGAAGCAGAGCAATATCCTACATTGAATAAATGGATGGAAGAAAAAATAACACAGAAAAGAAAAGGGTCATAAAAGAGCAAGAAATATTTAGAGCAAAAAAAAAAACAGGAAAATGTGGAGAACCATAAATCATCCACATCCTGAAAGGACATGACACATACACACAGAAAGAGAGAGAGAGAGATAGATAGAGATATGGAAGCATATTATATACACAAGTCATACATTTAAATTTATTTTAATCTAATATGTCTAATATGTAATAATAACAGAACACTTCCAAGCATCATACTTGTACATTTAAATAGTCTTTTAATGTAATTCTTCTTATAGTATACAAAGCACATAAATTCACTTGTAAAGATTAGCTATTTTCATATAATCTATCCACATAGATTAATGAGAGTTCCCTTAATTGATATTATCAAGTGATAATAACATTTTATCTATGTTAACTTGTCATAGTATCTTAGAGTTAATTTATGTTAGAATTTTTAGATGAAGAATTATTTGTAAAAATTTCAGATAGCATATATCTGTAAAAGGACAATATGGATAAAGACAAAAGAAAAGAGACAGAAGATGACAATTGACATTGCATTTAAATTTTTGAAGACCAATGTTGACTGGAAAGCAAGAAGTCAGAAGAAGGTTTCACAAGAAAAGAGTGAAAAATGGAAGGAAAAGGATGATCAAGATAATAAATAGACAACAACACTGGAGGATAAGATGGGTGAAAAAATCAGCACCAAACTGTTAGGCACTGACAACCGCCTTAGTAGCCCTAGCACAGAAATGAATACCATTCGGAAGCTTCTGAATGACAAAGAAAGAACACACTTACTAGGCTCAACATTGCTTAAGTTTAGTGATTATATAGGAACTGGTGTTTCAACATGATATGGCCTATGTTGAAGAGATCATATTTTTATCTGCAAAGACTATAATTGGTTGTGCATTTTCACTAGTGATGAACAGGAGTCTGCATGCAGCACTCATAAAACCTGCACCAATGGAGGCAACCCACTTTTTCACATATATCACTGTCACCACTCCTGAAACACATTACCCACTGCCTAACTGCACACCTCCACTATTTGGGCTTCAGAAATATTCAGCAAATGTCAATGAATATCAATGAGGACAGTTTTTTACTGCATGGATGGAATTAGGAACACTGTTTCATATAGACTTTTATGTTTTTTGTCTGACATTGTTAACCAACATAATAAGATAGGAATTATTATTTTCAAAGCAACTCTTGCATGCACACACACACACACCCACACACACACCCACACACACATATATATATATATATATATATATATATATATATATATATATATATATATATATATATATATATATAGGGTGTTAAAAATACTTTTACAAACTTAGTGGGGGGTTCTGACACTAAAACAATGTAAAATGTCTATATGAACATATGTCTAAAAGGTTATCATTGTACCTCAACACAGCAACTCATAACAAATGTTCAAAATGTCCTCTGCTTGCTTCTACACATGCATGCATCCATTGGATCATTGACTGGTAGACACTTTCAAATACTTCCACATAGTGTTGAATGGTTTTGCATGCCTCCATGACACTTTGATGAAGTGTTTCAGAATTATTAATGGCTGCTGCATAAACCAATTGTTTTAGGTGGCCTCACAGACAAAAATCCAAAGGACTGAGGTCAATGGAAGATGCAGACCATGTAAATGATCCTCCCCTACCTATCCATCTTTCATGGTAGATGTCAGCCCCTACATCATGAACAATGTGACTAAAATGTGCTGGAATCCCATCATTAGATCTGCTAGGAGGATATATGGACCTACCAGACAGTTATCTACAATTTCAGCCTACACATTAATCACAAACTGATGCTGGTATCTATACTGTATTGTACAATGGGGATTCCGATCTGCCCACAAACACACACACATATACATACATATATATATATATAAAGTTGCAAATTAAAAAAAATAATAATGTTTTTTATGAAAGTATTTATTTATTTATATATATATATTTGATATTTCAGATTGACCTCAATCTTTCTTCAGAAATAACTGTTTGTTACAAAATCATGATAGGAGCCAAAAACTTGGATCGACAACCAATATAATAAAGAAATATCCAAATGTTGGACAGTTTTTGTCTTTATTTTCTCTTGAAACTAAAGCCATTATACAATGCTTGGAATACCGCATGCTGGGATCAACCCCTCCAGTCCAATAACATCAGGGAATCTCCTTCCTTACAAATCAACCATGGTGAGATTCAAACCCAGGTCTTATTGTCAGAACGGGAATGTTCTAACCACTAGGTCATATATATATATATATATATATATATATATAGATAGATAGATAGATAGATAGATGGGGCTGAATTAATCCTCAAAAATTTCCAAAAAATTTCCAAAAATTTGACCAGATAGAATTTTATGTGGAGAAATTTCTTCTTGCTCAGACTGAGAACTCCTTGTAAATGTGAATTGTTTGTATGCATGATGGGATTTGATTTTCTCAAAATCTATGAGAGACCCATAAACAGCATCATTCAAGGAAGAGTTTTATACCATTTATTAGAACCTTTTCAAATTTCACACTCAACACCTGAATAAATCAAACAGCCATCTTAACAGTACTGGTGAATACACAGGTATGCTTTTCTTCCCACTGTTACATATGGATGGGAAGGATGTAAGAATTTGAATGTAACAAGTTATATGAAAGAGAAATGAGATCTAGATATTGTCTGAAAACTTTAATTAAATCAGAACAAATTAAATAGTTTTTCAAGGTTTATTTCAGGTAAATCTTCTATGTGACATGTCCTTTCAGGAAGTGGGCAATTTATCGCTCTCCACAACTTCCTTTTCTTCATAGGTCTAAGTAATGTTTTTCCACTTAGTATCCCTCCCTGTTCATGTTCTGTTATTAATTTATAAAGGGTGTTTCATTAAGACAGATCAAAGTCAGCAGTAAATAAATCAATATTATTGGTGAAAATTTATTTATTTCTCTATTGGATCATGGCAATTATGTGTGAAAAATAATATCACCCAAATGTTCACCAAAGCTTTGGCAGCACACCTCCACTCGATGGTCAAAATTTTTGATGACATCTCTGCATAGTTGCTCCTCGATTTCATCAATATGCCTTATTATCTCATCCTTCAGCTGTTGAATTGTTGTTGGCTTGTTGGCATAGACCTTACTTTTGAGATGACTCTAAAGGAAGAAATCTAAAGGTGTCAAGTTGCCCAATCATGATGGCCAATTGTTTCAAGAGATGATGCAACCTGAGAACTTCTCATTGCATTTCTGTTTGAACATCCATCTTCATAATAGGCTTCCAAAACTTTAAAACATTGTTTGATTGCTAATCTTTCGATGGTTGAAATTACCAAAGACTTAAGTTGTTAAATCTGAAAGAAAAAGAAAAAAACATTAGATGCTTAAATGTAATTCACATTTAAAATCAGTCCAAGACGTAGCTTCTCTCTGTCTTTTCTACAAATATTTTCATGGCAACTGTTCTGATTAGCTTTTGTCTCAGTGTCCAGTCTATAATCAATGTATATTCAAGAAAAACAAGTCCTTGAAATTGCCTGAAAATTTTAATTAAATCAAAACTGAGAAGGTTTACAAGTTTTATTTTAGGCAAAAATGCAGATTGTGTGGTTCTTATACTTCCAATGTGAATAAACATCAAAATAGATGAATACTAATAAAGATCAAAGGCCATTCAATTTCTAATAATAGTTTGTTTAGAAATAAATGTTTTGGGAGTTGTCTTGAAATTTTAATTAAACTAGAACTTAAATGTAAATCTTAATAGTTACAGTCTAGTTAGTAAAAAATATGTCTATATTATTTGAGAATCAGTCAAGTGATAACTTTATTCGAAATCAAGTTACACCCATCATGTGTATCTGTGCATGCACAATATTGCACACACACACACATTTTAATGAATTCTATATGTTTAAAGTTTTGATAATATTAATTTAATGTTCCCAGTGCCACATTTGCACAATGTTAGGAAAACTGTAGAAGTATCTTTGAAGTATTTTTCTTTTTAATCATTTCACCCCAAACAATGCAATAATGCCACTAGGATGCAGGGGATTACAGGGTGTGAAAAAGAACGAGAAAGTTTTAGTGAGGAGAAGTGAAGAAAGAACAATAAAGGAACAGGTTTCAGGAAGATAGAAGATGGTAATTGATGTTGCATTTAAATTTTTGAAGATTGTAGGTGACACAGAAGCAAGAAATCAAAAGGGAATTCCACAGGCAAGAAAAGTGAGAAAAAAATGTTAGTATATGCTATAACAAAGTGTTTAGTTGCAAAGGAAAGGAACAAACAAGGATTAAATTTTCAACAGCATGTATTTGTCAGATATACATAATTTATACATAGTTTGAAATTTGACAAAAATTATTCATGTGTGGTTCTTCAGTAGCTGTTGGTCAGGAAAGCAATTAGGTGTAATTGAGGAAAAAACTAATCGGAATAGTTATCATGAAAATATTTGTAGAAAAGTAAGAGGGAAGCTATGTCACATCAGTCAGATAGTCACTGAAATCAACATGCCAGGTCAGGATTGATTACATTACAAATCCTTCTTTGAATTTTGTCAAGTATCTTGATATACAGCAGACCAGATATAGCAGCAGTTTTCAGTGCATGGATGAATGGTAGATTTATAAATGTGCAGATTGAATTCTGATGAGAAAAATTGCCTAGAACAACACAGTGAACCAAATTTCCTAGAAGTAGACTTAGCAATTGATTCAATATAATCACTCCAGTTCATATCAGTAGAAAACATGAGCTTAAGAAGGAAAAATGTGTTGCTCTCCTGGAGTTTAGCATCAGCCATGCTAATGGCAGGCAGAATAGGTTCTCTGTGGTGAAAGTAGTTTTGTTTAGGACGTGTTAAAATTTACAATTCATTTCTTGCCTCAGTTAACCACTGATTTGAGGTCCTTTCTGAGAACAGTTGCTAAGTTTACTTTGTCGGAGCTGTTGGACTTGCTGCTCAGACAAGAGTAAACTCAACTCTTTATCGTATGCATATTAATTAAAAATAGTTTGTGGAAAATTTCAGGCATGTGTTGACTGAATAATGATATGATACAATGATGAATAAAATATTTTCTCAAAAACATATTGTAAATTTTTTACATAAACTTTGTCTAATATGTTCAGCAGATACACCCAGCATTTTTGGTAGCTTTACTATTATTATTATTATTATTAATGTTATTTTTGTGTAGATATGAATGTAAAGGACTTACCTTTTTAAGTGTCTTTATTTAAACTTACATAAATTTATTGAAAAGTGAAGAATGAACAAATTTTTGTAAAATATAACATTTTTTACGCAGCAGTTTTACAACAAAATTTTTATTTTTTTCCTTCATAACAAAAACCTTGTGTCCTTGGAATATATATATATATATATATATATATATATATATATATATATATATATATATATATATATGGGGGGGGTTGTTGTATATGTAATTTTTTAAAAATGTAAAATAAGTAATTTTTTTGTGAAGAGGAAAGAATAAAATGCAACTGAATAGGAAATAAAAGTTACTTAATTATTTGATAAATAACTAAAATCCAACAAGTTGATTTGTATAGTTATGCATTAGTGAACGTCTTAAAAAGCAGTAAATGAATCTCTTTCTTTGGACATGTATCTTTTATAAATCTATTGCATGGAATATAATCGTTTTAAAAAATACATTTAATGTCTAAGTTGAAAGGTATTAAAATTTAAATGACTTAATGTTATAGATACCAGAAAGATAAAACTTTGCAACATAATAATTTGATATAAATTTTAAATTATATGCAAATGTTATCTTTTTATATAAATTATAAACTGACTAAATTCTACTTTAAGTTGTTTTCTTAGTTGGAACATCATCTTTCATTAATAATATTTAATAAAAGTAAATTTATTTTGTTTGAAGTTGGTCAACTTATAAAATATGTTTTAATGACATGTCTGTTATAAATTAGGAATATAAAATTTATTTATCAAATATTAATTTATATAAATTTTCATAATTATTCATGGTGCATATGTAATAATCAGTACATAAAACAACTTAGAAAATAAATTTTGATGCAAGTTATACTCAAGAATATATTATATTCAAATAGTGTATTCCTAGTATTGTCATTGTTATATCATTTTTATTGGATTTGTTATAATGGCTTCTTTGTAATAAAAGTTTGTTTGTTATCAGGCTTTTTTGTATTCATGAATTCTTTGTTACACAATGAATTAATGATTAAACAGTACAGTATTCACAACAGAAGCAACAACAAGTGAAATATTGTGTTTCTATTTTTTTTAAATGTGGTCTGCACATTGCTAATGAAAAATTTAAATCTTATATTTCTATTATTTAAAATAAATATTTTATTGGAGCTGCATTGATTCTCTTATTTTTTATTTTATTTGGATTTTTCAAAATGTAAAAATTTGGAAAACATTTTAAGAGTTTTTCTTAAATTTTTTCTTCATTGAAGACATTTTCTTTTTTCTTGAATACTATTTGTAAACATGTCTATTTTTTGTTTTAAATAGGTTATTTTTTTCTTCAATTCCAAATTAGTATGGTTTCTTTTAAAAATAAATTTGTTTTGAAGGTTTATTCAAATTTTATTTTAGATTTAAACTATTAAAGAGATTGATTTGTCCGAATTCCCATTTGCAAAATCACATTTTTAAACATCTCCCCAAATTAACAATATTATTTGAAAATATTTTAATAAATATTGAAAATACAAAATTTGAATTGTCTATAATTTAAACACATCATTAAAGATAGAAATGTGTATTATCAAGTGATAAACAATTAAACAGATTATATTTAGGGAATCTTGCATCATTCAGAATTTATTTTTTATTGATATTTCTTAGTTATATATAAATAAAAAATTAAGTAAAATAATTAATTTCAACATTCAGTCATCATTATGAGAACTGTTTCGACTTGAAATCACACCGCAAATCAGTGTAATTTCTCATTTTCAGCAGCTTTGTAAAATACCTCTTATCAGTTCTCTCTAAACCTCCGTGTCCAATGCTAACTTAATTCAAAGACATTCAGTACAATTTCAAATTTACTTTGTAAAGGGAAGTAACTTTTTCGATATTATTTTCAATTATTTCCCATTGGACCCAATTTACAATTGGAAAAAATTGTCAAAAATCAATAATTAATTTCTCGGTGGCATTTATTTTCTCTTATTAGTATCTTTTCTTCATTTAAAGAATATTTATATATTGACGCAACTATATATTAAATTAAATTGTGTAAAGTTTAATTCTGCTTTGCATAAATTATAACGGTCATGTGTATACAAACCTTTCCATCTCTCACACGTTTTTATTTTACAAGTACTTTTGTAATTGTTCTCATTCAAATCAATTAATGTACCTCTATATCTAAATTGTCTTGAAAAAAATAAAAGAGTAAATAAAATTGAAAACAAGACAAAAATAATAACGAAAAAAACTTTTCTTTTTAATAATTTACTTTTGTTTAGTTGATTTACAGTAAATCATTTAATTTTACTCTTATAAAATGTATAGAAGTCTTATTCAATTAGTAGATGTTATGCAGATGGTAAATAACAAATTATGAACAAATCATGTCTTTCTTTTTTACTGATTCCACTGCTGGCTGCCTTCTTGTAATTTCTTTTCAAAGCATAAACTTTTACATTTTGTCTGAATTTTTTTTGTAGTAAAAACAGAACCAGTGAATAAATTTATACCAAAGCTTTGTTGCACTTTACTCTGACTACTCGTCTACTGACGGATATTATAGGGTGCTTTTTATACCTCCTAGATCTTAAGGGGAGGTAACTGATGATTTATTAGTTCAGAGGAGTTATCATTATTTACATTTGAAGTAATATCTTCATCTTTGTTGTTAGTATCACAATGTTTTGACTATTGTGCCTTCTGAACTTCTTCAGGTGTCTGTTGATCTCTGTAAAATTCAGAGAGTTTTAAACTGAATGCTTTATTTAATGCTCGGGGATAAATTGTTCTTGTTCTATTGTACATACCTACAGGACCAGATTATGACCTTTTGGAGCTCCTTAGCTAATGAAATTATTGGGCCACCCTCTAACCCGTCTTGAATATTTTTACTTGTGATATACTTTAGTGACATTTACATAGCTTGAAGTAAACTTATTGCAAATTCTTTAAATAAACGAGAATAGCTATCTTTTGTTTGTTAATAAAAATATTCTTTAAAAAATTAAACCAATGTAAATCTTTGGCAGATGAAGGGAATAGAAGTCCTAAAACATGTAGTAACATTAAAAATATATGTTATATAGTTTCTGTCTACAATTCTATTGTTTTGATTGTATAATTCAGTAATGTTTGACTTCAAATATAATTAAAGCTTGGAAAATTATCATGAAAATGAAGGAAGATGGGCTTGGGTTTTGAATATATATATATATATATATATATATATATATATATATATATATATATATATGTAATGGCCCAGTGGGTAGGATGGACCAGTACTATTTTTATACTTTCAGCCTACAGGATTCAAGGAAAGGACAAAAACTCTAAACTGTGAATCAACAAGTATATATTGAAATAACATACAAGAACAAACATGCAATAAAATTGTATTCAATGTATAGATTAAGGGAAAGAAGTTGTTCCCCTTGAATTGTATTTTGGTTTGTAATTGATTGTTCGAAGGAAGTTCTTTTTGAGAGAAAAATGTTCAGGAATCAGTATTAGAACAAAGGTCTGTTTGTTAGAATAGATAACACAAGAATACAATTGATCAGAAATGTGTTGTGTTATAGAATGGTTCGAAATTAACAAAGTCATGGTTGATTGAGCTTGGCTAAGTTACAGAGAGAAGTGTGAATTTATATTATAAAATTCTGTGTCTCTGTGTGTGTTTGAAATGTTATGAGTAAGATTGGACAGGCGAAACTTATTGGATCCTACTGACGACTTGTGAAAAAGGCGTCTCTTTTAAGGAAAAAGAATAGGCTCCCACAGAAACTCGGGAAAAGGTTAATCTTCCACTAAAATATGTGATTGGTTAAAAATTAACCAATCACTACATTCATACTAACAAAACAGGCAAGCAAGTTCAAAACCAAAGGATTCAAAGAAATGACTGCGATGGCTAAATTGTCCTATAGAAAAGTAGTATTGATTTATTAACCAATCACAGACGAATAAAATGTGGGTGTAGAAAAACATAGCAATCGCAACATATATATATATATATATATATATGTATATATATATATATATATATATATATATATATATATATATATATATATATATTGTGTATATTGTTTATCTGTGATACATATATATATATATGTGTGTGTGTGTGTATTGTGTACACTGTTTATCTGTGATACAGTTTTTCTTCTTTAAACAATTGTTGATATAGTATAGTTTGCATTTTTTAACTAATTTTAATTTAATATAATTTTAAGAGTTGAGATGTCATAAAACATATTTTACTATTTATTGTAAATCAAATTATTCAAACTATTTTATGATTTATTGCAAATCAAATTAGCACATATTTCAACACAACCATAAAACAGATATTTATAAACAGTATTATAACAATAAAACAATCAAAATAAATATGAGTTTGTCATATTGATATCATTTCAGTTTATGAATCTATTTAGAAGTTATAACATCTAGAAAATTAAAATCAGTGCTTTATAAATATTTCTAAGATTTAAACATTTTGAACTAAAATCAAGTATATTATTTACTTGAAACACAATGACACACATTAAAACTAAAGTCAAATAAATATGAGTTTGTCATATTGATATCATTTCAGTTTATGAAACTATTTAGAAGTTATAACATCTAAAAATTAAAATCATTGCTTTACAAGCTGAAACCTAGACTAGCCTAAAGGATAATCAGGCCCTGCATATCTAAGGATATCTCATCTATTTTTAGTACTACTAGCCTGGTTCCCACTATGTCTGAATCTGTACTACTCAGCCTAATGATTGAATTTTCAATTACTATGGTGCCATATAAGACATAGTAGCATAGTAATTGTGAGTTCTATCCTTGGGCCTGGTAGTAGAGATTCAGATTCAGTGGAAACAGGGTGAGCAATAACTGGGCAGTACTACAAAAATTTAGATGAGATATCTCTAGACATGTACATCAGAATGAGGACAATCTACCCCTGTAGATTAAATAAAAGGTTCATTTTGAAATTCCCTGAAGGTCACCTTGATCACCTGAAAGAAGCACAAAGACGCAACAACTGAATTTTATGATAATAACAACAAAAATGAGGACATAAGACTAAATGAAAATAATATAAATATACTTTTATACATTTGTTAGTTTCCATACTTTTTACAGGTTTGGAAGCATCAGTTTCTATATGTTTTACAGATTTGAAAATATCTTTGCATCTAAAAAACAATATCAAAATTAGCTCCTGATTTTAATCTATTTTAATTTACCCTACATAAATCAATCTTTTCTGTTGACATGAATGAAATTTTGTTGTGCTTAAACTCATAAATTGTGTTTCACTTGCAATTTATTAACCATTCATGTTTTCTTTTAGTGTTTTTTTGTTCTTTTCTTTCAGCTCTGGAGGTAGTCATGTGTTATGATTGTACAAGTTGGAATCCATATTGTGCAAACTCAGTTAAAACTCCCTTTCCAGGAGCAGTAGCTATAGTGGAATGTAATATTACCAAAACCTGCTACATTCAAAAGGAGAGAGATGGAAGTATGGCGTCAAAATTTGTCTACTTTTATTTTTTAATTTGATTCAGTCTAATAAAAATTGAATTAAGAAGCAAGAATTTGTTTCTATTAAATAGGTTCACTTTGCAAATCAGACAAACAATATAAAATTAACTCACAAAAATAATTTTCATACAATAAAAATGATCATCTTGGTAGCTGATCTTTCACTTTGCACTTCTCTCCAGTCTTTTGAACAGGATTAAAGGTTTGTCCTATGTTTTCTGTTTAGGTTTGGGTTTCTGGTTCCTTCTAAAGTTTTCTCAATCTGCTTTACTTCCAGTAGCCCTGTGCATCTTAGTGGCATTATTTCCTTGGTTGATTAAAAAAAAATAAAACATGACTTTTGTCTGATGGAATATAAGACAATCATTAATAACAAATGTCTTATCAACCACTGAAGTAATACAGTGAACACTTAATTAATATAATTAAACTCCAAATCCCTACTATCAAGTGTTCATTAAAGTGTTATGAATCTTATAAGCTCGTGGATATAGTGTTGGTAGGATTTTCTTTACTGGAAAATTTGGAATAAAATAAACTGACTCAAGGGTATAAAATAAATAATATATTTTTATTTTTTTTAGAGTGATGAGTAAGTCTTTTGATATTTGGTGTCACAAAAATTTTAATTTATAAGGATATTGGTAGTATGCTTGGAGAAATTTGGAGGTGGTAGTTTTTGAAGTCAGACCATGAAAATAGTAGTAATAGAATTATATTAGAAATAGGTAGTGTCAAACTACTGTGTTTTTTTTTAGTCTGGAATATCATTAGCAGATGATTTACATCTTCACTCATCACACATAACTGGTTTTCTGCATGGTCACATCTTTGTTCATCATTCTCACTGTCCTTTCTGCTTTTAGTTCAAAGGTGTCAGTTTATATCCTTTTGACCATGCTCTGAGACACTGGAGCAAAAATCTCTTTGTGTCATTTTTTTTGATTGGTCAAAATTATTTTATTTTCCAGTGTTCCTTTCTTTTACATTTTTTTTATAATGGAAGTTATGCATAGAACCTCCCTGATTTTTTGGTATTTTTCATTCACAAACATGTAGGCTCTGATCCTGCAAACTTCTGGTATTTTTTTCAGCCAGTTTCAGTCTTTTCTTCTTCTTCCTCTTTTTATTTGAGGGTTGCTTTTTTGTTAGTTGAGAGAAGTATAAAAGAAGCTTAGAGAGAGAGGAAGAAAGAAAGAGGTAAGAGTTTTAAAGAAAAGCACAAATGCCTTATTTTAATTTTAATTATTTTTATTTTTGTGTAGATATTTTTATATTTTATTTTTATTGGGACTTACTACAATTACTGGTTAGATTGTTTCCCATTAGGATTCATGTAGCCTTGTACCAAAAATGGATTTTATTAAACAAGTACTATTTTATCAAATACAAATCAAAACTATATTAATTAAATATATACAGTTGGTTCATAATTTAGAAGCTTTAGTTTTCTTATAATATGCATTTTTTACATGGCTTCATAGCATCATATTAAAGTTAGGTTAAGTTTTATGACATCTCAACTCTTAAAATCATATTAAATTAAAATTAGTTAAAAAAAAATGAAGACTACTATATCAACAATTGTTTTAAACAAGAAAAACAGCATCACAGATAAACAGTGTATGCAATACATGCACATATATATATATATATATATATATATATATATATATATATATATATATATATAGATATATATATATGTATGTGTATTCGAAACCCAAGCCCATCTTCCTTCATTTTCATGATAATTTTTCAAGCTTTAATTATATTTGAAGTCAAACATTACTGAATTATACAATCAAAACGATAGAATTGTGGAAAAAGACTATATAACATATTTTTATTGAATGTTACTACATGTTTTAGGTCTTCTATTCCCTTCATCTGCCAAAGATTTACATTGGTTTAATTTTTAAGTTCAAATGCAAATGTACAATACAGTTTGTTGTGCAACCCCCTCTTTGTTGTTGTTCTTATTCTCTTCCTATGAATTTTACATTACTGAATTATCTTGCTATAACAAGCATATGGTTGCAAAATAAAAACAAACAAGGATTAAAATTTCAACAGTTTGTATGGATCAATTTTCAGAAAATATATATAGTTGTGTGAAAAGCTAACAAAATTGTTGATATGTGTTTCTTAGTTGCCATTAGTAAGGAAAGCAATTAGGTGTAAGTATATTGTTGGTAAGGAGTTGAATGAATTGTTAGGTTGGTTGACCAAGGTCATGTTTGGTATCAGGAGAGAGGCCTGGATTGTATTAGTGAAGCTGCATGGTGTGTCATTGAGTCGGGTGTGATTGGCAGGGTTGATCCACTTATGTTCAGAGTTGAAATCAACACTGGTGAGGTGTGTGAATGGGCTGGTGGTCATATGGTGTTAAGCCAAACTGCTTGTAGTGAGCAAGGCATGTGTTTCTATATTTGTAGTATAACAGGTGCAGGCTCCCAGGCATATATTCTTATTTTTTTTGTGGCAACATTTGTGATTGGCTATTGTATTTTAGATTTTTGTGGGAATTTATTTTGTGGACTGGATGTTCCTGCACAAAAGACAATTTTATTTTGGGTTTTACTTTCTTTGCGCTCATATCCGGCCAACATGTCTAGTGAAATGTATTTGCGAATCAGAAAGAGATCTTGATTAAAATAGTATAACATTTTTTTTTAATTTATTTATTTATTCATTTTGAAATTAAAACTATGTATTTGGCGGATGAAATGAACAAAAGTCCCAAAACTTTCAATCAAAAATATCATATATGTTATACAGTTTTTATCTATAATTTTATTATCTGTCTATATATCTGAAATGGGGTATTGTAATTATTTACACTATTTACATTGTTCGGACTGTTGTCTTCATCTTCATTGTGACATTCACAAAGTTTAGGCCATTTTATGCTCTGGACTTCTTCAGGTGGTTGGAATTTCATACTGAACCCTTTATTTTGTCCACTTTGGTAGATTGTTCTAGTTCTACTTGCCACGACTCTTCCGGATGCCTCAGTATCAGTTATCTCCCTTTAACTCAACTCTCCACATTTTTGTTAACCTCTGCTTTAGCCAGGTATTGTCAGGGAAATACCAAGTGAAACCACAATCTTCTTTGTTCTCTCCTACCTGTTCAGCCACTAAAACCCACAGGAATCACTTCTTCAGCTATACCAGAGCAAAAGGTCTGATTACAACAGATATCTCTTTGTCACCACTTGTAATGAGTGTAAGTGTGTCCTCAAAGAGGCAAAGTCACTATTCACTGATAGAATGAGACACTGTATAGGCTCTCACAAGTTTGTTTTTAGAGATTACTGGTGGTTCTGTAAGTGTGTACTGAACAAAAGTAAATCCTCAGTCCCTCTTCTCTTTAATCAATTTGAAGTGTTGTCATCTACTGCATATAAAAAGCAAAGTGCTTTGCTCAGAAATTCTCTTCCAACTCCACTCTCAACTCATCTGGAGTATCACTGCCTGATTTTTCCCCTAGAACAGAGTCTCTACTGAGTGATATGCACATAACTCCAACCAGAGTTTCTCCTATCATTTCTAAACTAGACCCCCTCAAGGTTTGCAGATTCAATGGTACCCCTGCAATTGTCCTAAAGAAATGTGCTCCTGAACTGGATCCTGTTCTCTCCAAACTTTACCATAAATGCCTCATTGTTTCTTGCTTTCCAACTTGTAGGAAGTCATCCTCTGTAGTTCCTGTTTCTAAGAACTCTGGAGAACCTTCTAAACCCTCAAATTATTACCCTATTAATCTCTTACCTCTTTTTGGCAAAGTACTAGATGCTCTAATAAATGTCAAATTGGTTAAGCATCTTACTTTATATAGCCTCCTTTTGTATAAACAATAAGGTTTCCATTTCTTTAGCCTACTGCTGATTTGTTAACAGCTATCACTGAATTTCCTTATTAAGGTTTAAATAAGGACAGAGAATCTCAGGTTGTTTCTCTAGTTATTTCAAAGATCTCTGAGAGGGTTTGGTATGCTGGCATTCTCCAAATAGGCTACAGTGTCTCTGGATGAATACTTGGCTTAATCCAATTGTTCCTAACAAATCATGTAATGAAGGTTGTGTTGAATGAACACACTTCTAGATAATTTCATTAATATCCTTGGACCTATGCTGTTTCTGATCTTCATCAATAACATTCCTGATGTTATCAGTTCCCAACTAGGTATTTATACAGATGACACAACTGGTACAACAGATCTGACAAAGTAAATCTGACAACTGCTCTTGAAAAGGTCTTCCAATCAGTGGTCAACTGGGACAAGAAATGGCTTGTAAATTTTAACACCTCCAAAACAAAACTGCTTTCATTTAATCACCCCAGAGAACTTTTTCTGCCTGCTATCAACATAGCTGATGCTAAACTCTAGGAAAGCAACACCTTGTGCATTCTTGGGCTGACATTTTCTATTGACATGATGTGAAGTGATTATATTGAATCCATTGCTGCATCTACTGCTAGAAATTTAGTTCATTGTGTCGTTCCAGATAATTTTTCCCATCAGAATCTGTCATACACATTTATAAATCTACCATTCATCCATGCATTGAATACTGCTGCTATATCTGGTGCTCATGCTATATATCTTGAGATTCTTGACAAAATTCAAAGGTCTGTAATGTAATCAATGCTGACCTGGCATCTTGATTTCAGTCACTTTCTTACTGATGTGACATGGCTTTCCTCTGTCTTTTTTACAAATATTTTCATGGCAACCTTTCTGATTAGCTTTTTCCTTAGTGCATCAACAGCATGAATTTAAGCATACTACTAGATTGGTAACTAGATCTCACCATTTTACTATTGAACTAGCTAGATGCAACCATCTATTCTATTCTAATAGTTCCTTTTCTTGCACTTCTCAGCTGTGAAACTCACTTCTGATTTCTTGCTTCTCTGTGAGCTACAATCTTCAAAAATGTAAATGCAACATTAATCTTCCGTCTTCCTGAAACCTGTTCCTTTATTGTTCTTTTCCTTACTGCTCCTCCCTAAAGTCTTCTCATTCTCTTTCACTCCCTGTAGCCTCCTGTGTTCCAGTGGCATTATCACCTTGCTTTGGATGAAATGATAAAAACAAGTAAAAAAGATTGCTGCAAAATAGCATTTAATCATTTATTTTTTCTACATTTTGCTATTAAGTAATCCAGTTTATGAATTTCATGAAGAAATCATGTGTCTTGAGCATATATTCTTTTGGCTTTTGTAGAAGGATCAATTTACAATGAATTTACATAGTAAACAGTACCCAACACCCACCCACCATTAACTTGTATAACATTTAATTTTTAAAAAAATTGATATTTGTAATCTGGGATGCTTAATCTATAGTAATATGGAAAAACATTTTGAAAAAAAATGATTTCTAGTTGTATTGCCTATTCTAAAACTCTACCAGAAAATAATTCTCCATCACCCATATGAAAAAGATATTGTAGTAAATAGGTGCTATAGGATTGTAATGGATGAGGTTGCTATTGATCACCAGTTTGTAGCAGGAGGAGTTACTACTTAACACCACTTAGGTGGAAAACTTTCAAAGTAAATGAATTGAACATTTTCAAATAAAAAAAAAACATTTTGTGGAAGATTTTTATACATATATTTATATAAAGTGCAACATCACTCACAAAAGAATGGAAAGAGAAAATTATATTTACCTGTATACAGATAGCTTAAATAAAGGAAAGAAAACATTAATGTATTTAGTGTGTATGTACATGTGATGTGCACATAGCTGGGGTAAAATTAAGTACTCACCTGCCTGGAGAGTGTCTTTTCAGAAAAAAAAAATATCCTATGTTATCACTACTACATCCCAGGGCTGAAAGAGATAGAAAAGTTTTGTGTCCTTCCTTTTATAGTTGATAGTCTCCCATGACCTAAATGATAATTTACCTTATATAGTCCTGAATAGAATTCCATTTAGCAGGCATCCTGGAAGATAAGATAGGGCAATCTCTACAATTTTAGTGTTCAAATTCATATATACAGTCCCACTGACTTAAAGATTCCCCAACCTCAAAACACTCTGGAAATGAACCAGTACTTTTCTAAAGAAAACAGACAGATTTACAGACTGAATTACAGACAGAAAATAAGTAAAACATTTAACCAAAGAACATTTCATTTCCTTATTCAATTTTTGTTTAATAAAATAAATTGTTTTTTAATATTGTGATATAAAGTTTATAGGTACCTCCACAAAAATCACAATACCTAAGGTTTAATTTTTTAAAATGTGAAAGCTTTCTTGAAGCTTTCATTTTAGCTTTAATTGAAAGCTAAATGATTAAATTTACTATTTCCAGTAAGCAAAATACTCTGGTGTATTTCAAACAGAAATTGTATTGATTGGAATAGATTTTCATTTTTTTCAGTAACATCATCAAAGTCACCCATTTTTGAGAGATTTGTAAACATGTTAGTTCTCAGTTTTAAAAATCATGCAAAAATAGAATATACTATTCTGAAACTTTATTTGAGGAATATTAGTTGATTTAAAATATAATTAATCTGATTTGAAATAAATATTATTTAAGTTTGAAATATTGCAGAAATGAATTTTCTAACCAAACAGTAGCTGAGTTTTTAACCCACAGTAGCCATGTTTATGTGTTTGATAAGATAGTGACAGATCTAACATTGTTCTTAAATTCAAAAAAATATCTCCAAAACTTTGTGAATTGAAGAAATATCTCCAAAACTTTATGAATTGAACAAATCGATTTTATTTCTTCAAAATGCCAACAAATCACAGTTAAAGTGAGAGGTTTCATGATGTGAGGTTTTGAAGTTCTGCGGAGTTTGTGATTTGAAAAATCAACTCGGTTGAATTTCCACTGAGTTTGTGATTTGAAGAACTCAATTTTCAGCCTGAATTGGAATTTCCTAAATTGGGGTCTTTTGGCCTGAATTGGACTTATAGCCCAAACCAGAGTTAAAGTTTTGAAATTCCATGAAGTGAAATGAGGAATTCAATTATTTCTTCAAACTTATCATTGCTGTTTTCTAAGCAGTACCAGAGGTCCATTTAGTCTGGGGCAAATGGCCCTATTAGCTTAAAAGTCCACATGGAATGCAGTTTTTAATCTAGGGATTAATAAAATTTTCTTGAAGATAAATATGCTCTATTGAGGTCAACCCTCACTAGGTGCATGACAGTTGATTCATGCTAAGCTGTTGTTAGGGAATAATGGTTTGAGTGCTAGTTTATAACTGAAATTGAACTTACATTCAGGTACTTTACCTTCAGCAATATCTTATGATGCCTGAAAATTATGAGATGAAGCACTGATATTGTCCCCTGAATTAAATGGACTAATATCCTTGCCTTTGACAATTCTATCACAATGCTTTGGTTGATGTGTTTTTCAGCCTTCTTTGGTTGTATTCTGCACCCTGTAATCCTTGTGTGCCTTCTGATGATTTTTTTCTTTTTAATCCTGTCATTTCCTCAATTGAAACAGTTCATAGATCTGTGCATCAAAACTTTGGGCAAACACTAAAATACTGTTAGTGTATATGGATTTGTTTAAACATGGTTCACAAGAGAAACCCATTCCAATAAAAAACATATATATATATATATATATATATATATATATATGTGTGTGTGTGTGTGTGTGTGTGTGTGTGACAAATATATATTTTTTCTTATACTTTCTTCTTGAAATATTACTGATGATTTTACTTGTGAAGATCTGTCTACCAAACTGTACCTTCCTATTTCGTTAAGATAGATAAGGCTATTCATTATTATTATTATTATTATTATTATTATTATTCAATAACTGAAATTCTGTAGTTTTTCTTTTCATATATCAGCAATACTCCATAACAAGTATACAAAACTTCTTTCACTATCTCACAAAAATTGCTGCTACTATCTCCTTTCTTTTACTATGACTTACTTTGCTAATTACTGCTATCTGCTATACCTTCTCTAGCTTTCTAAATATATTCAATTAAGTGTATGGAGTTTCATATGATTTCTAATTTCCTGCTATCTTATTTCTAGTGATTTCCCGTGGCTGTGCCGATTGGTGGATGTTCAGTTCTGTTGACTCGGATTATCTTGGATGTCAGGAACAGGTGCCATTATGGATGCAACCACAAGAATGGTGCTTCTGTGATACAAACTATTGCAATGGAAAGTCAATGGATGACATCAGACAACTAAATGGTTAATTTAGCAATTGACAATTTTTTTTTTCAAAAGCTATTATCAAATTTAATATAAATGAATATCTTCCATTTTGTTTGCTAACAAAGCATTAACAAATAATGCATTGCATAGATAAAGAAAGTATTTTCTGGATAAGCATTTTATCTAGATTATTATACATAAATAGAATATTTATTATGCATAGATATTTTCTAAATTAAGCTTATTCTGGTAATCACAACAGTGCGACATCCAGTGAGGGTCAGCTGTAAGACAAGCTTGTTCTGTAGTAGGCATATGTTCTTTGTGTATATATTAGTTACCTATGTAAGCTGTGATATTACACATAGGTTTTTGTCTTATCAGTTGAAGTCAAGCATACACTGACTGCCTCCCTGTGCAGTGGAGTTAAAAAAAAGTCCCACTTGTTTTCTGTATTTATATCTACCTTTTTGACTCTTGTGAAAACAAAACTTATGCCTACTTATGTCTTATTAATCTTGAGCAAAACAAATCTATTCCTAACTTTTTGACTCTTGTGTAAACAAAACTATATCTAAGTTTTTGACTTTTGCACAAACCAAATCTCATGCAGATTAAACCTATCTCTAGCTATCTATGATTTATCAAGATGATATAATTTAGCATTAAGTAACCTGAAAAAGGTTGATATACTGTAAAACAAACCAAACCATTCAGGTAGGATTTATTGGACAAATACAACTGTAGTATTGTATGCAAATGAGATAGACAACTATAAATAGAGAACAACTGGTGAACATAAGGCATTGCTTAGTGAACCCATTTGTTAAATGGAACATTGAGAACTGTGCTACAACTGCTACTACACAGAAAGATATATCAAACATAACAACAACAAAATTTTTATTTGCTCTAATGATTGCATATTTTGTAACATAGTAAATTGTGGTGGTAAGGCAAACAACAATTGAAGCAATAGTCACAGCAGTATTTTATCACTGACTTCATTTGAACCAGGCATATATAGCTAAGTTGAAAATTTATTTAAAAATGATGTAGAGTGCTAAATGTTAATTTTTTTTGTTTTATTAATAATAATGTCCTTACAAGTTCAGTCCTCATTGAGAACTTGACAACTACTTTTTTATACAAAATATAAGTGCTGGCATGTTTAAAGTATTTCCATCACATCACTGGCACCATGCTTATTTGGTATGATGCACTTATTATTTTTCAAATAATTTTCTCCATAGAATGATTATTTTGTTCTAGAAATCCAAAATTCCCTGCTTATTTTATAAGTTGAAACATTCGCACAGGCACAGTGATTCCAAATGGCACTTGTATTTGGTACAAAAATATATGGCCTAAACTTAGTAAAGGAATTATTAGTACTTAAAATATATAGGGTAAGAAATAATTTATTTTTGTTAAACCATTATAGATGAAAAAAATGATCAAATTGTAACATAAAATTTATATTTCTTGTTTTTAAGGCCCAAAACATTATCTACATCTCCAGAACACAAAGAGTCAGGGTAAGCGAGCTACCATTTCTCTTATAATTATTAACTATCGATCAATGTACAGATGATGTTTTAAGTAGGAGAGATTGTTTCAAGGTGGTGGGGTATATTGGCCTGCAAACAGATATTGAAAGATGGAAGACAACAACAAAAAACAAAGACTTGAGTAAAAAAATATGTTGCTAAGTTTATTTTTGTTAAAGAAGATACATCAACTAAAATAAAGTTACATTGCACTAGACAAAATATATCTGTAGCTGTTCATGTAGAGGGTGAGAAGAGCATTAAAGACTATATATCAATATTCTAGTGATTAGGCTATGGTCAAGATAAAGGCTGATGAGGTTGTGCATAGTGAGGGTTAGATCTATCTATTTCTTGTAATGATATGTAAATCACTACCTAATTAGAACAGCAAAGGCATAGAGTCTATATAAGTGCCCAAGCAGTAAGAGGAGAGGCAGAATATCATATGCAAGATTAATGACTACTACTGGACTGAGAAAATATGAAGGAAATCACATTTCATAACATTTCTGAAATATATTTGCATAAAAATAACACAAGCTGTAACAAGTAGGACTTGAGGTGTAGATGGCTTAAAGTTTAACAGCACAGAGTTTGGAATCAACAAATTGAATTTAAACTTGGACAATCTGCATTCACTTCACACTAATGCCCTTGGAAAAAGCACAAATCTATATATGCTTAATCAATTTTACAACAGTTGCTGGTCCTAGAAGGTGAAGTTTCTTCTTCTGGATGTTTTTTTAAAAATATGGGAGTACTGACAAGATATGACAAAGAGATGGGCACTGCCAAGTAGTCCCTATTGCCCTGAGAGATGACATGAAAGAGAATTATTCAGCATGTTAACTCAACGATCTAATAGGTTATAGGAAATATCCACATCCTCGTAACAAGTAGAAAGTGAAATTCTATTTTTATAGTGCTTAATAATTGAGATAATTCATGCTTCTTAATTTATACATAATTTTTAGTTGTGTATCCATAAAGAAACAGCTTGTTCTGTTTCTGTGTTTCTTTATGTTTTTTTAATATATCAAAACAGATATAAAATGACAATTCTTAGCTAGAAGCAGATGGGACAGCAAGAGGGGACAGTAGGAGAGGATGAAACAAAAAGCATGCTACTGTGTAGAAACCAGCCATGCATGATGCATGAAGAAGCAGTTAAGAGGTCATCTGCTAATGATATTTTGCCCTGCTCAGTGCCAAGAAAAGAAATACAGTAGAGTGACACTGACCTATTTCTCACATTACTACTATCCCTATCATGGTCTGACTTCAAACTACCACTAATGAACATTTCTCCAAACTTCTACCAATATCAGCCTTACTAACAAACTCACTCATCACTCTAAAGAAAATAAGTAAAAAATATTATTTACATTAAACCCTTGAGTTTGTTCGTCTTATTTCAAAGTTTCCAGTAAGAAAATCCTACCTACCACAGAATACCACAAGTTTATTGATAATGATGGAACTCATGTTAATGACTGTACTTATTGTAATTCATTCAATCAGAAAGCAATTTACTAAGACAAAAATGTATAGCAATTAAAGCAATTTTTGTACATTTTTGTCTTAGTAAATTGCTTTCTCTTTTAATTAGAATAGCATTTTTTAAATCAAAATTATGGTCAGACTCATTACAGTGAGCAATTAATGCATTGAATGTGTTGTTTTGTAAAAGATCCCTTTTGTGTTTATATAATCTTTTATTTAATCACTAGATCATCCATAGTGAATTTATGTCCAAGTTCTTACAAGATTTCACCTTTTCTTGGCAGATTTTATATTATTACAGTGTGAGATATTTAATAACAAAAGTGATAAAAGAAAGACCAACAAAACTCGTTGTAACACCAAAGATGAACTGAAGACAAGGATTATCGCAGTATTCACCAACTTAAATAAGCAGACTGTCCAGAAGAGTAGCAGTAGATTCTGAAGTCATCTGGAGACCTTGGTTGAAACCAATGGCGATTTTATTGAATAAATTTACTCTTTAGTATTTCAAGATATTTTTGTGTAATTTTGGTTAATATATCTGTTAAAGTGAGATGTCAGTGTTATTTTCATTTTTGCATAATTTAGACGACAATTTATCCATCGCGCCCTGCATATATCTGTGAATAAGAATTATATTAGAAAAATTAAAAATGATGGGGTGACTTATACATAGATTGGCCCTACTATCTAAAATTAGATTTTCTGTATACTTTGCTTTGGAACAAAGTCTTGCTCTATGATACTTCTACCTAGGATCAATGTAGTCCTGGTGATTTTTCTCTTTGATTCATATGTTCAGATATGGGCACCCCATGTTAAACCAAACTTATGTTAAATTTAGCCATCATGGAAAGCTGGCTAAATACCAGATCAGTGTAGTATCTGTGCACACAGTGAAAATTTTTATATGAATATACACACATGTATTAAATTCTCTCTCTCTATCTCTCTTTCTCTCTCTCTCTCTCTCTCTATATATATATATATATATATATATATATATATATATATATATATGTGTGTGTGTGTGTGTTTATTATTTGTACTACAGATGCACACAGTAAAGAAGATAACTCAAGTGATAGAAAAAAGAACAAAGTCAGGGAACAAGTTGTTCATTCTTCATCAGTGAAAACAACAATTCTGCCTTGGTGGTGGTGGCATGTTCATTGGCCAACTCAGAAGCTATATTGGTTGGAAGAGGATGACAAAAAACAGAAAAGACTCTCTCATGATGGCAGCCATCACAAAAATACTAATGAAGAAGTGATTAATTCTAAAGAGATATTTGAACCACAGGTAATTGTTTTTATGATACCAAGCTCTTTGTGTCACATGGTGATTTTTTTATATGTGTGTTAAATATAATATTTTTATTATTTTGTTATGTTTTACTTCATATTCTCATTGCTTATTTTTAGCAAAAATTCTGGGTTGATACACTCTTCAGCTTTTAGGGTAATTGTTGATTGATTTGTTTTTTACAGTTTATCAACCTCTTGTGGGTTATTTAAAGCCAAAATATATAGGATTTTGTTTGCAGTACCCAGTGTTCCCAAGTGGCCTCTCATCTAAGTACTGACTAGATTCAACATTGCTTAACTTCGGTGATTGAACAAGAACTGGTGTTTTCAGCATGATTTAATCATAAATGCTTTTAGAGTGAACAGCATACAATCAGAAATATAAGAGCAGCTTTTGACAAAATTTGGACATACACCCAATGTGTCAAAAGTCCATCTTTCATGGATATCATCTTAACCACTTCAGCCATGGAAGCATCAATGATAAAGCAAATTACAAATTTGTCATCCTACTTTCCTTCCTCTCCCACTCATCTTTGTTTTACCATTTAGTAAGTGAAGTATTTATTTTGAAATATGACTTTTGTCTCTATAATTATTTTATTACTAGTTTTTCTCCATCTTTTTTGGTGTTGCTTTTTATCGCACAATTTTAGATTGATATACTTTAATATACATTTTAATTTCCTTTTGTGAGTTTTCAAAATTTTGAAATGTAGATATTTGCTGTGCCAAATTTAACACAAGATCATATTACCAAAGCCCTTGGTGAAAAACTCATTGCCAAGGGATTGCATAATGTTTGTTAATCTGAGGTGCTCTTTGAACTTATAATGAAGTCAGGAGACAAATTCAAAAGGCTTACTGCCAACATCACGAAGTTAAGCACTGTCATTCCTGATCTGTACCTAGATGGATGACCACTTGGGAATATCAGGTGCTGTAAGCTTGGATGTGTGGGTAGTGTAATGGATAATGGATCAGAATTGTTAATCGGAGAGTTGAACTTAATTTTCACTTGGTTTTGTTATATTCACTTACATTCTCTCCTCAGCTATGGGTTAATTAGTAATATTTATATCACTAAACCATTATTATGTCAAAATAATTCTTACAATCTAAAAATATTTTCTGGCTTTAAATAACTTGCAAAGGGCTAATAAGCCATAGAAAATGAATGAATCAATCAAACAAATTCAAAGTTTAAAGGAGTAAAAATGCCACTTTCTGAAATCCATATGATTCTGTTTATTTCATTTTTATAATCTCTTGTAGATGACAGTTGATTTAGTAAGAGACTAAAGTAATCAAAGAATTTATTTTGAAAGAAGCATATTTAATTCCTTTTTTTAAAGTGAGCAGAGCATTAGAGGAGTAGAGAGTAGTTATTCTTTTTTTACTGTGCAAGATTTAGAAAGTAACTGTTAAGAAACAGTAAGGGCAAACTTTTTCACCTTGGAGAGCAAGACAAATATGTGCCACTGTAACATTTTCTAATGATAGCACACAATCATGGCATCTCATCTGAATGTTTATGGTTACAGTTTTGCATTAGACATATGGCTTTGTCAAGTGCTCTTTACAATGCATAGTTTCTTAGTTGTCTTTACTTTATATTTATATCATTATATGAGTCTGTCTTTCTTACCTATGCATGTAGGTGATCTTAAAGGAGCAGTAGTTTGTCATTTACCTGTTATTATTAAGCATTTTATCCATTCATTACTTCTGTTGTTGCTTCACTTCTTGTTTATTGGTTTCCTCTTAACAACACAATGTAAAACTTTTAAAAAAAGTTTTTTATTTTTCTATTGTACAAGACTTGTTTAGTGTGCCCCATGGGATTTGATTAAATTTTGGTGCATTCATTTCACTATAATACTTTTTTAATTATGGAAAAATTTATTCACCATAATTTAAAACTTTAATCTACAACTATTTTTTCGATACAAAGGAATTTAGTTGTAGACTTTATCTTTGTCTGATTATTCCTTTGTCTAATAGTTGTCTTAAACTTTGATTCTTTAGAAATTATTTTTATTTTTTTTAATTGGTATCACCTCATGCAAGGAAAATGAGAAGTGTGAGAAAAGAAACTGTTAGCATAGAAATTATGGTTACATCTAGCTATCTCAACTGTAAATTGATGAGATCTCAATGCCAGTCTAGTACTGCACTTAAATTAAAAAAGTCTAGGTGCGATGGGGAAGAGTTCATCTGAACAATTACCATAAAAGTATTTATAGAAAAGACACAAAGAGGCAACCTTATTATTATTTTTCTTTGTATATTTAAAAATGATAGAACCAGCAAGTTGGGTTCAAAATTATACCTAGTCAGTTACCTTTAATTTTACATAAATCATCTTGGGAAAGGAATAAGTCCCTTTCTTCTTCTCACAGTTATTAGTTAAATAGCAGGGTAGACTGCTTTTGAGCCTTGGGTAGCAGCCAGTCTAGGAGAACAACTGTAAAGAGGGCAACAGGAAACTACTCCACTATCTTTCCCAAGTAGTTATAGTAGTTATAGAGTTATCAAAAAAGGAAGTTGTGGAGAGCCACTGATCGCCTACATGCTGAAAGTACAGGGCCTTAAAAAATATTCAGAAATTGGGAGTTCTGAATCCTTTAAGAAAGAAATATTCTATATCTAATAAAAACTTCAAAATATTTCAAATCATTTTTTTCCTTCTCTCTTCAATTAAAATTTGATTATCAACAAGAATGTTCCTACTGCATAATTACTTTCAGTCAGATGATAAAAGATAAAGGAATTTTCAAATATAGAAAAAAATTATCTTGTTTATTCTTGAACAAGAAAAGAAGTCTTACTATGTATGAAATTGAACAGAGAAAATTTATTTATTTACAATAGTTTTAAATTGGAAAGGAAAGAAAAGTATAAAGGCTTTCTCAAAATATTCTTTTGAGTATTTAATAAAAATTAAGCTGGGTAAAGAGAAAGTGTTCAGGAAAACAAAATTTACAATTGACAAAGTTAAAATAGTTCTTTGTTAAAGGGATAAATTGCAAGTTCTCTCATAGCTGTGAATGTTCGGACATGTCAGCAGTTGAGGTTATAAAGAATCATGTTGATGAAGAAGACTGAATGAGGAATTTTGGTAACAGTGATGTGATGAAGGCTTGGTTTGCATCTCTTTGAAGTTGGTTTCAGAATAAATTGTTAGTTTTTAGTTTCAGGTATGTTGTCTGGAGGTTTATTTGGACACTTTGCATCTGAGAATCTTTTTGCTCTCTGCTGCAAATATTAATTGTTATATTTGTCCCTTTGTCTGTATCAATCTTGATGATGCATGAACAGTAATGGTAATGGCAATATTAACTGTTTCCTTATTTTTGTAATGCGAATGAATACTTGTTGTCACATTTGTAAATGGTTGTTGTAGTAGAGACTTTGTAATTGCAGATACAACTATAGTACACCTTTTAACAATACTGGTGTCAAACGCCTTGTACTAATAGTACTTTCTTGATAATACTCACTCACAAAGTAATCCATATAGTGATCCAAATAGAGAAACAGTATAGAGTAAAGAATAGTGGTCCATATAATAATAGAGGATAGAGGAGAAATAGCAATCATTTAGATGTCACGCGAGTTCCTACTTATGTATTTCCCGCATGGTCACATGATCCACTTAATTCAATAATGGGATTGCCTGTGTTTGCTCACTGGCGATCTATGTTCAAACTCAAGTGTCGGCAGTGTTATAAAATAAAATAAGTCATATCTCAGCTGATTTACAGGCAAATACTCAAGAGCGAGAACAGGATGTGAACGGGACAAAGCCCCGTCACAAAATGAACATTATCTTCGTTTACAAATGTTCCCGACACTCGAGTTCCGGTCGAAAAATAAAATAATATTTAAAGTGCTCTATTTTTCGTCCAATAAAAATGCTTCCCTCCTAATTATACTCGCTTCGTTTTTCGAGCCTGTTAAGCCATAAAAAACGCTATAAAAGGGGTCACACGGAAGTTCAACTGACAGTCAACAGGTGGCCACCGAAGAGACCTGTTCACAGCAGGGGAGTGCCAGCGTCAACATGTGTGAACTACTATGAGAGATCGACCTAGATCCGAAGCCGGCTTATGAACTTTACAAAAAGGGAGCTGTCCCAAACCCTCACGTTCCTGTTGAAATAAACCACGTAAATCTATTTCTGCTGTTGTCGTATTTCTTTCTTGCAACCATATGCTTATCTATAACAGCAGCAACACTTTATTCCTATATAACACTTATAAAAAAATATTCAGCATTTATTACCTGAGCAACTAGTATCACTGTTGGTTGAAATTTATAAAATCTTTCTCTTGAAACAATTTTTCAGGAAAATAGGTTTCTCAAGTCTAGTAGCTGTTATCGCTCTTTCCAGTATTGATGGGGAGGGATCATTTCCTAACCTTTTGTTTGAAGTAGTGTGGAATGTCAACATGACCAACAACCTTTTCAAATAATTGTGGATTTGAATTCCCATTCTTCAGATAGGTAGAAAATAATTCAAAGGAAGAGTTTTCCTTCTGAATTCTTTTTTCCTAAACATTTGATTTTTATTGCCCAGGACCAGAAATAGCATGACCACAAATAGGCTCAAAATCTATGCTTATTGAGAAAAGGACATCTGAGCACCTCATTGGTTATTAAAGTCTTCAATTTTATTTAGGATTATAATTTTTTTGCATAAATTAAAAAAACAAAAATAACAATGAATGGAAAGCTCTCATCTAAATAGCATTTCTCCACTAGGATGGGTAGGGCTTAAGGTACATTCAGATGTCTGTAGTATTAATTCAACTATCTAGACAGCTAACTAAATAAAACAACTTGTGTTTATTTTGTATTTATGGGCATACTAATTAAAAACAATGTTCTTCAAAATCACATTTTTTCTCTGCTAGATACAGATTTTTTTCATGTTGGTCAATTTTCTTAATTCCACATTTATAATTTAGGTAAATCTACAAGAAACATCCCCAAAAAGGTGGGAAAATAGTAAGAGAACCACATTTTCTGATTGGTGGGATGTTCCTGCATTTCCTACTCGTCCAGTTGGTATTCAAGAGGACAAACAGGAAGGCACAAAAGTCAATTCAAAACAAAATCTAAAAGATGAAGGAGCTAAAAGGATAGATATTGAACAAAAAGATAATTTTGAAAAAGGTCAGTGAAAAAAAGAAATTGTTTTTAGAAGAAACAATTCTGAATAATAGAAAGGTTTTGGTTATTAAGAAGTTAATATATATATATATATATATATATATATATATATATATATATATATATATATATACAGTGGAACCTTGGACCACAAATGCCTCTCATCACAAGCAAATCATTTCTCTGCTGAACAAATTTTTGGAACAAAAAATGTCTCAGGTGACGAATAGTGGCTCAAATGATAATCATGCAAGCCAGCAACAACATAGGGCAACAAGCTGGGAGTATCTGTGGGAGAGTGTCAGTTTTGGTGTAGCTTTCTCTCCATAGACATCCCTGCTCAAATATGTCATCCCTTCTTTTGAATTTCATTGTTTTGTGTTTTTTTTTTTTTTTTATAAATTATTAAATAAGGTACCTTGGGACCAAAGAAAGATAATGATAGCAGCAAAATGAAAAAAAATGACTAGAATCATGTTCAGATCATCTTCAGGGGTAAATTACAAAGACAAACTTACTGTAACTGCAATAAAATCTACATTCAGTTATGATGGTGATTTTTAAAAAAACACTTGTGAACATGCCCTGTTATAATCATTTTAAAAATTTTGATTTTTCTGTTGTAGTTATGGAATATTTAGCAAAACAAGCATTTCAACACTCAACAAAATTTATTGAGTGTAGCAGCAACTTTGGAATGTAGGGGAAGGTATTGCAGTCTCACATCAATTCAAACTACCAATCCTCATGTATATGAAATGAGAAGACATCTACAATTTGACTGTATTGCATCAAGTGCTCCCAGGCGCTCACCAAGTATCAGATAGGGACCTTATACACTTCTAATGGTTCATTACCTACTGAAGTACTCAGTTTGGATTAACAAATCACTTGTTGACATGTCAATACAATCTTCTGGTGAAAGCAGTAGTATATCCCACATGAAATAGACTGTACTGCTAACTATTTGCAGTGGCTTTACCCCAAGGAAATCAGTGATTTCATCACTATGTCTTTTATGGAGTGACACATTTTGCACAAATACTTGTTCATCACAAAGACTGACACTATTCCTTTTTCAACACACTCTAATTCATTGGGGTCAACTAGCAGCCCATCATTTGTGATCAGATGAGTGTACTATATATAACAAACATATAACAAACATTTAATGCCATTTTGAATTTCCACCAATTTCTGGTCAGCTCGATTATATTGAAACAAAAGTTTTGCAAAATAGTCCATAACTACAACAGATAAATTAAATTTTTTTAAATAATTATAGCATAGCATGTTCACATATGTTTTTAAAAAATCACCATCACAACTGAATGCAGATTTTATCACAGTTACAATAAATTTGTCTTTGTAATTTACTCCTGAAGGAGATCTTGGAAAAAGACAAAAACTTGGGTTAGAAAAACTATGGTACCTTCATCTTAACATCAAGAAACTGATTAGAGAACTGTAAACGATCAGTATAAAAATAGATAAACATAATATGTATATATTATTCAATGAAACATGTTTGAATATATATATATATATATATATATATATATATATATATATATATATATATGTATTAGGTATGTACAAAAGTTTTTTGCAAGAATATAATTTTGAATTGTATATTCAGTTTGAAATGAGTTCTGGAATATCTTGCACACACTTAATATATAATCAACAAATATTGTAAATGCCTCTGATAATTTTATATCTCATTTATTCCTTTAATCTATTTTATTGATTACAACAGATTTCTTCTGCTGGGATTGCTACAGTGACAATCCTTATTGTGGGAAAACAGTCAAGACACCAGTAGCCTATTATGTTGGCCAAGTGGCTTGTCCAGTAACCCAGAAATGTTTCATTCGAAAGGACAAAGGAGGTACATTTTTATCTTCATATCTAATTCAATAAAATACACAATTTTATACAATCTTTGGTGCCAGAAGAAATACATTGGGCAATTGTTGCTATTAAATACATTAAGTAATTAGAAAGAGGATACCTATTTCTACACCCACTATTTTTTTTCCATCTAGTACTGTGACAAGTTTTTGTATGATTTGTTTATTTTTATGGCTTATCAACCCTTTGCAGATTTGGGTTATCCTCACACAACTTTACCAGTTTTGCCAAGAAGTCATTATACTAGAGGGTACCAACAAGCAACTATAAAAATGGGACACTTCCTGTCTTTCTCACTCTTCTCTTTTTTTTTCTGCCTAGCATGCTTTAGTGACAATTCCACTAGGACCTTCTTGCTAGGTATGGGGATATCTTTCTCCTGAATGACTGAACTTTCACACACACATATACATGTGTATCACCTAGACAATTCCTAACTTTTAATGTCTTCCTTCCTTTGCATGCATACATGTATATTTTCTCTTTTTTCACTGTTATATAAAAACAAAAATATAAAATATTGCCTTGTTAAAAGTTATTTAAAGCTAGAACATTTTTGGATGGTAGGAGGTTGCTTTCAATACCTAGTTTTCCCAAGCACTCTGTTCTAACAAGACTGTTGGGATTAATAGTTTTGTGATGTCAGCTAACACTTGTTGTCACTTTTGTGATGCCAAAGAATACTCATTGTCACTTTCATAATGCTCATTGTAGTTGAGACTTTGTAATTGCAGATACAACTTATTGAATGCTGTTGAACAATGCTGGTGTCAGATGCTTTTGAATATCACTCGCACTAATAGCTCTTGCTTGATAATACTTGTTCGTAAAGTAACCACTTAATAGTAATTCGTATAGAGAAATAGTATAGTGAATAGAGTAGAGAATAGCAATCCAAATAGTAATAGAGGTTAGAATAGAAATAATGATCATTTAAACATCAAACAACTTCCTACTTAAGTGTTTCCTCTATGGCCACGTGATCCACTTAATTCACTAATGTGATCTCCTGTGTTTGCTCACTGGTGATCTATGTTTGAACTCAAGTGTCGGCAGAGACACTTTATTCCTATATAACAAATAGTGATAAAACAAAATACGGAATAAATTTGTTTCATGCCACTCCATAAAATGGTATTAGCATTCAAAAAATAGAATTTAGTGTTGATTCATTGATGTTATGAAAGAAATAAAATATTTTAAGTTTTGAAAATTTATAATTACTACTCAATTCTGGTTACATGCACTTAGACTTTAGTATTGCTAAACAAGCTACGGTAATAAGAAACTAAACAGATTTTTGTTTACAATGTGGCCATTTTTTACTATTATCAACAACGAAGATATAAAGAACATAAACAGAAAATACTAAAAAGACATCACATAATGGATTTCATTTTTTTTTTCAAATTCTTTATAATGTATTTAGAAAAAATCTTCTGAAATTAAAAATATTCAATAAATATGATTTGTAATGATCGTAATAATTACTGCTATCATCAATACTAAAACGTATATAGAATTTATTAAGGCCAAAAAAATTCAAACTTTACCGAGCTCATCCATCAAATGAACTCCCTAACAAATACATGAAATAATACCTTTTAGGACAATGGCAAAGTGTCAATGAGGCCAGTCTTTGCCTGTAAGAAAAACATCAAGGCACTTTGACATTTGGGATAGAAAGAACACTTGCCTCTGAGCAAATGGTGGATGATTCTCATGATTGCACACACCTCAAAGCCAGAAAGGTTTTACAGGGGTCTTCCTTCCAAAATTTGACATTCTCATCAGTTTTCACACACGTCCAATCAAGGAAGCTGATGTGAAGTGTTGACAATTCTCAATGCTAAGCATTCCTAGACCACTTTTAGATGGGTGGAGATTTCATAATGTACCTTAGGAGCCTTGACTTCTCACAAGAGAGAACAAGACTCACGCTAAAGCAAATCGTTCAATAGACAGGAGTGGAAGCACAGAGAGTTCACAAAGAAGGATGGGGTAGATGTGTGAAGCACAAACTTCTACCCTTCCTTCTAAGGATAAATTCCTCCAAGATCACAGCTGAACTAAATCATTAACCTTTTCCCGAATCTCTGTTCAGTTCATTTCCAACTGGATGTCATGACCAAATGCCAAGTATCTTGTACAGTCCATTCACCCAGAGAAAAGGTTCGTGAAGAGAAACTTATTTCCACACATCCAACTGCAAACCAACAGACTTATCACAATCAAATTTGGCTCAAGTTATCATTTCATGCCCTCTGATTTTTATTCTGACTTGGTCATTCTAAGTACTCTCCTTACAAGAATGCCATTCATTGTCAGCATCAGCAGAGTTCCTAGAACCATATAGTGTAATTCTGCATTGGACTGGATTAGATTTTAACTTGCAAAGTAATGGCTCCAACACATGCCCAACTGCAAGCCAAAGGATTTATCACAGTTGATCTTTGCCCCTGATTTCTATGCCAACTTTGCTCAATCTTGGCACTGCTCCTTACAAGTACACTCACATTGTCAGCATAGATGGAGTACCTGGCACCATTTAGTGTAATTCCACATTGGGTAGGATTAACCTTTAACTTGCAAAATAACATTTTCAATGCAAGGACACAGAACAAAGATAAGAGCAGACAACCATGACAAATGGAGCAAGATAATACAAATCCATTCACCCCTGCTTGTGCACTGAGAGTTGCATACAAGAATTGGATTCAGGCTCAAAAATAGTAGCCAAAACTGGCTGCCATGGGAACAGCCTCTAGAAATTGATGGTCAACACTATTGAATCTCCTTGACTGATCCAAATTGATCAACATAGCTTCACTGTTAACTTGTTCTATGATTAAATATTCTAAATGAGATTGTCCTGAATAGTCCTACTCTTCACAGCACATCTGTTCAAAGCCAATTAGACTAGGCAGGGCAGGCCAGCTAAAATCTTGGCCACTAAGGATCTTGACCAAAGTTATTATTTGTTCTCTTAACATCATTACATGTTAAAAATTATTAATACATCCCCACTGTTTTGGCTTTGCATAGCAACTTGATCACACCCCTGGTAAAGTGTTGGGGTATAGATACTTGCTTCATCCAGTTGTTGTAAATTAGTTCCAGCAAGGGAACAAACTGCTTCAAGTACAATTCATAAGGAATCCAAGTCCGGAGTCCTGTCCCAGCTAACAAATTTCAAGGCTTCTCAGATCTCGGACACTTACGACTAATCACCTTAAGGCAAAGAAAGTTGGCCAAATAGGTATGAAACTGAGCTGAGCTCAGACCAAGCTCCATGGTGAACAGATCCTGAAAGTAATTCTGAAAGGCCTCACATCTACCCATGTTTGTAGTCCCAGTTCATCTAGCATGTGGCAATGTGACGCTAGTGATATTTCCTATCAGTAACAATAACAGGGTATTTCCATCCCTTAATCTCCAAACTGTTGGGAATGGAGGTGAAATCTTTGCAGTCTCACATCAAGTCAAACTACCAATCCCCAGGTGTATGAAATGAAAAGACACCTATAATTTGGCTGTATTGCATCAAGTGCTCCCAGGCGCTCACCAAGTATTCAAATAGGGACCTCATACACTTCTAATGGTTCATCACCTACTGAGGTACTCAGTTTGGATTAACAAATCCTTGGAAATCAAATCATTTGTTATCATGTCAATACAATCTTCTGGTGAAAGCAGTAGTATATCCCACATGAAATAGACTGTACTGCTAACTATTTGCAGTGGCTTTACCCCTTTTATAGAGTGACAAATTTTGCACAAATACTTGTTCATCACAAAGACTGACACTATTCCCTTTTCAACACACTCTAATTCATTGGGGTCAACTAGCAGCCCATCATTTGTGATCAGATGAGTGTACTATTTAGCTTGCTCAAAAAATTTGGTGAGGAACTGGCATTTTAATGAGGAACATCAATTAGTGGGGGGATTCCCCAGTTATTATGCTGATCACATCATTTTTCATATTAGTCACAATATTGTTACCTTTTTGGACTGCCATACTAATTGTAGTCTTTTTGCAAGGATTCTGAATGAGCACTCTAGTGTAGAATTATACTAAAACAAAATAGTACAAATTTAATGAAATGCTGAAGCAGGAAAAAAAGAAAAATTAAGTAAAATAGAGAAAAAAATGAGAAAAAATTAATTTGAACAAAAAAAAAAAAAAAAGAATACAGGATCTTAAAAGGTTTGTCTTTGTAATTTCCAGATGAAGCAAAACAAAAATTCCACACTTGTTCTGACAAATTTTTTCAACCATATATCGAAGGAGGACAGGCAAGGTTAGTAGTAGTGGGCCAAAGTCAGCTTTATTCAGCTTAGAATTATTTAGTGAAAAAATAGATACTATCTATAGTAGTTTAGACTAGGAGACTTCTTTAGTCAAGGGATATAATCTCCAACAGGGTGGGGGCATAACTATGTGGTTACCTACCACACTTCTGTTATTCAAAGCAAATACTGATCCAATTAAACAAGCAAAGCAGAGAAAGTTAGTTCTTATTCAAACAATCTGAAATAAAACAATACTTTAGATAATATTGTTTACAATGCCACTAAATCAGTCATTTTTTTCTCAATGTAAATAAGATCAAAAGAAGTTGCTACTATAATTAACCAAATTTCTTTTATCTCTGCAGCTAAATGTCCATATACAAGTTTTTACAAAGGCAGCATGAAAATGTTTGATGTGTGGACAGACATTAATATCACTCAGCTATATTACAAAAAAGTTCTTATGTATAGCTGAAATGAAAAATAACCATCAAATAGAAATCCTTTTTATAAAAGTTATATTTCTAGCACTAAATTAAACCTGCAGTGCTACTAAAAAAAGAAAAACAGATTATATTGAACATATAAATTTTGTCTGTCTTTGTATACAATTGATTTTATTTTTATTTTAGTACATTTTTTGTCATGTTAAATGTATTTTAAGTACTTAACAGAACAATAAATAAATAGATGAACAAATAACCTAATCAGATTTTGTGGAATGAGATCCAAGTTGGCATAGGTATAGACAACAGTTGGAGACTTAAATGACAGCTAGCAGTTAAAATAAAAATCTCTCAATTTATGCATCCACACTGGATCACTCAGGGTGATTTTCTAAGCTATCAAAAAGATGCAGGAAAACAGCTGATTGGTTGGAAATTAAGATCACATGTATTTATTTGAAATTTTAATTTATTTTGCTGGAAGATGTGCATATACAGTGCCTACCTTTTATCAGTGCAATTTCAATGTTTAAGGTTTTCACATATGACTGCTGCTTCAGCTATGCCACCCATTCTATGTATGTGTGCATGGCTGTGTGGTTACAAAGTTCACTTTCCAACTATAAGACCAGAGTTTGAATCTCACCATGGTCAATTTGTCAGGAAGGCGACTCCTTGATGTTACTGGCCTGGAGTGGCAATCTGTGCATGCAACACCTTTGGAAAATGCTTGAAAAATCAAACCATGTGTTGACCCAAGCCTTGTGATTGAAACAGGGTAGACAGTACTGTTCAGAATCTGATAATGGTTGTGCAGGCATGAAATCACAAGACATTGTTTGAGTATACTGGTGTTGTTCAAACTGCTGATCATGAAAAATTATGTGCTCTCTCCCAGAAACTGTAACTAAGGTTTCCCCAACATAAATGTACTATAAGCCACAGGTGGGTTCTGTGGGTATTGAACAAACCCATATGTGCCTGAGTAGGTGGCTGCAACAGGGATTGTGTTGTGGACCCAGAATAGGTCTGAAAGAAAACTCGAACTCAGCAATTTAGTGAAAACAGATTTTTACAAAAAGAACAAATACAAAAGTGTTGCACATCCGACTGACAGCAAAGTACAGTAGTCAATTCGTCAACCTGTAGAAAGCTCCCTTGAGAGGCATAATATAGTAATAGGACGTGTCCATTTAGTCCATAAAGGTAGGTCCCATAACAGATTGAATAGCCACTTAGTGCTTAGAAAACAAGAGTAGCCAGCCATTATGAATGTATGGAATAGTTGTTAAGGGGTCCACCCCTTTTTATACAAGTGGACTCGACCAGTGTGTACTTGTACTGCTGCCAGTGAATACCTGGGAGTGACAGTGATACAGTGATACAGCGAGAGAGTGAGAGTGTGAGGTAACCGCTTTGTAGGAGTCACAGTTGCAAGCACGTAGACTCAGAAGGAAGTCATTCTTTGATAATGAATTTCCAAGACTGTATATATATTATTATTGCTACTAACTGCATTTCTGGATCTACTAACCATGTTACCAATTGTATTATTATGTCAATACATTTATTTGCCATATTTCATCCCTGCGTTTGTCATTTATTTGAGACTGGATTTCATCCCGGAATCCACAACAATAGTAATTCACAGCATCTGCATCCATTGTGCATACATGATGAGATTTTTGCTATTTCGAATTAACATGCAAAAATTTCTGTTAGGATTGTTGCCATTCTCAAGTTAAACCAATTCCACTTTTCATTCCTTTTATTTGCAGTGATCTACCGTGGATGTGCTGATGGTTGGAAAGATAGCAGTATTGATTATGTTTATGTTGGATGCAAAAACCAGACAATGTGGGACAGGAATGTGGAGTGGTGTTTCTGTTCATCTCCTTACTGCAATGTCCAGTCAATGGATAGCTTGAGAGACAAACACCCAATTATCTTCAATACTGCCAATGAACAAGGCAAGGAAATCCATTTGCATTCTAAATACCTTTAGATAGCTAATGTAAACAAAAAGGAAGCCATTCTTTTTGAAACCTGACTCCAATTTATGGACGATGACAATTATTTCTCTTAGGATGCTTGTTGCTTGATATTTTTGCCTGAGTCAGTAAGGTTTGTATTTTTTAAGCTTGCTGAAACAAGAGTAAGTGTAGATTGGGTGTTAAAGATTTTTCTCATATTTCTCACATTTTTTGAGGCAAGCCAAGAAAGAATGCCCCACTATGAGTTATCTTCCCTTAAAAGTATACTTTTGTGGGCAACAAAAAGAAGTATTAATTTCATATGTTCATGAATAACAGTAACAATGTCAAATCTCAAATGTCAACATATATCTGATATTTTAGTAAAGGATCAATTATGTACTTAAATTTTAGTAAAGCAATATTAGTCACTGATAGTTCTTAAATTATTTTTTAAAAAATGGATTATTATTTGTAGTTATAGAGAAATAAATAAATATAAAGTAAATAACAAGTCAAACCAAAATTTCACCATCTCTAAAAATAGATATATATTTAGAATCACTAGGCTGTGAAGTCATATTTTGACCAACAAATTAGAAGCCATTCTGACCAGGATACACACATTATAGTCTAACAAGCCAATCAAAGATAAGATCTGTTCCCAATTAGAATATGAATATATAGATCATGGACCAATCAGAAGCCAAGCTGCAATTTCAAAGCAGCTCTATTTAACCTGCTAGGTACGTAATAAGATAGACAGTCAAACTAATTCAAAATTGATGAATTAATTTTATCTATTCTCCAATGCTACAGTCATTAGAAAGTACTCAGAGTTAAAATACAACTCTTATACATAACCTACATAGTTTCACATAGACACCACATTTACATACCTTCTTCCACCATTTACACTGACAACTAAGACGTCCACACAGTCCTGTGTTGACACAAAAACATGCATGCTTCCTTTAACAATTTAAGCAGGAAAATACTATGTCTCAATACATACATATATATATTCTCCTTGACCGTCTTTCTCTCTCTCCTGTACTATATTAATTTTATATATATATATATATATATATATATATATATATATATATATATATATATATAAAATTAATATATATAAATATATAATATATATATATAAATTATATATGTATATATACACACACACACACACATATATATATATATATATATATATATATATATATTTATATATATATACTCAATATAAGTAAAAGGTTTGTCACTTAGCTGATTGATGCAATCTTCATCATCCCTACTCCAGAGTTTCATAGACAAACCTGTCTGTCCACTCATCTGGTGATATGTATGTATGTATGTATATATATATATATATATATATATATATATATATATATATATATATATATATATATATGATAACACTATATTTTTAATTTTTTATTTTAAACCATATTAAATAATATTTTTCTTATGAATAAATATGAACGCTAATACATTATTTTATCAGTTGTGCTAAAGATGAAGAAACAATGATGAAATTCTTTTTCATAATATAAAACTGTGTGTACTTCCTATCATCAAAATTGACTGAAAGATTAAATGACCTACATGCCTATGTACATGATTCGTATTTGAAAATGCCATCTCGCATAAATATATTGTTAATATGTTTGTCAGGCAAAAAATTTTAATGCTGAATATCTTTCATCTAGCAGCCATTTGTAAAGGTCGGTTAATGTTCCTTCTCTGTATTAAGAAATATTTTTCTATGATTAATTGCTTCAAATTATATGATATTCTTCTTCTTTGATTATGATCAATAAACATTTTAGGTTTAATCTTTTTTAAAAAAAAGTTTTAATTTTTTATATGTTATTTCTGTTCATACTTAGATTTATCAGATATAAAAAAAACAAAAAGCCTTTTTTTGGTTCTATAGATAATCTTATGAAAAGAAAAGTAATATAAAAATTATCATTTAAGAATAATAAATAACATATTCTATATAGTTTTATTAAAATTTCATGTTCAGTTTATTTTTATTAGGTATAAAATGGGCAATTAGTTTATTACACAAATTGATTATTATTGGGTTGGTGCATAATTATCAGGCGTTTTTTAAACAATATTTATTATGAAAAAATAAACATATTAATTCAACAATAACATTTTTAAATGAGTATGATTATCAACACGCATTTTTATAACCTGAAAATAAAATAACATTTTTATTAAAAAAAGTAAACAAAACAGCAATTTTTATTAACAAATAACTCGCCTACAAAAACACCAGATAATTATGCACCAACCCAATAGTTCACCAATATGGTTGATTTCAGAAAGTTGCATGTTGTAGTAGGAAGAGTTACTACAGCGGCATTATCTCATTTGTTGAACTGATATATTTTCTTATGTTGAATGGGGATATATATTAATCTATGGAAATTTTGTTATGGAGTTTTTATGGTGTGTTGTATGCGATATATCATATAGTTTAGTTGGAACAAAAATGTCAGTTTGTCTGGAGACTAAGTAGTCTACCTAGAGAAAAAAATGACATGTCTTGTCATTGAGACATGCTGTGGTTGATTAGTGAAAGAAGGGAAAGAGTTTTAGTCCTTACCAGCTTTATACAACTCCACCTAGTAGACATCAATAGAAGTCTATTGGTAGACAAGTTGGAGTAATGCTACATTACCATAAATAGTTTTTAGTACAATGAAGGAGAAACAGGAATTTTAAGTGAAGAGGCAAGAAGAGTATTTTCCCTGTAACTGTCTTTGTCAAAAAAAAGAAAAGAAGGAAGCGAAAAAACAATGAACTTCTAGCATAAAGTAACAAGTAAATTAACATCAAAAGACTGAGTCAACAAGAATTAACTCACAAGCATGTGGAATAAAATTGTAACATATTTTTGAAGGAGAGCTTAATTAGGCAGTTAGTTTAGTTTACATATAGAAGCATGCTCACAAAAAATATACAAAAAAGAAATTACGATGATAGGTATTTATGAAGTTGGTTAAGAAGTTGGTCTTTGATAGTTTCTTAGATTTTTATAGGACATAAAAAAGGGACAAAGTTTAGTTCTTTATTTAAAAAATTTAACCTTCTAAAACACAATTTGCTTATTATGTTTAATTGAGCATAAATTAAAGAATTAATTTTGAAATAGATATTTGAGGATATAACACAGTAGTGAAAGAATAGGATTGCAAATTAAAGAGATTTGCGGTTTTAACTCAGGTTTCTTGTTCAGTGGTTGCACAGGTTTACCCACAAGGAAAACTGATATTACTTGAGAGGCAAAGAACTTCAGCTGCTGGTGTAGTGTATGCATTGGTAGATTTAAAGGTGGGGAGAAGGACACTAGGGTTGTCTGTCCAGGGAAGCAAGTTATGGCATTTAGGAGAATTAGTATAATGAAGTTGCATGAAAAGTTAGTTGTGCCAATTTTTCTTCTCATTCCACTTGTGCCATTTTTCCTCTCATTCCACTTGCACTATTTTTATCTAAGTTTATTTTATGGTTAGGCAATACACAGGTTATTTGCTTTGGGTCAGTTACTGTTAGGGGATTTTACATTTATTGTTGCTTTTTGTTTATTTTTAGTCTGCAATCAAATCAAAATAAATGGCCATAATATAATCTTCCCTTTGAAAGTTGTTCTATTTCTATGACTGCTCTACATGGCACAAATACTAGATATGCCGCTGAGTCTATGAGCAGTGTTTTGAGAATTTTCAGCACTTACATAATGTATGTATAATTTTCTATTTTTTCTAATCAATTCACTCCAAGCAAGGTGATAACACAATGGAAGTGAAAGAGAAGGAAAAAACTTTAAAGGAAACCAGAAACCCAATAATAGTATAAATTTCAGAGTTTAGGCAGAGAATCACAGAGTTGAAGTAAAATTTAGAAGGAACTGTGGAGCATTTGTATTTGACTTTGTGCCGCTAACAGAAGTTGAATGTCAGTGAACCACAATAAATAAAATGAAGACTTGATTAGAAAGTGAATGGTCAATGTTTATTGACACATGCAGCTACAAGATGTGGAGGTATAGAGAATGGTCAACTTCAAGTCAGCCTGATGTTGAGTGAGGGTGACTGAATCTCCCTTTCATTGGGACAGCTACCAAACACATCTGAACTCAATGGTTGCAAAGTGAGAAGAGAACGATCATCTCTTTTTCAGAAAGTTCACACATGACTGGAAACTCCTTTTGGTTTTCTTTTGCATTATGGGAAAATGAAATTCTTTATTTATTTTTATTATTATTTTATTTATTAGTTTATTTTCATTCTCCCACAGAACCAGAAACCCAAGCCTAAACAGGAAACAAACTCCTGTTCAAAAGACTAGGGAAGAGTACGAATCAGATGATAGGTGAACCTATCTACTCCTATTAAATAAACATTTACATGCATGGGACACACACACATGCACACATGTACACACTCACAAATACAGAAAAAAGTTAATCTTGCATATTTTCATGGGAGTGCATGCAAAATAAAGTTATTTTAATTCTGAGAAAGTAATAATTTAACAAGTGTAGGACAACTCATCACTGAACGATGGTTAGGAAGCTAGGTTTACAGGCCATTGCTACTCTAAGTTTGATCATATTGTGGCCTGAAACTGTGTTTAGCTAAAGTTATTAAGATATCAATGTGTTGCTTGCTGGATAGACATTTCTTTCCAAATTTTATGACAAGCTATCAGATGCTTCCTTATAACAAAAGTTTTATAAATACCCAATTTTCTTAACTTTAATTTTTACTTCTGTCTTTGCAGGTCAAGGGATCCACAAAAAAATGGATGACAAATGAAAATTTCTTCAGAATATCTGAAAGCAAACACTAAATTTGCAAACTATTGTATAAAAACAATAACTTCATGATATCCCACAGTCATTAATCAAATTATTCCAACTTCAACTCTGTGATTCTCTGCCTAAATTCTGAAATTTATACTATTAATTATTCCTATTTGATGTACTTTTGTTCTTTTAGAATATATAATTTTTAAATTTAAGGTAACTACAACAACTTTGGCATTCACAGAAAATATCCCAGATGATCCTTCTGGTTCTCATCAGCTTCTCTCTGTTGATTACTTTGATCTCTAACTTCTTTTTTTTTTGTTTTGTTTGTTTTTCTCTGGAACCTCCCAGCATTCCAAGGTGTAAATATATCATGTTTCAAGTAACATTGGTTTAGACTGATTCTTACAACTATATAATTCTTCTAGTTCCTCTGTTAGTAAGTTAGTTAGCCTATGTGTTATGTCCTGTCATTACCTCAGGTAAATAATAAACCATTCTGTTTTGATTGCAAGCAAAGATGGAAGAAAGATATATATCAGAGATGCTGTTTCATTTTAGTAAGTAAAAGAAAGCATTTGTAATAATAAAAGAGAAAGAAAGGGAAGATAAAGGAGGCAATAACATAATCATGTGTTTAAAATCTGCTTCAGTGAAATGGAAAAAACTTGTAAATTTTTAATCTTTTCATTTGTACCCTCTTCCTTCTTTAAATAATAATCTGCATTCGTACTTATGATTGGCAATGTTTAACCTTTGGATTTACAAAAAAATGGTGTAACAAAAGGATGGTTATACCCTTAATACTGCTAATACTATATATACTTTTGACTCCCTTGGCAGTTTATTTACAAGATCATAAAAATATGTAAACCAAATCCAATGTGATATTTATTATTTACCTGCTATAATGATTTATTATTTTCCATTTTATAAAGAAAGCATTTGTAAAGAAAATTTTTTATTCAAAAATTTATTAAAAAATTACAAAATTATCAAAATATGTAAAATAACTACAATACAATATTTATTATTTAGTATTTTATAAATAACTATGAAAACAAGTTTTTTATTCAATCTAATAAATAAATAAATAAGTAATGTTTAATGTATTTATTGTCAGTTTATAAATCTACTTTTAAATGTTTTGGTTTTATTAAAATTCTAATCATTGCTTTTAAAAACAATAAACATTGTTGAGGGAGTCAAAAGTGTATACAGTAATAGCAGTGTAAAGGGAATAAACTCTATTTTTTTGTGGGCATGAAGGTTAAACATTAACTATGTTGCAACATTTTGTGAAAGTTGTTAAGCTCAAATATTTAAAAATAGAGGTGTTGTATTGTCTTCTATCCTGTGATGTAGAAGTTCAACCTCTGTGCTGAGTGGCAACTGACTTATTAATAGCTGCTTGACGCTATGCAAAATAGGTTAAATCCATTTTGCCTATGTCACTACACCTTCTGGAAATGAAGAGGTTTTATGCCCTTTATGATCTGTGACTTTTCCATAGTATGAGATCTTATCTCTCTCCCTCTCCCCCCCCCTCTCTCTCTCTCTCTCAAGGTATGTACCTGTTTTTTTTTATTGGGGATCTAAGTCTGGACTCATATTCATTCTGATCTCCCAACTCCATGTTGGATTTGAGTGAACTATCCTCCATAGTTTCTTTACTACTATGTTTGATTTCTCCATCAGAAGCACTCATGCTTTCCTCCCTTTCAGGTTCCTTTTCCTCTTCCATCTTGACTTCATTGTTATCAATTCTAGGTTTTATTTGATTGAAATGAGACAATAAATTCTGTCCACTTATTGCTGTATTATGTCCCTTTTGTACAATAAAATTAGCTTTTTCAAGACTTGATTCTCTGTATTTTTGTACCATATTTTTTTCATTTGTTGAAAAAGACATTGTTATAGGAGATCTAATTTGTCTTCCCATCAATGCAGAGGGACTTTGCACTCTACTCACATGTTGAATGGTTCTATAACTCAATAATAGTCTCGGTAGGTAACTATCTATGGTGTCTCTGGATGAGGAAAATGCCTTCAATCTCATTTTCACCACCCACACTATTCTCTCTGAAATTCCATTTGATTGCAGGTGGCATGGTGGTGTTTTATAAGGGAGGCATTCAATTTGTTTTAACAACAAACACAAAGTTTCATCACAAAATTCTGGCGCATTGTCAGAGACTAATGTTTTTGGCGCCCCATTTCTGGAAAATATTACTCGTAATATTTGCTTTGTCATGGCTGCCTTCCTATCCTGAACTCTAAGCACTTTAGGCCATCCAGAGAATGAGTTGACCAAAATTAAAAATAGTCCTATGCCTTTAGCGTGTGCATGATCCATATAAATGTGGTCCCACTGCTCTTTTTCTTTTGGCCACAAATGTATTTTGGTTTACTGAAAGTTTCCATACATTTTGGACATTTTTGTATGTATTTTTCTACATCATTTGAATACCCAAGCTACTACGCTTCTAATTTTAATCATCTCTGTGTTGCTGTTATTTCATAATGAACATTGTGTACACTTTTTATTACATCTTTTCTTAATCTCTTTGGTGATATTAAAACCTCTTCATTGCATATAAGACCATTCTCTATAGTTAATCTGTGCCATCTCTTTACAGTGTCTCTTGAGAACAATCACTAAATTTGTTTCTTTTTATTCTACATGTGATCTTGCTTAATATTGGATCCTGTAAGATTTCAAATGCAAGACGATCTAAGGGTAATACAACTGTTTCACTCCAGTGCAATATTTTATTCCCTGAATTGTCTGAGTTTTCTAATGGCTCATTGCTAAACTTCAGTCTTGATAGAGCATTAACATGTGGAATAGTATTTCCTTTCATATATTTGATGTTGAAGTCAAAGACCATGAGCTTTATAACCCATCTTAAAATTCTAGATATGACTTTAGGTAAATCCTTCCTGGGGTTAAAAATAAACTGTAATGGTTTATGTTAAGATTTAAACAGAAATTTTCTTCCTAGTAAAAACTGGAAAGCTCTATATGTGCTCCATATAATAGTTAATGCTTCTTTTTCAATGTTTGAATAGTTAGCTTCAGCTGACATTAACCTTCTAGAAAGATACATGATAGTATGACTTTCTTGAGACAAAATCACCGTGTCCATAGTTAAAGTCACTTCCTTTTAAGGGTCAGAAATTTTACAACAGATTTTTAAATTTTTGAATGCTGTATTCTGCCATTAAGTCCATTTAAATTTGCTGTTCTTTTTATTTTAAACTACACAAAGGGTTCTGTCAATTCACTATACTTTGGCAAATATCAGCTAAAAAAATTGACTAACCTTAAAAAAGATTCCAGTTCTTTTTTATTTGTGGGTGTGGATACCGCTGTTATTTTCCTTATCAAATTTGTATCTGGTTATAGGTAGATTTGAGGTCAATTTTAGCAAAGTATTTAATTCCTGACAACTTGTGAATAGCAGTTTCAATGTTAAGAATAGGGAACAAATCAGAGCATATTTTATGGTTTACTCCTATTTTGTAATCCCCACAGATCCATAAATCTCCATCTTGTTTTCATAAAACAACAATGGATGAGGCTCAATTACTACTGCCAGGGAGAATATGTTCTAAAACTCCTTGCTTTACGATTGTTTTCATTTTAGCAACTACTGAAATTAGCATGTGAATGGGTAGTCTGCGAAACTCAAAGTATCCTTTTAACATCCTCATGTGAGTACTTTCCAACTTCACACTGTTAATTAATTTGGTTGTATCCATGTTCAAAACATCTATTCCCATGAGTCCATGACTTTTTTCACATTTCACTACTGTGATGGAAATAATTTCAAAGCATGTCTGAGTCACAAAAGCTTCTTCAAAACAACCTAACGCTTTTATGAAAGAGTCATTGAACTGTTTTAATTTAAGCCAAATTTTCTTTAATTTGGGTTTGCCCATTTGTCCCCAGAAATTGTTTGGTATTAGGATGACAACACTCCAAGTATCTACTTGCATAGGAAAAGGTATACCATTCAATTTAATTTTTCTCTTGCACTTTTTTCTTTATGTCTTTGTATTGCAAATACAGCTGTATTTTCCTGAGGTGGGTTTAAATTTTCCACTTTTTCTACTTTCCTTTTATATGTGCATATAGACTGGAAATGATTTTTCTTCTCATAATTTCAACATACTTGTCCTAAAGCTGGACATTTTTTCTTGTTTGGTTCATGCTTTTTATCACAGTATTTGCAACACACAAGGTCATTCAATATGTATGCTTCAGCATTAGTCTTGGATGTAATGAAGTTCTCAATTAACTCTAATTGTTGCAGAAACACTATAGACGTATCCAATGACATTTTAATCAATTGTAATCACTCTAAACATTTGCGTTTGTATGAAGCATCATACATAGCTTCAATTAATCTGTTGTAATGGAATGTCCCACACTTCCTATCGCCTATGCAGACTGACTATATCAGTAGATATATATAGTAAGCACAGGATATACCTGGGGGCTTGCTTCGGGAATTACTAGACTGCCACCTGATTCCCTGTCTTTCAATAGTGTATTCTCTTTTGCAATAAACCTTTCATCTACACACATGTTGCTGTTTCTTCGGTTGAGTACCACTTTTGTCTGTTTGTAACCTCATTAAGGATACAACATAATATGACTGTATAAACATATCCTCATTTCTCCAGTACCAAGTTTTTCAAACTCACAAAATCTGGAAGCCTCTCATAGCTTGTGTATATATTGTATGATTGTTACATTCAGTTCTTCTTTGCTCACAAAAAACTTTGTCCTTTCTGCAATAACCAATTCCTTTTTTAGAGACAAATTTCTCTTTATAATATCTGAAATTCTTGAAAAGGTCAAATCCTCCAATTCTCTGGGATGCACCATGACTGAGACTGTTCTGATGACCTTACATTCTTCCTAAACTAAAATGAGATTCGTAATCTCATTCTCCCCTCCTGCAACTTTGCCGTTTTTTAACTTCTTGATCCATGCATGGGCAGCAAAACAACAAATCCATGTTTCCACAAAGTCTGGTTCATCCAATGGTGTTAGAGTTTCTATCAGTGATGCCATATTGTTGTGTTGTCTTCTAGTCTGTGATGTAGAAGTTCTGCCTTTGTGCCAAGACTGAATTATTCGTAGTCATTTGAAATAGGGTAAGTTTTTTTTTGCCTATGTTACTACAAGAGGAATTTCACAGCTATTTTATAGTCATGGAACTCGCAGGGAGCTTATATATTAACTTAAGAATTATGATTCATCAGAATATTCAAATAAGAAAATGCTGAAACTTCCATGAGTACTACAAGTAGGAATAATTACAATTAAGAATACTATAATATATTTTAATAGAGTATTTATCTGTGGATAGGTACTATAATTTTGTACATTCTCAGTTAAATTATGAACCACTTCTTTTATTTTTTGTTATTTCTTTATATGTCAATATTTTATTTTTATGTGTTGAAGATAGTTAAATGTTATCAAGAATAAATATTCAGTAAAAAAAGTCAATTAAGTACTATTTTTTAATATATAATTATTATGTAACAATAATAAAGATACTGTGATGAAAATAATAGCATGATACCACAAAACAAATGACTGTACTATTGACACTGTAGAAATTCACTTGAATATATTCCAAATTATAAAAGCTTTAGATCCAAATGGCTCATTCAAAGCTTTGTGAAAATGCTATTGTATGCTCATGAAAAATGTGTATTAAATAAAATGTCCAGTATGTGTGTATACATAAGTGAAAAAAAGCCTTCTGAAATACTTCCTGTTATACAATCTGATATAGAGCTAAAATACATAGCTTTTGCTAGAGATTCTTGATAAAATCCAAAGAAGTATCTGCAATGTTATGTCACTTTCCCACCACTGTAATATATCTTCCCTGTGCCTTTTATATAAATATTTTCATGGTAACTCTTCTGATGAGCTTTCCTCTTTGGTACCTAGACATTACAAATTTAAGTGCAGTGTTAGATTGTGTTCCTTTATTTAAGTCTTTTCTGTGTTTATTGTAATTTTTTGCATGTATTTTCCGCATTTATTTTCTATTCGTTAGTTCTTCTTCATTTTAGTTTACGTGTTTTCGTTCGTGTTGGGGCTGACTAGAATTTTCTAGTGGCAGTCATATTGTATTTGTGAATTCATTTGGCATTTTTTGTTTCGTATTTTTTTGTTGTATTATTGTAAAAAAAAGGATACCTTTTGTTTATTTTCCGTCTTAAATTGTGATTTTCATTTGCGTACTCACATTTTTGTAATTTGTAATTGTTACCTGGTTATTTTTTAACATATTTTATCCTCTTAGCGTACGTGTTTCTGTAAATTAATTTTTGGCGTCTTTAACTGTTTATTGTTCTGTCTCGTTGAATTTCTTTTTGTCATTGTGATTTATTTGTATTTATCTTTTGTTTAAATTATAGTTTTATTTGTTGTTTTCTGTTTTTATGTAAAAGAAAAAAAAAATTGTGATTTAAAAGAAAAAAAAATGGGTGCAAAGAGGACGGCAAGGAAAAACCTGTTTGGGACTAAAAAAAAGAAGGATTCTCCAGATAAGAGTAAAGAAAATGAGTCGGTGATGGAGGCACAAGAAATTCAGAATTTGAACCAAAATCCAAATCCTACTAAAAGTATGGAGTCCCCAAAAGGAAAAAAATTTACCGAGTCCCGGAAAAAGTATGGTGGCCGCAAATAGCCAAACCTCAATACATGAATCCAGTGTACAAGAAGGAAGTATGGTGGCCGTAAATGGCCAAAACTCAGGAAAAGAGACCGAGGTACATGACGAATGTATGGTGGCCAAAACTGGCCAAAAAGAAACCAGTGGACAAGAACACTCTATGGTGGCCGAAAGGGGCCAAAATTCGACAGACCAGACTTCCAAGAACAATGACGTGGCTGGAGAGTCCCCGCCAAAGTGTAAGATCAACATAACGGAGTTCCTGGAGAAAGCCAAGAGCTACGCACATCTGGTGACAGCAGATGGGCTCTTGTCAAATCCCGAGGAATTAAGAAAAGGTGAGAAAAGAATTGTGTCAGTCTTTGTGGTGGACAAGCGCTCGCGCAAAATTTGTCGCTCCACAAACGATACTGTAATTAAGGCATTGACTTCTCTGGGTATTAAAGCTCAGAGAGTCATAAAAGGTAAAGGCTTTTTTATGTGGGACGTACTGATGCCCACGCCTGCCGACTGTGAAAGTGCAACGAGGAGGGAACTTATAACAAAGGACCTGATTCTGCGCACTTAATATGAAGGCAGGCGGAGGACCAAGTAGCGGTATATGAGGTTCCTCCTCAGATTGTCGGGGAGCATCTGGTCGCCTATCTGTGTCAGTTTGGACAGATAATTAGTGCTTCCTCAGACGATCTGACCGGGGGTGGAGCTTCGAGATAATGATCAATGAAACAGCCTTTCGCTCCATCCCCAACTGCCTGGATGTAGAGGGCCAGAAAATGCCGATAATTGTTACCGGACGAAAATCGACATGCTGGAAGTGTGGAAAGACTGGTCACCTATCCTCTTCCTGCACAGAGAAGAAGGCCTCTGAAGTTCTGGCCCCCGCCCAACCAAATCCCCCTTTGGTCGAGTCTACCAAATCCGTCTCGCCTGTAGTGGGCATGCCAGCGACCGGGACCGGTGTAGAAAATCCCCCGGTTGGGTCCAAATCTCAGCCCCCATTCCCCAAAATGCCTTTGCCCGCTGCTAGTGCGGTTGAGGAGAAGGAGGAGGGGGAATGGCAGGTCGTTGGCAGGGCAAAAGGGAAGACCAAGGCAGCGGAACCTCGTTCCACATCACAAACAGGGAAAGACACAGACAGTCCCGCTCCCTCTACTAGCGCAAAGGGCGACTCTCCGGCTGCAAAACTTCGACAGCAGCAACTGCGATACGAACCCAGTTTCGAGAAAAAAAAGAAAAACTTCAGAAATTGAAAGACACTCTTCATTAGAAAAAACCACCTGGCTCTTCATCAGTTTCTTCATCTCCTTCCTACAAACAGAAACTCATGACACCTCCTCCCTTGACCAAATCTCCGTCTCTTTCCCCATTTAAAATGACTACACTTTCTCCCAGACCCCAAAATAATCCTACCCCTACCACTTCACATACCCCTAAAGCTTCTCCTGTCCAAACACCCATCAGTTCCCCACAAAAGCCTGAAAAACGCCAAAGAAGTCCGTCCTCTGAAAGCGTCGAATCTGTCTGCAAAAAAAAAAAAAAAAGCCCTGAAATATAATATAGGGGAAAAAGTTTGCAGCATATCCAAAGAACAGGAAGAAAAGCTTGTTTCACAGTGTAAAAACATTAAAGAACTGAAGCACTTGATTAAATTTCGTAAAATCAAGAACTTGGATGTAGAGGACCCAAACAATTTTCCAAACGCTAAAAGGGTCCTTACTGTAATAAGGACTGGGGCCCCTGGCAAACATGTATGGGCCATGGTAATGGAGGCAAACCAGGTCTTTGGCATGGTGCCTCCTATTGCCTACTTTGACAACGAGAATGTGAAGAAATTGAACCAATTTTGTTCAGGGAGGCTCCCGCTTTTTGTTCACCCCTCCCTATATAGAGCTTTAAAGTTAACATTCCCCCTGGACATTGGCGGCCTGTCTCCTGATGGCACCATCAGGACTGAGATGGGTACTGGCTCAATAGGAGAGGCCGTCGGTGTCCTGACCCCGGCCATGTTCAATGCAGGAGAGCAACCCTAATCGGTTTTTATCATGGCTCTCTGGTTAGCAAGTGTGAATGCTCGAGGCCTGAGGACGGAGTCTCGCAGGACGAGGCTCTCTCGTGACCTTCAGCGTCTCGGGGTGAATATCTGTTGTGTACAAGAGACTCGGTTTTCTTCTCGTGACTATGAGAACATCCTGTCTAGGGGGTTCTCCCTCTATTCAGCATGTTTTGATGGACGCTCGAGGGGTGTCTCTTGGCTGGTGAGCAAGTCATTGAAGGCTGCGTGTGTTCTTGTCTTCGTGGATCTGGCGGGCAGACTTTGCGTGTTGGACGTTACCATAAAGGATAAGGCTCTTCGTCTCATTGGGGTTTATGGGCCCAATGTCCATTCTGAGCGGCTTGTTTTGTTTCGGCGGATCGAGCAGTTTTTGACGACATCACGTCCGGTAGTTTTAGTGGGTGATTGGAATGCCGTCCTTGATCCCGATATAGATCGTATAGGAAAAATTCGGGTACTAACAACCGGGACGTGAAACCATTTCGGGACTTTATCGACAGGTTTGATCTTGTCGATAAATACCGGAATGAACACCCTCGGGAGATAGTGTGGACTTGGACTAATAGTGGCGGCTCGGCTAGTTATCTAGACCGAGTGTTAGTTAGGAGAGTCGACGTAGGGCTCTTAGGTTGTCCAAGTTTCCAATGAGATAGTTTATTCGGATCATAGGCTTGTTCGGGTCCGTGTAAACTTAGATAAGCCTAAGGTTAGGATGGCTGGCTACTGGAAATTAAACTCATCATTATTTGGTGGGCAAGATTTCCGGGACCAGCTTCTACTAATGATACAGAGGGAACTGACGGGAGCGGTTGTGGGAAATGCCTGGTGGGATAAATTAAAATCCAAAATTAGAACGTTTGCTGCTGATTATAGTCGTCGGCTCAATCTACATAGATTAGCGGCGCAAACAGCTTTAGAGCAGAAAGTTGATCGGGCGTGATATCCCGTGATAGTGGGGACGTAGCCTTAGCTAAGGCAGAGTTGGCCTCCTTGCTTATCAAGAAGGATCAAGCTCTGGTAGTTAGGGCTAGGTTAAAAAGAATGTCCTCTGAGGCGACGAATATGGCCGCTGAATTGCGTGCAGAGGAAGCTCGGAATGCATCTCAGCGACATATCGCATGCGTCACATTGCCGGATAAGCGGACCGTGACAACAAACGAGGGCATATGCGAGGCTTTTCGTGACTACTTTCAGAAGCTTTTCACCAGAGAGCCCGGTCTGAGCCCTGCTCAGTTCGACGCCTATTTAGCTGACTTTCCCTGCGTTAAGGCAGCTGAAGCAGCTAGGTTCGAGGGTCCAATTAAAGAGTCGGAAGTCTGGGAAGCGTTGAAACAGGTTGGCCTGGACAAATCTCCGGGACTAGATGGTCTTCCGTACGAAGTGTACTTGAGGCAGTCGCCCGTTTTTGTTCCCCTGCTGGCACTGATTTTCGGCAACTGGATGAAGCAGGGGTGTGATCAAGTTGTTACGCAAGGATAAAAACGGTGGGGATGGGTTAGGTAACTTTCGCCCTTTAACTATGTTAAACACAGAGTTAAAGATTTTGGCTAAGATCTTGGCTAACCGTTTGTAGCTTGTCCTGTCTAGTCTGATTGGCTCGGAACAGACTTGTGCTGTGAAGGGCAGGACTATTCAGGACAACCTTCATATGGTGCGCCTGATCATCGAGCAAGTCGACAGTGAAGCCGCGCTGATCAATTTAGATCAGTCCAAGGCTTTCAATAGGGTTGACCATCGTTTTCTGGAGGCTGTTCTTTCGGCGGCCGGTTTCGGGCCATACTTTCGCACCTGGATCCGACTTCTGTATGCGACTCCCGGTGCACCGGTGGAGGTGAATGGAGTATGATCGGAGCCTTTCGTATTGTCTCGCTCCATTCGTCAAGGTTGTCCGCTTTCGCCTTTGCTTTACGTTCTTGCGACTCCGGTCCTACGTGGAATTGCCCTGCCCGGTGCTACCACATCGGCCAGATATTCTACCTATGCTGACGACCTTTCGGCTCTTGTGTCGAGCAGAGCCGAGATTGACGAAGTCAGCAAAGAAATCAGTTGTTATGAGATGGTGTCAGGGGCCAAGATCAACCGCGATAAGTCTATTGGCTTGCGGTTGGGTGCGTGGAAGGGAGTTTCTCTTCCCGGACGTTTCCGCTGGACGGATGGGCCGGTCAAGATTCTTGGCGTCTGGTTCGGTCCTGATCTCCAGTTGGAAATGAATTGGTCGGAGGTGCGAGGGAAGGTCGAGAGCGCAATTAATTTGTGGTCTCGGAGGAATCTTTCCTTAAAGGAGAGGGCGGAAGTTTGTGTTTCACACATCTACCCGATTCTCCTTTACCGACTCTCTGTGCTTCCACTTCCGTGTGACACTTTACTGGCGTTAGTGAAGCTCTTGTTCTCCTTCTTGTGGGGAGGCAAGGCTGCCAGAGTCAGTCGGGAGATCTGTTGCTTTCATCCATCTGAAGGCGGTCTGGGCATGCCGAGCATTGAGATTCATCAATATATGCTTCGCATTAGCTTTCTAGATCGAATGTGTCGCGATTCGGATGAGGAGGGCGCCTTCTGGAAGGAAGACGCCCGAAAGAACTTCCCATCCCTGAGAAGTGTGCATTCGTGCGAGGAGGAGGCCCGCCGTTTACCCCGAGCCGAATGCTCCTTCTATCGTGAATGTCGTATTGCTCTGAAGCGCCTCTTACGGGCGTCGGATGGCTTCTCCAACGTCCAGGCGTTGTCTCGTAGGGCATTATATCAAGTTTTAGTCAGGGCGGCCATGCATGATGATCTGATTGACGATCTCGGTCTGACGAAGCAGAAGTCTCGCTCAATATGGCCTTGGGCGCCCGGGTTGAAATGCCTCAATAACGATGAGGCATCACTCACCTAGCTGGTGATTCGTAGGGCCCTCTGAGTCGCCAAGAGACTCTGCTCAGCTGGCTTGGAGAATTCTCCAAACTGCCGACGTTGTAGTGGGGAGGTCGAGACCTTGGGTCACACCTTCTTTCATTGCAGCCAGGTAGTGTCGTTGTGCAAGTTTGTTGAAGGCCTCATGGTCCGCATGCTGCAGGGAAAGTCCTTTGTCCTTGAGGCCGTTTCCGTTTGTAGCAATGTGGCACCGCCGCTGACGAAGGCTGAACAGTATGTGTTCCACTGCTTGCTAGGCGTTATGAGAGTCGTGATTTGGACGACACGTCAGAAGGGATTCTATGGAGGCGAGAAGTTCACCTCTTCCCAACTGATCTTGTACTTTAAGCATCAGCTTAAAGTCAAGATTAGGACAGAAAGGCGGCGGCTCTCTTCATCAGAATTCAGCAAAAGGTGGTTGAATCTTGCGCGCTTGTGTCGTGTGAAAGGGGCTGACCTTGAGTGGCACATTGATGCCGGTTAGGCATCAGGATATTGCTCTTCCTGGGTTGAACTTGTACAACCCTTCCCGAAATTAGGCTAGCTTAGGTTTCCTTTTTTGATGCTTTAGTTTCGTTTTTCAGTTAACTTAGCTAGGGTATGTATGCTCATTGGCCCCTTTTATTTCTGTCCCTAATTTTCTTTAAGTTTTATTTCCCCATCCCCTCCCTTGTTAGGTGGTCAGTGATGTCAGTTCGCGGGTGGATGACAGGGCGCCTTTCGTTTCGCATGAGTGGTTTTTTTCGTATTTGTTGTTGTGTCTGATTGAGTGCATGTCAGTGTGAGTGCTTGGGATGAATGAATGATGTTTTTTACACTATTATGGTCCCGCATTGATTTCGGCCAGTGAAGTGATGTTTCTGTCATATTTAGTGATTGAGGGGGAGGGGTTATTACTAATCTTATTTTCTTTAGTTTCTTGTAAATAGTTTTTTGTATTCATATTGTAAATACTCATTGGGGTTAACTTTTAGAATTGTTGTTTTATTCCTCCCCCCACAGACAACGAATTGTAAATATGGGGACTAGTTAGTATTTTCATAGAGACAAAGAGGTATTATGGTGGTTGTAGTAAGAAAGGTACGTATGAATGTGTTGTTTTGGTGTCAGGAATATTGTTTTGTAAGATTGGGTCAGTGCTTGCGGCTAGCTAAGTTATAGTTAAGACAGAAGAAGACCGTCCTTTCCCCAATCCCCTTTTCGGCCTTGTGCCACATTTCTGTATTGTACAGAATAAATATTGCTTTCCTCTTTGGTACCTAGACATTACAAATTTAAGTGCAGTGCTAGAGTGGCAGCTAGATCTCATTATTTTGCAGTTGAAATGGCTAGATGTAACCATAAATTCTATGATAACAGTTACATTTTTTTTTTTTTTTTCATTTTTGGAACTCTCTTCCATCTTCTTGCTTTTCAATCAACTTTGATGTTCAAAAATTTAAATGCAATAGCAATCATTATCTTATATCTTCTTAATTCCAGTTCTTTTATTGTCCTCTCTCCTTAATAATGTTTTCTTTTTTTCATATTCTTTCACACTCAGTAAGCCCTTGCATCTTAGTGGCTTTATTGCCTTGCTTGGAGTGAAATAATTAAAATAAAAAGAAGTTATTGGGCATAAAAGTACATACAAGGTATTTGAATAGTTGTGCTTTATTTTCCAAGCTTTATAATGACATTAAAATGTTCTAAAAGTTTATTTTTATTTGATAAATATTATAATTTTGAATTATGAATTTGAATAATCAATAAATATAAAATTATATGATTTCTAAATTTTAGATGAATACTTAAAAATATAGATTTATTTTTTAAACATTTTCCATCTTGTTACTTACTTGTAACAGTGTATTGTCATTCATATACAGTGCTTTGCAAAAGTGAACCCCTAAGATAATTTTTTTTTTTAAATTGTCTCCTTTTTCCAGATGATTAACAAATCTTAATTAAACTATATATTCATTAAGAAAAACCTTTATTAAATCAATTACAGCCACTTTCAAAAATTTTCTCATGCTGGTATAAAAATATTACTTACTTTTGCACATCTTAATTTTTAATTCCAGCTTAATAAAAATCTTTGAAAATGGTTGTAATTCATTTATTAAAGGTTTTTATTAATGAATATATAGCTTAATTAGGATTTGCTGATTATTTGGAAAAAAAGAGACAATTATTCTAAATATTATCTTAGGGTTCATTTACTTTTGCACATCACTGTATATTGTCACTTCTTAGACTAAGGTTCTAAATGAACATTAAATTCTATTCGAACCTTTGGTATATCCTGGCATGAATCACATATTAGACAAGTTTTATCAAAACAGAGGTGTCTAGCTTTTGCATTCAATTATTTTCACTGTCACCTACCATAGGGCAAGCAGATTAGGTTACCTATATAGTGTACATATATCCTGACCTACCAGCCTAAAAAAATTTGTTATTTTTACTTGGAAGCTCTAGTCCTGAAGTAACAGTTCAGTCAGCAAGAAGAATTATCTTACATTGACATATACACATTGCTCAAACATGATCACGATAGATTGTTAATACTCACTGAAGCATTTAGTAACATTGACTGTGTTTATCAACACATGACCATACCTTGAACATAGAATAAATGAGATCACAGTGGTAGACTACTTGTTGATACATTCAACAACTTGTACTGATAGAACTCATCACCTAAGCAAGCTCAAAAAATGATTCCCCAAGCCATCCTAATGACTCAACTACCAGAAGTTAAACAGAAAAATGATTTTTAATATACATAACAATTTAAGGTGCTTGGTTGGATATACATAAGCATATACATAGCATTTTTTAAATAAGAAAATGATTTTTAAGTTGAAGTGCCAAAAATTAGATGCATCTAATAACATGTAGCTCCATCCTTTGCATTAATAATAGTGGTTACATTACATAACATAGAATGGAGTTGACAAGGTACTAGAGTCATTTTATGAGTATATCTGTCCATATGTGTTCCAGGACTGTCCCTGAGTTGTCTTTGTTAGGGGTAGCTGCAGAGAATTTAGTGAGGTTTCCAAGATGCCATATACATGCACAACAGGATTTATATTTGACAAATGTAGAGGTTAGTTGAGTATTGGAAGTCAACTGAGTTTTCATGAAATCAGTTTTGTGTCACCTGCAATGGCATAGCTGGAGGGGGTGAAGGGGTGGTCCACTCTGGGCAGCACTTATGGTTCGGTGAGTTTTCAGAAAAGGAAAAACAATAGCATAATTTCAATAATTTTTTTTTAAAAAAAGCAGTGATAAGGAAGAAACTAAATTTCAAATGAAGCCAATTTATCTTTGATATGGCAGGCTCAAAGCCAGTCAGCCAGCCAGCAATAAAAAAAAAATTGTCTCCAAAATGTGCTGTCAGCTGGTGGGAATAAACCCCACTTACAAGATGTAAGCAAATGGTGTAAAAAAATTTGAACATTTTTAAAGGGCTTGATGTGGGGTTGGATTAAATGGATTTAGTGAATCCACAGTTTTTTCACACCTGGTGTCAGTTCTTTGATTTTGATTTTTCATGTCTGTGAACTCTCAGTGTAAAAAATTAAATAAGTGAACCAACTATATTTTTTATCTTATCATAGGCCTAGCTTTAATACGGATATAAGATTGTAACTTTTCATAAACTATAAAATAGATAAATAAATTGAAATAATTTGAATGATTTAAGGATATCACATGCATTCCAATTTTTTCTGGAAATATCAAATGGAAATTTAAAAGAAAATTGAAAATTATATTTTTTTTAAGTGCAGAAAATTTGAAATCCAAAAATGGGCATTTTTTTTCGATTTACAAGTTTTCACAGTACTAAAACAATGCAATGTTTTATTTTTTTGTTTAGATGAAGTTTTATTAAGCAAAATAGACTAAGAATTAAAAGTATAACATTTATTTCAGTTTTTAAAAGTGAAATTATATTCATCAGATTTTTAATTCTTAATCTACTACTTTGCTAATAATAAATTCAACTACATAAACAAAATAATTTTAAAAGACATTGCATTTATTTACATTGTTAAAAGAAAAACAAACCACATTTCTACCAACGTGGCATATAATTTATGACTCCTATAGGGGGGTGGTTAATGTCATCAACAAGACAGGTTGTAAATCTGTAATGGGTTGATGGTAATGCGATTAACCTGCTACTTTTTTTAACTTCACAAATGTAACAAAAAGCAAGCAAACAAGAGAAATAACAATATGAAACAATACTTTGGTTCAACAATAAATATTTTTTTATATAACCATTAGAAGGTATAAAATTGTATGTTGAGAGTTGCTTAAATTGCTTCAAAGTTTTTTTTTTTTTGTGGATTGAAATGTTTATGAAGATATTATATGAAAGATTAAAAGTTGAGAAATTGTGTCTATAAAAATGGGTAAGTTTGATAAGGTATTTTTGTGTTTGTAGAAAAATTAAACAGTTCATTTTTTGTGTTGAATTTTGTAATATTGTACTCGACTTACTGTTCTGTGTATGAAGTTGTCTCCCTTTGATTGAATGTGTCACTTGATGTTTTCTGTTGAGTTTATGTAGTTGAGTGAGTGTACTTTGCAAGATGTAGAAATGTTAAATAAAGTTAACTTTAAGCCTGGTAAGATATGTGACATGGATTTGTGTGTTGAGCTGAGAAAATTTATAAGACTCACTGTTGAAGTCAAATGATGTTTCATATTTATTGACGTTTCAAGTTACGTGGGAAGCTCCAAGAAATTTGGCACAAATTTTGTATCTCCTTAAGATACATACTAACTGATATTATGTGTACGTAGTTGAGAACATATGAAATTATGATTTTTTTTTTATTAGCCAATCAGAAAGCGTTTTTAGTTACTTCTGGAGCCAATTTTAATGGGTTGTTGGGCTACTTGGATTAATTTGAGATAAGTTTCACTCTGAGCCACTTTTAATGGGTTTTTAAACAAATGTAGAAGTTTAATTCTACATTCCTCACTTGTTAGAATTGAAATAAATATTTTTAAAAATTGATAAACTATGAATTAAAAGTACAATGTGTGTTTTGTTTCTTTTTAAATAAAACAGAGTGTATATAAACAAAAACAAGTTAGCTTTTATTTTAATATTGTAAAAGTTTTTAAAGTTTTCCTGACTTAGAAAAAAGAAGTAATGTCTTTGTTTTTTTACATATCCCCAGTTTTATTTTTGAGAAAATAAATAAAAACAATTGTACTTTTATTTCATAATTTAACAATGAGAAGTTAACAGAAACATAGAAACCTGGCATCATATGGGCATTAGATTCTGAGAAATGGATAAAAGTATTAAAAATTGATGAATAATTTTGCTGTTGACTGCATATATATATATATATATATATATATATATATATATATATATATATATATATATATATATATATATTGTGTGTGTATATGTAACCACAAAATGTATCCTTTCCGGTTACATCTTTAATGTATTAGACATCCGACAACATTCATATTTCTCTCACTTAAACCGTCTTTGACTCCTCTCTCTAAAACTTCTCTTTGTTAAATTTTAATCTCCTACCTTCTCTTGTCTGTTACCCCTCTCTATAGCTCTAACATTCGTCTCACACTCTCATACTTACACTCTCCCTAAATTTTATTTTTTATTTCCGGAGTTGTTTTTTCTGTTTTCTTTTTGAATTTGTAGGTCTGATGAATTGGATCATATTTACGATTCCAATGGAATAAATTATGACCATGGAATATTAGTGTTTAAGACTTTTTATTACATATATATATATATATATATATATATATATATATATATATATATACATACATACATATATGTATATATATATATAAAAATTTTAAGGGTTTAATGCGAATTGTAATATTATATTCTTTCTGGGGAGGGGGCTGCAAACTTGAAGGCCACCTTGGGCTGCAAAAACACTAGCTATGCCACTGGTCACCTGCACAAGTTGGATTGAATGATTTGATTTTTATGGATTAACAATTTTTTATGAGTTATTTAAAGCTGAAACTTATTTCAGATTGTAGAAGCTTGCTTATAGTACTGATAATACTGGCCAGGCTCAATACTGTTTAACTTTGGTTGATTGAATGAGAACTGGCATTTTATTATGATTTGGCCACAAATGCACATGATAGAATAATCCTTTACCATCAGAGAACATGTGAGAATAAAGAGATACAGATCATCTACAAGATCTATGTATGTCTCACTTGTCCAGAGAGATACCAATTTCACTAGTGGTTCTTGCAAACTCAAGCAGAACAGATTCCACACCATTACAGATACAGCAACAGCTTGTACCAAACCCTGCTAACAGGCTAGATCTGTCATTTCATTTGATCTCCTTCAACTTGACTATCTTCTCAAAAAGTTGGAAATTGTCCTGGCAATATGGTGTTAGTCTTCCATGGTTCAATAGCAATGTTCTCTGGCCCAGGTGTCAATAATAGTACTTTTTTTTATCAATGGCTATGAAACTCTATAGAATCTTGTGTATACTGTATAGTACATTGACTGATGATTTACATGGTGCCAGCAGTGAATTGGGATGTGATCATTTACAATGTTGCTATTTGTTGGGTGGTTATCATCCTTGTCATGTCACTGGTAGTCCTGTTCTTGCATCACCTGTGATACCCACAATTTTCACATGCCACTTATGTCTGCCAAGGATTCATATATTCCTGGTTGAGCCTGGCTACTGTTTTCTGAGAAAAACTTAGACTAGTTATCCCTTTGGTGATAGTGTGAACCATCTTTCTCACCCTAACACTTATTCCATGGTCAAATGATGTGAAGTCCTTTCTGTGTTCTATTCTTGTCACAGCTACACTACCTTTTTACATATTATATCAGGCATGCATCATCTGGCTGAGTCCATTTGTACAATTTAGACAGTGTGAAACCATCCTGTGTACTACTGTCTCCAATTTTTAGTGGTAGTGGTGGTGGTGGGGGGCACTTTGGTTTATATACACTTTATGAAAATCAAATCTAGAATTTGTAGCAAAACTAAATTCGCCATCTTGGCCTCAATCTATGACATTAGTATTGAGCTGAGCTGTATCAATTTTCTAAAATCATCACTGTTATCAATTTTCAAAATAATTCATAAAACTTAATTTTCATTTTTTCGAAATCTTTTTTTGAAACACTAGTTTTATACAAGCTTTATATTCTTTAAATCAATAAATGTTCAATGAACTTATCTCATAGACTGATTCCAGAGTTTTGCATTAAATCGTTCATCAGGGTCAGATGTTTGATAAATCTTTATCAAATATCTGACCCAGATTTGATGCAAAATTCTGGAATCGGTCTTTGAGATAAGTCCATTAAACATTTCTTGATTTATTGAATATATTCACTCTAGTTATCTATTGAGCACTTTTTAGCAAAGATTCTGTTGGCCAAAAAATACATTAAATTCTAGTAATGTTTGCATATTTTGATGTTTATATAATTTATTAAGTGTCTTTGAGTTGTACTATAATTATCATTACTAATTTTATATGTAGAAAACATCTATAAGTCTCCTTCTAGAAAATAAGTATAAGCACAAAACAAAAATAATTGTATATTTAGTAAAATAAAATAAAAACATTTACAGTCGGATAACATATAAAATATTCATTTTATGAGAGGATCTGATAAAAAAACATAATCTTTAAAAAACAAGAATCTTTAAAGTTAACATCTGATTTATCTCCCTCTCCATTTTTGGCATCTGACTTAACCCACACCTTTTTTTTTTATTTCCTAGTGCCATGCTTGCAATATATCCCCAAAAAATAACAACAGCTCAAAAGTATTGAAAGTATCAAGACTTATCCTTTCTGAGTGAAATTTATACTGAAGAAAATAATGGTAAATGATTATAACTAATCATTGATTATCAAGGAAAGCAGACAGACAACAGACCCACTGGGGAATAATTATATATTAGTGTGTATTCAAATTATTATCACTTCATATACTTATTTTTTAAACCATAAAGAACTGTAGTAATAGGCAAAGGTTAATAAATAAAATAAAATAAAAATATTTTTTTAAATTCCCTGAATGAAAAGTATCACCTACTTATCATCTTCTTAACACCTTCTTAAGGATGGATCTATCAGCTAACTTTGTTTCTCAAATCATATACTTGATTAAGCAAAACAAAAGATCAAAGACCCAGTACAAAACAAGGATAAAACTTATCTAGAGGTCAGTTTTCTCTTCCTTTTTACCAGAAAGCAAGACAGTCTGGTTTACTCCACTCTAACCACCAAAGAACTAATCAGGACAGCTGCCTGCTACATGAAGTAGGAATTTTACTCTCTCTGTTCTAAAGCTACAAACTCTGTTGCACAAGGAGGATACATTTTGTATTCATAAAAAATAAAAACAAACTTTCCAAAACAATGTTTGCTCAAGGGTTCATTCATTTTTATGTAAAAACTAACATTCTGCAGTTTTTATCAGTTTTTAATGAATATACTCAAAATGTGTTTTGGAGGCTAAGGCAAAAATTATTCAGACACTTTTTCTTTCAACCTTAAGGAGTAATCAATTCTTAACAGATATACTCATTAATGACTTAACGGTCCCACCCGTTTACCCCTGGGTGGTTTCACGTTCTCTTGAACTCTCTCTCCAAAGTTCAACTTTCCCTCACGGTACTTGTCGACTAATGAATCTGTCTTCCTCCAATAGCAAGTTAGAATGGGTTCTCTTGTGTAGTAGCCAGTCTAGGAGAAGATAAATTCTGAATTAAGACCCCCCCCCCCCACCCCGACTGCTTTGTGGATATCTTCAAAACAAGAAATGGTTAAAGTGTAAACCCTACACAAATCTGGATTTGAATTCCAAATTCAGTTTAGATTGCATATTGTATCATCTTTCAATTCTTTCAGATGTGCTGACACCAAACACTATTTATATTTTGGAATATACTGGAAATGTTAAGAGTATGATCTTGATGTATGAGTAGCCCAAGAACTCTTACCCAGTGTTTAGTGATCTACTATAAACTATTGTCTCTCGAGATGGATGGATACCAGTGCACAAAATTATTTTTGTTTTCTTTACCTACATCTTATTATTTCATTATTTCATGTATGCATCTAAAAACTATGACTAATATATTTTATTAATATTTTATTTTAATATATCATATCATTATCAATATTATTCAGTTGTAGCTTTTGTTTCAGTTGTTATCATGGCAAATACAAATATTCAGATTCTGGCAATTATGAAGCATTATTTTAAACTGGAATTCTACAAGTAGAATGAGATTAAATAATATCTGTTTTACTTAAAACTGGTTTAAGAATGTTAAGAGGAATGATTGGCTCTTAAAATATAGCCTAGAAAAAAGTCAATTAGGATTCTTTCAAATTTGATATCTAGTAGCATGTCGTCAAGCATACACAAAAAGTTCATCTTGTTTTAGAATTGTGCAATAAAGAGTTTAGATTATATATATATATATATATATATATATATATATATATACACACACACACACACATATATACATATATATATATATATATATATATATATATATATATATATATATATATATATATATATATATATATAATAAAGAGCTGATTAAAAAATGAAACTACTTTTGATATCCCTTACATGTGATACTATAAGGGTGTGCTAAAAAGCTCTCACCCCAACCAAGAAAAAGTGTTTTGATCATTTTGATCAGATATTGTGAATTGAATCAGGCTTAGAATTTTCCAGTACTCTCTCATAAATTTCAGAGGTTTTTTTGAGGGATTTAATCAGTTTTCTTCATTTGAAAACTCATCCATGTTGATAAACTGAAGAGTCAAACAAACAGGAAAACATTGATGGCAAAGCATTGTGAATTCAAGAAGGTAAAAAAAACTGTTTATTTCCTATTGAACATATCAAACTGTGCAGATTAAGAGTAAAACATACCAAGTGACAAATAAGTATGTGAAAATATCACAGCTTTTATTATGATCATAGGAAAAAAGTCTTTTGCATGTATTCAAGTTCAGTGGAGGTGCAGATAATGTAGCGGTTAATGACTCAGAACAAGAGATCAATGGGACATCATTGGATTCTGTTCAAGTTCATTCACTTTCATGCAAATACTCATGGAAAAGGTATGAATCCATCTCTTCTCCTCCCAGCTATGGCTTAAATAATAGAGCAGCAGATTGGGCTCTCTAGCCATTGTTGGCAACCAGTTTGGGAGAAGAACATCTCTGAATTCAAAACTCAATGACCTGAATCTGTACAAAGGTGTTTAGACATGAGGTGGAGAATGATTATCCAAAATGTTATTGATACCAACACATATTGGGCCCAATCCTGGTATCATTGGTGTCAAATTCAATGACAGAATGCTAATTCTCTTGTCAAAGAGCCATATCTATTTTGATAAAATGATATAAAGTCAAACGAGTGAAGTTGTTAGTAATTATACTTGAGTCATTTCAAACTACTTTTCTCATCATAATTGTTATAGATGTTATTATAGACACAATGTTTCAGCTAAGTACCCTTAAGTCATCATCAGGTATTCATTGATGTGGAATATCTGTTGATTATTGTGTTATTTTATCCCTGTGATGCCAGTTATTATTTGTTCTTGCTGAAGCAGTGTTTCACTATCTGATAGGAGATTGTATTCATGACCAGTAGTTAGCAGAAATATGTTTTGACCAACCCCTATATCCACTACACAACCATCCCAAAGGACCTTAGGTCTATTTTTGAAGCTTTATATTCAATATCAGGTGATTTAGACATTTGGCTATCGTGGTGGGTTTGTGCCATTTTTTGATAATTATTTTTTCAAAAAGTGGTATGAACTTACCATGATAAACAAGTATCGAAACCATCTGCCAGTGAATATAAAGGCTCTAAAAATGCACCACTGATGTCCTTTGGGACAGTGGCATAGTGGATATATGAGTTGGTAAAAATATGTGTTACTATCATCTAGTGGTTGTTATAATTAAAAAGTGACCACTTTTATCAATATAACCAAATTTGATAGACCCAAATATTTAAAACAGTAAATAAGGCTTGTATTTACTTAACATAAACAAAATTTGCTAATGAATAACAAATGAAACAATCAAGTTAAGAAAAAAAGAGTAACTAAGCAAGAGAAATATTTTTCACAATCTTTCTTGAACTCCTTAAAAGTTGAAGATAATGGTATTTTTTAGCAAGCACATATAAAGTTGTAAATAAGTTGCTCACTATTTCAAGGTCTAAATAAATTATTAATTTCATTTTTTTTCTTATTTCTTTGTATTATTAAAGATAATAGGTTGAATAGAATATATATATATATATATATATATATATATATATATATATATATTCTATCCAATGCAATGCAGAATTCCCATGAGCTTGACTTGTAAATATGATTTACAAGTAAAATCAATGAACAGGAAACACCACCTATATGAGAATGCTATGAAGAACAAATAACTTGGCAAATATGTGAATTGAATAATTGCAATATTAAAAAAGAGATCATTTAGCTATAAGTTTACTAGCAGATTTCTGAGGTTAAACAACCTGCTTATTTTATGCATGTGGTTATGAAATTTGGAAAGGAACAGAAATAAAGCATAGTTAATATCTGTTTGTATGTTACATGAGTACGTATCCTATACTGTCTTATCTGAAAACAACCAAGTTGGATAGGAGTGAATTAGATATGTTTCATCTGAGGAGAACGCGCTCACAGACAATTTTAGTGTGAACTTTATCTTCTATATCTTCTGGACCAGCTTCAGAAGAATTGTTTTGGCTGTTTACTGATTGGTTAGTCATATTTCTTTTTTTAATTAATGAAAAAATAATAATATTGAAATTTAAATTTTCTTTCCAATACAATTACATACCCACATACATACCATATTAAAGCATAACCAAACTTCTATCCAATAACTATCAAAGTAACTATTGATTAGAAAGTAACCTCACCATATGAAATATTTAACCAATCAGAGAAAACTAAAACCCTATTTTTCTCAAGCCTACTTTTGGGAAAAATTTCTTATGGAAATCCACAGATTTCAACTTTCAAGAGCAGAGATGTAACTGTCTCCAAGCTGAAGAGAAGACATATCTAGATAGTGTCTTCCTTCACCACAGCACATGCTGAAAGAAACATGTGTCAGTGACTTCAAATGAATCAGCTACAAAAACACAAAAAAGGACAGTCAGTAAATCTTTGCTGATAATCATATGTCAGCAATTTTAAGTGAACCATCTCCAACAACAGCAAGAACAGTCAGTGAAGTGAATTTATGCTAATGATAAAAGTCTTTTCTTAACTAGGATTTTTTTCTGTGGACCAACTATTTAAAAGTCTTTTCTAAACTATAGATTTTTCTATGTACCAACTACACAAAGACTTTAACTCAACTAAAAACTATTTTTTAATACTTTTTGAATCCTTTGAATTCATGCACATATGTTTGCAAATGATTTATTTAACAGACATACCCATGTTTTCTTTATTTTTATTTTATTATTGTTTGAAATTTGGACGTTTAGATACTTAATATAAAAAACCTGGATGACTGAATTTCCTACAATTCTTTTGATCTGTTGGGTCTTTGAAGATATACAAAAACAAATAAAAAAAAATACATTTTCAAATTCTCTATAAACTACAATTTCATCAAGTCTAAAAATAGATATATAAAAGCAAACTCGGTTTCAACCCTATATGGACATTATAGTAAGCACACCACAAGATTCTTGGTAACACAACAAAAAAATAGTAAATTTTGGTTTTTTGTTTGGAGCCTAACTCTGGCCTATCTAAAAACTCCCCAAAAGCCACTTATGGAGGACTCACAGTAAGTACACACAGGTGTACACACAAGATGACTCATAGCAAGTATACACGGGACTGCACACAGGAGGACTCACTGCAAGCACACACACTGCATTCACTTACTAAAACGATGCTGAAGAAAGTTTTTCTCATTCAGGCACTTATGCCATACAGAGAGATAAAATAATTGCCGGAATACTCAATTATGTTGACAACAAAAAAGGAAACTTCTTAAATGAGTTACTTCTATCAATAAATATATATCTATAAACTCACACAGATATATATATATTTTCATACCTACATATATTATACACACACTCACACATCAGTACATACACAGCAGACATTTGCTTTCCCAAACTTTATTTCTCAAGACTCTTTACAAACTCTCTATAATTCTGAGAACATCTTTTCTTTTTCACTTACTTGTCACCATTGTCATTATTAAATTGTTTTCAAATTTATTTTGTGATATTATTCCTTGTCAAGAGCATGCATAGGATTGTTTGCCCTTTCTTTCTCTCATTTATTTTCAGCTGAAACATCATCTTCCCTAAAGGGGATTAGCAGTAAGCAGCTTCATTCAATGGTCAAAACAAGGCTAGCAACAATCAACACTAGCCCATGCAATAAATCACTAGCTTCTTCAATTTGAATTGACTTAATGATAATCTGTTGCAAAGTCATGTATTTATCTGTTTCCAGGAGATAAAAAAAGCTTTTTTAATTTGCCCAAACCAACAGTGATTGGTTGAAAATTTTCTTTTCATAATTTATGATCTGTTTTCTACTAATTTTAATTTTTAAAATTTTATTTTTAGGAGCTTTTTCCTGAAGTCAACTGCTGTGATGTTTGTGTGTATGTATTTTGAAGCATTTTTGTATGACTTTTTGACATACCTCTTGTCCCTGCTGCAGGAAAATAACTCACACACATTTCCAAACAACAAAGCCTATAATGTTTTTTTTCCTTTTCAGCTATATGTGTACACAGAAGTATATTTTTTTCTTCTTGAATTGTTATTTTTTATATAAAAAATACATATTTAAAATTCCTCTTTGTTTTGAAATTTTTCCTTTTAAAAAAGTTGAATTCAATTTATTTGAAAGTTCTCAATCTCAAACTCAGTGTTTCAATTCTTAAGCAAGCTCATTCATTTATCGGAAATGAACCTTATTTCCAACACAATTACATACCCACATACATACCATATTAAAACTTTCTTTTCTACCTAATAACAGACAATATCACAAACATCTGTTGATTAGAAATTAAAATTACCATGTGAAATATTTGATCAATCAGAGAAAAATAAAACCCTACTTTCAGGAAAAATCTCTATCTATAAAAGGCAGGATGTGTGTGTGTGTATGTAACAAATGCACGGTCGCAATTTTTGACAGATTTGCACATATGCACATGCTCTAAGTTAGCGGGAAGGACAAGACTGACTTTGCATTTCCCAACTCCCATCAATAGTGGAAATAATCGATTTTTTTCATGCTTCTACAGCAGTTTTCATGTAGTTTGAGACCATTTTGTACTGGCCAGAGTGAGAGCCAATAGCTGGCTGTCACAAATAGGCAGGAAGATTCTATTGGCCAGCATAAGAGCCAACAGCTGACTGACACAAATGTTAAGTAGCATGCAAAAAAAATCGGTAGCTGCATTCGTCACAAGTGGGAAAAATTTTAATCTGCATAGCACTTTACTTCAATTGGCTCATTCGCTTGCTTAAACTCAATGTTGATTCTGATTCCACAGAACTGGGTTGGGTGTGAAAAAGTATTTGTTATTAACATTCTTTTTTCATTCGGTTTTTCCAGTTACGAGTCCTTTTTTAAAGCTGATCATTTTGTGTTCATTTTGTTTAGTTCTTTTTTTGTAACAGATTTAATGTTTAGCATAGAGCTTAGAAAAAATTTGCAGTGTGAGATAGGCAATAAGTAAGGCATGTAGCAACATCAGCACGGCAAAGAGCACTCTTTTAAAGGCAAGGAAGGGCAAAAATATTTTAAGTAAAGTGATAGTGAATGCTGTATGAGTCATAAGATTTGTGAATCAAGCATGGGCAACGCCAGGCCATGCTGCTAGTTTCTTATAAAAGCCACAGATTTTGACTTTCAGCGATCAGAAATGTGACACTATCCATATCATTCAAACTTAAGAGAAGACATAGCTACATAGCCTTTTCCTTTCTTCTACCATGTGCTGAAAGAAACGTGTTGACAACTTCAAATAAATCATCTCTAACAAAACAGCAGAGATGGTTAGTGAATCTTTGCTGACGATCAAAGTCTTTTCTCAACATCATATTTTCCTATGTACCAACAACCCAAAGACTTTAACTCAACTGAAGACTATTTTTACTTCTTTTCAACTCTTTTGAATTCATATCCATATGTTTGTAAATATAAATGATTTCTTTAACAGGCATAAAACCATGTTTTCTTTATTTTTATTTCATTATTGTTTGGAATTCCGACATTCAGATGTTGAATATAAGAAAACCTGGACGACCAAATTTCCTACACTTTATAAACCTGTAGCTCAGATTTATTAAACTCTGAAATTTTTATATGCCAGCAATTTTAATTATTAATATTTGAATATTACTACATTCTCTTATTCATTAACTACCAATGCTCCCATTATAGAAAGGATGTCAAGTGCACCTCAAGGTCATGTAATAGTTAGCAAGCTTGTCTCACTAAAACAGTTACAACTGGAGAGTAAGTTTGATCCTCACTGGGTGCCCCATACTTTCGGCCTTGTGCCAAATCTAAGCTATGTTTAGAAAATCAGTATAGAAAGGAGGTCAGTGGGTTTGAGCTTTATTGTCACTTATATTTATAGTTATACCTTTGAAAAATGTTCTATATGACTCATGTGAAAGAATCAGAATATAGTTTTAAATAATTTAATTATAATTATCTGCTAAAAATTAATTTGATTAAAAATGTGTTTATTAAAAAATAAGGAAAGTATTTAATGAATGGGTTGTAAAGATACGAAAGTGATTATCTACCTTTGGTTGAGATGAGTCATGTGGGTCATGTGACGACCACATAGTGACATCACTCCATGAAAGAGTCACTCAACTTCAGTTGGTTTACAGAAGCCAAACGAAGTGGTTGTTTTTTTAGCCTGGGCTGTGACTAAATCTGCTTCCCTGAGCGCATGCTACAGCTTATAATAAGCACATGGTGACATTTCCCTTTGGGATTATATCTTCCCCAGAAATAGTGTGACACTGAGGCCATGAGGTAGTTAAATGTTGATTCTGAGCAGAAAAGGATTAAGCACAAAATGGAATATAGAGAGATAGAGAGAGAGAAAGAGTGGAGACATTTTTCTTGGTGAAAATAGGACCATCTAGATTTCTTTGCACCTAAAATTTATTTTTCTTATCTATCAAGACTCTGGCATGAAGACAAAAACAGATTTGGAGAACAATTTTATCTCTTCCTTTAGAATTTAGGCAAACAAATATATTTTCATTGATGAAAACAAATTGGGAAATGAAATAAGGAATGAACCCACTGTGAAGGTCGAAGTGATGAAAATCGATTCTGTCATGATAACTAGGCAATCTGGTTTGTGTTTTTGCTAAGACAGTGATCAGCCCACAAATGGAGAACAATTTTATCTCTTCCTTGAGAATTCAGGCAAACAAATATATTTTCATTGATGAAAATGAATTGGAAAATGAAAACAAGGAGCAAAGCCATTGTGAGGGTCAAAGTTATGAAAACAGATCCTGTAATTGCTGAGAGGGTGATCTGGAGACAAGGGTAGGTCCAGGAACAGAGATATAATTTTATCTTTGCCTTGAAGAAGCAGGAGAATTAAAATGAATCATTAGAATAAACTATGCCTTTTTGCCCACATGATTTGAAAATTTTTTTTCTCTTTTTGTCACAAAGACCGTTGGGCAGCCTGAGAAATGGGCTGAGGTAGATTGCCAAGAAGGAAGGAGGAAGAGGGAGTATTTAGCACAGCCTGTGTGGAGGGGTGGTGCAAGATGTGAAGTGAAGCAGGTTGCTTTGGGAACTCAAGGACTTGAGCTGAGAAACCCTGCGTCAAGTGCCTCTGGAATCCATATCAGCTGCTACCAGATTTCCTGATTTTGAAGAAATTTGAACCCAAATTATTATGCAAGGCACAGTATCACTATAGAGATTGATGCAGTAAGGGTTAATTTTTGTTGTACCAAGACTACATAAACCAACTGAAGATTAACCCCACGAATCTTTCATTTTATTTTTTCATTGTGAAGATATTTCTTTAATATCGTACCCATCATGGCTTGAACCAGCACTGTGATTACTACAACATTCAATCTTCCACTGCTCCGAGATCAAGAACACAACATGGACAGAATTGATGTGAATCGAAGAAGCCAGTGACCAACAACCAGCTTGGTCCAGAATCAGCAATGACCAGAGCAGAGTTAAAAACATTGTACTATGACCCTGAAGACCAGACTACTAAATGTGGTGTTATACTCCATCCAGTTAGATCTCATTCCGATTCATTTTGCATGCTGACCAGATGTGACTACCATGAAGGCAGAAGACAAAATAACAAAAGTCATTCTCTGTGCATTAGGCTCCATGCATGATGTTCAATCCACAAAATGAACCCTGGCAGTGGTTAATCGTGAACATTCCTGCTAGTAAAAGAGGCACCCCTTGGAATTACCAGACCTGCTTAAATGCAGGCTCTGAGGATAACCAAACAATTGCAGCTGGCATGGCAGCTGGCCATCATGCAGGGTGCTGCTGCTGCTGGTACTGCTGCCATGATCCCATCACCATGACAACAGAGTGGTGGACTGGCAACCATGCAAAATACTATTACAGCCACAGTCACCACCTCCACTGCTACCACTCAACATGACCACATATTTCAATGACCATTACCACATACTGGCTTGACCTACAACCTCAGCTATCCAGTTGTCAACTCAACATCTTTACTGCTATTCCTCCCAGCTACTGGCCTCCATCAATGCCAACACCTGCCATCACCTCGGCCTACTTCAACATACTTCAACTCACTTACAAGGTATTCCCTTCACAGTTGACTCCAGCAACATCCATTCCATAGAACAGCTCTACCTCGGCCACCATACACTTAATAACAATGGTTACACCACCGGGCATAGGCAGCGACAGGAGGTGTTATATAGAGAGAAACTATCTCTGACTTGCACTCTTGTATTCGCTAAATATGTCCTCAATTGGGATGAACAGTAGATGAATCTGGCCTGCTTGAATTGGGAGTCCTAAACATGGCTTCTCCAAAAACATAGAAGAATCACCATATTATGTGTACATATATATATATATATATATATATATATATATATATATATTTACACATGTGTATATATACATATTTACACATGTCCCACAAATATAACATATATCTACACAACAAGCAGTGTAAAAGGAGAATGAAAAGATAGGGTCTTATATATAATATGTTGATTCTTCTGTGTTTCTGGAGAAGTCATGATTAGGATGTAGCAGTACTAACAGTCTAAATCAACCCGTACATTTTTTACTTTACAAATGTGTAAGCAAACGAAAAGCAGACAAGCGAAACAACACAAAAAACTGTTTTTATAACAAACAGTATTTATATTTATGTATGTCAATGATATACAAGCATAATTAATAGGAGTTACTTCCCTTTGACTGGAATTAAAGTCTTTACGAAGGAAATATTTGTATCTGAGCTCATAGAAAGTTGAATGAACTTGCTGCTCTAAATGTTCCTCATGAGAGAGTTGAAAGAATTCTGTAAAGCTGAGAATATGTTGATAAACTTTTAGCTTCAGAGGAGTTGAGGGATTGAATGTTCTGTAATGTTTGTAAGTAAGTTTCTGTTGCTTGTAATGTTCTGTAATGTTCCATACATATGTGTATGTGTGCGTGTGTGATGGCGTTTCATAGTGTTTGCCTGAAATGGGTTGAAAAGTCCTACATTGTTGGTAGGCAAGAGAAATTAAAAGAGGAAGAATGAACTTGTGTCAAAGTATTTATAATAAACATAGTCATATGATTGGCTCTGGAAGGTATAGACAGATTTTGGCGGAATTGTGTTTTTGTTCAGGTCAGGAACTAGGTTGATATTATTCGGATGTAGTTGAGAACATGATTTAAATATTAACTGACCAATGAGAAGTGAGAAAAATATCAAGACTCTGTGGTCCACTTTTTGCACAGATTTTGGGATTGAAAGAAAGTGGTAGCAGGATGCTATAAGAACTTCAGATTCAAGTGGTCCAGATTCATCCTAAATGAGGACATATTCCACAAACAGGAAAATGGTGAGTCTTGGGTTTTCCAAAATTGAGGACTGCAAGCCAGAGATATTCCCAAGAGAAATGGTGCCATGAGCTTATAAGCTCTAGCATGTGCCAGAAGAGGCAGATTTAGCCTCAGCTGGGACTCCTTGGCTGAGGCTAAAAAAAGCAACCACTTGGTTTGGCTCCTGTAAACCAACTAAAGTTGATTGTCACTTTTGTCACTGTATAGAGTGATGTCACTAAGCGACTGTCATATAACCCACATGATTTATCTGGACTAAAGGGAGATAATCGCTTTTGCATCCTTACAGGGTAAACTGATTATTAATAATAATAATCAGTTTTACCTATTCATTATGAAAACCCCCAAATCCTTGAATCTTTACAAATATATCACTCAACTAAAGTCTAAAAGGTTAAAATTCCTGTTATAGACAATTCTTATTTTGCATGCATTATGGTCGTGTTTTTGCATGCAAAAAGAAAAATATTTCATATTAGTACTAATAGAAAAGATTCAGATGTACTGCAGATATATTAATTACAATTTTTATTTTTATTTTAATTCTGACATCATTCATTTTTCATCACAAAATAAATAAATTATTCTAAATAACATGAAGAATTATGTTCGATTATTTTATAAATAGATTAATATTTTCTTCATATATTTCTCGCATTATTCTCGATTATAAATCGTATTAGATTAAATTTAAAATTAAACAAATAAATAAATAACCTTTTTGTATGGTTGAAGTGCTGACTTTTTACATTGACGTTTGTAGGAAAGTACAATCGGACGCCATTTCAGTGGTAGAAGCATGGACATACTTTAAAATTTTATCATCATACCTGGGATTAGGATACATTTTTTGAACGAACTAATATGTAAGTTTATTGTAATTGACCATCACGCAAGGTTACCGTGTTTTTTACAAATTAAATGTTCCTCTGGTGTAGACCAACTCGTTTCTTGTAGTGTAAAAAGGATTTCTCTTTTCAGTTTTTTTTTTTTTTAGTTGTAGGGCCTGAAAAGTATTTTTAATTTTTTTACTTCAATTATTCTGTTGTCAGTTTTTATTGAAATGGGTTTATTTTTAAAATTATTTTTAAATATACTTGTTTCACGTCAAAGCAATCTCTAGGCTTGACATTGAACGTATCATTTTATTTACATTGTTTTTCTTATGAGTCATTATATTGAGTGAACAGAATTATTGATAAATGATTTCATCAATTTTTAAAACTACTAAGTTAGTTGCAATTATTTATGTGCTGCAGTGCAGATACACCTTGACATTTTTAAAGCGTATTTATTTTTGTTCATTTGCAAAACAAAACAGGAATTTTCTTATTAACTTTCATTATCTCAGTTTGTTAAATGTTAATGCCAAATGCTCTCTAAAAAGCTGACAAATTATTTTATTTTTAAAATGACAACGAAACGACGATCGTCTCTGGATTAATCTTCCTCATTTGACCAAAAAAATGGGAATATTTGTTGACTAAAAATATGATCAGTTTATTAACGTATTCTGCATGGAAATCCTGTAATTTTTATTATTGTTATTATTCGGTAATAAATTATTGTTTTAGTTTTCCGAGTGACCAAGTTGTCTTATTTGTTTTCGATAATTGTTTTTTTTGTTTTTGTTTAGTTTTATTCTTCGTTCACTGATGTTTAAAAACTTTAAAGTTGAAGCTAAATAGCATCTCAGATTTCTTATTTTAAGAAAAAAAAAAACGGTGTGATGGGGAGGAGTCTTCCTGTATCCTTTCTTGATTTCTCATCCTTTTCTTTTCAATCATTATTGTTAAAAAAAAAATAAAAAAATTATAACTTTGTTCTTTTTAATTTTTTGTTTGTGATTTAATTTCTCTTTTTTTATATTTTTACTTATTTTCTTCAGATGATTACGTTTTAGGGTGAAACGGTTTTGTTCGACAGATGATCGACACGACGAATGAATGTTGATATCAACAATCAATACTCAATAGAGATTTCATTACGCTAGGTGCTGAAAAGTTGTCTGCTTAACCAAGGGCATCAAAAAGAAAATTTTGTTTTCGTCATTTGGTCAGATTTTGTTTTTGGTGGCGTGGGAATAAGTTGAGTCAGTAACTTTTCACTTTCAGTATTTCCTCGTACAAACAGAAAATGCCAACTGATTTTTTTTTTTTTTTTTTTTTGTCTATTTTACTCTTGTCTATTTACTCTTTCAATAAAAATTCTTAAACCTGTGTATTACCTAAGCTTTTTTTTTAATGAAAAAGAATGGAAGTTTAATATTTTTTTTTTTCTCTTTTTTTTTTTTTTTTGCGCAGTTGTGGTTAAAAAAGAAAAATTGGTATCACCAAAGAAAAACAGTACCTAAAGGTTTTTAAATTAAAAAATAAAATGCGTTTCATTTATAAAAATGAAAAATCTTTCTCCAGAAGCTTCTTTTATATTTTAATATTTAATTTCAAGTTAATATTTGATATTTCCAACAAAAGTGCAAAACATTGCTGTATTTCAAAGTCAAACTGAAGCAAAATTGATTGGAATAAGTTTTTATTTTTTTTAGTATCAGTTGTAAAAGTAAAAAGACGCTAAAATCGTCCAAATTCTGTCACCACAATGGTAAATTGATTCTCTTCATTAAAACAATTTTCAAAAATAAAATGTACTTTTCAACTTCTCTGAAACTTTATTTGAGGAAGATTAGCTGATTTAAGTTTAATTAATTTGATTTGAAACAAATATTAATTACTTTTTTTAGTTTAAAATATCACAGGGAAAGCAATATTTTTAACACGGAGGCGTGTATTTTTTATGAGGTGTTGACATTTCATTTATATTGGTAGCTTAATGTTTGGTACTTTTAAGTAAAGGGCACATAACTGTAAAATTTATTTGAATACATGAACGCCTTTTTTTTTAACTACCCAGTAAGTAATCTTAAAAATGTAGGAAAATATTTAGAGGTATCGCTATATAAAATCGCTAAACTATTAACACACACATGATGAAAAGGTGCCCAAAACTTAAGCAAAACAAAATTTTATCGTCAAAATCTTCGTTATTAGTAAGAGGAAAGACCAAAGGATTTTTTTTTTTTTTTGATACTTTTTAACGTTCTTAGTTTTGGTTAAAAAATCTTTTCTTTTTTTTTTTTCTTTTTTTTTTTCTTTTTTTGCATCAGTGGTTGACCAAACATTACCAATAAAAATTTTAGTTTTTTGCAATGAAACCATTCATTTGGAAATTCCTTCAAAAATTAAATAATTGTCAGATTTTTAAGTGAAACATTCAGGACTTAATCACAAATGTCAATGAATGAAATTATTTTAGAAATGTTTCTTTTTTATAAAATCTTGGTGGTAAAAAAACAATTTTTTAACATCTGTTCCCTTCCCCCCACACATTTTTAATTTTATGAAATTTTGCAAAATTAATTTTTGTTTATATTATGCAGAACTCATTGGAGAATTTAAATTATCAATTTGTTTGTTTTGTTTTTTTAAACAGGAGCCCCAGTTACAGAAAATCTGCTCTGAATCATAAAATAAAAAATGTAATAAACTAAAACATTATTTAATTAGAAAATCTTTTAATTACTTTTATGAATAAAATATATTATGAATACTATTGTCTTAAGAAAAATATTTTTTGGGATGAATATTGAATTTTTACAAGAATTGTTTTCATTTTTTAAAAATTTTAATTGTAAATTTATAAAGTTTTAAATCTTTTAAATTTCTGTATTAATTTGTATTAGGTTGGTGTAACGTCAAAAAACGATATTATTTTTGCACCAACCTAATATTTGTTAGGCGATATTATTATTAAGTAAAAACTAAAAACTATATTAATCTTAAATGAAAAAGCTTACTATAATTCAGCGAACCGCCAATATTTTGTAAAGAATTTTGAATTTTTTTGTGTGTGTACAAATGTGCTGATTTTTGTAAATATGGACATCCATACCCGACATTATCAGAAAATAAGGACAATAACTAGTTCATCATTTTAGTGAATCTTTGGAGGTATCTTATAGATAGATAATTTTCATATATTACATGAGACCTTCCTCAAGCCACATTATTTGTCAGAAACAAAAAAATATTTGATTTTGATTTTTTTTTTTTTTTTTATCATTTTAGAAGTAGGTTCTTGTTTATAACATAAATACAATATCAAATTGGTTACTGACTTTTTTTAAGAGGTATTTGTACATAGTTTTTATTTACAAATGCTATATTTTTTAACTATAGAACAAAATCTCAGTCAATCCAAAGGTAAACAAAAATGTGAGTGAACTGAAATACTTAGTTTTTAACTAACGCATTACATTTTAAAAACTGTAAACTGCTTTTTATTTTTTTTACTTTTAAGTTTCACTTTTGAAAATAATATACAAAATTTATCAGTCAAACTTTTTGTTTTTTATTTTTAAATCAAGTTTTTATGTTTGAATTTATTTATTTTAAACCATTGAAAAGAGCATCTTGTTATTTTACTTTAAACTTTGTAGCTAAGCCTCATTGAATAGTATTAGAAAGCTTTAGAAGCCCATAAGTGTATTTTACACTTACAATTTCTATTCTATTAAGCTACACATCACATTACATCATCTAATGGTCAGTGAAAAACTTGCAATCTATATAGATTTAACACAGATCTTTGCTGTTATTTGCAGTATTTGGTTGCATCTCCTTATAAAAAGGACCAATGCAAAAAAAGTTTAATTTTAAAAAGAGGGCTGAATGCTTCAGATCTTGATCAACTAATATGCCTGATAAAGCAAATGAAAAAAAAAAAAATGAATAAGTGAAACATTGTACCTCCAAAACTTTTCTTAAAAAGAGCATAACATGATGAAAAAAGACCCCAAACTTGATAAAAACAAAATTTTATCATCAAAATATTTGTTGTTATTAAGATGAAAGGCCAAAGTATTTTTTGATGACTTTATTAAAATGTTTTAGTCCTTTTTAGCATGTTCAAAATTTTGGTTAAAAATGTCTTTCTTGCATTAAAAACACATTATTTTGGAAATTCTTGCAAAAATCAAATAATTGTTGGATTTTAATGAAATTTCAGGACTTATTCACAAATGGATGAAATTATTTTTAATTTTTTTTTTTTGTTTTTAAATCTTTTACTGCTCACTTACTTACTTTTATGAAATTTTAAGAAATTAAAATTTCAGCCACTTATATATAATAAATACAAATGTCAGTGTGTCACAGTGTCACTCCTAGAGGCTGTAGCCCAACATGTACCATTTTAAAAACATTCTGGTCCAGATCTGGACCGACAATCCTGAAATTTTGGATTCTCAAGTTTTCATTACTGCAATTGTTTTCAGATTCTGCCATCTTGTCTTTACTCCTAGACACTGTAGCCCAACATGTCATACCATTTTGGAATCGGTCTGATTCTGTGAGCAAATTAAAAACATTCTGGGCTGGATCCAGATCCAGATCTGCAATCTTGAAATTTTGAATTCCCAAGTTTTCATTACTACATTGTTTTTGGTGATTTTTACATCATTTTTTGCAAGAAATTTTTTTGTACGATAACAATTTTCATAACTTAGAAATAAAATTGAATAATCAATATTAATTGTGAAATTCATGAAATAAAAATTATTTATTCAGAAAGTAAGGACCTATGCACATCAAATTGTCTTTAAATTAAGTGGTGGTAGAAGAATTATCATTGAACTTTTAAAAGGTAAACTTAAGTATTAATGAAATACTTAAATGTAGCAACCAATTTTGAGTTCTTTTGTCGTTTATTGTTGCTTATCACATCTACTCCTCCCTATCAATTGTGATGGAAGCCCAATCAAAATCCTTCTGCAGAAGCTAGCCTAAATGTCGCCCAATAGGGTGGCTTTGAAACTAATCATATTTATATTAGTTAAAAGCAGGATAACTTGGAGAATTTAAATCATTTCGAACAAGAAACTTCATTTATCGAAAATCTGCTCTGAATTATAAAATAAAAAAGCAATAAATCTAAGACATTATTTAATTAGAAAAGCTTTTAATTAAATAAATAAATTATATTAAAAATATATTTTTATAGCTAAATAAATGGCAAATTCTGTTTGTCCATCCATGTGTCTGAAACTCCTCTAACTTGGGCCACACTTGCTCCATATCAACATGTTGTATCTTTTTGTAATCAGGATGATCCCAGGATTAAAAATCTGTCCATTATCCGGATTCTTGAACATCCAGAATTGGTATTTGTGTCTGGATAAGGAGGGAATAGTTAAAAATTCAAATTTTAAAATAACTGAAAAAAATTAGTGATTTTAAGTTTTTAATTTATATTGACTTTAAAATAACAGAAAAACTTTGAATTTAAAAGTTTTTGTTTTAAATTCTGTTTAAAATATCTCCAAAGCATTGTGAACTGAGGAAATCAATTTTATTTCTTCAAAATGCCAAGGAATCAGAGTTAAGTGAGAGGTTTTGAGATGTGAAGTTTTAAAGTTCTGCAGAGTTTGTGATTTGAAGAACTCTACTCAATTGAAGTTCTACAGAGTTTGTAGAAATCAGTCTTTTGGCCAGAATTGGACTTATAGCCCGAATCAGAGTTGAAGTGAGGTTTTGAAGTTCCATGAAGTGAATTGAGGAATTCAAAGTTATTTCTTCAAAATTATCAATACTGTTTTTTAAGCTGAACCAGAGGTCCCTTTAGTTTGGGTCTGAAGGCCCAGTTAGCCATCCACAGTAGCTAGCTTAAAAGTTCACACAGAGTGTGGCTTTTAAGCTAGTTATATTAAGGACACTATTGTCTTAAAAAATTTTAAGTTTTAAATCTTTTGAAATTCTGTATTAATTTCACCCTTTTTAAATATCATTTTTAATTTAAAACTATATTTTCTAATCATAAATGGGAAAAAATCATCAAAAACCAATATTTTAAAAAGAATTTTGACATTTTTTGTCTGTATAAACATGCCAATTTTTGTAAATACAGATGGTCATGCACAACATTATCAGAAAATAAGAGCAATAACTATAGTAAATTTAAAACCCAAATTTTTAAAGTTCATTAAAACTATGGAGAATATTTTCCTAAATTATTAAAATTACTGAGTACTTAAAAATTATATATAGAAGGTGCTCATGTTTATATTCAATTATTTTATGTGGATAAACAATATTAAATTTCAACATCAATCTATCAACATGTGAACAGATTAAATAAACAGCTACCGACATGTTAAAAACAATGCATTTCTGTGATATTTTAAACTTAAATATTTGTTTCAAATCAGATCAATTATACTTTAAATTGGCTAATATTCCTCAAATAAAATTTCAGAAAAGTATATTTTATTTTTGAAAGAGTTTTTGATAAAGAGAATTGTATTGCAATAAATGTGGGCTAAAAAATGGCACTAAAATCAAATTTTTTAGCTTCCAAAAATCCCCCAAAACTCCTTCCAGGCAATTAGTTTTTGAAACACAGCAAAGTATTTTGCTTGTTGGAAATATTAAATTTAATCTATTAACTTGAAATTAAAACTAATAAAAGCTTCAAGAAATACTTTTCATTTTTAAAAATTCATTTTAAACCTTAGGCATTGTAAATCTGTGGAGGTACCTATTCTAATGGTCATTGAAATTATTTTTATTTCAGATCTTTCCAAATTTGTAATTCTTGGTTTTGCATGTCTAATCATTTTTTTAAATTTTATTTTTATTTTTTTTTATTTTTTTTTTTTTTTGGTGGGTGGGTGAGGTAACTGTTTCAAGTTTTCTTGTTTGACTCTTTTTATATTCAAATTTACTGGTATCATGGTTTGACCAGATTTTATATTTTTGTTCTGAAAAAGTGTAATGCTCTTGGGCATGAAATCATCTTCCCTCAACATATGGGTTAAATAGCAGGATAGACTGGGTTATCTAGCTTTGAATGTTACCTGGGTTTAGGACTACTCAGAATTAAGATATTGAAGAAAAAGATGTGAAGAGATCACATACATCATGCCATTTAAAAAAAAAAAAAAAAAAAAAAAAATCCCTTATAAGGGTTGAAGATGATTGATTTTTTTTTTTCCCATCTCTCAAGAAAAAAAATACATGTAAAATAAGAAGATAAATTATACTAACGTTGGTTCAATAAGTTGAATGCACATGAGACATGATTAATCAATGAAAATCAAACACAAAAGTAAAAATACAAGAATATTTGTCTTTTTCTCCATATCTCATTCTCTGATAAAGCTTTAATAAAAGTAAAATATGCTAGATTGATAAACATTTCTTATTTGTTCCTTATCTTGTCATTCTATGAATTTTAAGTAGTTCATATATTGACCAGGTTAATGGATTCCTTTGTACTTGAGCCATTTCATTAAAACTTTTTATTTCAAATATTAAGCATATGAACATTTTTTTTCTTTTTAAATAGCTCTTCATGCATATAGATTTCAGATTGAAATCACTAATTCTTTTCATTTTGATAGTATTGGGATTGAGATGATTTAATTACTTTGAATTAGAATTATATGGATTTTCTTTTTCTAATCTTGGAACAAGTGTTTAAAGAAGTAATGCAAATTTTGAAATTTTACTCTTCAAGTATTGCCTTCAAATTTTGTTGTTTTAGAAACAATGTTTACTCCTGTTATTGCATTCGTTTTTTTTTTTTTTCTAATACCTAATCAGCACTTGGAAGTAAGATATATGTATAAATAATCTTAAACATGCAGGGTGCTATGGATAAATTATTGTCTAAATTATGCAAAAATGAAAATAACACTCTCATTTTAACAGATATATTTACCAAAATTATGAAAATAACAAATATCTTGAAATAATAAAGAGTAAATTTATTTAATAAAATCACCATTGGCTTCAACCACAGTCTCCAGGTGACTTTGGAATCTCCTGCAACTCTTCTGAACAGTTTTCTTGTTTAAATTGGTGAATGCTGCCATAATCCTTGCCTTCAGTTCATCTTTGGTGTTACAAGGAGTTTTGTTGGTCTCTCGCTCAACTGTGCCCCACTTATAATAATCAAGTGGGGTGCAGTCTGGGGAGTTAGGTGGCCAGATGTAAGGGTGATGTGATTGCAGAAATTGTCTGACAACCATGACTGGATTCTTCTGCTTGTGTGGCATGGTGCAGACTCCTGTTGTGAGACATAGGGTCTTCCAGCAGCCATCCTTTTGGCCTAGGACAGCACTGCCTCCTCAAGTCATTTGATGTAGACTTCTATGTTGAGTCTGGGGTCCTGTGGGAAGATGAATGGAGGCATAATATTGCCATCACTAGTGATCACACCAAATACCTTCATAATCATTATCACCCAACTCTTTCCAACTCCTCTGCACTGTCCTCAGATTGACATCCAAACACTCTGAAATGTTCATATTGGAGCTTCTGATGCAAAGGCCGAGCAGTACAGTATGCCATTCCCATATTTCTGGCAGAGTGAATTGCATCATGGTGCTGTTTTTCTCACAGATGCTGCCCACTGACCCTACTATACTGTGCAGTCCACAAAAACAAACAACATGCATGTGTGAAATTAAAAATATAAAACGGCAACCTGTATATTGATTTTTTTTTTTTTTTTTTAAATATATATATATATATATATATATATATATATATTTCAATGATCTTTTATCCTTATGCACAAATAACTCTTCACAAATGTGGTTTTTGTGTGTGGCCAAAATTTACTTTGTGTTGTCTCAAGCTTTCAACACACATGAGTCATCATTGGAGGTGGTGGGGAGACATTATTTGTGAAAGGATATTCATACATTAAAAAAAAAATCCTTAGATATAATACACACAAAATGTCTATTGTTTTTAGCAATACATATTTAAAAGAACAATTGTTACACAAATAAATTTGTAGACATTTTCATTAAACTATTTTTTTTTCTCTTTCTCCTGTAATTTCTATTTTCAGCTCTCAAAATGCCTCTTTGTCCTGGTTTATATTGTGGAAAGACAAATATAAATGGCAAACTTAGTGATTGTGGGGTGAGTTTCTTTGGATTGCTTGCTATTTCTCTCTCAATAGCTAGTTACTTTTTTTTTTAAATCTTGTATTGATTCACATCTTGTAATATGCTCCAAAATCCAAAACCTGTTTGGCTGTGGTGGAAAAATATTTAAATTTTTAAAAAGTTATTTTAGAGTTGAACCTTTAAAAATTCAAATTTTTCTTTCTTCTGTCACATATTTCTACTTCATTCAATGAACATTGCACAGATAGGCCATAGGTTATAATGCAAAAAGATATACTCCCTTAGATTTTATCAGAAGCAATTACAGAAGAGAAATCTGCAGTTTGGAAAAATTCATATCATAATATGATAAAAAAGACAACATTTATATATGAATTAGCACTTTGGTGTAGAATCTCTGTAGTATCTGTAGTTAAAATAAAAATGTTACTATCCACCAGTTCTGTCTAGGGTCAATGTTGTATAGGTGCATACTGAGAAGTGTTACACACTCACAAAAGGGTGATAAGTTCTTTCATACACACAATAATGTAAACAAAATGAATGTGCCATTTTGTTCCCTTACATTTTGGCATCTTTATGATTCCATCCTTTAAGAAGTTGACATCTTTCTGAGTGATCAACAGGTCTAAGTGGTTTTTACATGTTTCCAGAGAAAAGAAGTTCTTCCTTTTTAAGAAAATTTTATAGGGATTGAAATAAGTGGTAATCTGAAGATGCAAGGTCAGCTGAGTACGGTAACTGTAGTAGGACATCACACTCAAGCTGTACCAATTTCTGCTATATCTGCAAAAAAGTTGGTGTTTGGTTTTGTCTTGATGGAAACTGACACCATTCCAATCAGTTAATTCTGTATACTTTTCATTGATTGTTTTTTTTTTTTTTTTTTTTTTTTTAAATTCAACATCTGATTTTGCAGAAACTTACAATACATGTGCCCTTCTAATCCCACCAGTTATATGGCATCATCTTCAGATGCAGACCAGCTTTTGAAGTGGTTAACTGTGGCATATTTCATATTCCCCAGGACCTTTTTCACTTCACATTGTTGTAAACAATCCATTTGTCATTACCTGTGATTGTTTTCAAAAATGGATCCTTTGGTAGCATTTGAGCAGAGAATCACAGATAGAAATGTGGTCCATTTTAATTTTGTTTTTTTTCCTATTAAATCATGAGTTCCCCAAACATCATAGTGATTCACTTATCACTGTTTTCAAATGCCTTACAATGCTCATATGAGATATGTAGAGTATCTTTGCAATATTCGGTGTTGTGTGACCTGAATTATTTTTAATCAGCATTCTGATTTGGTTATCATCAATGACTGCAGGTCTTTTGGAACATTCTTAGTTTTCCAGATCAAAATTTTTACTTTTGAACCTAGTAAACCATTTATGAACAGTACTTTCTCAATAAATGGCACTGTCTTTTTTGCTGTTTGTATAGTTTTTTTTTCTTTCTAGAAATAAAAGAGCATCAAAATCAAATAAGAAAAATCCATTTAATTTTCCTCCATGTTTTTGCATTTAACTTAAAACAGTTAAAATTCACAATCTACAGATGAATTGTATAGAAAGATGCACTGAAATGTTACCTTTCATAATATATATATATATATATATATATGTTATAAATTTCAGCCACATATCAAACAAAATCATGTATTCAAATGCCAGCTATTGAAAAATGCTACAAATTTTTGTTTCAACTCAATAGATTTGGTCTTTGAAATATTTTTTTGGTACAATGAAATAAAAACAAATTTTATTAACTATTGATAACTGGCAAACTATGGGATGTGGATGCCTAAAAAAAAAAAGGCAATGAAGATGATAAAAAAGATAAAACAATACAAATATGAATGATAGTTAAGAGAAAATATAACCATGAGGCTGTATTTATTTCTTTGACATTTTATTGTACACATTTTAATTTTCTTTGTCTCTCAGGCTTGTCCTCGAGGCTTCCAACCAAACGATCACTCCATTTGTGAAATGTGCGATGAAGTGCCTCCTTTCTATGATTGCTTATACTTAGGTTTCATGGCTCTCTTACCATTGCTACTACACTGGTTCTTTGTAGAATATAAAAACAGACGATCAAAGTAAGTCTTTGCACAAGTCTAAAGCATTTTAACACTCTTTACTCACTTCCTTTCAAGTATTTTACATCCTTTACTCACTTCCTTGCACATTCATCTCTGCTATTATGTGTATAACACAAATTAATTGCAATGAAATTATGTGACTGTGTAAAACACTTATGTTTACATCCCCAACATTTTAATTTGATTCACAAGAAAACAGTACAAAAATGTTTCTCCAAGAAAATTGCTCTCTATATATTTCTTCATTAAGCTACATTCAGATTCCCTTAAAGTAAAATATTAAATTTACAGTATTATTTCATGATTTGATATTAATTGAATATTTAAAATGAGCTATCCTTTAACTAAAGCTAATTATTTGTTTGGATTTTATGCTAATATATTTACACCTAGATTTTTTTTTTCTATTCTCACAATTAGTATTTTTTATATATAATTTTCTGTAAGGCACAGAATGTGTCTATCACATTTTAGCAGAAATGAGTGTATAGATATTTATAAAACCTTATTTTTATGGAAATTGAAGGGACAGGTATAGCATAGAACCTAGCCTAGATTCTCAAGATAACTATTTCACTTTTCCTGATTTCCTTATAATAGTTCATACTATAACTTTAACTTATTAAATAATATATTTTTTCTCTGCAATTCTTAAGCAACTGAGTCATTTGTGTGGTGGGGCTATTTTATGTATAGAATAATTTGGACTTTTTGTTAAAATGTTTTTTTTTTTTCAGAATCAAATCTTTTATTTTCTTTTCTTGTCCAGCCATCAAAGCCGTTATAATCCGGACACTACCAGGTAACTTTGCTAGTTAATATATATGCAAATATATTTGTCATTATTATACATGTATATATTATTATATTTATATATTGAAAAAATATGCAAATATCTCAAATTAGCATTCACTTGTTGGATTCGGTTATATGTAACTAGATTGTAGTGTCCAAACATGGTATATATATATATAAGAATTATTTTAGTATTTCAAAAACAAGGAACTATTGATATATTTATTCTGAATATTAATTTATACCAAATAATAACTTCAGTTTATTTGTGCCTTTTATTAGATTAGGTTCACTTGCTACCAAATATCTCCAGATAACATTGAGTAACCTTACTCTTTTATATTAAAGAAGTAGGTTGAATGGAAGTCTTTATAAAACTTCATTTTATATATATATATATATATATATATATATATATATATATATATAGGAAAAGGGAATTGTCAAATTATGTGGCTTCTGTTGTCTTGTGTATTACTCTTATTTATTAGCTGACATTACAGTTTACACCTATAGAGAAAGTTCATGATTTGTTAGGTCCTATGATCTCTGTAATGTTACCAAAGTAGAACAAACACTATGTAAAAATGTTACTAAATTGAGGTCAGCAATCTTTCCTATAATCTTTTTCCATTATTTTTTTTTTTCCAGATTTTCTAAATCTTTAATCTTGTTACACATATCAGCATTTGTTGAGTGTGTGCTTGCAGGAGTGTTGACTTTATTGATGTTTGATCCCCGAGGCAAGTTGACTATCCGCTCCTGCCCTGTAAAGCGTCTATCTGATTGGTATACCCTCTGGTACAATCCTTCAACCAATTATGTTGATACTGTTCACTGTACACAAGAAATTGTCTACCCATTGTAAGTATACTAATTGTACTCAACAGTATTATTTTTATGACTGGTATATTTTTTCCATACACTATGAAATATATAATTTCTCTCACAAGATATCAATAAGTATCTGGCCCATAGATTTGTAAGGACAATTAAATATGCATCTATGTAAAGTGTCTCTTTCAATTCAGAGAATTTACAATTAAAACTTTATATAGAAAACTTTTTTTAACCTTCATGCATAAAATGGGTCTCTTGGAACTCACTCTTGTGTCCGTTGCATTAGACATCTTCTATGTATTGTGTTCCTTCAGGAAGTTAGCAACCATGGTTCTCCACAATTTCCTCTCCTTAGTAGCTCTTAATAAATTTTGTCTTTTTATTAACTCTCCTAAAACCTGTTCTGCCATTCATTCACTAGGTAGGTAATGTGTGTTTTTTCTCTGTCCCTTTGCCTTCAATCTATTCTGTGAGTATCAAATTTTCTAAGTTCTCTTTCCTCATTATGTGCCTTTGAAATTTCAACTGTTTCTTTCCGAAGACATAATTGATTGATTGTAATACCAGATATTCCTCTCACAAGATGTTTCTTTAAATTTTTAAGTTACAGCCTTATTGCCCAAGAAAATAAATTATACCAATAAAACTAACAAAAACTGTTGGGATTTTGAGAGATCTATCTCATGTAAGCTCTTAATTCTCTTAAAGACATTCTGTACAATTCTGAAATAATTTCAATCCAAAAACCTTTATTTCAGAAATGTGACAAGACATTGTAAGCAATTAGAAATACTTAACATTTATATTGACACTCAGTTTCAGTTTTCATTGACTTTTCAACATAGACATTTTTCTGGTACTTTATACATTTGGCGAGATGCCTTTCAGTTAGAAATACACTGGTAGTATCTTTTACTTGTTGATTTGGGTCTTATTGCTGGATTGGACAAGTCAAGTCAAAAAAGTAACTAGCCCTTATCTTATTGAATGACTTTACTAAATCTAATCCAAGATGTTCTAAAAATAGCCTACTTTTTCCAAAAAATCTATCATTCCAATGAAAGAATAGATTAATACAGGTTACAAAAAAATTGATCCTATTTAATTTCACCAGGTTCATAAAATATCAAAGCCTTATTTTTCTCTGTATGCTGTAGGCATGGTAGAGTTGATTGACTGTAACAATGGCCCTATTTGATTATAATACAAATAATGCTTTGTTTGCCACTTTCTGGGTTAACTTTGTCATCAGGGTTCATAATAGAAGGAACTACATTTTTATTTTATTATATTCCATTTATTTTGAACAAAAGAAGATATGTCCTTATATCGACAAGAATAAGGAATAATTTTCTTACCAAGTTTGGATGATAGGTATTGATGGAATGAGCAACAAGTACTAGTGATGAAAGCTCATTAGAACAAATCCATGACCTCCTCCTTTCTAGAAGGTACTTCTCCCTGATTGACCATGTCTTCAGGTATGTAGACATATTCACCATGCTTGGTCAATTGCGGAGTAGTGAGGCTGTTTAACTCGTACTTAGGGGTTTTGAATTCAGTTGTCCTCTTAGACTGGTTGTCACCCAAGTCTATAGGCTCCAGTCTGTCCTGTTATTTACCTATAGCTGGAAAGAGAAGAGATTGATTCATATCCTTTTCTAAGGGTATTTGTATGTAAATGAATGTAACAAATTTAACTAGAATTCAAAATTGGCTCTCAATCTGAGCCACTATCCATTACTCCACCATGCTTCCATAACGAGCAACAACCATAATGAAATAAGTTGTTTCTCAATGCATACTTTTCTCTATATTTTGAAATGAAGAGATTCCAAACATCCTTAAAAGGTGCAAATTTGTCCTCAGCTTTTCTTTCTGTGTGTCATTGTCAAATCTCAAATGACCCCAAATAGCTTCAAATTAATTTACAGACATTATTTTACAAATAGGCCTTCCAAGAGGATCATCACTTCATAAATTTCTGATATTTTCATGATTCACACTAAAGACACCAAGCAGGTACAGTAGCAGCCTAGACTTCCTAAGAAAGGCTTTTAGTTCCATCAAATCTATTGAGTTCCAGTCTACATTTTGCTTTCTACAATTGTGTTTGTAAAATTCAAAATACTGAATAACTTTTCATCTAGGAAAAAGAAAGAAAGAATGAATGAAATATTGTACTTTACATTCAATTCTTATTCCACATCTTCTTTTGAAAATATCAGTTGCTCTAGCTCAAGATATAAGAGATGAAGTTGTAGACCCATCATCTTCCAGGTTTGCTAAGGAGGATAGTTGCCTCAGCTACTCAATAAAATGAGCATGACTGAGAGAACATCAGACAGGCTGCAGATGCTGACGAGTCGAGTGATCATATTTTGTGTGTGGAGTTTCGCAATAGTTTCATTGATTGTGATTGAAAAGACAGGGTACAACTGGTACTCTAAACAGCCATACATTTTTTTCTTTTACTACAAGCTGTTTTGATCTCCCAATAGGCATAATGTCAGAAGAAAAATTTGATGTGTAATTTTTCCCTGAGTTTGATGACTCGGTATCCGGACCATCTGTGGTTGAATGGGTCACAAAGGTAGAACTTGTGTGCAGTCTAAAGCGTCTTGAACATATAATCCCCTTTGTTGGGTGGAGTGGAAAGAGTGAATATTAACTGAATAAAATCTGCATTGTATACAGTTTTTGCAATGGATAGGTTTGTGGTGTATGAGCAGTTCACTGGGCAACAGCTTCATCACAGGGAATTGGTTGATGTATACTTGCAGTATTATTTGACAGAATGTGTAACCACAAACTGGCATGTGTGTTTGTAAGGGGATTACCAGAGCAGGTAAAGCGGCTTCTTTGTGCTTTGACCCATATATATGCGATAGCAATTGACCAGCTTTTGGCTTGAGTGCAGACAATTATGAAAGACAAGGTGTTGGGGGATCATCTAGCAGTGGCTTGAACAATGCAGGATGTCAAAAAAGCTTCCTACTGAATGTCCATGCAGTACCATAACATCATATCATTGCAAAGGACTGCATAGGATCACATCTTGAAAGGCAGAAACCTGAAATATGCTGCTACAGGTGCAATGAGATAGGCCATATCTCCCAAAATTGTCTGGGCAACAACCCAGGGGAAGAGACTTCAGCACCAATCTGCTCCCCAAATCCCCAAATAAATGAGTGGCTACCTGTGATTATTGTATGCATCAGTAGGATCAAGAGTGCAGCCTTGGTGGACACTGGTTGCTTACGGTCGCTTGTTAGCAGAATGTTTTGTCACTCTCGGAAGAGGAGATGCTTACTATTGGCAATGAGACCCTTAGGTGCTGTTGGGAGGGATTTGTTCAACTAGGTGTGAGTGATGTGCACCCTATGTTGAAGCTACTTGGGTATGGCCTGTTACTTGGAGTTGACATCAAGAGTGGTGGTGTGTGTGACCTGCAGTGGCTCCGAGTTTTCCTCAACTTGGCCAACCTTTGTGCACAGCCATCACCATCAACAAGCCTGACTTTCATGCAGAATATGATCTGAACAGGAATATTCAAGTGGTCTGGTGACCAAGCACCACCCATGCTGAAAAACTCAGATACCGAAGTATCCCAGGGAGGAGTACACTCATGAACTGCAAACCTGGATAGATAACAGTTGGCTACTTCTATACTCTAAAGAGCTCTGACTCCTACCAAGGGCCTAATACCACTAATGGCTGTACTGTAGAAGGTCCACTCTGTTATGGATTATCGGGAACTTAATCAATATGTTGACACATACACAGTTAATGCGGATGTTTGTGTACAAAAATTGAGGGAGGGGCAGACATCGCTATGCTGGATCTGTGCCAGGCCTGTTTACAAATTCACGTGGACAAATCTTTGGGACCCTTTCAAAAAGTAGAAATCAAAGGGCAAAGGTATTGCCTTACCCATTTGGGCTCAATGTGACACTGCTGATCATGTGGTCAATCATTGACAAAACCATCCAAAGGGCCACATTCTCATACATTGACGACATATTTGTCAATGAGAGTGTATTTCCTTTGGCTTTCATAAGAGCACACCTGAAATGATTCAAACTGAGTAGAAAGAATCTGGAGCAGCTAAAGTAGGGCACCCATGTGCTGGATCTGCATGTCTGGGAGGAGCACTGTGTTTCTGATATTCTGTCTGGAAAAACGAGTGTACACAAAGGCCTCGTCAGAAATGTTAATAAAACTTTAACTTGGCACACTCTATATACAAATATCAGACCCTACATAAAGGATGTCAATGTTGCACCATCAGTTGAATATATAGATCGTGGTATCTGCAGAGTAGGAGATGCAGTTTGGATTAAGGCTCCACATGGTCAATGCATAAAGCAATTTAAAAAAGAGAGAGTGATGGGGGATCTATAGCCCACAATCGGTCCTTAACAATGGAATACCATGCCACATCAAAGATCGTTGTCCTCATCACGGATCTATTTCCTCAGAAGATGACAGTAGTGATATGTTATCTGAGAGGGATTCTACTACTTTTTAGATGATTCACCTGCAGAACCAGAAATGGTTGGAAGATGGTGATTATGATACCAAGGGTAAGAGAGAACCTGTGGACACAAACTAAGAAATTGATGAACTTCATCCAACTTTATGAAGAAGCACATGTTGAAGGAGACCACCATCTCTCTGCCACTTATAGGGTCGTGAGGTCAGAGTGGAGTGTAGAAGGGAAAACAGCTTACCTCCTGGAACAAAATGTGCATGTACGTGTCTCACATGCATAATACATAGAAGAAAATATGGCCGATTCCAAAAGCTGCCATTTAAGAACAACTTTTGTGAGATGAATTTGTGGTTTATGCAAATTTACGATCCTCAACCACTCAATAAAATGAACATGAGTAAGAGAACATCAGACAGGCTACAGACACTAATGAGTCAAGTGGTTGTGTTTTGCGTGTGTAGTTTTGCAGTAGTCTCACCAATTGTAATAAAAAAGATGGGTTACAGCTGGTATTCCAGCTGTACTATTTTTTTTTTTTTTTTTTTTTTTTTTAAACTACAAATTTCAAGAATAGAAATTTAAGCAACAATATTTTTTGCTGTAAATATAATTACATTTTCTGGTATATTCCATGAATATATAATTAGAAACATAACTGAAGAAAAATAATAGATTTTTATGACTTTAAATAATAGAAACAAAGCTAGAAATGATCTTTCTTTCCTGGAGTTTAATTTGCCTTTAAATAAATTTTATGAAAACTCTGATCACTTCATTACATGTACATCTACAAATGTATCAGTAAAGTAAGTAAATACAATAAAGTAAGCCTTAATAAAATATAAGTATTATTGATTTGACATCTCACATCTGTACTGATTTTTGTTTAATAGATAAAACAAAACAGTTAATCCAATATTAACAGGTATGGATGTTTGTAAAAAAAATCTTTTTTCTTTCTTGTTTTTCCTCTGAGTTAATTTTTTTCATCAAAGCAATATTAAACTTGGGATTTATCAAAGAACGACCCATCTAGACTATTTTTATTGGTAGAATATTAATGTAATTGTTTTAGTTTCTTGATTTATATTTCTACAGGTACACGATGGTGATCATTTACTATGCATTTGCTCTCGTGTTGATGGTCCTTATCAGGCCACTGCTGTCCTATAAATGTGTGTCTCGAAAGGGAACAACTTCCATCTATGCTGCATTATATTTCTTTCCAATGTTGATATGCCTTCAAGCTGTCTTTGGTGGATTGTTATGTAAGTAGCATTTTTGATATCTGAAATGAGTAACAGTTCTTAGACTTTACCATTCCTTTATGGTAAAGTCTCAATTATTCACATATTTTAAGTAGTTGTATGCTTTATATTGTACAAGTTCATATTGAATGGTTACTACAGATTTTTACAAAGACTAGAATTTACTCTGTTTTAAATACAAATATTGCAATACTGTTACATTTACTGAGATGTGAGCTTTCTGACTTAAAATCTGAATTGGGGACATTATTACCTAATACATGCTGCATATAATTACTATATGATCTTTTGAAGATCTTTTTTCTCTTCATAAATCATGTTTATATAGATATTGGGTTAGGTGGGGGTTCAAATTTGTGAATAATATCTTTCATTTCTGCAACTCTTGTAAAATCTGAAATTCAAGGAAATAGTTCTTTGTATATTTCCTGGTGATGGTTTTTATTGATAATTGTTTAAACATTGTACTTGTAACTTTTATATATATATATATATTCTCCAAATTTCAGTTGGTTTAAATTGTCTTTTCTCTTAATATATTCTGCTTCAATAAAACTGAATATTACTGTATGTCAACATTAATCTATTTAAGAATTGACTTTTTTTTTTAACAGATTATGCCTATCCTTATATATTGATAGTTTTGTCTCTTGCAACACATGCCACACATTTGGCTTATTGTCGAAACCAGGTAGGACAACTAATTTCAGGTCTTTCTTTTTGGGAATTACATTTTTTTTTTTTATATCTATATTTTGAAGAACCTTTTGTGCTTCAATACCAGTTTCTTGGCATTTAATTTTAAATCCTTCCTATAAGTTTTCAGCACTCTGTTTTGAAACTATAAAATACTTTTCTTATAACTATATTATGGAAAATATTTTATTTTTATATATAAATTTTGGCAACATTTAGGGATTTTTTTCCCAAACCTCCAAGAAAAAAAACAAATTTAAACATTCTTGTTTCTGTTCTATAAATTTGTCACATTGGCTACAGTTGAGATCAGTCATGAATTCTACAATTCTTTCAGTGACTGTATATCATATACTTTGCCAAGACTATATGATTTTTAATTCAGAGTTGTTCTAGACTAGTTTGCCTACCATGGTTAGAGAGTCTAGTCTCTCCTGATATTAGCATATAACAGGGTAAAGAGATGGATTTATACCTTTCCCAAGGGTATAAACTTAACCAAAACTCTGCTCACTTATTTCTTGTTCTGAGACCCTAACCATTCCACTACTTGCACAGGTTTATAATAAATCTTAAAACGAACAGCAAAGATTTGTTTAGTTGAACATGTTTGTGTTAGTTTCTGTCTATCACAAGGCAAAATGCAATATGTCAACCTCCTGTTGGTTTGCCAGGGAATTTCATCAATTCCAAATTAAATGTCTGATAAAAGATAATTTAATGTTTGGTACTGTATGACTTGTTATTGAAATAAGTGGGCTTTGGAAGTACATCCATGCAATTGTGTGCCAATATAAGTAAACCTCTCAAAAACTAGATGAACAATTACCTCAGCATAAAGTTGCTGCTACTTGCATTTCTATAAACACAAATGACAAAAGATTTACAAAACAGTGAGTGACAAAAAAATCCTAACCAATAACTGAAAATTTATAACAAAGCAATGAGGACCAATCTGTGGTACTTTTGATGTAAATAGTGCTGCTGTATGTGACTTATTTTCATTTATCTTTGTTTAATTCAATATTCAAGTGAAAAACCATAAATTATTAGCTTTTCTTAATGTTTAATATGACACACCCTTTTAGTATACACCATGCTTTTTGTCATTTTTTTTTTTTTTCTTTTCAGACAATAAGAGGATTATTCCAGGAGAATTTTACAAAAATAAAAAATCTAGTCATTATTGTTGGCCATTGGCTTTTGCATGCATATGGAATCATTGCAATCACTCAACTCACCAAACCAGAATTCCATGCATCTCTTTTGGTTTTAACAGTTTTTCCAACTATATTCTACATTGTCACTTGTAAATTTTCTGATCCATATCTCATTGATCGTGCGTTCACCAGTTGAAAATATTCAACCTCCTAATGGCTTGCCTTTTATTGTTAGTATATTCATCTGATATAAAATAACTTATTGTAAACGAATATCCTTATATTTGTCATGCTTTTTCTTTTTTTTTTTTTTTTGTAGTTTTCTAAACATCAAGGCTACACAGCAATTTCCAGTGTGTGTGCATATCAAAATATAAGGGCATGACATCAAACAAAATCCTTGAATTGCATTAGCTTATGCCACACATAAAAATTGTCAGATTTTCTTGACTCGTATTATTCACTTAACTGTCAAACTTATTAGCAAGTATAGAGTATAAGGGGTTCAAAAGAGCATGCCTGTTGTAATAGAGGAAAGAATAATTTGCTCATTAAAAAAAAAAAACAAAAAAAAAACTCTTGAATAGCCCTTGTTACCTGCAAAAGGGCTGGGGAAATTTCTTGACTCTTACATAACAGGCATTTTTGGAAGGGATCAACAAAGGCAAGAGAGGTTGTAGTATTTTCAACTACATAAGAAATAAATACATATATTCTTCAGTAAAACTGAACTCTTCCACAAGGAATAAGTTGATAGAGCATTAGTAATGTTCATTCATTCCTTTCATAATACAATCAAACCAAGGTGATACCTATAATATAGGTATCAGCTTGAATCAAACCTAAAACCTATTCAGGTTTAGTAAACAAAACTGTCAAAAAGTCAAAGGATTTTAATGCAAAGAAAGCTCTGCTAAATGATTAACTATACATGTATATACGCAACTAATAAAACCAAGTTTTGTTATATTTTGAATTTCATGTCATCAAAAACTGTCTAACAATATCCCATTTGTACAGATTTTTTTCTTGTTTTAAGATCTAATCAATAGGAACTTAAATTTTCAGCCACTTGTTTCATACTCAGATTTAAAAAAAAAAAAATTGTAGTTTTGTTTTCTACAAATACTTGAATAAAAACTTATCAAGCTTCACTGTTTATCTGAGATTACTTTTGAGTACAAAGCTGTTTCCCTGCAACCCTCAAAATTGTGAAGAGTGCTGCTTTATTATTCAGGACTTGATGCCGAGATTTTAAAAATAGCCAAAAAAGGAATTAAGTTGTAGTCAAAGATAATATTAGTGCAATTTAAATAGTCATGTTTACATAAGTTATTTTTATTACAATTTTGCCTATGCTATTCCCCCCGCTTTAAGTGTGGTTGAATCCACACTTAAAGCGGGGGAATAGTATTGTGGTTTGATCAATATTCCATCAGCTTACGGTTCAGGTTCAATTCCTCACCCAAGACACTCAGATGATTTTTCTAGTTTTTTCATTTTCAGTCTCAAGATTTCCATTATGGGTCACTGTGACTTTGGTGACTAATTATCATGTCCTTGCATTTTCTTCGTTTTAAAAATACAAAAGTTTGAAACATCTTACAAGTCATAAAAACCTGAAAATATTTAAGTTACATCCATTAATTGCTTGTATTAATATTAGCATCACCCACATGATCTGATAACACATCAGATCTCTTCCCTGATATCTCATCAAGTAAAGTTTCATTACCTAGCAGCATTTGCTAACAATAACTTGCTGTTAAGATTTCACAGCTTAAAATCTAAATTTCTTCATACTCAAGTGTCCTTTTCTGGATAGGACTGATAAATGAAATTAACCTAGGAGACCTGTGATTTGTGTGTTGATATGGTGCATTATTATCTGCTTAGTTAATACAACCAGAGACTGCTATTTTATATTGTCAGTGAAAACTTCCTAATTGACAAAGAAACGACTCTCCACCAATGCCTGTCCATGAGTACCAGTAATCGGCAGACAACTTTCAGTTTAATATTTTTTTGTCGCTAGAAGAAATTGTCCAGTTTTCATGCTTGCTTTCTAGCAGCCTCCTTGAACTCTTTCATACTGACTGATGATCATATTACAATCAGACTTGCTGACTGGCATAGATATGTAACAGTTTTAAAAAGATCATCTGCAAGGAAAGGAAGCAACAGTTCAATGTCTTTCAAAACAGGAAAAAAAAAAAAAAATCTAGTTTCACTGGAAATAAAATGTCATTCACATTTGATAGTACTGCAGGGGACTTGGTGGGGGCATTGTTTTCATTAAGTTCATAAATTTGATTACATCTGACCAAATGTTTAGTTTCTTAACCATCTATGGCAGAAACAGTTTTTAGTTTAAACTTAATATAAAACAAATAAGTTTTTTTTTAAGCTTTACAACAAAAAGCTAAGAGATACAAGTCTGCAAACTTCAAAAATAACATTTTTATTTTCTCAGATGCATTTTCTATCCTATCATCTTTCTCGTCTATATCCCCCCCCCCCGAGTCAAATTTGGTTCCCAAAGTTGTAACCTAATAATTTAGATTAATGTAGTTTACAGATACACACTGGCATAAAGTATCCATTTTTTTTCAGCATGAACTCACCCACTGAATAAAGATCAAAATTTGAAACTGACGTGAATAACATTTCAATTATCCCCCCCCTCCAAAAAAGATTCTACTAAAATATATTTCTATTACTGTAAAATAGATTATTTTTCCTTTCAACTATGAATTCAATGAGTGAATTAATTTCTTAATGGCGAGGTTTATTGGTCCCTGATACCTTTTATGTTGAGTGAGGGTAGCAGCTAGAAGACATGCCTCCATAACTATGAGGCCATGAACTCACACAAAGAAAATAAACCATCGTTCACAATAACGAAAATATTACTGAGATTTGGCTAAAAAAAAAAAAAAAAAAAAAGTGGGGACATCCCAATTTTGAAAATTCCATGACTTTTCAAGGAACTTTTTTTTATTTCCAGAACCTGTATGAACCCTCTGATAAGTAAAATAGAACATAACAGCTTGAAATATTTAGTGTAAAATTAAAAAGTTTGCTAACCTTTTGACAGCAAAGTTCAAATTGAGACAGCACTAGTAAAAGCTTAAAAAGTATATACAGTGGGAGATAAGATTTTTATCATTGCAGTTAAACGATATAACGGCAAAAAAAAAAAAAAAAAAAAAAAAAAATTATTATTCAACACACTACGATTCAGTTGTATAAGACATGGTATCAAGGACATCTCTCCAATAACTTGGTATCTGGCAGCTATTTAGACATTTTTTCCTCAGTGTGTTACTTCCATGATGAGCTTCTTTTCAAATCATGGTATGGCATAAGTTTTAAAAAGGTGAAATACAAATGACAGACAAAAACTTAACTTGATGAATTTATTGTTATTAGTTCAGACGATTGAAAAGGCGACTTATTTGAAAACTTTGCCTTGGTTGAATTTTCTGCCATCAAAGTCTCCCTCCATAGCAAAATATTCTTTTACCATTGTCCTGGTCTTTTCCTCATCAGGGTCCAGCTTGGTCCACTCATATACTTCATAATCAACCTGCCAGTCAGGGCACAACTTTATAGGGAGAAAAAAAAAAAAAAAAAAAAAAATCAGACAAATTATCTTTAACATAACAAAAACTTAGGTATTTTAAGTTTCTAAGTAATTTATCAAATATGATGCTCATTCATTATAAAAAAAAAATTATTAGATTGAATTTCAAAACAGCTGAAGACACTAGGCAGAGCTCCATGCAACTTCTGCCACACTACTTGATTGCCCTCTTGAATCAGTTTAATTTTTTCCATTGTTTCAATTAGGCGTTGTTTTGTTGGAGCCAGGTTTCCTATTCCTTATTTTTAGATTTAGTTTTTTTTTTTATTTGATAGGAAATTAAAAACAAATCAAATGCTTACTTCAAAGGCTAATTCCTGGCTTGGCCATACCCAGATCCCAGATATAGAGTTTGAATTATTTTCACCAAAAATCAGAACACACGCAAAAGCATTTTTCTTCATTTTCTCTAAACGCTGGAACATTCCTAAAAATAAAATTGGAAATAAAAAGTACTTTATGAAATCTAATTAAAAAGCAAAAAATTTTTTAGAAGTCAATTTGAAAGTTAAACTGTAGTAAAAATGTGTGAATGACAGTCAAAAATGAAACTTAAATGTTGAGACTAAGAATGTAGAAAAAGCTCAGATAATGTGATTATCAATTATTCAAGATTAAGTTCTAAATGCAATCCTTACCTCCTACCAAGTTGCAGGTCATGAAAACTTGAGTCAACTCATTATTATACTTGTAGTCTCCACGCCAAATAGAATAATTTTCTTTTTCAAAGTGTTCCCAAAAGTATGGCATGGCTACAGTGACAGTATCATTATTAGAGTAAGTTCTCTTAAATTCATCCATGTTAAAATTTCTGAAAGGAAAAAGAGATAATTAGAGTATACTCATAAAAATTTAAGTTAATAAAAGCTTTTGGAAAAATTTCAAAAATACTGTGATTCCTTCATTAGATATTAGCAATTTCAGTTGATTAAATTCTGGCCATACAAATTTCCACCACCATCATTAAAAATATTAAATATCAAAGTGTGCAATATAAATGAATGTATCAAATAATTGTCATTGAACAAGTAGAAAAATAGAATACAAATACAAACGAAAATTTTTAAATCAAATGCTAAGAGTGGGGATAAAACAGCTATTATTTCATAAGTTAAAGCTTTTACAAAGTGAAAAAACATTAGTATCTTGAACATTTCATTAACAATTTCTTTTAGTTTTAATGTTTTTTTTTTCTTTTTAACAATATACAGATGGGTAAATTTTCACCATTTTATACTTTTACTTCACATATGCATCGTTTTTTTGGTTTTGTCAACTACACAGTATAGTAGGGTCAGTTGGGCAGTCTGACAAAGAGCAAGAAATTTGGAAACCGCATGCTTTACTAATTGGAAGCTCCAATACAAACACTTCAGAGTATTTGGGTGTCAATCTGAGGATTTGGAAAGAGTTGGACGAGTCTAATGGTGATTACAAAAGGTACAGCAGCTTAGAAAACTCACTGATAAGAAAAGTGCTTCAGACTCAACATGGAGGCTTACATCAAGTGACTTGAGGAGGTAGTGCTGCCCTGGATCAAGAGGGTGGATACTGGAAGACCATATGTCTGGCAACAGGACTCTGCACCATGCCACACAAGCAGGAGAATCCAGTCATGGCTGTCAGACAATTAATGCAACTACATCACCCCCCCCCCACTGATTATTATGTGGTTAGTAGATCTTTGGTGGAGAGAGCCTTATCACCCCCACCACACAATAAAATGTTCAACTGACTTTAGATGTGGGCTGTTGATCAAGTCATGGATTTTTATATGCCTTTCCTGAAGCAGAGAAAAAAAAAAAAAAAAAAAAAAAAAAAAAAATTTTTTTTCTATAAATGAAACAAGAAAATTATTCAAGATTTTTAGTGATCACAAGTGCATTGGTTGCCATCCATCTTCATTCTTTATATCATGAATACCTTGGAAAATTTACTTGTTTTCTTCATTTTAATGACATCAAGAGTTCCAGCATCATCACTTTGGCCAATTCAGATTCTCAATTCAATATAGAGTATCACTCATCAAATCACCCACATGCCATGATTGTTTCTCTTTAGCACATTTTAACCTCATTTTCTTCTGTGTGTGCTAGTGCTGATTTTCATTTGGCTTTTTTGCATGCAAATCCTATTTCATTCACTCAATTTCTTACAGCTTTCACCAAGCATTGTTTCCTGTTTTGATACATTTATTTTATTGTAAATTTTCTATTTTTCATGGAATATTGTTTTGGGATTTCTATCCCGACACTTGGAAGGATTTTGTGGTGTACCAGTATGCACCCACCCCCATCCTACCTTTAAAAAGGTGTTTTTTTTTTTATACTGGCACCAAGTTTTACACAGCTGACAGGAAACTAGTCCTTTGCAACACTACTTGATTGCCCTATTGAATCAGTTATTTATTTATTTTTTCTTTCAACTGTTTCAATTAAGAGTTGTTTTGTCGGAGCCAAGTTTCCCATCAAGTAGGTATGCCCAACTGCTCGCTTCGATATGCAAGGACTCTTAGTAGACAGATTTGCATACCTAGGTCCCTGCTATGTTTTAAGATAAAAAAAAAAAACAAAAACACCTGCATTATATAAAGGTTACAGAACAGTAAAGTTTCAACTGACCCTTTTGGAAACTTGGCGAAAGGATCTTCTTTCTTTGGAGGCTTGGGTTCGGGTTCCTCTGAAGGATCTTTCTTTACCTCTTGTTGCTGGAGAAAAAAAAAAAAAAAAAAAGAAAAAGAAAAAAAAAGAGACTATTTAGTGTTTCTGAGTAAGATAATATAATTGACTGCTCTTATTTCTACTGTAAATAATACAAAACCAATTGAAACATTCAGTAGAAGCTACTGATGAGGAACTGAATCCTGAAGGAGTTCTCAGGAGCTGCAAATTTGTGCTTAACATGAAACAAATTCTAATTAAACATAAAAAAATTTCATTCATAGGATACTCAAAGTATCTTTCGGGTTCAAAATATTAACATTCCTAATTCATACATTAAGAATTGAAATCTTATGAAATATTAATTAAAGCAAGTTTCTGGATACAGATACACAAACTATGCAGCAAAATATTTAGAATTTACTTTTCAGTTCTAGGAATTTCTTAAATGAAACATTGTCATTCATAATTAACTTTTGAGTAGTTATGTTTTCAAAAATTTACAATTTATGTCATCCTGATCAAAAAACCTGTGCATAGTCATATGAAAATTTGACAATACTTAAGCTCTTGACAGAATTCATTCCTCACTAAATGCTTAAAAAAAGGCACAATACCAGACTTGCTAAATCCAAGTAAGTACTAGCCTGCCCAATGATATGAAGTTGCAAACAATTCAAGACTGACAAACTTGAATCAAAAGCAGAAATACAAGCAGCAACAGAAAGAGTAAATGTCGAGAGAAATGCATTTTACCTTGGGCTTTGGTGGGGTTTTTGCCTTTTCTGTCTTTTGCGCCTTATCCCTCTTGTCCTTCCTTCCCTGACCATGAATCTCAGCGTATTTCTTTGCTAGAAAGCATAGATAAGAAACTTAAAATAACCAGTTACAAGCGATATCTTTTGCCTAATGCAAATTAATTAGGCCTAAACAGGACTTCTGCAAGTAACAGATACAAAAAAAAAAAGAAAAAAAAAAAAAAAAGATAAAAATTGAATTTATACTTTTGTTAATTTATAAAAAGTCAACTTTGATAAAATTTCACTTTAATCTTTAAGTAACTTAAAATGAGCTATCATCTATAAGCACAACTGTATAATTACAAAATTAAATTAGATGGTCAGTGCTATTCAGATTTCAGTTTTTATACACAGTGAGAAAATTTTCACAGCTATGTAAGCATGTTAGATTGATATTGCAGCAAGTATATGGGAATTATATACAAAAATTAATTGTCTAACTGAAAACACCTACCAGCATCGCAAACAGAATCTTTATAAACATTAAACCTCTTAGGATTATCTCCTCTTAGAATTTTTGCACATTGCTAAGTTAATACCCTAAGTCATACTAGCAATTGCAAGGTTGCCTTTTATATTGAAGGCAAAACATGTTAGACTGAGATAAAATAGTAATACATTAAGACAAACATTCACATTCTTTTTGTCAATTGCACATATCTACCAATTATATGCAAAAGATCTACAAGAGGAAAATTTGTCTAAACCATTATATAAAATTCATTGGGTATCAGTTTGGATCCACAAGTAGGAGCCTTTTTCTAAACATTTCTTGTACATTTATATCAACCAGAATTTTTCCAGCATCACAACACTAACAGAAGATAAAACTTACGATCAAACTGAGCCATCTTTTCACACATTTGTACATTGCCAACAACAGATTTGAAATGCGTCTGGTTGATCATTGTAGTGAACCACCTATTGACATTGATATAGGGGCTTCGGAATTCTGCATCAAGTACCTAAAACCAATACAAACATAGAATAAATGATTTTCTCAATTTTACTATTATTCAAGAACCAAAACATACAAAAAATCTTACTGAAGACTACAAGAGCTGTGAAGGGGAAATTTATTTCAATTCTAATCATTCATGAGAAAAACTAAAAAGATGAATTTATTAGAATATTAAGTGTTATTTAAGCAAGCTACTTATTTTACATAGAGAAAGAAAATATTACAAAACTAAGAGGTCTACAAATCTACCATGAAGTGCCAAGATTAGACTTTCAAAATATTGATGACCAGCAAATTTTTCAGAGTAATTCAGTTTGAGTAAAAATTAAGTATAATGTAGTATTTTTAATTGCAAAAATTTGTATTTTTGGTAAACTTACATATTTGTACAACTGCAGCATATTGCAAGCAACAGTAATATCTGCTTGGGTGATACGTTCACCCACCAGATATGTGCGAGTTTGCAGGTAGTCATTCAGAATCTTTAAGACTTTTTTGATTTGTTCCTTGGCCTTTTCAGTTTCCTTTGGGGAAAAAAAAAAAAAAAAAAAAAAAAAAGGTACAAGTTGGAATTAAAATCCATAACATGATTTTCAAAAATTTGGAGAAAAAAAAAAAAAAAAAAAAAAAAAAAAAAGAAAAGTTAGCTTAAATATTTCCCCAATTCAAAAACCTAACAGATGCCAATTGCTTTGAATTAAAAGGATAAAGTTTTATATTTGAGAAAAAAAAAAAAAAAAAAAAAAAGTCAATTGGTTTCAGATGATTGGCATCATTTTTCTCATCTCATGACAACTATACCCCATAAAAACAGGTTTCCTTTCAATCACCCAATGACAAACAATTAAGAGATCACAAGGGTCATGCTGGTTTTTGTGTATGTGCATGGGGGGGGGGGGGGAGAGAATGAGAGACCCAACATGCCATTTTTACAGCTCAAATTGGAAGTTATATTGAAATAAATCAAGATAATGTGATAAGGAACAAAAGTAAAACAACTATAGCTGGCAATATAAAAACCCTGCAAAGTAAGCTAACCAATTATTTCTCGGAAATTGTGCACACAGACTAAAAAGAGAAACATGAACGGAATACACATATCAATAACGCTGACAAGTGTGTGCGCGTGTATATATATATATATATATATATATATAAAAAAACACTGTCCTAATAACCAAACCTTTTGTCCGCATAAAAAAGCATTGTCAAGGACTTAGGGCATCTTTAGGAATTGATTTTAGCATTGATTGGTCAGTGTATGAATTAGAAAATAACATTGCCTGAAACTGGTAGAAATTTGTTTAGAAAATCTCAAATTCATACCAATCTTTAGATTATACAGGACCAAAAACTTTGATTTATGGTGCTCTACAATCTTAACATTAATACTAGATCACACCATATCTAAAGAATGGCCATTATCACAAAACATTTCCTTAAATTCTAATTCCTGTTCTAACTTATTTGTAAGATACAATTATTAGAAGTATATTAAAAAATGTTCTGTAAAACCGTTTTGGCATCAGGAGGCATAGTGGAGTAACGGATAGTAGCTCGGACTGAGGAATCGGAGAGCTGAATTCTAATTCCAGTTGAATCCATTTACATGTTAATACCCTTGGGAAAGGTATGAATCTTCCTTACAAGCTATAGATTCTATAGCCTTGGATGGCAACTGGTCTACCACAGAAAGAAATGGCAACCTACCGCAGGGAAAAAATCTGCCTTGTCAGTCATGTATTGAAAGATACATGATCACCTAAGCATGTATCATGCACAGTACATAACTGACTGAAGACTTAGATTTATAAATTTCACAAGTTTTTTCATACACTTGTATACAGATTCCACAGTTTAGCCTCATCAATTATTGCCATTGATCTTCAATGGATACCCTATAGCTGTTGACCTAGTGTTAGACAAAGCAAAACTTTACAAATCTTATTTCAAGATTTCTGCACACAAATCTCTAGGCAAGGAGCAATCTGAATTTAATCTAGTACTTGTTAAAATAATATTTTTTTTAATGTATCTTTAAAAACTTTATAAGAATCTGATCCATATATTGCCATAACATGTATAAAAAAAAAAGCTCGGAGGCACCAAATTATAATGTTTATGTCCTATAGCTACTTCAGTCAATATCAAATGCAAGTTAAGATTTTCAAATTCTTGGCTCAAAACTAAAATCAAGTCTAATCATTGAATACAGATGAACAAACATGTCTATTAAAGATTTTATATTGGTGTGATCAGCATAATAGTGATCCCTGCACAAACACACTGGAGAATACCAGCTTCCTTTCAGTTTAGTAGAGATTTAGTGAAAATAATTCTGGAGTTAGCTTTTATATTTGTATGCTTGACAGCTTTTAAAAGCATCAGAAGAGACCATCACACACAAGCAACAAGGAAAAAAAAAAAAAAAAAAAAAAAAAAAGCCACAAAATGTTCATTTTTTCCCCCCCTTCTACCACAATTATTGCAATCTATACATTTTAATAATTGACGATGTGCTTTGGCCTATCACAAGAGTAGGATTTGCATTGATGTTCAAAGATTTTTTTATCAAATTTAAGCAACTTAATATAAAACAAAGAATGGCTGCTGGATCTCGACATGATTAATTTATAAATATGTACATGTTAATATAGTAATACACGCATTTCATATTGTCAATTTTCCATTTAGTTACGGTGCAGAGATATTTTTTTTTTTTTAACTAAATCTGACAAGAGAGAAAGAAATGATACTTTTCTTTTCCAAATTGCCATTTATGAGGATTGTATTTTTTTCTCTTTATATTAGTGCAGACATATTAGCACAACAGAAAATAGATTAAATTTCTTAAATTTAAAAATTCATAGGATGTTAAAAAAAAAAAAAATTTCAATGAAAGCAAAATATTCTTTCGCTTGTGAAATTTTTAGATTCCCTTTTAAAGAGGAAAAAAAGTTTGATTTCTGGGCAGTGAAGAGAAAATAGAGAATTTATTCTATCTTTGAAGTGGACAATTGAGCAGTTATTCAATAAAATTGAGAAATCAGAAGCTAACAAAATCAAATTACCATTTTTTTCTAATGTACTGATGTTTAGGAATTAACATGGAAAGAAAATTAATTTTATTGCCCTTTTGATAACCTCCCTTGTTAATCCATGTGTTTATTGACACTCTTCCAGTCAATGTACAAAATTGCTTTTAGAAGAGTCTTGAGGACATCATGTACCAAGAAATGCGTTGATATATTGATAGGCGAGGATAAAATTTCTAATAGCTTGTTTCTGTAACATAATTGTTATATTCATGGAAAATGGAAACGGAGTAGAGTTTAAGTCATGACAGTCCATTGCATTCAAATTTGCACTAGAGCTCTCTGAAAATGCATAGACTTCCAATAGGGCATACTGATCTGTCTAGCAGTCAATTCAAGATGTAATTGAAATTCAAAACCATGGAGACAGCAACAGGAATCAACTATGTTTCCCAAGAAGTCATGGTAATTTAAAGATAAGGAGTGTGTATAGATATGCTCACCATCATGGAAAGCTATGGCAAAAAAAAAAAAAAAAAAAAAAAAAAAAAAAAAAAAAAAAGGCAAATTTAATATCAATTTTTTGTTCATACTTTTTCAGATATTAGAAATTCAGAAGATTGGAATTCATCAATCTACTAAATTTTAAGTCTTGTGCAGCAATAAAAGATAGGATTCCCAAACTAGTATATAGTTCTTACATAAATTGTATAGTTGAATTCTAGTAATTTGTTAAAATTTAAGACTTTTTAAACTTTGATTCACTTGTCATTATAAGTAAAAATAATTGTATAGCTTGCAAGCACAAGAAAAAATGGGGGTAGTGGCATCATTGTCTTCTACAGCTAAACAAACCTAGCAAGTAAAATTTGGCAAGTTATCAGTTATTAACAAGAGAGTTATATCCACTACCTAACCTTTGAACAGAGTTGGCAATTTCCATTTTTCTGCTGTCAATAAAGCAGATATGGCAGGAGCAATAACAAGTTGATAGGAATGTAAATATATGTCTTAAAATATAGAAGGTAAAAAAAAAAAAAAAAAAAAGAAAAGTTTTCTCAAAAAGATTTAAATTATTGCCAAATCTTTGTGTATGATATGTCCTAAAGTAAATTTCTCAAACCATACATTTAGTTAAAGGTTTTCTTTAAATCATTGAAAATTATATTACTCAGTTACCTGCTTATTGAACTGAATAATACCAAGGCAAGGATATACCCAGGTACAGGAGGCAGGGAGGATCTCATTGTCAGCAAAATTGATCCACTGGAGAATGTGGGCAGCATCTTCATCTGTTGTGCCTCGCAGCTGAGCTGACCCAACTGAAAATACGATACAAATTAAAGCTACAACAACAAAAATTAAGAAACATTGATAAACTGGAATCAAAGAATTTGAAAAATTTATTTAAAAAATAAAATGGAAACAAGACTAAACACAATCTTCCTATTCTTACTTTATCCATTATACTTAGACTTATGCCAAACTAAGTTAAGTAAATCTATCTGGATTAGATTCTTGATCCTATTTGATACAATCATTCTGATTATTATCAGCCCTTGGAAATTGGGCCTCTTATGTTGTAGTGTAACTTTTTTTTCACTTTTCCAATGTATTGTTACCTAAAGACCACGAGAATTTAGTTAAAAAAAAGTGTGTGTGTAGGAGGGAATAAGCTGAAAGTTTTACTATAGATTATTTGAAATGTTACAGCATTGACAGTTGTTTTGATAATCAAATGATTTGCTATATTTCCTTGCAACAATTTTCTGAAGGTTTTCATAAAAAAAAAAAAAAAAAAAAAAAAAAAAAAAAGAAGAAAGAATGCTATTGGTTAACTTAATGGTATTCATATGGTATAATACAGAACTGAGGCTTGAAGATATTCAGTATTCTTTTTAAGTTCTTGCCACAGGTACCTTATTTTTATAAAAAAAAAAAAAAAAAAATTAAAGTTCAGTTATGGTTGCACATATTTTATATATATATATATATATATATATATAGCTGGCCATTTGTATTTGAGGATACCCATCTATTAGGGATGGCTAGACAATCCATATTGCAGATGCTCGCTCGGGCACATTTGTGTTTGCTCAACACGTAGAGAGCCAACCTGTGGTTTATACTGCAACTATGCTGAGCAGGTCTTTAGTTACAGTTTTTGGGAGAGAGAATGTTATCTAGTGTGATCAGTCTGAATAAGGCCAGCACACTCAAACCCTCGGTCATGAGGACTTCTGACTTGGTGCTAGCACAACTATCCAATTTGACTCACAAGGCTTGGGTCAACCTGTGGTATGGTTTTCAGGCACTTTGCAGACCAATAACATCAAGAAGTCTACTTCCTGATTAATCAACTATGGTGATATATATATATATATATATATATATATATATAAACAAGACGTTTGTATTTAAATGATTTTGCTGCTGTATGTCTATCAACTTCATCAGGACACATTTATTGTACTGTATAAAGATAAAGTTTTAAATTCAAGCTAGATTCATATACAAATTAAAATCAATTTAAATTTTAAGTGTTTTGTATTTCCGTTTAGTAAATCCAGTAATCTGAGATACAGATTTTTTTTTTTTTTTTTTTTTTTAAGTATTAAACAAAATATGCCACTTACCATAGTGGGCAATGGCATTACTCTCAAAGAAGCATTCTCCGGATGGATTTTCAAAGGCAGGTACCTAAAATAAAATTTATTTTAATTATACAGAAAGCAAACTTAACATTCCTTTGATTTTTTAGTTAGTAAATACAATAACTAAATGTTTGTCACTACAATCTGTACATTAGATTTTTAGTCATTTAAATTACTCAACAAACTGCTATTTAAAAATTACATGTGAAGTATTTCTTAAAATACAGAAAAAAAATGTTTAAATTTAACCAGCTCATTTGTAGCGCCCCACCTTTTACGTCATGAATTCACTTAAAAGGCAAAAATTCAATTACAAGTGTACCAAAATATAAGACGAATTTCTTAAAATATAAATAGTTGAAAACACGTTTTTACCTCTACATCGGATCCATTTATTCTCTGTAGCAAGAGTACATACACATGTAATAATTAGACCACCGATGTTTAAGTTTAAACTTAAACAAAATCATATCCAAATTATGTTAGACGAAATTTCTTAAGTTTTAACAAATTTAAAACAATCTTTCATTTTAAATTAAATAGATGATGAAACAAGAAACATAGATGACGTGTAAGTTAGTCATGTGCGATCACCGATTTCATTTCACCGTTTCAATGGTATATTCTAGAAAGGGTTTTTGCCTCCAAAATATCCACATTCTAATATACTCAGAATTATCATAGCAGTAAGATTGCTCAAAATATCTTTAGATCACCCAGTATAGATTATTAATTAAACCAGGTTAAAAAGATACCAATAATCGGTCTAGTAGCCTATCCGCGATCAGATGTACAAACCAGTTAATACACGCTTTGCTAACCCATGATGAATATTTACGCAGAAAAGAGTTTGTTTCGAAGAAAGTCCTTGATTGAATAAATTATCCTCAAAAGATCAATCTGCTATATACCTTTCCTATGGGGAATTTATCCAGAAATTCTTTGGACTTGTTGGTCTCTCCGAACTGAAAAGCCGGTGGAGCAGAAGCTACAGTCACGTTTGCCCCGCTGTATTTTGCAGCAATGAGGATCTTGTATGCTCGGAAATTTTCCGGATAGGTATAAAGTGTCTGAAAAAAAAACAATAACAAAAAATAATATCAGCATGTGTAGCAATAAGGGAAATACTTTGATTGGTGCCACTACCGAATAGAAAACCGGCAGGATTGGCGCCGATAAAAATGGATGTTGAAAGTAGCATTATGATTGAACGTACACCACTCGCCATTCTGCTAGCCGAAAAGGAAGTTATGCGCAGAAGTTGGGATACTATATATGGTGCCCGGATGTTGAAACCTGCTACTGCTACTGCCACTTTCTCAATACTGTCGTTAGTTACTGCCACTTTATCGTTGAGTATCTGCTGTCACTGACACTCTCGGCGCTTACCCGTCCAAATCTCTACTGCTACCGCCACTCCGTCTTTGGCCCATTGGTGCAGCAGTAGCCGCTTCTCTTCTCTCTTCTGTCATATTTAACAAGAAGGAAGCGAGGCCAAACTTGGAGCAGCTTTTTGTGGTTTATGATACTACAATTCGATTAGAAGACAGGACGACGACCACCATTATCAATACTCCCTATCCTAGTCTAGGACAAGCGCAGGGATTTGATTCTGAATATGGTGAGATTATTCCACTTATTATTGTCATCATCATCATCATCATTTTTTTTTTTTTTTTTTATAGTTCTTTTACATAACTTAACAGAAGGATCTCTCTTGGGCTTGGCGTTCTACTTCATTTGTTAGTTTTTCTTCTTTTTTAAGCTATAACCTTTTTGTTTTTTTAAAAAAAAAAAAAAAAAAAGTAATCGATCTCTCTCTTGAGTGTTGTCTATCGAGTATATCTTTCACCTTTTTACATTGCATGACTTTTTTTTCCTTCCTTTCTATAACCAGGTTGATCATTGCTTTCTTTAAATCTGTTATTACTTTCGGCCTGTCACTTACTCACGTAAAAAGTTGTCCCACAAATTCCGTCCTCCAAAAATGTAAAGAAACCATTAAAAATAGGATTTAAATTTTGGGACGCATAAAAAAAAATGTTTGCTTTCAGAAATAACTTCTGCTCTAGCAAAATAAATGTATCACCAAAAAAAAAAAAAAAAAAAAAGATACCGTAACTTCTATAAAGCAAAGATGTTTAACCTAAAATTTGTTTTGGATCTACAAAAATTATTAGCACTTATTTGCTTGTAAAACCTCTACAATACATCCAAAAAGGTGATGGATAGCTAGTAAAAAAAAAAAAATATATAAGTAGTTGTATTACTACTTATTACACTAGTGTACACAGTACACTTTTTTCTTTTTTGCGTAAAACAGACTTTTCCATTTTTTATTTCAACAACGATTACTTAATTTCAGTTAGCCAACTGTTAAACTTGTCATATATTTCGTAAATATTCTCTAAGCCTTATCATCTGATTTTGAGTGGGGGTGTTATTGGTGGGAGGGAGAAACAAACAGTAGTAACCGTGTGTAGCCCAACCCTTCCCGTCATCTTTGCTTCTATCTCCGTCAGCATATCAAATCTAACACCTTAGTTCTTGCAAAATGATGAAAATTCTAAAGTGATGATACTATCATCACCTTGCTATTATGTTACATGCTAAAACGCTACTTGCTTTCCATGACAGGGTTACTAGTGTTATTTAGTCAGGTAGGAACCACTACTATCATCAATGATGACCGTAGCTGTGTATATTGTAATAACACTCTATATTTCTATAAATGTCAGGTGAAGTGGTGGTAATGATTATTACTAACTAAAGTAGTGACAAGGTAAAGGCTGTAACTATCAAAAATTGTATGCCACATCGTAGTCAAAAAAATAAAAATCTTTTTTTTTTTTTTATTTTTTTTTTTTATTTATTTATCTGGCTAAAAATGATTCTTTAAATCTGTCAACGAATTAAAGAATAATACAATAAACCAACTGTTGCTCTTAGTCTTAACTTAATGTAACTTAGTCGTCAGATTATTTTCTCTCGGTTATCTTTATTTTTAGTTCATAAAAAAGGCTTATTTAGTTTTTAGTCTTTTTGCTTGACATGTTGTGTGGGTGGCTTTAAAATACAGATGGTACTGTCTCTGGTTCTTTAGTGCTATACAGAGAAGTGTTTATCATTATTTTATTAATGACATTAGTGATCATACGTCTTCTTCACGAAGCCGTCTTTTTAATTTCATTCTCAGATTTGTTTTTTTGCATAAAGCATAACTAATCTTTTTTTTTTTTTTTTTTTTTTTTTTTACAAAGTTCTTATCTTTCTTATCCTTCCCTCTTACCTTGTTTTTTTATTTTAATTTTACTTTACTGACCTATTTGTTTTTTTTAACTCACATTTTTTACAATTAAGTTTTTACTTTTTTAATTTATGATTTATTTGTACTATAATAGTACTTTTTTTTTTTTTTTTTTTTAAAGGGTTTTCCCGTTGATATGATCACTTTCATTTCTAAATAAATAAATAGTTACTAAGTCTTTCCGGTTTATTGCCTAAATTTTGCTGGCTGGTGTTTTTAGAAGCAAGAAGCTTAAAGTTCATTTGTATTTATTATTGATTTGTAATTAACGGTAATCTTGAATCTTGTAAAAAACGTAAAAGATTTGGTATGTTCTACTTAGCCTGTTTTAGTAGTGTAATGCAAGTAGCTACATAAATTTGATTTGGCTGTCTGAAGCAAACAAGAATTAACTTAAACTCTTTAACCAGAATTTGTTAAATAAAAGTACAAGGAACAAAAAAAAGAAAAAAAAAAGAGATCTTATGATCTTAATGTCCCAAATGTATGCCCATCCTGTTTCTAATCTTTCTAACAACCCTTGATTAATAATCTGTTCATACATACAATAATGTGTGTGTGTGAAGCAACTTTTCTTTGCTTCACGATCATGAATCCCGTAACTCTTGGCCTCAGGGTTGTAGGGACACTACTGCAACCATAGCACCAGTGGCGTTTCATACAATTCTTTAAAGAATTTTGTTTTATACAAAGCCCAAGAACCACAAAGTAACCGGAAACACAATCCTAAACAGGAAACCAGAGATAAACCTCTACTCCTGTTCAACATGCCAGGGAGGAATGGACAAAACAGCCTGATAAAGCCCAATCCTCTCCAGGCTGGTTTGAATTCAGTTTTTCTTCTCCTAGACTGGTTGACAACCAAAGTTATAGGACCCAATCTGTCCTATTTACCTATAGCTTGGGTAGGGGATGGCTTCACACCCTTCCCAAGAGTATTAGCATGTAAATGAAAGTAATGAACTTTGTTGGAATTTGAATTCTGTTATCCATGACTCTACCAAGCCTCCATTTCTTTGTTCAAGTTTGCTAAAAATGTTTAGTCAGAGTTCCATTCTCAAAGATTTGTTTTTCTTTATTTTCAATCAGTCCGAGTATGTAGGTATTAATTGTACCTTAAGTTAAAAATGTTTTACTTTTGTTTTTTCTGTAAAAAAAAAAAAAAAAAAATTTCTCTTGAATATCTAAAATGAATTAAATCACTTAAGACTGAACATTGTTTATTATTAAATTTTATTAATTCCATTCTGGTAAAAGTGAAACATTCAAATGTCTTTTATTTTATGTAATTTATCCTATGATCCAGGATGAGGCCTATACCAGACTGCAGACAATGTTTTTTTTTTTATTATTTTTTACTACACTTCCTGAAATAAAACGCTACTTGTACTCTGTACGAATTGTATGAAGCAAATTGATGACTGTCTAGTGATGTCTGGAAAGCTTTTGAGCACCTTCTACTACAATTAAACTGGTTCCATATGATTGAAAAGCAACAACTGAACTTGATGAATGATGATATACAAACTGGTCCAGTGAGATTCTTTTGGAACCACTCTCATACAGGTCTTTTTGTTGTTCATGCCAAATGTATTGATATTGAAATTTATCATAAGGTACCCTGCTGCAGTCTTTACTTTTGATTGTTATTGTACATAAAATATTCCCAAAGATTTGAATTCACTCTAACTTCTTTTTTTTTTTTTTTTTTTTTTTTTTTTTTTTTAATGACAATTAACCTTACACTATTCTGAACTATTACTCCAGCTTAATAATTAGCTTTTTGTCAGCTTGCACACACTGTTTAACATTATCACTACTATTTTATTTTTTGGGTTGCATTTAGAATAGCAGTTTAACTTTTGTGCTAAATTAAGAATGTTTGCCAATTGTTTGAAGTAGATGTTTCCCTGTGTAATTTGTCTGTTCTTAAATTTATGATAATGTTGTGATTAACAATTTCATGCTTTGCTATTTTACACACAAATACTTAATTACGAGTACAAATCTTTATATACACTTAACAATAACAAGCTGCACATGGTATACTCACAGCTAATTGAAACTTCCACTGTATAATGAGGAAGCAGTTTTTCAAATGCATAACTACAAGATGGCAAAAGAATTTGTCTTTTTACAAAAGACTTTTTTGAAACTTTGCAACTACGTTATTTAGCTTGATCAGGTTTATTCTCTTTTTGTTTTGTTTTTAATCACCTAAATTCAAATATCAACTTCTTTTGTAGAAACACAAATATTTTATGTAAGAATTTGTACCCAAGGATATTGATTAAAACAAAAAACTTAACTTTCATAGCTCACATTAATCCTCTAATACTTGAAGGATCCAAGGAACCTTTTGTGTTCAATTTTGTGTTGAGTATTTTTTTTATTTGAAAATTGATGAAAGCAATCCCAGATATTTGTTAAAATAATTTCTCTCAATTCTAGATTTTAATTCACATGAAATCAAACCAACCTTATGTACTTCACTGGTAGACTTAATATAACAAGATTTTACTCATAACCTCTTCATTAAAAAAAAACAAAAAACTCTTGTATGTTATTTCTAATTTGTTTTTAAGCTCTGAAATACAACTTTGGTATAAAAATTAAACCCTAACAATGTTACCTCACTCTTGATAACTTGTGCATTCCAGTTTTATTTCCTAGTATAGTACCTCTTAAAAAAATGACTAGATTGTTTATATATGGAAAAAGTTCTGTCCAGGTTCAATGTAATGTTTGCTCAAATTGTGTGTGTGTGTGTATATATACACTTTTGCATAGCAGAATTAGGGGAAGAAGGAAGAGGATGAAGTGTGAAAGGGAAGGAATTTATGAAAAGCTATACATGTTGCAATCTACATTGTAGTTTACCCAGATTAATGAAAATATTTTGACACATCCTAAATATTTGTAATATTTTACCTGTTATAAATGACTAACAACAATTTGTGTATTGACCATCTCAGTTTAATTCTATTCAAGTTTAAGAAACCTTAGTTTCTGAAAGAAGGCAGTGTGGTAATGAATAGTGGCTCCAATTGAATTGGAGAGTTGAGTTCAAATTCCAATTGAATCCATTGCATTCACTTACATGTTAATACCTTTGGGAAAGGTATAAATCCTCCTCTTCTCTCCCTGGCTATGAGTAAATAGCAGGTTAGACTGGGTTCTATAGCCTTGGATGGCAACTTTTCTACCACAGAAAGAAATGGCAACCTACTGCAGGAAAAAATCTGCCTTGCCAGTCATGTATCAAGATACATGATCACCTAAGTGTGTATCGCACATAGCACATAACTGGCTGAGTTTCTGAAAATATTTTTATTTGCATTGGCAATAGACTAGGCAAAGGGCTGAAAAAATGATACTTTGATCCTTGGCAGCATGCACATTTACTCTGATTTTAGGTGGGAATGTCAACTGCTATATAAATAATTTCATTATTTTGGATAGGTACTATGCTTGCTGGTCATTATAATAGTTTAGTGGTATTGTCTTATTTTATATATAATTTTTCTATTGTAAATATACCAAGTGGTGGTGGGTTTTTTTTTTTTTTTTTTTTTTTTTTTTTTTTACAATAGTTTCATGATAGTTTCAGTATTTTAATATCAGGCATATTTACATTTATTTATTAAACTTAAATTTCTACCAAATATCTCTCTTCACCTTAATCATATTCAGATTATCTTTGAGCTTTGCCATCTTTCTAGATAGCCTTTTGACTTCTGCTTTTACTATCAGCTCCTACTGTTGTTTCTTGATCAATAATTGTACAACATTCTTGCCATTTGCAGGATATTGAACAGATTTAAGGAAAAGAAATATTTGTGAAACCTTTTTCATTTTATCCGTAACTGTTACACAGTATGTATTCAATATGTATTATGAGATGGTTCAACTGGAAAAAAATCTTAACACTGGAGGTAAAATCATAATTAGAATGCTGATCTTGTAACTTGTGGAACTCTTTAGATATGGCACAGTGCAAAACTTGCTATAAGCTATAGAAAACAAAATACTTCATTGAGGTCTTTTTTTCTTGTTGCAAATGAGTTTTTTTTTTTTTTTTTTTTTTTTTTTTTAACAGAAAAGCTATTTAGAAATGAAAATATGAAATTATCAGAATTCATACAGTTAATTTGTTAATCAGAACTTCTGTTTAATCCATATCTTGGAGGGAAAAAAAACTGAACACTATATGTAATAATTTCCTAGTTATTTTAATTTGGTTTATATAAAAAAAAAAAAAATAGAAAAAATTGTCTGGTCACTGCTGACTAAACTTTGTCAGCCTCAATTAACTGTGTATTTGTTTTTTGTTTTTTTCTTAGATACAAGTGTATATAAAAATTCCAATCGTGTAAATAATTTCTGAAAAACTACCATTATAGAGCAGACTTAAATAAAAGTGACACAGATCAATAAAAACATAAGTGGCAATACATTCTAACAATGTTTTGCATGCTGCAATTTTAAACGCTGATGTTGAAAAGCCTGTTGTATTCAACAATAAAAATCGAGCTATTTTAGCACCGTAGCATCTTGAAAATTATAAAATAAATTTGCATTAATCAATTTGTAGCATACAGTTTCACAAAGAAAACAAACTGAAGAACTTGTTAAAGAAATTACAACAAAAATCAGCCAATGAGTGGCAGTTGGAGGGTAAAAGAATTGCTGATGACTATCCAGAAAGCAATGATCCATGTAGATAAATTGATATTTTTATGCAAGAAGGTAATAAAGGCAGTCTGTTTTTTTTTCACTAGATACTTACTTTGATTTTATTCATGTGTGGTCACTTAAAATGTTAATCTAGAATGTACTATAATATTGCAGTACTTTTATGCTACAAGTAAACTAGCAGCAATAAAAGTGCAGAAACAAATTTGGTAAATTTTAAACAAAATATCATTTTTGAAAATTACATTTTTGTAATTTTCAAAACCTTTTGTCTAAAATGAATTTGTTTTTGTACTTTTATTACTGTTTACTGATACCATAAAAATACTGCAATATTAATTTTTCAGTTTCATTGGTTAAATAGTTAACTCTATTTTCATGTTTTTTAAAAAAAAAAAATTCTGTTTTGATCTTTTTAAAAGTAAAAAAAAAAAAAAAAAGCATAAAGAAAGCTAATGTGAAACCAATAAAGTGCAGTATATTAACAACCTGTTCTCATGAGGGAGTGCTGAAATGTTTTTCTTGTTCCAACCAAGAAGAAACTTCTAATGTTTTGTCATTTAGATAGATTTTGAATAATGGATCAAGAGTGATAACTTTCACCTACCCCCTGCAACCTTCCATACTACTGAGATATAGCATTGTTAGAGTAACATGGGGTTAATTGAGGAAATCAGATTATGATTGATAAATAGATAAAACCACATTTTTTATGATAAATTATTATACTGATTAAATAAGGCAAAATAATTTCTTGTTTATATTAGGTTGGTGCAAAAATAATGACGTAATAATGTCGGTTTTTTGATGTTAAAAATACGTCGAAAAACGACATTATTACGTCATTATTTTTGCACCAACCTAATACTTTAAACTACAAAACCAGTTGTATCTCTGCTGTTTTGGAACTGCCTAAATAGACCCAATTGTTCTATTCCTATTGTCCCAATTAACCTGAATTTACTATATATAATTAGACCTAAATTCAATGTACATGTTTTTAACATGGACATGTTTAGTTTTGGCTTAAATGTTTTCTTAAATTTATAAGATATAATGTAAGTTTGAAGGGATATGAAAGTAATTTTTGAAGAAATTTTGAAACACATGAAAATGCTTGAAATCAAAGAATAAGTGTGAGTAACTGAAGTTAAGCAACATTGAGCCTGGTCAGTACCAAGACAGGTGACCACTTGGTAAAATCAGATGCTGTAAGCTTGGATGTGCAGATGGAGTGATTAATAACAGCTTGAAATCGGAGCTAAATTCAAATTTCTATCGTTTGTTACATTCACTCGCATGGAAATATTCTTGGGAAAGGTATGAATCCATGTTCTTCCTCCAGATATGGGTTAAATATCTGGACAGACTGGGTCCTATGACTTTGGTTGGCAACCAGTAATAGCAACCTACTGTGAGAATTCTTCTGCCAAATCAGTCATGAATCAAAGACATCACACATGACACCTAAGAAAAGGGATGTTTCACTCATGATTTTTTTTTTTACTGTGGAAAACTCTTGTGTTCACTTGTGAAAAGGGAGCCATTTTAACACTGCAACATGTTCAAAACTGACTGATTTGAATACACCAGTTTGCAGCATACAGTATTATAAATCTGTGCTAATCTTTGAAAAAGGCATTAATCTAATCTTTCATTCAGATTTGTACATTGTCATGTGGACATATAAAATGTCACAAATACTGTCTTATCCTGTGGTGTCTAAAAGCTTTCATAAACCATAACCTTATAAATTTCTACATTTTGTTATGTGTAGGTAATGTCTTCTAAATCTGTTGGTTTTTGTTTTTGTTTTTTTTTTACTATAATAATTACTTGTTGACTCCTTTTCATTATTCATAGGAAAGTATGTCAAGTTATTTTCTATTAGTGTTAATTTCTCTGCAGTAGTCTTTGATGCTCTGCTGCTTTCCTTGACTTGTAACCACCTACTCCAGGTCACCAATTTTCTTTTTTCTTTACTTGTTTCCTATTATCAGCTGCAGCTTCAGTAGATTTGCTGATTATACAAAACAACTGATATTGAAGAAATAGAAGAAACCTTAGCTTTTCCATTTATGTTCTCTAGCATACAAAGATTTTTTAATTAAAAAAGATGCATACCAATGCATGTCTCCATTTAGAGAAATCCTATCTCTGTAGCAGACTTGTCAGGTTTTGTTTTCTTACAAGTAGTAAGAATTTTTTGCATATACAGATAAATTGAAGAATATATGCTCAATATCTAATTTGTAGCAAATATTGAATTTGGAAAAGAATTTATATTTATAAGCTAAAAAAATAATCGACATATTATTTATCTGCAATTACTGTTTTGTTTTTTTTTTTGTTTTTTTTTTTTTTTGTCTTATGGGTAAAATATAGGTATCTACTATTATTAGGTCTTGTTGAGTTTTAAGATATGCCATAACCCAAAATACCTTTTTCTGGTTGTCAGTGCTGTTCCTTCTGGGAACCTGCTACAGACTTTTAGATGCTATTTATGTGAATCAATCCATTTTTGGTTGGATCATGCTCTTTGAGTATCTTCACTATCTCTATTGGTATTAGAAATATCTAGAATTGAAAAATACTATAGAGATGAGCCATGATAAAAAGAAACATTTCACTTTTATTTATATAATTTATCAATACAAGACTTTTTTCTTTATCTTTGTAGCAATACTTGAAAAACTTGGGTGTCTATAATATACAGATAGTTTCAAAAGCTTGGAATTTGACAAGGTCTCAAAACATTGCACATGTGTAGTTGTCCTACTGCCTTGTATTCTTTAAATATTGGCAAGCCTGGTATATGGATGTTTATAGTTATTGCAAATGATGCTTTTATAAAAAAAAATAATTACTAAACCTAGAATCTATTAGCAATAAGCAAGTAAACACATTTGTGAGAATTAAATCCTATTTTTTTTTTTTTTTTTTTTTTTTTTTTTTTTTTTTCTAAAAGAACTTCCATAGAAAAGGATTGTAACTTTCATGAAAATTACAATCTTAACTATATTCATAATTAAAGAAAATACTGTGCCAGTTATGTCTATAATGCCTCTATCATTAGAATAATGGTTAACTCTTTCACTTCAGTTTGTAATTCAAAACCTATTTATGTTATGTGTTGGTTTATTTTTTTATTTTTTATTTATTTATTTATTTATTTTTTTTTTTTTTCTACATTTTCATTTTACAGTACTTTGTCTAAATTTTTTCTCTCCTCCCCCTCTGAGAATGTTGAAAAAAATTCTACAACCAAAATCAACCCACACAACTTCTAGGAAGCAAAGATCCACCTGGGATGCATCTTCAGAAATTTGACTCTCTCTCTCTCTCTCTCTCTCTCTCTCTCTCTCACATTTTTTTTTTCTTTGTGTGTGTTGTGCTGCTTATTTTAAAGGCTGATGTGCAGTTGATGGGTTTTGCCTAAGCAACATGCTTCTGTTCCTGATCTATTTCATGCTTACTTCTCTACCCATATCCTTTTAGCGAAGAAATCTACTCACCAAACTGGTTTGCAGCAACATTTCTCTTCATGCTTAACAATCCCCTCATAAAATGCTGTTATCTTTTGGTCTCTAGGCATTTGCTGGAAGGCTTCTCGTATTAACTTTTTTGCTGTCAACTTACTGAAAAGAAGCACAAATTGCTCTGGAATTACAGGAGGATGGTAGGTTGTCAAATTGTGTGTACATGTATGTGTAGTCAAGGTAGAGAATGCTTCCTGAACTGGGTGTGACATGCTTTTCATAACACTGCCTGGCACAATCTGTAATGAAATTGTAAATTTTGATCCTTTGACACCAGTTTGTATCACCTTTAAAATGACAGACCGGCTTTTTTTTTTCTTTTTTTTTTTTCTTTTTTTTTTTTTTATTTATTTATTTATTTTTTGCAAATACTTGCCTTTTTGTTAATTTGTTGTTGTTTAATAAATGGGCATGTGATGTAAGAATTTACTGTTATAAAGTGTTTTACATGTCAATAGAAAAAAATGGAATAGTGCTATTGCTAAATCTATATTTCTGTGCAAAAGTTTTATTTTTTTAAATTAGTTAATAACACATAGGATTTCTATAAAGTCTGTGCAATTTAAAATGCTTGTAACTGTGCATGATAGAAACAATCTGTAAAAGGATAAGTATTTAAATTTATTATTTATTATTATAAATTTATTATGGGATTGTTAATTTTTCAATATGACCATTATCATTATGCAAAAGGTAATACAATTCTGTAGTTTTAGGAAAACATTTTGCAGCTGATTTTCTGTAATACCTTCAAGCACATCAATTATCCTAGCTTGCAATTCCTTTAAGGATTGATATTTAGTTGAATAAACATTACTTTTCATATGTCCCCATAAAAAGAAATTCAATTGATCAAATCTGATGGTGGAGGCCAAGATAATGGTCCACCTCTCCCAATCTACCTGTTAGAAATTCTTCATTTACAAACTGGCTAACTTGCACTTGAAACATTTTTTCTTTTCTCAAAAGCACACTAAAAATTAACTTTTAGTAGCTTTTCAGTCTCACAAATACAGTGCTTACGCCTGTTGATCTTGCCACTAATGTGGAATGTTGCTTCAATGGAAAACATTAAATTATTCAAAAATAAATATTCAATATTCTTATTAAACTGATGGCAGAAAGTTAGTCATGCATGATAATCCTCCTCTAACAACATTTGGTGCAATTTGATTTTGTATGCTTTCATGTGAAGTTTTGTCCATAGAATCTTATGCACAATAGATTTTGAAAGGCTCCTCTCTAAAGATGCCTGTCTTAATGATTTTCTTGGATTTGCACAAAGACTTGTTCTAAGACTGTTAGTTTCTTCACTAACACATGGTCTACCAAACTGGCTTACCATTGGCAGAAACTGTTTCTTTAAATCTTTTCACCTAGTTACATATTCTTGTGTGGTGCTTCTTTATCATGAGTTCTAAATCTTCTTTGGACAGTTACTATAGATTTTAGCTCAATCAACCAAAGAACAATTTACTTCTAGTTAAGCTATGACTCAACAGCAATTGTGCAAAAGTAATTTTGAAGTTTCAAGAAATTGAAAAAAATAATGGTTAAAACAAATACTTTTTTCTGAAGACAGTCTAAGCTTTCATTCATTTTTTTTTTTTTTTTTTTTTTTTTTTTTTTTAAATACAGATTTATATTGTGCATAGTTACAAAGCTATAAGTATTTTAAATTGCACACTGACTTTATGGACACCTTGTTCATTGTTCATCAAAATATTCTTGGCTTTCTGACTTTTCAAATTCCATTTTTGTAAATGAGCACTGGGTTTAATGCAATAATATTGTCACATAAATTTTGAAGACTTTCAAATTTTTTATATAAAATATATGATGCATTGACTGGAACAAATGATAATCCAATAGCAGTCTAAATATGATGCCTGAGAGAACAAAAATTACTATCATCACTCTTATTTTCTTGGTTGACAAAGCAATAATGGGAATAAGTTATCATGAAACAGTATGACTTCTTGACTTCCCTGTCCTGTAAATAGTCTTTTATTCCTTCTTCAGTCACAAAGTTCAAACTTTAAAAGTAATGATAGTAATACTCTATAGTAACAGTTGTCAGATTTCAGTAAAATTTATATTCCATGTATGAATATAGAGCAAAAACTTTTTTCCAAAAATGTTAAATTTTACTGTTGATGCTGCAGATTGTCCAGAATTCACCCGTGATTTCTGTGTTTCCCATTGTTCATTTTTCATCTCCCAGTGATGTTCAGCAAAAAATAAGCTTCATGGCTGGTAAGACGTGAAATGCAGGTGATGCAACATTTTCATTCTGATAATTCATATGAAATATTTTCTGACTTTTTTTTTTTTTTTTTTTAATCTTCCTCTTACTTTGCAAATATCTTTCAACAGTTTTTTTTTTTTTTTTTTTTTTTTTTTTCAAGCCAATTTCATTAGTTTGCGAGCAGTCTTTCTTGCAGTCTACTGTTGTGTAGTTTGTTCTTCATGGCAAATTTTGTTTCTTAAACTTAAAACATTTGAGATGTACTGCTTCCAACTCAACCATTTCAACAGGCTTTAGTCTTCATTGCTATTACTTCCTTTCCTTATTTAAAAAAACAAAAACAAAAAAACCTTCAATGTCACTGGTATATCATGTCTGACAAGTTCTATCCCCCCACCACACACACACACACACACACACACAAGAAAATGAATACTCTATGAAAACTGTTCAAATCCAGTTTTCAACTGAGTATTCAAGTTTCTTGTCCTTTCAAAAGGAAGGTACTTGGAACTTTTTGCACAGATCTAGTATTACTCAAAATGACTTAACATTAGTTTTTCTAACTTTTATATCAGTCTACTTTCTTTCGATTTCTTTCTTTATTTATTTATTTACATTTTATAGTTTCTAGTTAAATGAATAAATGGTTGATGTAAGAACAATCTGAAGATTGCAAGATTCACAACCTAAATTTGTAACCTTTTTCTAAAGTCTTATTTCCTCTTAATATAATCCATCTTATTAAGTCTTTATTATTGAGATTTCCTATAAAGATAACGTGCAACTGTAAAACCTGGTATTATTCTTGGAATTGTAATAAATTTTGGACTAAAACTTGTAAACTGCATGTCTCTCTCACACACACACACACACACACATATATATATATATATATATATATATATATATATATATATATATAATCCACCCCCCTGCCTCAATCTACTGAGGATATATAAATATAAACACTCATTCCAGTGAGTGGCTATATCTATGTAGTGATGTGAAATTGACATTACTACTAAGTCGCTACACAGGTTAGAAAATTTCTACCTTTTATTGGTCACCAGCAGCCAATTATAATACCACTCCAAATAGGAATTTTGATAAATCTTCCATTTGCTTGTTCACACTAAGGGTACCTGTCACTTACTTTGACAGGCTGCATCTGCATATCAGAGCTTTCCATTTAATGTACATAGATATTAAAATCCTAACAGTGCATTCCTCAAGCCATTGTGGCAAAACCATTCAGTGAAGTTGACTTCCTTTTTGAGGAAGAAACAAGATGACTCTTTGGATGATAACATTGCAGACAACTAGGGCGTCTATTATATTAGCAGCATCAATGAAATTGTCATATCTCTGTATGACATGTCAGTAAAATACACTGAAATGTGCTTAATATTTGAGCCCTCCTCCCTACATCATTCATTACTTAGTTTGGATTATAGATGCAACTTTGTCATAATCACTTCAATATGGTGACACATCTGGCTAAAAACAGTATTTAGTTTTTTAGCATAAAACCTGAGAAAAAGGTGTATTATGTGAATAACTTATTGGAAGTAATATCTGGTTTTGTTTATCTATTCAGCTATCCCATGAGATGTTTATAAACTTAAGTGGTGTCAATAGATATGATTAAGGAAAACAAAAAATATTCTATAGTATAATCTATCATTGCATGTGTTGAAATTTGACTCGGACTCTTATTTAAGGTTTAGCAGTGTTTTCGAATAGTGAGGCTGTAGAATTATTGTTTTTTAATAGTTTATCTTGGCTAATTTGTCATGTTTCTTTTTAGTTTTCTATTCCACATAACTCTCTCTCTCTCTCTCTCTCTATATATATATATATATATATATATATATATATATATATATATATATATATGTGTCACACCTGCTATTTAAAGTAGTTCTTTATCTTCTGTAAACATAAAAAAAAAAAATATTAAATACATACACCTCCACTACTTATTGATGTGTACCTTTCAAGATACCAGGATTTTTTTTTTTTTTTTTTTTTTTTTTTTTTTCTCCTATCATCCATCCATCTATCTGATTTACACAGCAATACTAGAAGCAGTTTGCCCTGTGTACCATGTTAGATCAATGTAGTCTTGTTAGTCCATGACAATGGGTTAAACAAAACATTTTTCTTATTCAACTGATAATGTTGACTTCTTTTTGTTTTGACTACTGTACACAAATTGGCCTTACATACTATAGACAGCTTGAGCTTTCCATATTTTACCTCTTTTCATAATACCAACATATGAGCCAAATTGTGATGTTTAGATATTTTAATAAATTTATACTTAATGAACAGTAAATATAAAATTTAAAAATAAATATTGGATTTGATTTGTGTTTATAAATTTACAAATGATATTAATACATGTTTATTTTATTTTTCAGGGTAATGAAAACTCATTGCCAATGGAGCTTTGCTCCAATTGTAAGTATATTTTATAATAATTCAATTTTTTTTTTTTTTTTTTTTTTTTTTTTTTTTATCATTCCTTTCTTAAATTATTATATAGCATACTGGATTTGAGTTTTGAAGGTCATGTATATTGTCAACATATTTTAAGTAAAATGTATAAAGAATTTTTTATGGATATTAATGTTCTTCTGTAGCAATTTAAAACTGTGCAACATAAATTTTGTTGCTGGCAATTTTTTTAAACCCTCACCCCTCCACTTGCTGCTACCACGATGGCACTTCTGATAATCTTAATTATTCTCCACTTTGCTATTCCATTAGGAGATAGCAGTGTTAAACTAAAATGAGTAGTGACACTATTTCTTTAAGAATTTTTGTTTTTACTTCTATGAATCTTTATTAATACCTGTTTATGTAACTACATATTTAATGATAAATACAGTGTGATTTCATACAATTATTACTGTAATGTGATTTATGCTAGGAAATACCAAAAATGTGAAATGAAAATTAATGTATATCAGGCATGTCATCAAAGAGTTGATCTGTGGTGACCTTGAGGTGCTGAAATAAGCTTTGTACTTGGTGTCACTTCAGTGTGTTATGTGCCTCGAGGGTTAATTTAGAAAGCGACCTAAACGTTACAAAGTGCAGAATTGGGTTTCAAAGGGTGGTATGTGTTAACCAACATAAACAGGAAGTTAACCCAACTGGACTTAGGGCACATGACAACTGGATAACAAAGTTAAATGATCAACTTCTGAGAGGGATGGCAAGATCAATCACATTATCATAAGATTGAATGTTTGAAGAAAGACATGAAAAGCAAATACCTCTTAATTGGTCAATGTTAATTTGACAATCCAAAAGTGAATAAACAATCATTTTACATTATGAAAAAATTAGTTGTATTTTTATCAGGTGTTATTAATAACATATTACTGAAAGGAATATCTGGTGATACACTTTATTTCTGATGACAAGTTTAAGCAAAGTAACAAGAGGCTAAAATTAAAATTTAGCAAATGCTGCTAATATATTTGGTTTTAATATTGGAGATGCAGAAATAGCACCCCTCCTTTTAATGTTGAAAAGGAGCAGTTACCCTTGCTTTATTTTGAACTACTATATATTATAAGCCATAGCATATTGAATGTAATGATACAGTGTAGGCTTTTATTTCTTCATGAATAATAAATCTATACTGCTAGGCAGACCATTATGTAAAATACCTGCAGAAATAAATTAAAAATAACACTTGCACATGAGTAAATTTGGGGCTGACTTCCCCTACCCCCTTTTCATACACACAGAACAATTATTAAATTTTTTTTTTTTTTTTTTTTTTTTTTTTCTTTCCATGCAAGTAGATATGAGCATTTTTCTCAAAATATTCCTCTCTGCGTTATACTGACTGGATTGAACCAATTTAGTGTCATGCATTCTGAGAATAACTTGCAAGGAATTATCTTGCAAGTAAATGACTTTCTACACAAATGCACTGACCATTGTTGCAAGCGCTTATCTTTTGCATTTTGTAAATGCTGTATAGATTTGGAAACCTGAGAGCTTTTGATAAAAAATGACTCTGTAACTCCAATAGTATAGCATGATCTAATATTTTGACTTTCTTTTACATATCTTTTATCTGTTTCAGTTTTTATTGATAAATGTCCTTGCTACAGAATATAGACAATGCTATATTGTAATTTCAAGTCAATGGATTTGGAAGATTTGCTTATAATGGCTTTCTCTTTCCAATGCAATCCTATTGAGCTTTCTGAAATAATCAAAATTTGAAATATTCAATCAACCAACTGATAGTCTGCCACCAGTAGTTCATGTTCTTTTTTGGTGGCTCCTCAATTGACATGTATCATTTAACCTTTTTTTTTTTTTTTTTTTCTACATATCTCTTCCCCCTATTTTGGGACAAAAACTATTTTGATTACAAATCTGAATTAAACTGTTTTAGAATTTTCTACAGTATCATTTTGGCATCAAGGTAATTTCCAGCATTGTCATTTGCCTATGCATTTTTTATACAACAAATTAGTTGCATAAACCTATAAACATCTATTTTTTCTCTCTCCCCCCTCCTCTGCCGGTTGATATTTTCTACTTGTCATATTCTTCATCCTGACATGTTCTATTGAAATGTCACAGTATTAACCTTTCAATCCTAAGAACTGCTATCTAATCCCTAGCTTGAAACCTACTCGTGTGATCTGTATTAGCATGAAGCTAAACTCCCCCACTCCCCAACTGATGGCTTACTTTGAAAGTATTGACAGAAAATTTATTCTTTTTTCATTTACCTTCTATAAGTAATTGTTTCATTAATATGAAAATCGTGTAAATTTTGTGAAGTGTCCCTGTAGCATCAGTAATCTACACTTTGGATAAGTTTGCTAAATACATCTTCAACTTTAGATATGAGAACATTGTTACCTGCAGACATCTAAGCCTCCACATATTTCATTTCAATATAGCCATTTCTTAGTGCAAACCAAAAAAATGAAAAGTCCAGCTTTAAGTAGATTTTTATTTTACTTTTTATTTACTTAACTTACTCTATAAAAAGGACACAAAACTTGTTCTATTTCAGTACAGATTACAATGAGCTTTACTTAATCTGTTATTTTAATCTTTTTTCCCTTTGTTTGGGTTGTTCTATTGATTGGAAGCTGTTTTTTTTTTGTTTTTTTTTTTTTTTTAAAAAGTGTGCAAGGTAATGAGTTTGAGATTTTGTTTATAGCTACTGCACTCCTGGATTGCTAAACAAAAAGTTGAACTTTTATGACCAACCACTAGAATAGTCTTTCCTCCCCTTGTAATTGAGCATGCATGAGAGAGAGATATATATATATATTATTGATGCAGCTTTCTCTAAAATACTTTTAGAGTTTAAAATGTAGATTTTGAATGTATTACAGGAAAGTAATCACCCAAGATCTCTTCTTTTATGCAGTTCAAATCCATGTTACTTTTCTGCTAAACTACCATTTTTATGAATGATGTCCTGGTTTAATAAAGATCCTAACTTGAAGGATCAAACAAAAATAATCTATGTATCCATGTGTACAGAACACACAAATTTTGATTTGGCTATTATCTGCCAATGCTCTTTGCAACAAAAAAAAATAAACTGATTTCAAATGGATCAGTAAAACAAGAAGTTTATTGTACCCTATTTTCATGTTGTTAACTTAAAATTTACTTGGGCACTTACAGAATGTTATATTTATGACAGCTGGATAATGGAAAAGAATGCTTACTTGAGTTATCAATAGTTAATTTATAAAAGTGAGTATAAAGAGATACTGAAAAATTCTCTGACCAAGAAATCTCATCCCCCACCACCCCCCCACCCCCAAAAAATAAATCATGTTTTGTCATATTTTGGGAAGTGGGTCAGATCAGTAATTCTTTGTTCAACTGCCCCCCCACCACTCTCTGCTGCTTTTATGGTAGGATTAAACTATGTTATGATAATGGAGACCTTGATTACATCTCTAATTACTTCAAGTTATTAAAAGCTGACATATAAACTGTTAGTGATTTATCTATGGCTAGATTATGAGATCATAACCTGTAGATTAAGTTTTGTTTTATCTGATGGGGGACCCAAACCTGATTCTTAAATCACGTTGAACTAAGTTTGTGCATTGGTTTATTTCTCTATTTTGTATATTGACTTATACTCGGTCAATTAAGTGTCATATATATGTGATACATACTTGGGTGATCATGTCTCTCTTGATTCATGACTGATCAGGCAGAACATTTCCCCACAGTAGGTTGCCATTTCTTTCTGTAGTAGACTGGTTGCCAAGCAAGGTTATAGGACCCAGTCTGTTCAGCTATTAAACCCATAGCTGGTGATAGGGAGAGAAGAGATGGATTAATACCTTTCCTAGGGGTATTTGTGCATGTGAATTTAATGAACCAGATTGGAATTCAAACTCTACTCTCCAACTTCTCATTTTGAGCTGATATCTATTACACCACAATGCACATCCTCATATAAGGTGTTTCACTAACTTGGACTGATTTTAAATGTGAATTAAGGCTAATGTTTTTTTTTTTTTTTTGTCAACATAACTGACAACCATGAATGCAACTGGAAAAATTGTTCATGAATTCAAACTAGGTCGGTGGCAGATGTGAAAACACCATTGTGTGCTCATTTACACTGTTCAGCTGAAAACCTTGCTGCAGTGCACGAGAATGTGTGGCTGAAAATCCAGACACCTCTATTCATCATCATGAGCAGGAATTGAACCTCTCCACTACAATGTAACATTGAATTTTGACAAAAGATTTCTCTACACACTTACAAAATTCAATTCACACAAGAACTGAAACCTGCAGACCATTTGGAGCACTGTACATTCATCAATAGGGTGGACAAGCTGATAAAGAACTTTTTGCAAAAAAATCCTCTTTAGTGATTGATTTTGTAGTTCACTACTTAGAAATTATGTTAAGTTGGTTCATTTACAAATGAAACCTAATGTAACAGTTGAAGGAACAAATTTTTACCTATCACCTGGTCCATACTCTTTCTCCTTTTGAACAAGAGTAGAGGTTTCTCTTATTTCCTGTTTAGGAGGGAGTTTCCAGTTCCTCCTTTTGAGGATTTAAGAATGGTGGCTGTCAGGAATTTTTGGTGATATGGCTTAATGGTAGCTATGACTCTTTATACTGAGGTTACCAGGTTGGCAGTTTTCTGGTTGCTGCAGCCCAACTGATAGGAGCCTGAACTTTTGGGTAGTGCTTAGAGAGGCTGTTCTAATCAAGTTGCATAATATGAGGATTCTTGCCATGCATAGATAGATGTCCCTGCAGGCACTTCTGATGGGTAATCCTGAAACTACACTATGCTGCAGTTTGTGCCAATTACCAACCAGCTCGTATTGCCTTTGATGGCCAACAGCTACTATTATTTTGGGCCTTTTCCACCTTTAAAAATATACCATGACCAAATAAAATTAAACCAGTTTGCCAACAAACACCTAAACCTCTCCAACATTCATGATATTCATACCAATTTCTGCAGTGAGGAATCTTGAAACACTTTAGACAGCCTAGCTCTTTGTGAAACTAATCTGAATTCTTCAATCTCTTCCACTGAATTCTGTTTCTGACTGTCTTCCTCTTTCAGAAGGACTCTAGCATGACCTTGATATCTATGTTCACAAACTCTCTCCTAATTCTCCTTCCTCTCATAACTTGTGTGCTTGAAAGAATTTCTGATAGTATAGATAAGAACCTCTCTTTACACTCAACTGCAAATATCTTTGCATTATGCACACCATGTCAGTTGGCTTAATCAATCTAATGTTGCTACCATCCAGACCATGAACTTCTCTATTACTCAATCTCTTGCTTAAATAGATTTCTCCACATGCTTCCCCAGTAATTCTGACGGACACGCTTCTCTACTTGATCTCTTCCTTACCTCCACTCAGGCTCATGTTGTGCTCCATCTTCTTGGTAACTCTGGCCATGCAGCAGTGTCTATAGATATCACTTTCCACTCTCCCATCAGTCACATTCAGAACATCTTTATCAATGTATTGATTGGGACTCATTTTATGATTTACTTTGTAACGTGCCCTTGCACGATATTTTTAATCATCCTGTTGAGAAATGTGTCACTGAGGTCTCTTCCTAGGTAAAAGTTGGCATCGAAGCTTTTGTTCAAGCCCGGATATGCTAAGTGAAACCACAATCTTCTCTTTGGTTCTCACCTGCTTGTTCAGCTGCTGTAGCCCACAGGAATCGATACTTCTGACTATACCAGATCTCTTTTTTTATTGTTTGTAATTTGTACAAGCATGTCCTCAAAGAAGCAGTCATTATTTGCTGAAAGAATGAGACCAGGAATAACCTCTTACAAGTTTGGTTCTAGAGATTGCTGGCAGCTCTGCAATAGTGTGCTGAACAATAGCAAATCCTCAGATCTTCCTCTCTTCAATCTACTGTTTTGCTCGGAGTTCTCTTCCAACTCCACTCTCAGGTCATCTGTAGTATCTCTGCCAGATCTTCCACCTAGAATGAAGGCACTACTGAGTGATATGTGCATAACTCCATTGTTTTATGCTAACACTTCTAAATTACATGCCCCACCTGCCACAAGGCATGCAGATTTGACAGGATCCCTGCAGTCATCCTAAAGAAATGTGCTCCTGAGCTGGCTCCTGTACTCTCCAAACATTATAACAAATACCTTGTTCCTTTTTGCTTTTCAGCTTGTTGGAAATCCTCTTCTGTAGTTCCTTTAAGAATTCTGATGAACCTTCTGATCTTTTGAATTATTGTCCTATTAGTCTTACTCTCTATTCAACTCGGAATTGGTTAAGCATCTCACCTCAGAGGGTCTTTTTTCAGACAAACAATATGGCTTTCACTTCTGTTAACCAGAATTCCTGTTTTTTTAAGAACTCTGAGGAACCCTCTGATACCTCAAATTATCATCCTATTAGTCTCTTACTACTTTTGGTAAAGCATGCAAGACTCTAATCAATGCCAAATTGGTTAAGCATCTTACTTTGCACAGCCTCCTTTCAGACAAACAATATGACTTCTGTTTTGCCAGGTCTACCACTGACATGTTAACGGCCATTACTGAATTTTTCTATTAATCTTTAGAGAAGAATGGTGAAGATAGGGCTGTGGCTCTAGATATCTAAAGGCGTTGAACAGTTTGGCATACTGGCCTTCTCCAGAAGTAAAGAGCTATGGTGTTTCTGGATGAATATTTGGCTTAATTCAATCATTCCTAACAAATCGTTGTTTGAAGGCTGTGTTGAACAGGTATGCTTCCCAATCATTTTATATTAACATGGGGTTCCCCAGGGATCTATTCTTAGACCTACGTGGTTTCTGATCATTATCAGTTTCCAACTAGATATTTATGCAGATATCACAACCATTTAATCCTACCTAAGCAAATCCAGCAGACCTGACAAAGTGAAACTGGCTACTGCTCTCAAAAAAGCAGTGCCAATCAGTAGTTAACTGGGGCTAGAAATAGATTGTAAATTTTAACACCTCCAAAACAAAATTGCTTTCATTTAATCACCAGAGAACATTTTCTGCCTGCCATCAGCATGGCTGATGCTAGACTATAGGTGCGCAACACTGTTTTCTTGGCTCCTGTTTTCTACTGACATGAAATGGAGCAACTCTATTGAATCAATATGTCTACTCTTAGGAAAGTTGGTTCACTGTATCATGCCAGAAAATATTTCTCTTCAGAATTTATTTAGCACATTTATAAATCTACTATTTGTCCATACATTGAATATTGCTGCCATATCTAGTCTGGTGATCCTGCTGTATATTTCTATTCTTAATAAAATTCAAAGGGTCTGTAATGTAATCTATCCTAGCCTGACATCTGAACTACAATCACTTCCCTCTCTCCTTTTTTTTCAAATATTTCTATGGCAACTGTTCTGATGAGCTTTCTTCCCTAGTCTCTTAACCATGAACTTAAGCATGCTACTAGATTGGCAACTACAGTTTACTGTTGAACTAGGTAGATGCAACTGTCATTTCTATTCTAACAGTTTCTCTCGATTCTCACCAGCGGAACTTCCAATTTGTTGCTTCTCTGCCACCTACAATCTTCAAAAATTTAAATGTAATGTCAATTGCCATCTTCTATCTTCTTAAACTCTGTTCCTTTATTGTCCTTTTCTCATTCTCTTTTACTCCCAGTAAACTCATGACACCTTTTTAGAAGTGTTGATGATTTCTTTGAGTGTAACACTCTTTTTAGCTCTTGTTTGAAAATAATTGATTGAACACATTCAAAAGTTACTGCATAACAAATTTGAGGGGCTAGGTCAATTTAATAAATTGGTAGGCATCCTAATTCTATTGTACTTCTATTCTTCCCTTACTTGTTTTCATGTTTGATTTCAGACATTGTAACAGTTTTAATGAACTTTAAATATACTACATCTAAAAATAATTTTTTTTTTTTTTTTTTTTTTTTTTTTTCAAATGAAATGTATATAAGCTTCTAATATTTGTAAAAATTCTGACCTGCATTTTGATAACTTCAGTGGGGGGGAAAGTTAAATGAAAGTCAAGAACTGCACACACTCCTATTCTTTCTATTTTTTTTATTTATTTACATTAACTTTCATGTAAAACAGTTTCTAGGTTGTGGCAATGTATACTCTTTTCTCATGAATTCTGGAAACGTTCATAAACCTAATATTTGACAATATCCTGGTTGTAGAAAAATTCAAGTTGTATATAGTTGGATATTGGTTATAAAGTTATATTCAAACTTTGTCTAAGTTTTGAACATCAACTTTATTTGTTAGGAAATGCTATTTCATATCTCGATCCAATTAATAGATGAGTTGGTAGTAAGGTAATTTGTAACAGTTCTTTTGTGATTTTAATATAGATGAAATATTACTCTAAAACCAATGATAACATCCTTTGTTCTCTAATTCTGTAACTTATTTGATATGTTCTGCATGTGACCTCTCTCTTACTAATTCTGATTGAAATAAAAACCAATTCTTTTTGTTCTGCACTCCAGATAGTTTTTTTTTTTTTTTTTTTTTTTTATCTGCATTATGTAACTTTTTTTAAAAGAATTAGTGGCAAAGTTGTATATATAATTTTTTTTTTTTTTTTTTTCTCCAACATAAAACTAATCTTGATATATTTAAGCTGACCATGAGGATATAAAAAGAAAGCATAAATGTCCTATTAATAACAAAGCTATTCTTTTTATAAGAAAATATTAGAAAAACACTTTACTCAATTGTTTCCCTTTGGCTTTTAATCAAATGTAAATAGGATTTACTTAGGTAACCTAATATACTATTTCTATCTTGTGAATTTTGTATGTCAAATTAATAACTTGTATTGCTGTTTAACAGTTGAATTGTGATACATTTTTGCAATTTTGTTCAATTAGTAATGCCTTAGTGATAAGAGTTTAATTTGTTCCAAGACCAAGCTTGTAACAAGACTTGTGTCCCAAATCGGTTTTCTCCATTAAATTTAATGGGAATATTTCTGATCCATTCCAGGCCCCTAATAATAACCACTGCTCTTTAAACTTACTCTCTTTGTACCCATGGTGTCACTAAAGGAATTTTGCAAAATAACTGCAAAAAGACACAACACAACAGATTTTTCTGGAGCAGAGGTGAACACATGTACTGCAGATGCTTAACTGAAATGTGCTCATATCTCAAGGCAAAAAGATCTGCCAAACTTTACCTTAAAATTCCCCCCCCCCCAAAAAAAAAAACTTATGTCAGTATGCTCATATATATATATATATATCTCCCATAAATAAGTCATCCCAAATAAGCTAAACAAATTATATAAAGGAAAAATACTTTTACCAAACATTAATGACAACTTTAACCTATTGGATTACCAACTCATTCTAAATGAAATGGAATTTCTTAATCTTGGACCAAATTTTCATATCACACAGAAAGCTAATTTAATGTTTAAACAGACACAAATTCAAGCTTTATACCAGCAAATACTTCTACTTGAACAAGACAACCATATTACTACACAGGTAGGTTTAAAAGAATTACTTAAAGCCAAATCTATTAAACACCATTATCATAAAAATCCGAATGGAATTATAAATACTCCTTTTAATAAAGGCAGAAGAGTATTGTTATCCAATGTGCTGGTAAAACTTTCGTTATTTTAAACATAAGTACCACTCAAAATTACAGGCTATTTTGGATGATCATAAATTTAAAGTTAACCAATAATACCACCTCCCAACTTAAAAAAAACCATATCAATAAACTTATTACTGCTAACAATGCTGAAACATGATCTTATAAACTTCAAGATTATAGGTGACTATCAACATGGTTACCTTTATGGAAATGTAAAAAAAAATCCATAAAAAGATCATCCCTTCCAACCTATCATTTCACAAATACCTATACCAGTATTACCTTTCACAAATTAATTATTCCCTATATTCCAAGTAAATATTGTATTAACTCTACAAATGAATTTATACAAATTCTTCATGCTGTAAAACCAAACAACCAAATAATCACTTCTTTGGATGTACAAAATTTATTTACTAATGTCCCTGTCCATGAAACAATTGACATCCTTGTCCATGATGTATGCAATCACACTTCTTTCCACCCATCAATATTAAACCCACTATTTAAAAAAAAAAAAAAAAATTATTAGGATGTACCACTCAAGTACCTTTTCATGACCCCCTAGGTAATATTTATACTCAAATACAGTATTGTGATGGGATCCCCTGTTAGGTCCCTTTTTTTCTTTTCTAATTATTATATGGCCATTTAGAAAATAAAATACTTAATTACACTAATAAACACCCTATATATGTAAGATACATAGATGACATTTTTATTTTAGCTAAAAATATTGCTCAAATTACACAACTTGAAAACAAATTTGAAAGTCCCTCATCCTCAGATTTACATTAGAACTTAATATTAATAAAATTCCATTCCTTGATATATTTATTGATTCCAGCACACATAAATTTACTATTTCTTTATATAGCATTTAACTCTTATCTTAATTATAATATAATGATAAAAGTTATAAAAAACAAAATATCTTCCAAACCATATTTTATAAAGGATTACATAACATTAAATGAACACTTGTTGATAATGGATTTCCTAATTCCATCATTAATCAACAAATTAAAATGTTTCTCAAATTTAATACCGCAAGCAAAAGTGATAATATTAATAACAGTGTACATCAAAAATGAACATGACATTATTAACTTATACTATTGTAAACAAATGCATGATAATTACAAACGTGAAACAACACTCAAAAACATAATAGGTAGAAAAGTTAAACCCATTATTAATAATAATAATAAACAAGTTAAGCTCCTCATATATTATAAAAAATTTAAAACAATTGATCTCACAGTCTCTAATACCCCTACAACCACACAACTAAATCCTCTACAAAAAAAACTGTAGTGTATCAATTTACATGCCCATTCAGAGATTGTATCTCTGATACTAATAATAAATCTACTACATGTATTGATTTTACTACATCCATGCTCTCCCATTGACTTACCTGTCACCTTTCTAATCTTAGTTCTATCAAACATTTCTTAGAAAAACATAGCCATGTCCGTAATAGACAGATGTTAGTTGATAACAACAATACTCACACATATACACAGTAAAAAGAATCTTCAGATATTAGAGGCCATCTACATTAAAATGAAGAAACCCACACTCGATGAAATTACATATCAAACTAGTCCCAACACATTACATTGCATCTAGACATATGATTGTTAATATTTTGGTGGTATAACATCATAGAACCATATCATAAACTTACAACCTGCTTCTGCTATTCTGCAACCATTATTGTTGCATAACAATCTTGTATGTCAGCATAAAATAATATCATCTTTGTTTAAATGTCTGTATAACCAGTCTGAAGATGGCTCATGTGACCTGAAAGCTTTAGATCAAGGAACAGCTTTAAAAAAAAGAAAAAAAAAAATTTCCAAATGTTGGACAATTGTCTTTATTTTCACCTGAAATTAAAGCAAACTTACAAAGTTTAGAATGGCTTATGATCTAGTGTAATAGACATTTGTTGTGTTTATATATATATATATATATATATATATATATATAAATGGAGGAATTGGAGAGCCAAGTTTGAATTTTAGTTGAATCCATTACATTCACTTATGTACTAATACCCTTGGAAGATATGAATCCTTTTCTTGTCCCTCCAGCTATGGGTAAATACCAGGACAGACTGTTCTATACCCTTGGGTGGCAATTGCCCTAGGAGAAAGACAACTCTGAATTCAAATCCTGTGGAGGTTTGATTGGGGGCCTTGTGACACATAGCGCACCAGGTCACTGTATTTGGGCCTTCAAAAAGTATGATTGGTTCTACACAAAGCCTTCACTGCTATGATCAAATCATATGTACTGGTTGTTGGTTGTTAAAAACTGAGTTGCTTGACCCTCATATGACAGGAGAACCCACTAATAAAATATATGTTATTACTACTACTGCTAAATAAAAATTTCTTTTTAATATATTGAAACAGACTCGATTCTAAAAATGTATAGAAATATATTAAACAGCCACTGGGAGAGTTTCCCCTAGGTAGCTGTTATTTACTTAGATGTGTGTGTGTGTATATATATATATATATATATATATATATATATATATATATGTATATATCACGCACGCACTGATAATGGGTAGATAAATTTATATTTAATTTTTTTTTTTTATTTCTAATTAAGATGCTTATTAATATAGCATAAGTTTCTATAAACTATATGTAATTAACACTTTAAGAAAAGCTCAAAGGGCGTGTCTTGTGACTGGTTTTGTTTTGTGTATGTATCGTTTGTCAGGATCTGATGTCTGATTAATAATTTTTAAAATACTAATATGAACATAGATTAATATCTAAATTAGCCATAACCTTGTTTTTTCATACCTAAATCTTTGCTTTTATTTAGTATAGTAAGTCATAGAAATTCTTTTAGATGTGCTGGACTGATACTATCAAGTAATGGGGTTAGAAATGTTTGTGATAGCCCTAGCAACTTAAGTGGTGCTGCCAATTCCAGAGACTATTGGTAATTAAGGAATATTAAATTTTGTGTACTTTTTGGAAACCATGTAATGTACATTTAGTGGGGTAATATTCTATGCAAGATTACCCAGTTTTATTGTTTTTAATTGGTCATAATTTAATCATGTAACTTTCAAGTTCCTTGGTTTAAGGTTAGTGAGCTTGTCTGGTTGATTTGTCAACTTTTCATGCCAGATTTTGTACTTGTAAAACAAATTTATCTTAAATATCATTGATCCCAATTTTAGATCTTCCAGATTTAGTGCTTTCTAATGCTACAATTATTAGGTTGGTGCAAAAATAACGTATTTTTTAACGTCAAAAAACATTTTTGCACCAACCTAATAGATAAAAAAAAAATGACACCTATTTAACATTAAACTCTGGAATAATTTTTTTTTTTTTTTTTTTTTTTTTATATCATTCCACCTCAAGGAAGGCAATATAGTGACTCAGGCACAAGTGGTTAGAGAATATGAGGAAAAAAAAAACTTATTTAGGAGCAAGAACAAAAAAAAAATAACAGATTAAGACAAAAGATAACAATTGACATTGCATTTAAATTTTTGACTGGAAAATGGGAGGCAAAAACAATTCAACAAGCAAGAAATGTGAGACAATAAAGATAGAACTTAATTACATATAGACATTTCAACTGTAAAGTGATGGGACCTTGCCATTAAACTAGTACTGCACTTAAATTCATGAATTCTAGGTACCATAAAGGATTTTTCATCAGAAAATTACCATGAAAATATTTACAGAAAAGCACCTTATGATGGTGGGTAAGTGGCTGAAACCAAGATGTCTGGATTGATAACATTACAGATTCTTTGTTTGTATTTTATCAAGAATCTCTAAATACATAGAAACACCAGACCAGATTTGGCAGCAAGACTGAATGCATGGACGAATGTTAAACTTATAAATGTAACATAGGTTCTTTTGAACCAACTTTCCTAACAACTGATTCAAGGTAATCTTTCTACTTCACATTGGTGGAAAATAGAATGAATTGCTTTCCTGGAGGTTAGCATAAGCCATTTTGTTGAAAGGTGAAAATGGTTCTCTGACAACTTAAAAGAGCAGTTTTTTGTTGGAGACATTAAAATTAACAGGGCATTTTTCATGCCAGTTAACAGATTGGTCATTTTTTTATTAGGTTGGTGCAAAAATAATGACGTAATAATGTCGTTTTTTGACGTTAAAAAATACGTCAAAAAACGACATTATTACGTCATTATTTTTGCACCAACCTAATAAATTGGCTGTCAATTTGACCTTGAACTGATCTGATTTATCATTAACACAAGAATAAATATTTGTCATCAGCAAAGATACCAAGTTGATGACATCAGCAAGGTTGTTGATGAAAATTAGGGATCAAGTAAGTCCAAGGATAGTGCTTTGGGGTGGGACATCTGCATTAATGCAAATAGATCTCGAAGAGTGGTCATTAAAGAACACTTTTATTTCATGATTTGGTAAGATGCCTTAGATATCCAAAGCAACAGCCTGAGGAGGGAGGGTGTTCTACCTTAGAAGAATTAATTTTTCATATTAAAACCATTTGATATGATTGTATTATTACTGCTACTTAAAATTTATTTGCACTGTTAGTATTATATCGAGGTCTGTTATATAAAAAAACAAAACTATTTTATTACAAAAATCTTTGAATACTTGTTTCCAATGTACTTCTATGTATGTGTCTAAATGCTGTTTTTAATGGATATATTTAAAACTCCAGAACTGCTTATTCGTAATATTTATGTGAAATAGATTAGCCAATTGGAAAAAAAATTTCCTTTATATACCAAATTCCATGTACAAATAAAGATGAATATATATATATATATATATATATATATATATATAACTTTTTTTTTTTTTTTTTTTTTTACTATTCTAAATTTTACATTGTTTATTCAATAAGAACATTCTATTTGCCTGTATAGCTCAAAATACTCGATCAAAAATGTTGAATTTTATAATAGCTGTATCATTTCACAAAGATTAAACATGGTTTACCACAATTGTTGCCGCCTGTCCTAGAAGCCTTATTTATTTATATATTTAAAAAATGTTTTTTCTGACAGATTTTTGTTTGTTTCATTATCAAGCAATATTCAGTAACTTTTGAAGAAAATGATTTACTTTTTAAAGCAGAGTGGTATTATATTAAACAGCTTTAGGAGGGGGAAACAAAATTTCAAAATTTTATGGGTATGTGCATATTTGACAAATCAAAAGACAGATGTAAGCTAAAGCAGAAAAATGAAAAAACATAGGTTAGGGGTGTGTGTGTGTGTGTGTGTGTGTGTGTGTATGTTATTCATACTTGTCTAGATGAGCTGTCATGTATAGAGGTGTTACTATTGCTTCCAGTTAAAGAGTATATTCATAAGATACAATGAAATAGAGGTATATGTATCCAATAATGGGTTAATTTTGGGATTTTTTTTAAATTATTTTTGTATATACTTTACGACTGTCTTAAAGGGACTTAGTATGATTAAATTATTGTTATTTTGATCTAAAATATGATGCTTATATTAAATGGTTCAATTAGACATGGCAAATTAAAAGTCAAGGAATTTAGTAAATATATGTACCATTATAAGTAATCGAATAATGGATGTAATAGTTTTTTTTTTTTTTTTTTTTTTTTTTTTCCAAGAAAAATCCTATTAACTGTAATTTAATGTAAACATTGTGCAGTGTCTACAAAATACAGTTCATTTCGTTGATTTAATAAATCATTTTTAGAAAAATTAATATAACTTTTCATGTAGACATAGAGGACATGGGTCATTTAATGACCTACAAATTTTTTTTATTTAATAATTTCCATTTTACTGTGGGGGTTTTATCTGTTTATTTTAAATACTAAAAATATTTTGAGAGGGATGTTTGGTTACAATACCCATTATTGTTGAAAGAAATATGTTGGTACCATCCTAATTTAAAAGGTTTTTTGTGCTTCCAATACAAAAATTTCTTAACATCCTGATTTTCAATAGATGAAATAGTACATTGGTAAACCATAGATTCTGTAAGACATTTATTTTGCAATGGGCAATTTATGGGATCATTCTGGAATCACTATTTTTATTTTGGTTTAAGTGTTCATTTAAATTTTATGCTTTTATTTTTACTTAAATTATCAGTACAAGTATAACTTAATTTTAACGTATTTTTATTGAAAATCTTGCTAAGATTATTTCTAGGAAAATGTTTTTCAATCAAAACAAGAAAATTTTTGCCCTAAATTATTACTAATCATTATATATATATATATATATATATTACACCACACCCCTTTAACCAAATGGCTTTGCTGATTTTGCCCATGTTATTCTTAGAGGGGTTAAGCAATTGGAGCTGTGTGTTGTTGGGGAAATTGCTCTTATGGTCCTTAACAGTAATAAAGCCTGTTGCTTGTGGTGTTTGTGCTGCCTGTCAACGATCTTAAGTTTCTTGGCTGTTGTTTGTGCCTTGCTGATATCATTTTTCCATCCTTATATATGATCTCTACCCTTTTTAAGCCAAAGGTTGTATGTGTTGTAAGGAAGGAACATGCGCACTAAAATTAGAGTTAATAATGCAACACCTTTTATGAGAAATTTATTCTGGAAATAAATTTAAAGTGATTGAACTCTGTTGATACATGAGTAAGGTTCAAAAAGTTGTGATCATTAAAATATTAATCTGTTTAATTTACAAATTGGTTTAGTAATGTGTTAAAATTTTATTTTTTATGTATTTCAAGCAAGGCAATAATGCCACTAAGATGCAAGGGATCATCAGAAATGATAAACCATGTCCTATTACAATCTCATCTGGTCCTGCTATTTTGTTCCTCTTTAACCAGTATTGACTTTTGCCCTAAGCAAGGTGAGAAAGTACAATAAGATGGCAATTAATATTCCATTTAAATTTTTTGATAGATGGTGACTGGGAAGGAAGATGCAAGCAAGAATTGTGAGAAAAAATATATTAGAATAGAACTTCGGGTTACATCTAGCTATTTCAACAGTAAGATGATGAGACCTAGTTACCAATCTAGTAGTACACTTAGTTAAGATTCCCTGTCATGGCTGATAATGTTACACACCCTTCTTTGGATTTTAAGAATGTTGTGATGTATAGCAGGAGCACCAGACAAGATCTGACTATATTCATTGCATGGATGAATGGTAGATTTGTAAATGTGCAAGATAGATTTTTGCACAAAAAATTGTCTGGCACAATACACTAAAACCACTTTCCTATCAGCAAACCTGTCCAATTGATTCAATATATTGCTTCCACTTCATGTCGGTGGAAATTGTGAGATCAAGGTGCAATGAGTTCTTCTGGCCATGTTGATAGAAGCTAAAAATCATTTTGTAAGATGACTACGATATAGTAGTTTTGTTTTGGAGGCATTAAAATTTACAAGCCATTTCTTGCACTAGTTAATTGATTGAAGGTCGAGATCAACAGCAAGTTTTACTTACTAAATGGTTGTCATCAGCATAAATACCAAAGTTATGAACTGATGACATTGTGATGGTTGTTGGAGAAACAAAGTACATCCAAGGATAGATCCTTGGTGGGGAACACCCACATTAATGTGAGAGGATATAGAAGAGTGGCTGTTCAAGATGACTTCATTACTCAATTTAAGAAAGACAGGATTAAATCAAAACTTTGTCTAGAGACACCATAGCTCTTCAGATGAAGCCCAGTATACCAAACCCTGTCAAACACCTTTAAGATATGTAAAGCCATGGCTTGAGCTTCATTCTTATATAAAACTTAACACTCCTTCAGTAATTGCTGTTAACGCATCAATGGTTGACAAGCAAAAGCCATATTGTTTGTCTGAAAGAAGACCTTCTGAAGTGAGATGCTTAAACAATTCAGAGTTGATTAGTCTCTAGTACTTTGCCAAAAAGGGTAAAAGACTAATAGGACAATAATTCGAGAGATCAGAAGGTTCACCAGAGTTCTTAAAGACAGAAACTACAGAAGAGGATTTCCAACAAGCTGGAAAGCAAAATGCAGCAAAATGTTAGTTTAGAGAGAACAGGAGCCAGTTCAGGAGCACATTTCCTTAGGACAATTGCAGGGATCCTGTCAAATCATTCCTTTTGGGGATCTACTTTGGAGATGGTAGTAGAGACCATGGATGGAGCTATATGCATATCACACAGATTCTGTTCTAGGTGGAAAATCAGGCAAACATGAGAAGTTGAGAGTGGAGTTGGAAGAGAATTTACGAGCAAAGCATTTTACTTTATCATGACAGTAGATGAGTACACTCTAAACTGATTGAAGGGAGGAAAGATTGGGGATTGAAGTTTAACACGCTCTTACAGAACTGCCAGTAATCACAAGAACCAAACTTGAGAGGCTATTCACCATCTCATTCTATCTGTGAACAGCAACTTGTCCTCATTGAGGACATGCTTATAATTATTACAAGTGGATACGATGTGGCATCTGTTGCAGTCCGAGCTATTATGTTGGTATAGCTGAAAGAAGTGATTCTTGCAGGTTATAGTGACTAAACAGGTAGGAGTGAACCAAAGAGAAAATTGCAGTTTCACTTGGTATTTCTGCAATGACATGAAAGCATCCATACTGGCTTTCACCTTGGTGACACAATGTCCAGTGGGAAGATCTAAAATTTTGTGAAGAAAATCCTGAAATGAATCCCGATCAATGCATTGGTAACAAAATGATGTCTTATGAAAGAGGGTACTTGCCTAATGGACTAGTGGAAAGAAATATCTACAAGCACTACAATGTGATCACTGTTGCAAAGTACAAGTGCAGAAAGAGAGGGGGGGAACAGATCAATTAAACGTATCCATCAGAGTTTCTAGGGAAACAAGAGTAGGGAAATCAATTTGATAGACATTGAGCAACTGGAAAAAAAAAAGTCTGGATGCCAGCAAGATCAGTGGTATTAGAATGATGAAGCCACTGAACATGAAGTTGCAAAACAGATATTTGCAGGCAAATGTAGAGAATCTTCTGTACTGTCAGATATTTTATCAAAGAAGCTAGTTCTGAGAAGGATAACAATGAATGAAGAGTTAACAGTTTAATAGTGAAAGTCGGAAGCATATAAGAATAATCTGGAAACTCTAGAGACAATTCCTTTGCCATTGGGAGATTTTCTTGAACATAGAGGCCATGCATGTGCACTCTAGAATCTTTTTGAGGAAGAGAATTCAGTGGTAGAAATTGAGGAGTTTAAGTTAGTTTCACATGGTGTTAGGATGTCTGAAGAGCATTCCAATAGAAAAGATTCTACACTACAGAAATTGGCACAAATACTATGAATGTTGGAGATAGAAAGGTTGAGAGCTTTGATCTCATATTTTGATAATCTGGGTCCTTTCATGTTTTGTCAATTTATATCTTCTCTTACTCTCTTATCAGGGAAGAGCTCTTCAATGTATTCATTCTATCTAGTATTTTTCCATTATGAATATTCTCTTTAGATTTTGTGCATCCTGCTGTAGATCATATTTTCTATTTTATTTCTCTTTTTCTGTATGTCTGCTATGACTACATTTAAAATTTTTTATTTCTGCATATCTTTGAATCATTCATCTTTGACTCCTTTTCTTTTTTTTTTCTTTTTTTTCTTTTTTTTTTTCTTTTTTTTTTTCTTTTTTTTTTCTTTTTTTTTTTTTCTCTTTTTTTTTTTTTCTTTTAACATCCCTTACATCTTGAACCATTTCTTTTATATTGTCTCCTTTATCAGGCTGAGAATTTCACCTGACATTCACTCCTCCATCCCCTTTCACATCCTTGGTAAGATTTCTTTTGCTGTTCTCACTTGGAGTTCTTGATCTGTCTACTTTTCAAAATATGACTAAACATTTTTTCTTTTTCTTGTGGGCCAAGAACTTTCTAGGCATACCCAATCCACTTAATACATATGTCAACAAAGTAAGGATAATACTAGATGGAATGGTGTTGTTAGTATGGTCCTCTTTTTAGCGTTCCTCATTTCTGGAGTTTAAAATGTGCACATCCAAACAAAGCCACTATAAACAGTTATAAATCATTGATCATTTTATGTGTATATAGGAGCCCACTGAAAGAATTACTGCATAGCTTGATATGTATCTATATTGAAAATCGTTCCCAAACTGGGAATAAGATGATAGTGCCAAGTTGGTTGCTGGGCCAGTCTTATTGCTATGGCAATAAATGTCACTCAAAGAACTGGACAGGATTAGAATGGCATTAAGAATTCTTTCATACTTTCAATTAGGTCTATTGTTGATTGTAGAGAATGCTCTGAAAGAAAAGATGTATTTATTCTGATACAGTTTGATCTTACTGCTAAGCTGTAATTGTTTTGTGGAGAAAAATTTAAAAAATTAAGTTAAATGTAGTCTTATTTATTTCTTATTTTATTTTAAAATAGTTTTTCATTTTCATTTTGTGATCTACAAGCATTTAATGTATGAATAAAAAATATTTATTGAAGAGATGTTTACAGGTTATAACATTTTTTATTTTACTTTTTTTTTTTACTTTTTATTTTTTTTTTAAGATTTTTTCTTTTCTTAGCTTTTGTATTTCATTTTAAATTTTCAATTTAAATTTTTCTTAGCTTTTGTATTTCATTTTAAATTTGTACAAATGTTGTTTTTTTTTCTCAATTGATTAATATAATTGAACAATTGACTTTATTCATTTCCATGATCATCAATAACCCTAAAATTGCTCAATTTTTTTTTTTAGTAGTACTTGGATTTGACGTCCTGTTATAATACATACCCCCAACATCATTGTACTGTTTAAATAACTAGAAATGGTACAAGGCATTTTTCTATTATATATATATATATATATATATATATATTACCATTTAAAACTGAACTTGTCGGATTTTGCAGTTGTTCACAATAATTTTATGTAAATTATTGAATGGTTAGAGATACTATAAATAATTTAATATAATGATTATAGATCTTGAGACTTCCAACATTTTAAATTGTGTAGTTGTTCTTCAAATTTCATCTCTGTTAATCCTTATCAGATAAGCATAATCTCTTGAACTATTAAGCTACTGATGAAATTAGATCTTGACTTGACCCACTCATCAGTATTAAAAAATTGAAACTCTTCAACTACAAATTAACTTTCTTTCAGCTTCTCTTAAAAAAAAAAATACCATACCGTATTTGCTGAGCTCAACTTTGTAGCAATCTTTTGTTAACTGTATCAGTCTTTCAAGCTGAGAAGGCCTTTCTCCAGTAGCTTTTTGTTTGGCATGGTTTGATAATACAATAGTAATTTAATTTGTGCTTAATAAGTATATTTACAATTTGAGATCAACAAAATGCAGCATCTGCTTTATTTTCTGTTCAGTGATTTAGCTAAGTGCATAGCATTTGATTTGAATCACTAGAAGGATTTATTTTTCTGAATAATTTTTGTTCCATTCAGGAATTATTATTCTATTTGTTGTACTTATGAATTTTATCTTTTTTTTTTTTTTTTTTTTTTTTTTTTTTTTTTTTATCATTGTCTGCATTGAAGTCACAGCTTCTATGCAATAACAATAGTTGAACTATTTAACTCTTAATAGTTCATATTTTTATTGCTGTGTCAATGAGGAGAAAAAAATCTCTCTCGATAAGAAGGCATGAATTTACAAATGAAATTTACTTTGTTTCCTTTCTTCTAAAGAGTTTTACTTCTGAGAATATAGATAGAAATATATTTTGTTTACAGGTCAGGAAGAGATTAAGATTCATATTAATCAAAAGCACATTTTGCATTAAGCATTCTGTTATTATGGATTGAAATGAGTATGTTCTTTTATTTATTAATCCCCCTGCTACTATGTATGTGTGTGGAACACACTTACTGAACTGAAGACTTATTTGATTTAACTAATATAAATTTGTAAGATTAACTTGTACCCAATCTTCTTTTTATTTTTTTGGCAATACTTCAAATAGATAAACAAATTCCTCAGCAGTTATGATATATTAGTCTTTTTTTTTTTTTTTTTTTCTATGTATATTGGCATCTTTTAAAAGATTGCTCTTTTAAATCCATTGGTTTGTATAAGGCACTAAAAGTCTTTACCACAAGATAATAGTTGACATAACTCCTAATATTTTTTTTTTTTTTTTTTTTTAATGAAAACTTGTTAGCACTGTAGGAAGTTGTTTACTGAAAAATGTCCCATTTATATCCTTTTGCAATAATCTGTTTAACTGCAAATATTCCTGGAATTGCAAAAGAGAAATCTGCTCATTCCATAATACTGATAGAAAATAAGGTACTTGTTTCTACTTAGAGCTGTGAATGGATGTTCATAGAAAGGAAACCACTTTTGAGATGATAATGTTTCTCCTTCTCCAAGACTAACATGAAGTGCCATTGTTAGGCACAACTCTGAAACTCTTTCTCTTTGCTGCTGGCTACAACTGTCACCCAAACCTGCTTCTGTCGATTTCTTGTATTGTTAATCACTGACAGGCAGTTACTTGTGCTCACCTGATATCTATAACCTCACATTGCATTCCTCACCTCCTACTTTAACACAAATGCATATTCATGTGCATTTTGCAGTTTAATCTTTCATATGCTCCTCTTCATGCAAGCACTCATGCGAGCACTCTACATATTATTTGCTAAAGTATCTCTAAAATTGAAGATTATTTGGCTATGGTGGGTTGTTTAAGCTGATAATTTGATAACACCTTAATAGGAAAGAATTAAGACAATTATTTCTTATGTTAAAAATTAAAATGTATGAGCATATTTTTCCTTCTGTAGGCACTTTACTTTTTAGACTTTTTTTTTATACAGTAACATACAAAATACTTTAATCCATGTTGATTTATCTGAAATTATTTTTACTGTTACTTAGCCCATAGCTATCATTGATATCTCTGCAATGTTATATGTGGGGTCTGTTCATTGTAAGTGCTAATTTATAGAAAGTGATAAAAATAGAAGGGACAGTTGCAATAACCAATTAGTCAAACAAAAATAATTTTCATGCTTCTTTCTTTTCTGAGCCTATTAAGCCATGAAAAATGAGGTTTTTCTTTCACCTCAGCATCTCCATGCTTCAAGTTATTAAACAGGGAGGGTAATTTTTTTAAACAATGCAACAATCCTGTGGTTTGTTTTTAAAACTAGCTGTTGAAAAATTTGCCAAATAAACTTGTAACTGATTTTTTTCTTTTTTTATTTAATTGATTTCTTTAAATTTTTGCATAATTTTTGCTTTTCATACAATGTAGTGATTTTTATAATTTGTAATACATAAACACAATCGATATCTACAAAGCAATTATTCAGGTAGAGAACCTAAATTACTTTGTTCCTTCCCATAAAGTACATAATGACTTAAGTAGCATTGCTGTGACTTGCTACTGTTCTCAATCATCATCACAAGCTGCAGAGTTTGTTTAAATCATCTCTGATCTCTAATACTTGTGAAGCTAACTCTATTAAACCTAATGCAAAGGTGTTTACGAGGTGTTGTTGGAAAGGAGCGTTGACAAATAGGATAACCCTCTACTAATGTGTAACTAGACTTGTGATAATTGATACATTTACATCCTTGAAGCATTGTATATAGACGTCAGTTCTACCAATCCAATTGTGAAAATGAACCCTCATACAAATACAAAAGGAACATTTTGTAAGTAGTGTTATACTGAATCTAAATTGCTCAGTATTTATACAAGCACATGTTTGATGAATTTCAAAGTCAAGATTGGAAACCACTCTTAACAGCCCTATGCATCTTTCTGTTATCTTGAGAATCAATTCTATAGCATTTATACCTTTCTGACCTTTTAGTCAATCATGATTTGAAGTTTCATCATAAAACACAATTACAGCCATCATAAAAAGCACTATTCTGATTGAGTTTTTTTTTTGTATAAAATATTTTTAACATTGCAGTTTTTTTTTTCTTCATATTGCATATGCACTAGTAACACAATACCTATTTGGTGGTAAAATTGAACACTAGTCTGATCAGCAAGCATAGAAAATAAGCTGATAGGCTAGTGATTACAAGTTTAAATCTTGTTTTTTAGCCCTATTGAAATTAACATGTATCTGTTTATTTTGCTTTAAGTGGAAATTCTTTTTCTGTGGCAAGGATACAAGCAAAAAAAAACAAAAAAAAACTCTAATCTTTATTCTATTCATCTTGACCTAACTATAGTTGACAAATCCATAATTTAAAGAATACAAAACCATTGTTTCTTAACTTTGGTATAACTCCTTTACTTCACTTCAAAGTACTAACTCTTGGGCATATCTTTAACAACATTGTATGATTTCCAAGAACATTCATCTTTAGTTACCAGTCAGTGTGTTTTCATCATGTACATTAATGACCTTACCATGCACTTGTGCTGGATTTATCAAATGCTTTGAACTTGCAATGGCTGTTTAGTTTTGCTTTTACAAAACTAAATTAGTTACATCACTATTAAATATATATATATATATATATATATATATATATATATATATAAATAAATCTCAAATACTTTGAACTGGGGGGATGAAACAATTTTTTTTTTTTTTTTTTTTTTGTGGGGGTGTACAAATACATTGAACTTTGATTCTTTCTAGACTTATTAGAAAGGGGGGGGGGAACTTTTTTGTAAATTCTTTTAATTCTTCATTTTCTTTATTTTCTATTTAGTGATGTGAAAAGTTTAGAAACTAATTTTGCCTAATACTTCTAACAAAGGCTTTTTTCCACCACACCAATATACAATTGTAACATGCACACTTATTTTTTATTGGTTACTAAAAATCATGCAAGTTTGAAATATCTTGTAGATTTAATAAAACTGTCATTTCCTAGCAACAGTCAGTTAAGTTGCTGATATAGTAAAATATAATATAGTAAAAATGAAATTCAAAATCTTTGCATTCTTTCTGAACACTAACAATCTATCAAGCAATGTTATTTTTTTTTTCTTCCCTTTGGCATCTACTGAATCAGTTTTCCTCACATGATGCTCATTGATTTTTAATATTATATACTTGAAGCAGTCCTCAACTGCTGCTACTGTTTGCACTCTTCATTGATTAATTTTGTATTTGGCTTTAGCCATTATGATGTCTGCTTTTACCAGCTCTCATACGTGTGTTGTCACACTGCCACTACATGATAGAGGCTGCTATCTACATTCAATGAGCTGAATTGTCCTTAGTTTTTTTTTTTTTTTTTTTTTTTTTTTTTTTTTTTTTTTTTTTTTAACATTTATATGGTATTAATTCTATACATAAACCATGAGCTTCAAAAGATCTTGTTTTTCATTCTAATATACCACCACCCCAAATGGATTTGTTTCCTATGATTGAATAAACTGGTAATTAGATGTTAAATCTTTGCCCATTTTATAAATTCAAATGGACTCTCAGAATTAAAATGCTTGGGGGTGGTTGCATTCCATCATTTAACCACTTTTTTTACCTGCCACATTTTTTTTTTTTTTTTTTTTTTTTTTCTATGATAAAGTTGGCATTTGTTTTAACTAATAGTCACTATTAAAATCCCTACCCCATTAGGACATCAGAAAAAAATAGCATACCTTTTTATATAATTTAAATTTTAGTCGCGTATCATCTTGACTGTTCACACATCTTAGTTCCAATTTTAACATTTGTAAATGAGTAAAACATTATTTTGAATAAGAATTATTGGGTTTTAAACCTTTCATATTGCAAAATTTATAAAAGCATATCTCCCCCCCCCCCCAAGATAATCCATTGCTAAAGTAGTTTGCCAGGAAAGTGATAAGATGGGAACACTATAAAGTAATTCTGTGTAGCTTCAAATGAAAAACCTTCTCCACTTTCTTCATTAGTAGATAACATGAGCCTTTTTCTTTTTAATGGTGCTTTATACACATTACAAGTTCTGTTTTAATTTGCTTTAAAATTGTTTAAGGTAGGAGTGCAATGCTAAACTTGAGATTCTGTATGTCATTCATTTTCCAAAAATGAATGCAAAGTGTAGCTGATCCATAAAACATCTCGATTGACTACATTTGTAATATTTTTATAATTAGCATTTGCATTTTTCTCCACATCTTATAAATTTCTTAGCTCCATAGAAACTTCAGTTTGGTGTTCATTTTTGTGATTATCAGGAAATTAATACTTTTTAGAATCTTGGTATTTCAATAAATTTATTAAATTATATTCGCATTCAATTTTTTTTATATTAAGAGTAATTTTAAATTTGCATATAGTCTCTGTTTCTTTGTTAACTGTCTCAAATAAGGCCTTCTTTAATCTGAAAATTAATAATTTCTCTTATCAATAAACCTGTTCCTTACTTGTATATATAGACTTAAGCTCTTGTGCTTGTAATTTATACACGATAATGAGAAAACTGCTATGCACTTGGTGACTTGAATAACTTTGTTTACTTCCTTGAAAAGAAGACTTAACTCTGCTGCTTATATTACTAGCAGTAACATCAAACATTACAATGTGCTTGTCTCTGAAAAGCCACCCAGTCTGTGTTGAAAATTAAAGGTCATCCTATTGATCAGTTTCACTGAAGTTATTTTGCTTGCATAGATATCCAGTAGCTTTTTTTTTTCTTTTTTTTTTTTTTTTTTTTTTTTTTTACTAAATCTATACATTAAGAAATCTTAATCCAAATATTATTGCTTGGTTGACTATTCTGCCTTCTCTTAAGAGTTTAAATTTTACATGTATCTGAACAGAGGGCTGGCATCACCTTTTTTTTCCCCTTTGACATTATTTTCAAAATGTCTCTTATTAGTATATAAACTATACTACTGTAATTTTTTTTTTTTTTTTTTTTTTTTACTAATAGTACAGATGAGATAAATATATAATGTAAATTATATATTTCAAATGTGTTTAAAATAAGTCCAAAGTAGAATGAATGGGAAAGATGGTCTATTAGTTTCACCAGAACTACATTATGTGTTGATTACAAAAAATAACATTTTTTGTTTACCTAAAAATCCAGATTAATGGTTATAAAATGCATACAAAGGACTAGTTATATAGTTGTATCATTGACTTACGGATTTTAGTTAAACGATGGCTTATATTATAAAAATGTATAACCTCTTACTGTAATCATTTCTTCTATGCAAGGTCAAATTTTTCTCTGTAAAAGAAACGTGTAAATCTTCATTTCTTGTGAAGATATCTCCATTTTTGTTTTTTTTTTCATATAATCATATATAAGTTTAGTTAGATGAAACATTGCCACAATACTTTTTTCTTCTGTTCTTCAACATTCATAAACGTAGAAGCACAACTTTTAGAATGATTGGTTTGCTAAGATATTAACTAATCTCTTGAATATTCGTTTTTTTCTTCCTCCCTTTTCCCTGCTACTTTTATTGGCAGTTTCTTGTAATGGTTCTCTTGCATGATCTCTCACTCATACATGCACATCAGTGATGAATCATAGCAAAGATAAATGCTTGATTTAGCAAACAATTGCTCTGAGAAGGAAACCAGTAATATACATGCATTCTTTCTGTGAATGCTGCAACCAGTTCTCTAAGGACTAACAATTTTTCATCTGAAAAATCCAAGTATACTTTCTCTATCCTGAAAAGAAAGCTTTTACTTTGTTAATTATTGAGCATGTTAGCATTACTCTTTTCTAGCCTCCAATGATAGTCAATTCCTTTTGACTAGTATCTTAATCATAGATACTGAGATTTTTTTTGCTAATCTTTACTTTATTTTTGTGGGGGTTAGAGGACTTTGATATTTGTAATGCACTAATCCTTTCTTTTGAACAATGATAAAAAATAAAAAGGTAACTTTCAGTTTGTTTCAATCTCATAATTGCCAAATGAATTTTCAAAATATTTGAGTATAAAATATTGAATGTGTCACTTTTAAAAATATTAAGTTTCTAGTTTTTACAATTCATACTAGTGACTATATCTTTTGTAGGCTTCTATTTCACTTAAATAAATGGAATTTAAAATATTAGGTTGGTGCAAAAATAATGTCGTTTTCTCATATGTGAGAAAACGACATTATTTTTTGCACCAACCTAATATATAGAAAGTATCTGACTCCTGCCATAATTTCTTTACAAGAGTCTGATTAAAGCAAAAATGGAGTGTTTCTGCCATATCTGGGTTAAAGCTCTCCAATCCTCACTTTGCAACCTTGATAGTTCAAAATCTTGTGTAGTCTTGTAAGGGATAACTTATTTTCCATTCTACAGCCTCTTCTCCACAGACACCATATCAAAACCCTATTGCTACTCTTTTCATGGCAAATGTTCAGATAAGACCCATTCATTGTTCCACCAATTCAACTGTTACAACTATGACTTTCTATCCTACATCCAGAGAGATGAATTGTCTACATTTCTTCTGTATTCCATTTGTAAGGGAGGAAAATTCTACTTGCAGCTTTTTACCAAGAACTACTAATTTATGGAACCAGTTGCTGTGTGGATGCTTCCCTGGACACCACAATTTTAATCTGTTCAAGTTAAAGGTCACTCAGTATCTATCCTCATTGTCCTCAATATTCACTTCCTTCTACCTCCTCTTACATTCAGCAACTTTCTCAGGGGTGACTCTTGAGCCTTGTATTGGATGAACTACAAAAATACATGACTGAGTATTGTTCTTTGACATCTCTCAAAATTCTTAGTGTTAAAAACATGTATAAGGGGATCCCCACCACACACTAGTGATGTTCTTGCATGTCTATTCTTATAATTTCTACAATCTGGTCCATTTAAACATATCCTACCTCGGATACATAGCTGTTTTTATATCCCCAAAACAATTTACCTAGATGAAGAAATACATTGCAAAATCTTTTTAAACTCCTTTACTATCCTCATTTCATTCTCAAAGAGCATATAAAATCTGACTTAAAAAAAACACAAGATAAAAGTACTGCTGACACCAAAAATACTAAATTCATCATTTCTACCCACTAACTCTCAATCAACCAAACTTGAGAAACATCTGACTATCCCTGATACTAAAATTATAATCACTACCTCCAAAATTTGGTTAACAAAAAGCACAGAATAAACGCTACATCAGAATCTGGGATATATACAACTAAATGGCTATAATGCCATAAATAATATATAGGACAACCTTCCTGGAATTTGAAAGCCTGCATCTGTGAATTCAAGAAATCTCTATTGTGATAACCCACTAAATTCCTTAGTAACACAAAAATAAGACCTGCTATAACTTTCTCTTTTAAATGCCACCCTAATAAAACACTTTCTGTTACAAAGAAAATATCAGCATTTTCTTAAGAGGGGGAGAAAATAAAAAGCTAATGAACTTGCAATAAAAGTAACAAATCATGTCAAATTTATAAAGGTTTTCTTATTTAATCATTGGAGATATATATCTCACTCACACTTCTGTGTATTCAGGCAGTAAATGTTCTTTTAAGGCAGATACTATTAAAAATGACAGACCTTTTGTGTCCATTAATTTTCATGATCAACTTTATGATGCTCATTCAAAGATGAATTTTTTTTTTTTTTTTTTTTTTTTTTTAAGTTCTTGGATGGGATGCCAGACATGACTGCATAGGATGACAATACACCTCTTCCCATTAGAAAAAGCGTTCCACTGCAGATAACTGTATTCTCAATATTAAAGTAAGGCCAAAGGGCACATAAACAAACTATGCTATAAAAAAAATTCTATGAAGGAAAGAAAGGTGGTCAAACTAACAAAGAACATACAGGAAGATCTCAATATTTCTAAAAATTGGGGTTGGGGTTTGTTTTAAAGACTTAGATTTATTTTAAATAACTGCAAAGAAAAGATAACATTTTTTATGTTGTATTCCTTGAGGTTTGTGGGTGTGAGTAATAAGTATTTCTGTCCATATTTGTCAATTGTGAAATGATATTTGCCTGACATTTGCAAAGGTCTCAGAATGTGAAGTAGATGCATCGGATAAAAATCTGATGCAATTGGAAACTCTATTTTCTAGTAGAACTAAGAATATATTAGTTGTTGATATTTATTTGAAGAAAATCTGAAATTTTCTATCAACATAAAATACTCAAATAGCTCGGTTCACAAAATTAGCTTAAGTCATCTCTGCAACATAAAATCTCTGAATTCTTTAACAATAATAATACACGCACACGTTCAGTAAGTCTATAAGTATAACTTTGATTAAATTACTTACAGGTTGGCCTAAATAACACCTTTTTAATGAGTAGAAATTTATACTTCTACTCTTACTTTTTCTGCATATGATAACTTAAAAAATACATATTTTAAAGTTTCTAGAAGTACAAGATTTGGTTTTAAAGACTTCACTCGGGTCTACAACTTTCCATGAATGAAAGATGAGAAAATCATTTTAACCTTGAAACATTCCTGTCACCTTGTAAATGTCTTTTCTAAATTCTTTTATATTATGCTACAGGAGGATGTCTGTTATTGTAAATAGCACAAGATCATTTTCAATGGGGTGGGGGTAATTAAATATTTTGAAAATTAATAAATGTGGATATTTCATAAGAAGAATTTTTTTTTTCTTTTTTTTCTTTAATCCTTTCTGTACTATATATAATCAGAAGAAAATGAAACTTTGCACAAAATTTAGCACCAGAAAAATATCTGGGTTTTTGTTTTCTATCAGAAATGACTTCAGTTTGATAACACTTACTGTCCAAGAAAGCATATCAGAATTTTATGTAATTCTATACAAATTTCAAGAAAAAAAATTAATTTAACCTTAAGGTTCTCCTCTATATTCTACATAGGAACAAATTGACAGTTCTAACCACTTGGTCATGTTTTCTTAATGATCAATATTCACTTTGTCTTATTTTATCTTATAAGACTATAATTAAATTGTTTCTCAAAATTTATGCTTAACTAAAAATATTTACACTTTCTTTTATGATCATCTATCACGAAACAAATAGAAAATATAAGCTTACTTAATAAGCAAGCAAATGAAGACTTGGTTCTTAATTACAATATTGATAATATAATACAGTAAACATCCAGATTCATACATGTAAGATCAAAGCTTAAATGCTTGAACTAATTTGAAAAAATGCTGAGCTAAGACAGAAAATTATCACTATACATTGACCTTGTAGTCGGCACACATTTTAATTTTTGATGAAAACTGAAGTTGTTCTAGCTTTGAGTTTAATTATGCAATTTTAAATTCTTGAGCAATTTGAAAGTGAAAATACAAAATCTCTGGAAAAGTTTCTGCTTGCTCTATAATCTTTTGATGCTCATAAACACTGTTAAAGTTGTGTGTAATATATACATACAAACACATACACACACACTTTTCTGTGTATTTAGGCAGAAAATGTTCTTTAAGGCAAATACTACTAAAATGACTGACCTTTTATGTCCATTAATTTTAATGATTGTTTTTTTCCAAGTTATGAATAAACCTTCTCAAAGGAAATTCCATCAGAAACTGTCTTAAGTTCATTTTAAAAGCAGTTCTGGAAATATGGTCCAAGCTTTCGGCTTAAATCATCATCAGAGTAGGTAGAAACAGTTGGTGAGTTTAGTGAAATTTTGAAATATTGTAACAAAGCTTTTATTTTTTTTAATTATGCAGTTAGCTGTTATATATCTCAACCATTGCAGGAGCTCACACAAGTGTGTGTTCTATATTATGCAAGTATTCAGCATTGTTATTTGATCACATCATCCTCTTATTTTTATTCCTTTTTGACTGGAAACAAGAAATCCTGATACAAATGGAAATGATTGTTTGCACTACATAATCTATTTAAAATTAAACCCATTTTTAAATACAGGATTTTTTTTTTTTTTTTTTTTTTTTTTAAATGAATATTAAATTGAGGTATGCTTAACCACAGAACTTTTAGTATTTGCTTTATTTTCGATTTCTATTAAAATAGAAAACCATGACAAGTCCTTCCATGCTGTTTTGAAAATCATTAATTGCCTAATTTTGTTAGTGTATTTCTTTAGTCAAAAATCTGTGCATTTCATTTAATAACTTCTTTCCTCCACCCAATAAACAAAAAGTAGGTATATTGTGCATTTTTATTTTCTAATCTATATACTAAAATATAATTATTCTACTGGTTATAGCTTGTTGTTATGTGTTAATTGCTCACTTGTTTATTTTGGGTTATTTTCTTTTTCTCCTTTAATAGTTGATGCTGATGAAATCAAAAGATTGGGCAAAAGGTTCCGAAAATTGGATTTAGACAATTCTGGTTCACTCAGTATTGATGAATTCATGTCCCTTCCTGAACTACAACAGAATCCATTAGTCCAGCGGGTCATTGATATATTTGATACAGATGGTAATGGTGAAGTAGACTTTAAAGGTAAGCATCTAACTCTGCACTAAACTGCCACTTTCCACCATGTCTTTATTTAGAACTAATGATCATTAGTTCTTTTCTGTTACAGTTCTGACTGTATTTGAAATCCTTAAAATTCCTGTCTGTTAATTTTGTGACTCGGTTGTACATCTACAATAAGAACACGTTTTATTACATGCACACAAACCTCATGGTAACCTCACATCAGCAAAAACCAGTTTGTTACTGTATAGCAAACATTTCAAAGAGTTAATAGGTTCTATTTTTTATAAATATTTTATTTCACTTAGGCTTTTTCCACATAAAATAGTGAAAAGTCATTTTCAGAATTTAGTAAGGTTAAAGAAAAATTTATAAATTGGTTATTATAACTTACTTTGTTTACATCTTTACTGGGCTGTTTGTCTTATTTTATTGAAATCTGATTACAAACTATTCCCTTTTCTAGTGACAATGCAGTCTTATAGTTCTACAGTCTATTCATTTTAGGGATTTATTTTCTCATTGTAAAAACTGCTCTCCATAAAGAACCTAAAATGTTTGAGAAAGGTTAGCTTTCCATTTTCTTGAAAAGTTAGTTTGGCATTAGAAATTAGCATTCACTTTTTTTTTTTTTTTTTTTTTTTTTTTTTTAATAGGTTAAGGTGGGGAGGAAGCTATGCACTTGAAGAATGGATCAGCCAAAATAATACTTGTTTAAACATTTAGAATACTGTTTTTGTTTTAATACTAATCATGAAATATATCAATCATCAAAGCAATTCATTAAAAAAAATTTTTGTACTTTGTTTTTAGCATATTATCCTAAAACATAATGCTAGTATTCTTACTAAAGTTGATTTACTGCATTTGCTTAACTTAAACCTCGTAACATGGAGATATTTCCTTCAAATTTTATTTAAGATTATCAGTGTTAACATTCAAAAAACTGAAATTCTTAAGCACTGCATAGCTTATCCTAATCTTTTTTTTTTTTTTTTTTTTTTTTTTTTTTATCATAATGCATTCATTTGAATCTCTGGTTTTAATTGGTTTTACTTTCTTTCAGAATTTATTGAAGGCGTTTCTCAGTTTAGTGTTAAAGGAGATAAAGAGTCCAAATTGAGATGTAAGTAGTCCATATTTTTAATTACATTTGTCAATGTTGAATTTTTAATTGCTTTTTATGCATAGTAAAATATTTGTAATCTGTTACATTTAGTTTTATCTGTAAAAAAAAAAAAAAAAAAACTAGCATTTTGATCTTTTATTTCTGAAAAATAAAGAAGTCACCAAATTTGCATATGGACTGGCACTTATTTTGGATATTTATAAGATACATTTTAGTTTTTTCAAATATAACAGCCTAAAACTATGCCCCAGTAAAATCTTAGTTTCAAACTAAAGTAATAGGATTACCATCTTTAGCTCAAGGATAATGAAAGCTTAAGAGTTTAGCACTTGTAAACTAATAAATTTGAAGATTGTGAACTTGCAGAAAAATTAGCCATGTGGCAAATTACGACCTTGTGGGGGATTCAGGAGCTAACAAAATTGATTTTTAGATGAAATTACAGAAGAAATAATGCTTAAACACTTAAATTTTGATGCCAAGGAAGAATCAACAGAAAATTGAACACTATGATAATTGGTGATAAAATTTGAGTTCTTACAAAGAATCAAATAAAAATTGTGGTGGCTAAATACAGCAGTTTTCAACAACTCTAAGCCAAATGCTATAACAGGACTAAAAATGAATTTTTCAAATTGCTCAAAACTGGAAAAACTATTACAGTAGAATGCTAGTGAGGTAGCTCATTTGAACAATACATTAGAAGAAAAAATTTTTTTTTTTTTTTTTTTTTTTTTTTTTTGGCAAGGAAATCAACTGGTAATGTTTGCTGTATGACAATGCCTATCCTTATGTTTTGGATGTGATGCTGCAAATGATCTTTGTGATAATATAGGGAATTTTTTTTCACATGCAACATATTCTCCAGGCCAGTTGCCTTCAAACAATCGCTTGTTTCACACTCCTTGTTAAGTCAACATTCTCGCAATATTTATATAAAATATTTATAAAACTCCTAATAAATCTAGGGAATCCTTTTATAAAATATATAATTTAGCTGAAATATGGCATAAAATCAATGCTAGGAAAATACTTGATGGCTATGAATAAAATATTTCTGTTACTTTTTTTTTTTTTTTTTTTTTTTTTTTTTTTTGCATCAAACTAATAGTTGCTCATGAACAAGAGGAAAGCTCAGGACTTTAGCCCTTTTTAATTATCAAGTGAGCATCTGATAACCAAATAGAAAGTAATCTTATTTGATTACTATTTTTGTTTCTGTCTTTGAGGTATGTAAATGCATTCAAACTCTGTTAACAAAGCAATTGCCTCAATACAATTGGAAATATAAAATACATTGTCAGTTCAATATTTCTATAGTCTCCTCTATTTTAATAGCAACTATTGTTGTAATTGTTCATTTCTCTCAGATAGTAATGTATCTTTTACTTTTCTGTTTTGTAGTTGCCTTCAAAATCTATGACATGGATAAGGATGGATATATTTCTAATGGAGAGCTCTTTCAAGTCTTGAAGATGATGGTTGGCAGTAATTTGAAAGACACACAGCTTCAACAAATTGTGGATAAAACAATAATTCATGCGGATGCTGACGGTGATGGCAAAATATCTTTTGAAGAATTTTGTGCTGTTAGTATCTTAAATGTTATGCTTATTCAAAATGCTTTTCCTTCCATTTTTGGTCAGAGTGGTTTGGTGCTATTGATGGAATTATTAAAAAATTCCTAAATTTGATTTTTCTATTTTGATCTTTGAAAAAATTGATTGTTGTCTGTATATTATTTAAGAATGTTGCAAAAGAATTACTTTTAGCATTTGTCAATTGACCTTTATATAAATATTTTATTTTTAAAATGTTGTCTTAAATTACTCGATAATTGTGCCTCTGTTTTTTTTTTTTTTTGTTTGTTTTTTTTACTTGACCAAAATAAACTGTACGTTGGATGGATTCTATAATTTGCAAATAAAAACAAACTTTATTTTAATAAATAATATATTTTTGGAATGTTTTAGATTTTTTTTTTTTTTTTTTTTTTTTTTTTTTTTTTCTCTTTCAAAGACTTAAGTTGCAATTAAATATTTTTTAACTAGAAAAATGATAATGGATTTTATATATATATATATATATAATCTATATATATATCTTTTCAATGTTTGTGTGTATGAAAAAGAAAAAAAATTTCCAGCCCATCTATAATGCAAATATGGTTCAATTCTTACTAACACCCAATAGGTTTATATACACCAAGTGAGTCATTGCTGTTGTTAAAGAGATATATATATATCCAATTTATTTATATACTCTTTTTTTTTTTTTTTTTTTTTTTTTTTCCATCTCAAGTGGTCTGTTCTACATAATTTGTAATCTATTTTTTTTTTTTTTTTTTTTTTTTTTTTATTACCCCCCCCCCCCATAAAATTTCTATCTTCTGAGTTTGCATATAAAATATAGGCTTATGATTCAGCTTAAATTTCATATTATCTTTTTAAAACACTGTAAATACTCAAAATAGTACTAACACTTGATACAGCTATTAAATCTAGCAGCCTATTGAAGCTGGTACTGAGCAAAATTTTTGAGAGATTAATATGAAGGCATTTTCCCATCTTAAATTTACATTTATGATGGATAGGTACTAGATTCTGTGAGTTTGTAAAGGATATTTGGAAACAAAACTTTATCATGTGCTTGATTGATCTTTTTAAAGATTTTTTATATATACAAATTCAGTACTACAAATTTGCACCTTCTACTGATTATATAGATTGTAAAATGAGGTTTGGTTCATACTATGTTATGCTTTAAAATACCAGAAAGTTTGCACAAAAAAGTCAATAACAATAGTTGGCAATTCTTTGAGCAGTGGGGAAGTACCAAAAGTTTTATTGCTTAGGTAAATTCAAATACATATTAGCAAGGAAGAGGCAAATTTGCTTGTTGTACTTGAAATTTGCATCTCTTCAGTAGCAAATATCAGTTGAGGAACAACTCCAATCTGCAGATTTAAAATTTATACACACACACACACACTATTTGGTGTTGTTTACACCCAATGACTTATCACTAATGTGAATACAAAAAATGTACGGGCATTTCTCCTGTTCAAAGCACTGCATGTTCAAGTAATATTGGTTAGTTTTTTTTTTTTTTTGTTTTTTTTTTTTTTGTTTAACGATGCTTTCTTAGGGGATAAATATTAACATTCAGATGGAACTTCATTTAGATTTTACTTTCTTCATTAATGTTTATGCAGTACTTTAACTAAAACCATAACAAGTAAAAGTAGTGCAAATGTTAAAATAAATAACAGTATCTGACACCTGTTACAATTTGATTAAGGCTTGTTATAGTGTCTTTATTAGGATAAATAAAACCAAAGAAAGGTTTTTAACTGAAATTATGGTAAAATACAATATTAGACTTGAAAAGGAACAAATATAATTTTCCAGACCATCCCTCCCATGATGATACATGCAAAAAAAACCTCTGATTCTTTATTCCTGTTTACACTGCAAAAGATCAATACCAATATAGCTACAGGGTATGGCATAAATACTGTTCCAAAAGGAAAATCTCATCACTCCAGAAAAATTTATTGTCGGCATTCAATTTCACTACAAAGTATTAATCTGTTAAATAACAGCAGAAAATCTCATTCAATATGGGTTCCCATTAGCCTTTACCATATGTCAGTCTTTTGGGGAAAGTCATTGATGGTGGCATGCAGAGTTTCCATGGGTAATTTTGTCCCATACTCTCTTCAATTTTGCCTTTAGAGCTTCAATATTGTGATGTGGAGTAGAACAGATCTCTCTCAAGAACTGCACAAAAACAATAATCAAGAGCATTGATATCTGGTAATGAGGGAGGCCATTTGTCCTTGGTGATGAGGCCAGGACAATTATCTCTGCAACATTGCATTACATGAGCAGTATGGCTCATTGCTCCATCTTGTTGAAGTGTCCAATGTTTATCACCATGTGGCATTGCACCACAGCTTGAGTGCACTTTCCAAGATGTCTTCTATGTACACTTCCTTGTTGATCTTTACCCCTTGAGGTATGAAAACAGGAGACTTTCCTCTTTATGAAATTGCTGCCTAAACCATAACTGTTTCTGGGTTCTGAGGTATTTTCCTGAAGTGACAGGAACTGACTGATGACTTGTTGAAAGAACACAATCATTTTGATGATTAAAAGTCTGTTCAACAGTGAAGATGATTATTTTTTGCACCATACCATCACAAATCTGTTTCAGCAACTGCTTGCTTCTTGAAGCCTCTATGTTTTGGTTATCTTGTAGGGGTGACATCCCTAGATCATTTCAACATAGCCTCTGCATCATTCTCTCTGATGTTCCAGGATCCTTAACTAATTTTCTCATTGACCTTCTTGGATTACATGTGATTTTTTTTTCTTTTCATGCAAATGTCGGTTTTGGCATTTTGGAGGTGCAAGAAAATCCTGGTCACAGCCTATCTTTGATAGAGGAAGTCTCATATCAATTGACTGTCATTTTGATAAACAGTCTATTGATTCCAAGTTGTTTTCCAGTTCTAAAGAATCTCAGGTGGAGTCAGTCTGTTTTCATGTTGCTCATTTATATAATTTCTTTTAATTTCTATAGACATAGTTGTCAGTAAATACTAAAACACTTTGAAAAAAACATAATATACATTGTTGTTTGTTGGGTGAGTATCAAACCATAATGTAATGACCATAAATTTAGAAGTAGAATTCAGTTGAAATTTTGTAATGCCATTTACACTGCACCCTGTATACTATAGATATGTACCAAATTTCATTCATAAATTTCACGTACACTAATTGTGTTGCTTAGGTAAATTTGAATAAAATTTCATGATTCTCATATACTGTGTAACTCGGATATAAGAGACCCGGATATAAGAGATTTTCTCTGGTCCTAAATTAGAGCCTGTGTTAATGTATATAAATTAGACCAAACCCGGATATAAGAGAAACCCGGATATAAGATACTTCTTCTCCTGTCCCAACAACTCTCTTATATCCGGGTTACACTGTATATTGGCATTTCTTCCATGTAAATTTCTCTTGTAGAATTTGCTTAAGAACTCTGAAATATGCATATTTAAACTTTATAATAATAAAAAAGTAATGTGCATTTCAGCTTTTAGTCATTTGTTGACATAGAAAAGGTATGATTATAGCAATTTTAGATGTGACACAAAGCCAAAAGTATGGAGCACCCAATGAAGTTTGAATTCACTACCCAGATGTAATTGATCTAGTGAGAAAAGATTGCTCTTATACTATGTCAAAGTGTTCAAAGGTATCTGTTTATAGGTTTAAAAAGCAAAAACTTAGAGCTGATTAGGAATGCTGAGGCATTTTTAATTATAATATGCAGTGGTTTACTTTGATTAGGATTGCTTTCTTTGGGATTAAATGCTTAAGAAACTTTATTCTTTTTTTTTTTTTTTTTTCTTCTTCTTTGGTGAACTTTATCATTTTTTTTGTATACATATTTCTATAAAAAAATTATGTCAAAGATACAATTTGATTAGCGTTTGTTATAGTGTCTGACTGGGATAAAGATAACCAAAGGTTTTTGACTGAAATTGTTTATGGTAAAATACTTTAATTACAATATTATTTTAACAAGCAAATAATTGGAGTAATACAAAATGTAACTGCCATTTTTCAAAACTTTTTACCATTATTTGCTTGCCTATAGCTTTACAAAACATTTCATCTTATGAATACTAGGATACATAAAACCATTTCTCTTTGTTTCAATAATGACACCTGCAAGTTATTTCATTCCACATTCTCATGGTAAAGAAATTTATCACACATTTTCTTGGTGTCAGTTTAAACTGGCAACTGCCCCCACCATGCCTATATTTAACTGCTATGCTTAAAGTTCATAATTTGTTCATTTTCCAACATATTTCAGTGGGATTTTTATTTTCTCAAAATTAGAGTTTATGTATATAGAAGAGCAGTTTAACATTTAAAAACGATGGATTGGGGCAGATATGGTTGATTTGATGTATTTGAATTGATAGTTTGGTTTAAATTGGGGGTTAGTAGCATAAATAACAAGTTTATGACTTTCACTCAATTCTTTGTTACATTTTCTAGCAAAAAAAAATAAAATGGCTTCATCACTTGTATTCATTTTTTGTACCTCTTTAAATGTGACTGATAAAAATATTTTAATCCAAGATGTTACGAATATGAATTCTAGTAACAGATTCCACATTACACATTTGCCTTTTAGTAATGACCTCTACTGTATCAATAGAAAAATGAATATTCAAAAATTAAGTTGGTGTGCTACATTTTGATAGTGTGAAAAAAAAATTCTGTTATCTGCAGTTGCAATACCAAAATCATTATAGTTTAAAATATCACCATTTCTGCTCCTCATTTAATACCCTCCTCTGGAACTCGGTTATGAAGGTCACTCTGAAAATAATGACTCCTACCTATGCCTATGACAGCAAAAGTAGATGATAGTAGAGGTTGAACCTTCCAACAAATGACCTATCATTTATTTTGTTTTAGTCTGACATGAAAGTGTTTACAAGGCAGAAGTGCATTGTTGAATTTAGCCTTGTGCAGGGGGGGGGATTGTGTCCATTTATGCTTGATGAACATTTACAGAGACCAGACAATATGTTACTACAATTCAGTGATAGGTAATATATAGAGATATATGTGTGTGTATATAACAAGCTACATTTTGATCAGCCATGCACAGCTGTCAACCTACAAATGAAGAGCTCTTGTTATTGCTGGCAAAAGTGACTGTGGAAAAATAGTACTTTGTAGCTAGATAATTATCCATACTCTCTCTAGTTTCAATGGAAATAAATAGGAGGCATTTGAAGTCCTATCATATTTAGAAAAAAAAATCTCTCTTCAACTTCATCTTCATATCTTCTCTCATCTTTACTGGATAATAAAGAAATGAAAAAAACAGAATAGAAAATCCTATCTCTTTATAATTAGTCTAATGCCAATTATAAAAAGAAGGAATTATTGATTAAGTTTTATTTATTTTTATATATGAAATTTCATAAAAGAAAATCTTAAATTTTTATTTGAGAAATTTTAAAACTAGTCTAATTCATATAACTTCTCTTTTCAGGTCGTGGGTACAATGGATGTGCACAAGAAGATGGTGGTAGATGTATAGTAAGATGGTGCTGGTTTGCAAACACTTTTAACTCGTACTTTCCATGACATAACTTTTTTTTCTTTTTTTTTTTGCTTTAAATGCAGAATTTTTAACCCACCCACTCCACTCCCTCTCCATTCCAAACTTCCAACGCTTCCCTCCTTCTTAACTAGCTTTCTCATTTCCACTGAAAACCATATTGCATTTTTTTATATATATATATATATATATAATATTTTCTCTCTCAGACACACACACACACACATTTAAAAATTTTTTTAAACATTATCGTAACCTTGGAAAAAGATTCTCCTATGAGAACAAATTCTAGGCTCTTTAAAAATATCGATACATGAAAAATTATAACTTCTACTGTTTATTCCCTTCCCGAAAACCCTGAACAAATCACTGGTTAGATTGGTCAATTCATTTATGTTCAGTCAAAACTTTTTCTAATCTCTTTAAAACTATTATTTATACTCATTATTAAGATAATTAAAAAAAAGAATTGATATAAAAAAATTAGTTGTGCGAATAATTATACAAGGGAAGTAATTCATTTAAGGGGAGATAAGTTTTAATGTTAGTGCCCATAACATAGCATTGTTTCTCAGCATAGACTCGAAACAATTCTCTCTTTTTTTTTTTTTTTTTTTTTTTCTAATAAACGTTTTCTGTCTCTTACCACCAAGCATTTATCTTCTGCCCCTTAATTATAAGCGACATGTACAATTCCTTAGTTTTAACGGTACCTCTTTTGCTGCAATGGTTAGCAAGCTTGCTTCACAGACCATTGCTTCTGATTTTAATCCTCATTGGGTGCTCCATTATTTTAAATTTTCCAGACTAAGCTAGTTTTAATACATATAATATCAAATCAGTTAATTTTTCAACAAGGTTTGGTAATTGTTAGAGTTTGTTTTTATAGCCTCAGGGAGTTTTCATTTTTGGTCACATGATAATCTTATTTTATAAATCAGAACATTTAAATTCTTTATTATCTACATAGAGAGTTCATCCCAAAATTTTGTCTGTAATGCTTAAGGAGTATTTGAACAAAAATTAAGATATTAAAAGCTAAATTCTTACTATTATTTTTTTTCAATTTTGTTTCTACATCACTACAATCTCATTGATCCTCAAAATATTTTTTTACCTGTTTTTAAATTTCACTAGCTTCATAAACCATAAAATTTTGTTTAAACACTTGAAACATTTTTTTTTTATTCAATTAAAATGAAGGGCGACATATAGTAGGATTTTTATCTGTTTTTATGCCAGACATTTTAATGTCAGACATATTGCTTCTGCATTCTAAGCAAACTGCTCTACTTCTAATCAACCTTTTCTACATTTTTGAGTCAATCATTTTTAACTTTATATTTCATCCCAACTTATATAATAATGTTCATTGAAAATTCATTCTTACACTTAATTTTCTTTTTTTTTTTTTTTTTTTTTTTTTCCTATTCAACACCTTAGAAACTGAACTAAAACAATTAAAAAAAATTAATCTTAATTTCCCAATGCAACTTTTTTATTCATCTGTGATAAAGAGAATAATAGAGATTTTTTTAATAATAAAATATATTACATTATTCTCTTTTGGAATGTACAAAGTTTTCATCATTTTTTATGTCAAGATCTAAAACATATCTTCTGCCTGAAAGTTATCAGAGTAGTCTTTATATTATACATATTACTAAATGTAGTTAAATAGTAGTTCTGTATATGTAACCCTTAAATGCAAGTTAGATCTTAGTTGTAGGTTTTCTAAACATAGCAAGCCTAGTTGCAAGTTTTCTATTTTGTTATCATCACTAACCTTTATTTTTCATTCCTTGATCTCCAATATTTGCATTGAAATGCATTTTCTTTCTCTCTAACTTCAAATTTCTTAATATCTTCATTCTAAAAAAAAAATAAAGACAAGCAACTTGGCAGCTATTTCATTTCATCTTTCTCATCTTTTTCTTTTCAAATTGTTTATGCTGTAGAAGCAATGAAATTAGTTTCTGAATGCTCTTCACTTCTCAGGTACTGGATCTTCCTCTTGCATTCTTTTATTTAAAAAATGAACTTTTTTGACTGAACCTAAGAAATATCTTTTTTCTCCCTCTTTTAATGCTTGCAAGTATTAGTGACACCATCATATGGTGTAATTAGTCATATCAAAAGTTTTCTATCTGTAATTGTGAGAACAGTTTTTCTAGGCAGTCTTTGAAATTTAACTTTGTAGCATCTCCATTTTTTTCTTTTCTTTTTACCAATATAAAATGTCACTTGTCATTGACAAATGCTTTTCACACATTCCATCAACAAAATTCTGTGAGAAAAGAAAAAATAATTGAATTTTATGGAAAGAAAAATACGGTTGGGAAAAGAATAAAATGTATACAGAGTTGTATTCTCTGGAGTTATTCTTGATATCTTTTTATTTTGAAAAAAGAATTATTGCCTGCTTCAGTCAAAAACAAAGACATAATTATCCAAGATAAACTATTATTGCAACTCAAGAAATTTGTTCAGACCAATATCCTCATCTTTTTTTTTTTTTTTTTTTTTTTTTTTTAATTACATTTCATTTCCACTTTTTTGCTGTGCAAACAAGATATTAGAAACCTGACTTTACCTATTTATCTGGTGATAATTTGAGAAACTAATGATCTAAATATTGTGATATTAAGGTGAGTCTATTGATCAATACAAAACCCCAAATTTTTATTTATTTTTTCCCCTAAATGAAAGTTAATTGTAAATATTTACATTGAACAAGTGCTCAGTGCATATTACTAACTTGCATAATATAAAATGAAAAATTTAAATTCTACAACTTTATGGGAACTTGGAAAAAATGATAAATGATAGGATTAGATATGAGTTTTCATAAAAATATTTTTATGGTTTAAATGTGATTTTATTTTGCACTGGTAATTTTAATTGCCTGCTTATTTTTAGAAACTTTAATCATAGGCTATGATTTTCAAATTCTCTACTACAAACAAAGAAGAGAATATTGTAGTACTACTTGATTGAGATATTTCTTTGATTAGAAAACTTGTACAAGTTTATAAGAAAGAATCTAGACCATATCTTTCAGACATGCACACGTATTTAACCTGTACTGATAAAGTCTGTGATACCCAAATGGTATTATGTCTACTCTACAGATAAAGAACTTTTGATTACGCTAGAGCTTTTTTCTTTCCTTTTCAGTCTTGAACTGGCCAGTAAAAGAAAAACAAGAATGTCTTCTTCCCTTCTCTTGCTCTCTAATCTCAGTGACTTGTAACATCACCTGCTCCCCCTCATCCCACCTCACCCCATATTTATCCCTTTTATGAATCTCTGTTGTAGTTTACATTTAACTCTCAGTTCAATAATAAAGATGAAGCTAATATTGTATAGGGAAAAAAAAAAACTTCTTTTTTTTTTTTTTTTTTTTTTTCCTAGAAACAAAAATGAATTCATGGAAAATACATTTAAGTGACCTCGGCATAAGATCATGAACTTTTATTTTACCACTCAATTGAGTTGGATATATTTTTTTTTTACCATTTCTTCTTCTCTTCTTCATTCTGTCTACTACTACTTTTTTTTTTTTTTTTTTTTTTTTTTTTAAACCTCTCCCCCACCTCTCACTGAATCTCATCCCAGACGCTGTTTCGTGTTTCTTGTTCTGGTAACACAAAACAATCAGCATAAAATCTGTTGCATTGAATTTCCATAACTTTTGAGCTGCTAGAAACCAACTAAGAGATAGAAATGTCCGACTCCAGTTTCTCCTTTCTGTTGCCCAGCCTCACTGCGACTCCCCCCTATACATTTCTCTTTCTCCTGGAGCTGACTATATGCTGGATTCGTTGGCGTTTGAATTTATTTATTCTGAAACACACACACACACACACACGAGTTCATTAATTATATATATAATTTTTGTGAAACAGATTTTGATAGTGTAGGAATTTCTTTTCTCTTTGCCATCACAATTCTCTTATTACAAAAACTTAGCCCCCTCAATTAGTAATGCTTTAGGAAGTGATTTGCAAAATGCCTTGCAGATGATCATAAACTCTTCTCTCCTTATTATTTGGGGATTTTATCATCTCAGCTGTATTGCCGCACTTGTTTTGGATTGTTAGTGTATTAGAGGATGCATGTCCTGTTAGCTAGAAGTGGGATTACTACTTGGCAGTTGAAAACTGGCATAAGCAAGGGAAACATTACAGGAGTCGGGCAGTTAATTTGTTGGAAATTTCTAGGTAAATATATTTCACACTTTTGGGCTTGAATGATCAGTACTTTAAGCCAAATGTTTAAAAAAAAAAAAAACCTAGTGCAGACAAAAAACATTTTCTGTCTCTTATTGTGTTTCTACATAAGGGGATTTCTACTTAAAAATCTTTTTGCTGTGTGAAAAAACGATTGACCATTGGACTGACTTTCTCAAAGATTGAAGAAAAATTCCTTCCTTATCCAAATTATTTTCCTTATTCTCACTCTATCTATTCTATCTACACTCACATATCCTGCCCCTACCCCCACAATGCATAAAGCACTTAAATTCTACCATTTTCTTTCTTTTCAGCTTTACTTTAAAATGAGTAGTGATTTTGGCAATGGGTTGCCTGGCTGAAATTTGGCCAGGGGCTACTCTTTTTCTCCTCCAGCTTCTAGTGATAGTGTTTAGTGAAGATCTGGCATTCCTCTTTTATCACACTGTATATAAACCCTTTTTTATTATTCCATTTTTTTAAAATCACATGCTACACCTGTTTAATTATCTACATATCTCTCTCTCTCCTTTTGACTTGGCTTTTTTTAGTAAAGATATATTGTCTTTCACTAAATATATTCCTAAAATGATAGGCTTGAGAAGCCACCTAGACCTTGGGCAAGTCTTTCACACCCTTTGGCTGATATGGTCAGTACATTACTGTACTTGTAAACCTGCAATACCCAAAGGGTATAAAATATACATTTTTTTTTTTTTTACTATCCCTCTATATTTGAGTGTTACCTGAAAACCAAAAATTTTTTAAGAAATTTTTGTTCTTTTTATCTGAATGTTCTTGTTAAACAAATACATATACACACATACACACCCACACACACCTTTTTCTTTTTTTTTTTTACATCCCTCTTTAAATATTTCACTCTTCTTTCTTGAAAAGCTGTAAAGTAAAACCTGTTTTATTGGGCTTCAACTTTTCAGCCTTTGTTGGTTTGTTACTGAATCTTTTTTATGAATTTATATTCAGTTTTTTTCTTTTCCTCTCACTGATATTGTAAAAAATTCAAACCAATATGAAGTAAACCTTGTTTGTGCATCCTGAAAAGAATTCTATTTTTGTGTGTCTTTAAATTCATGCTTTTTTTTTTTTTTTTTTTTTTTTTTGAAAGAATGTCATGTTACAATTAAATTCCTTTTTAGTCCAGTCTTTTCTTTTATTCCTTTTATTCTCCTCTCTCTTTCCCATCAACATTTTATCTTTTTTCTTCTCTAAATAATGTTTGGATGATTGGTCTTAATCAATGACCAGTCATGTAAATGATGTTTTTGATGTGCTATACTGTGAATTATTTAAATTGGTGATTATATATTTGCTTGTTAACCTGCTCACTTTCAAGATTGCCTATAAATTTCTGCCTTGGCTACCTCTATTATCATCTGTAGCCTTAAAAAAAAAACAAAAAAACTTGAGTCATTTTTAGCTATCTTGTGTTTGAGCACATTAAAAAATAATCTTTTTCTTGTTATTGTTACACTGACACACACTTCTCTATTCTGGAACTTTCTCTTGCACAAAAAAATTACCCATAAACAAAAAAAATATCTCTTGTGATTGAAAAAAATTGTATTTCCATGCACCTTGTTCATATTTTTCTATTCATCTGTTTTTGTTGTTTTTTTTTTAATACTGAATTTACAAATCTTTTTCAATTTAAAAAGAAAAGAATATATATATATATCAGAATATATTAACACTATCTGTTTTTAATTTCATTTGATTTGATTTTTAAAAGTAAATCTTCAATGAAATTAATCATGCAAGTTGGGTAATAATCAAAATAGCTCCATAAATAATTAACTTGAATGAATAACTTTGAAATGGCTCCTGTATTAACTGTACAAGAATAAGTAACTTATTACTTAGTTTCACCTTATCCTCATTGTTTTTGCTTTTTTAAGAAGTATTTTGCATATAAACATATAATGTACACAAAATCAAAATTAATCTTCCAAAAAGATCTGATACTTTCGGACAGACTATTTTTAAAACACAATGTATGGAATATGTAATTAAGCCATAATGTAGAAATATTATCACTATTATTTTTATCTCTTTTATATATAGAGTTTAAAGTTAAAGATAAAAAAATGTAGTCTTTATAACTTTCTCGTTTTCTTTTTCTTGTTTTTATTCACTGAACAGAAAAGTTCAAGAACCTTTTAACTGTACAGTTCAACAGTAGAAGCAGCAGCATAGACTGACCTATTGGTTTGACCAATCCTCCACCAGAATTCATGATCTGGGGAAAATGTCTGCACCTCTTTTTTTTTACGTTGTCTCCATTGTGTTTTACTTTCAATACCATCCAGTTTAGAAATTAGATAAAAATAATTATTTTTGCTTTGTTTGTAATCATCTTGTTTGATGAATTCATCAGCATATATTTTACGGCATAAACAGCTGAGAAATTTTTTTATCTTCAGATTTTTCTTTTAACAACAATAAATGGGGGCAAAATGTAAAGGCAAAGAGATTAGAAAATGATGGTTGGTTTTGAGACTTGCCACATAATGTGAAACATCTATTCACGTACATTGCAGTAGGTAGATATTTCTCCACATCTGCCCAACTTGCATTCTTGTGAATCCATTATTTTTGACAACCATGGGTTTTATTTACAAAAACTATTCAGTGCAACATGTGCTCTGTCTAATAACTCCTACCCCCTCAGACCCAACCCGTTTATTTCAACCGACAACGAAATCAGCATAAAAAGATGTTAGCTTCAGGAATCTTAACTGTCACAGACACAAATGGTAGACTGCTAGACATTTCCGTCCCTTGAAAAAAAAAAATGTTAAAAGTGAAACTTCAATGCTGGTGGTTGTAGAAAAGTAGAACATTGAGTGGTTGATAATAGATTATTAAAAGCAAAGTAAATTTGTAATTTGAAAGAAAAGCAAGTTATTTGATTATAAATTAAGGTTGAAAAAGTTTGTGTACAGACATTTCATGTTCATTCATTGGTCTGTTGTTAAGGGAAAAGAGCAAACATCTCATCTCATAGATAAGGATTCACAACCATTCAGATGAGCTACTACTAGGTTTAAATTCAGCATTTGATATAATCTAAGTCTTTCTCTTTCCTCTCTTCTAATCACAAGAAAGTAACTTTCTAGGAAACTAGCTATTTAAGAGTATCTCATTAATCTGTCTTTCTTTCTCTTTCTCTCTCTCTCACTCTCACAAACATCTTTTCTCTCTCTCTGTTCATTGTGAAATAGCTTCTACATTTTAACACCTTGATGGAACATTCTGGATATTTTTCTTACAATTTTTTTTCTTAACTCTTTTAATTTTTATTATTCACTTTCACTATTAATAAGTGCAAATCTGGGTACTGAAATCTATCCAGGCACGGTTGTTGGAGCTTAATAATACCTTTAAATATTCAAATCAACTTTATTGCTGTTGATTTTTTCAGTTAGTTATGAACAGTTGTTAATGAAAATTTATTGTAATTTATTCTCAAATTACTCCATTATGCATATTCAAGAGCTCTGATCACTTGATGTGCATATGAACCATTTTAGTTATGTTTAACAAATTTTTTTTGACTAAAAAAAAATTTAACTGAACATAATAATATATATATATGGAGGTATATCTATATCTATATATTTCCTGTTGTAAAAAGCAATGCATTTTTCACCTTTCGTAAAAGTGGATTTCTTTTTTTAAATTTTGAAAAAAATTTGTACTTGTATATGTGGATATTTATATAATCATATTGTATGTCTTGTATCTAATAAAGAGTTTAACTGTTGGTGTTTTGTTTTAAGTTTCCTATTTAATTTAGAAGTTTCACCAAACACAGGTTTGTTAAAGTCAACCCAGTTTCATTATTGTTTTTATGCCCCACCATGCTTATATATATATATATATATATATATATATATATACTTTTGTGTTAAGAAACTAAATATGCAATGTATGCATGCACAATGCAATTGGACAATACATTTCCACCAATAAAATGTGTGTGTGAGTCTATTGATGGCAGTATAAATTAATAAATATCTAATTATAAAAATTTATCAAAATATTTTTCTCTTATATATAATTTGAGTCATTAGTGTGAATACAATCGACTGAAAAGAACAAAATTATCAACAGTATAAAGAATACATTGTAAAAAGAAAAGAGACAATGGGAGCAAATTCCACAATCTTTATTCCAAAGTTGATACAAGCTTGCTTATTAAATTGGTTCCATACAAATGTAATTCTTAACAATATTGACACTATCAACATAACATAAATTGGAAGGTAACTTAACAGTAAACATTTATGAAAATAAGATTTTCTTTGGATTATTCAGAAAGTGAAATATTAAAGGAAAACAGGCTTGCCATTCATTTTCCTTTTATCATTACATTTCTTTTTAATTTACAGTTATGCAAAGATATTATCAAGAATTCTTTGACTTCACCTTGAGGCTTGACCAGTTATGCTAAAGAGATGAGAAACAATAGAACAAAAAAATAGTAACTTTCAGCAAAGTATCTGGATTGACTTTTCTTTGATTATAAAATTAGTTGGCACATGACTCCTCAATCAAATGTAGAAAGTCATCTTTCAAATTAGTTAATTTCTTGTAAGATACCAAAGCTTACCTTTTGACTATTTCTCAATTCCATAAAGATCAAAAGTATTCCAGAAATTCAAAGGATTAATCAAAATATATTCCTCTCTTTTCTTTGAGAAAAGATAATTCAAGTCAATTTCATTGTTGTCTTTCTCAAAGTAAATTTAAAATGAAAATGTTAAAACTAATGCTAGAATGTAATTATTTTTATACTCCATCAACTCTAAAAATTATAAGTTAATTTGAGTAATAAAAAAGAAGTTTCTGCTATTTACAAGTCTTTTTTTATTTCCACTCATATCTTTAATGTTTTATTTTTCTCTGTCATTGTAAGATTATTTCAGGTTCATATATTGTATGTCTTTTTTGGGGGGGGCGTATATTCCTTTTAAAAAATTTTGAAACTTATTAATATTGAAAATCAATTTCATTTTTAAAGGTTACTTTTGATTCACTCTCTGAGGTATTCTGTACAGTTTTACCAAAGCAGTACCATATTAAAAAATGACTTCTACTAATGACCATTTCTAGCAGAGCCATATAAATATTCGTCCAATAAAAACTAAAAGATGTCATTTTTATGAAGCAACTTCTTTTTTTTTTCCTCCAGAAATGAAAAAAAAGCATCTGAGGAAATAATTTTTAAGATTCATTTATCAGTTTTTTTCCTCTTTCGTGACTAGATGAAATTTAAGTTAAAATTTATTCCTGGCAAATTTAATTTTGATAATCAAGTAATTTAAAACATATACTTGTTGGAATCTGTCTAATCAGGCATTTGTTTTTATCTGAGTGTCAGGATTCCAAACATTTAACAACAACAACAACACATCTTTTAAATGAAATATATAAAAAGTTATTTTCCTGAGGAAAAGAAGAAGCAGAACATCAGTTGAAATAACATTTATTTATTCTTTTCATAAATACACAATAGCAATAAAATGTTCAATTTTCCTTGCAGTAAAGTTTGTTTTATAAATTAATTAAACACTCGTGTAAGATGTATAGACAGGCTTACACTCGTAGTGTAAGATGTATAGACAGACTTACTTTATGACAGTCAGCCTAATGTTTTCGTGAGTTTGTGGACAAAGACTTATTAGACAGTTGCTTGTTAATCCCTTCTATTGCGTGTATGTGTAGACAAGGCCTTAACAGCTGCTGGCTGTCTCTCTTCCATTGTGTGTGTGTGTGTATGCACATGTAGATCAAACTGGCCTCCCAAATTGGTTTAACAAATATACAAGATTTAATTCCTATACACTTTCTTTAAGTTTTCCATTAGCACCCAAAATACAGTTTTTGTGTAAGATCAATGAAAAGAACAAAATTTGTAGTTTCAGTCATGGACACACCTAGAAACTTACTCAAGTATCTTAACCTGTTCAAGTCTAGAGTTAACCATTATCTTTCCTACATATCATAAACTGCACCTCTTACAACTCACATAACCTCCTTCAGTAACCCTCTCTCTTGAGTGGCTCTTGGTAAACATTAATAAAATAAATATGGTTCTACAGTGGTATAGCATATTCAGTCACAAAAACAGACACTGTTATGGCTGTTATCATTTTTGCCTAAAAGAGGATATGATCCAAAGGATTCACATTCTTCTCCCTGCATTTTCAGTGCTCAGGATCACACAAACCAGAAAGTTGGAGATGGTCATTCAATTATAAAAAGGAGGCATTATTTCTAGTTCATCCTCTTTTTCTCTCTCTCATCCCATCTAATATTGTGAATAAAGTAAGACAGCTACAAAACAACTGTTGTGCATCCAAGAGAAATCCTAACACCTACTACAGATAATTAGTCAAAGTGTTAAAGCAGCCATCAATATTTTAACATATCTGGTACTACATCCAAAATCATAACCTATTTTTCTTACAGTAGATTAATCTTTGATGAACAAAAAGGAAAGATACTGTTGGTTATAACTGGATTCAACATACTAGCAAGTAGCACAAGGGAAAACAAAAAAAAAAAAAACAATGTATCAGCATGATCACCCCTACTTATTAGATATTCTATTGTTATGGTAGCAAGGGTTACATTTGCTTATTGGTATTAAATATTACCATAACAATAGAATGTCATTATTAAGAAGAGAAGATCTGGCTATGTGACTGATAAGATTATGTCTAGATTATTTTCATTTTTTAAAGGTTATTTATTGTATCCTATTTTTAAGATTCATTTATTTTGTCCTATTTTATTATTTAAATTTATAATAGGATAAAATAAAACGTTTTAAGATATTTCATTATTTTATTATAATTTCAAACATTTCTGATTTATTAAAAGATTGTTACCTTTTAATTTTCTTAATTTAGTATAAATTTTTAAAAATATTATTTGTGCTATTTTAAAGATATCTAATTATTTTATTCTTTATTATTTAAGAGTGATAATTATTTTGCTATAAAGTGGTAATATTGAAATACAACAAAAAAGTGTCTTAACTGGTTTATCATTTCTTTTTCATCACTATTATTAAATTTTGTACCCCTGCTAAATATTTTAAAGAAAATTTGTAAACAGCAAGCGCTTTTTGGTTCATATTGTTAGTTTTATTTGTACTTCAGTTTAACAATTCAAACCATGTTAATCCAATGAAAACAAAAAAATTGTGTAAATTAAAAAGGTTTTTGGCAGTATTATAATATCTAGTCATTTTCTAATTGATTGAGTTTCCATATGCTTAATTGTATTTATCTGAATAAAAAATAGAAATTCATTTTTTATTGTCACTGCTTAAAATAAATTCATTTGGCATTAATCTCAGTTTCACTGTTGAACTCACAATCAACATTAATAAACGTTCCACAATTAATAGCCTTCCTTTTGTGTTTCTTCCAAGCATCCAAGATTACTTTTTTCTTTACAGTGAAAGCAATCTGCTTTTTTAACAATGACTGACAAAAAAATGAAATTTACAGTTCAGTACATTAGATAAACTAATTCAATCTTACCCTTTCAGTTATAAGAATTTGCTCTAGTTTAATTATAAAAAAAAAGGAAATAGTGATAGAATAGCAATAAGCTTGTGACATTTTGTTTGTCAGTAATGAACTAGTGTTAAAAATTATTCATTGTCCACAAAAGTAGCATAAACACTTTTGAATTCTATCAAGGCTGGAAAGTGAGGATTGGGATGCTTCAATCCAGATATGGCAACAATGCTCCATTTTGGTCTTATCTGGCTTTTGTGGAGACAGCATGACAGGAGTCAGGTATTTTCTGAAGCAGCGCATGGAACCGGACATCTTTTGTGATGAATTGTATATATGAATGCTGCTTGGGGTCTGGGGTGAATTTGAGTCTCAATAAACGTTCAAGGAGAGTAACAACCGTTCATAATGATTGGAAAAAAAATTTACAGTTATGATGGAACTAGCTTGACTTATATTGAATGTTACAAGCCATTTTTCCCCTCATTGAGCTGTTAAAACTAGATCAGAAGACAGATTAGCAGCCAGGTTCTGGTCATCTAGTTTTTTGGAGGTGCAACTACAAACTGTGGTATCATTTGAAGAGATATTTACTAATCACCTGAGCATATTCCTGAACAGATCATTAGTAAACAGTAGAAAGAATGTAGGATCGAGAAAACATACACGTATATTGATCTGGTGGGATTCAGAAGACTAGATATTAAAGAAAAGCTACTTGACAGGAAGCATTTGATAATTGTGAAGATACTTCCGTTCTATGGAAGTGTCTATTGTAATTAATTGATTATAAAACAATTACAAATTGTACTAGATACTATATAAACATTTTCAATTAATTTTTTTCGTTATACCTATACTCGCTTAAAGTCATTGTGCATTTATAGAATTTATATAAACAGTTGCAATTAAGTGAACAAGGGAAATTACTCTATAATAACTATTTAATGTAAGTTATCTCCCTTCAGAGATAGGATCACGTGAAGTGAGTGTGAATGCATATCCCCACTCTGTTAAAAAAAATCGTAAATTGAACTGAAAATTAATTTATTATCCAACTTCAGTTATTTTACAGCATTGGGCTAGAAAAGCCCTTTCTCCAATATGCTGTTTGTACCGTTTTACCATAAAAATACAGAAATCGGTACATTATCTCACAGAATATTATTTGGTAAAACCTATATATTTTTCAATCATGCTTCTGATCTTCCCTGTTTGAAGTAATGAAATATTCTGTTATTGTAATATGGAAGCTATTTGAAGTTACCATAACAACAATACAATGGCCTTTCTTAAATATTTCGAGGGTTTGACAGGTCCAACTAACATCAGTTATCTTATTTTGTATGTTTTGTGATATTTTTAGTTTGTGTTTTAGGTTTATTCCCCCCACCCACTCATCACGTATCATTTATAGATTTTTATGATCATTAAATTTTTATGTCATGGGGATGTGTTTTTGTAGGTCCTCTGAGAGAATGCGGTATTGTGGTATATGGAGGACTGAATGATGATGGATGAGGTCTTATGGTGGATGTGCAATTTGTAATGAGTAAATGGGTCGTGAATCGGATTAGTTAGGTATAAGATAGTGATGACCCACCTCAACCCTTTCCCCCTTTTAGGACTTGTGCCAAAATTGTATTTTATTTACAAGAAATCTCAACAACAATATAAGTAATACTTTGCTTTTTGTTTAATCTTAGCTTTCTTTGGGTATTCACAAATCTTTTAAAACAACATGCAACATTCAGAAAATATAACCAAATTTAATAAGACATTTTCAATTGGTTTTTGATAACATAATCATCTGCAACACTACTGTCTATTACAATTTGCTGGACCAGGAGTAGATATTTATCCATGTGTCAATATTGCAATAAAATGTGACACAAGGTTGGAGTTTGATGTGGGATTTCCAGAAATGCCATATATAAATTACTCTGTGCCTGAGGCATCTCCAAAAGTAGTAATGCAAAGAGGCCTTGGGCAGGTACTGCATGAGATGTTAACCCCAGAGTAAAAAAAATAAATGAGCAGGAAAAAAAAAGACAAAAGATATGGCAAAGACAGAAATATCAAAAGTTAGAGAGGAAAAAGAAAATGAAAATTATATAGATATTTACATATATAAAATGAAATATGTGTGTCTATGTATATGTTTCTAACCCTTTTTCCACTTGGATTAATTATATTCATTTATACCTCCCAAAACTTGGCATCTTTCTGAGTGATAAACTGGTCTAACTGGTTTTCATAGTCTTCCAGAGAATTGAAATTCTTCCCGTAAAAAGAATTTATACTACATCTGCAATGAGACAAGAGTTCTGGTATTCTCTTTGATGGAAGACTACATCCTTCCAGACACTTTTCATTGATTGCTACCTTTAATCAGCCCAATTTGGAATGGTATTTGTCTGAACTCAATGACTGATTTTGCAGATGGAACTTATAATATGCAATTGACTTCCAATCCTATCAGATACACAGCATCACTTTCTTTGGATGCAGACAGGTCCTTTTACACTTCACATTGTTGTAAACAATCCATTTTATATCACCTGTCATTGTTCTCTTCAAAGATAGGTTGCATTTGAGCAGGGGATCAGATTGAAATACAGTCCATTAATTTTTTTCTATTTCTATTAAATCCTGAGGCATCTAAGCATCATAGTGATTTACATGTCCAAATGTTTTCAAACACCTTACAACTCCCATCTGAGATATGTGAAGTATGTCTGCAAATCTGGTGTCATGTGATCTGGATAATTTTTAATCAGCATTTCTATATGGCCATTCTTAACAACTGAAATGTCATTGTCTTCCACATCAAAATTTCCTCTTCTGAACCTAGTGAACCATTTAATAACAGTACACTCAGCTATGGTACTATCTCTATAAATTGCACATATCTTTTTTCTGTTTGTACAGTGTTTTTCCTTTCCAGAAATAAAAGAGCATCAAATGACAAAAATACATCTTTTAAGATAAAAACATTTAAAATTTACAACCCACACATGAATCATATATAAAGATGTGTTAAAAGATCATTTTTCAGAATATGCATGTTATAAATTTCACTCATGTGTGAAATTAAAACACATGATCAAATGCAACTAATTCAAAACTTTTGCTCTAACCTAATATATTCTTAGAAGCACAAATGTAGACATCAAATTCTTTTGAATGGCATTGTATGTACAAGTATTTCAATGTACTAATTTTGCTGTGATATAACATGCTTTTAGAAACAAAAATCAGATTGCTAATAATATATGGAGCTTGAAACTGGTTTCTCCAATATAAAGAAGGATACAGCTTCAAACCTTACTGAAAGGCACAATTTCTCTCAATTACTCAGCCTGATAAATATCAATTACACTGTTTAAAAAAAAAAAAAATTCTTTTTTTTTCCTATGGTAACAAAATTCTTTTTTTCCTAATTCAGATGGAAACTCTTCAATTTTAAACATTTATCTAAGTTAGCCTTCCCCTATTTTTTTATATATAAAACTAATGCCATCATTAAAATTTTTATCAGTCTGAAAAAGATCCTTTCTAGAAATAGCAAAAGTGTTGTTCCTACCCAGGAATTCCTGGGTGCAATCTACATTTTTAATATTTTTATTTGATTTCAGATTACACACACAAAGTTGTACTGGTATCATGTATACAGATATAGACAGACTGTAATGAATTGTTGCAAATATATATATGATAAATAAATTTTTGCCAAACAAAGAACTGATTAAAGTAAAATGGTAATCTTTAACTTCCATGTCTGAAAAAGATGGTGTGTCAAAAAGATGGTTATTCTCCTGACACTGCTGTTACTGTATACACTGCTGACTTCCTCAACAATGTTTATTATTTTAAAACATGATGATTAGAATTTTAGTAAGACACAAACATATGAAAGTGGAATTATTTATTTTCTTTTTTCTTGAGACTTGACAACAAAGATATTAAACACTATTTATTTATTAGATTGCTTATTTACAAGATGTAAACCAACTATAATAAACTATTTATTATTTACCATTTTATAAAGAAATAAATATCAAAGGAACTTTTTTTTATACATAAATTAATAAAAATGTCTGTGAACAAGGAAATTTAAATAAACACATAATGATTAGTAATTGTAATTATAAATTTTGAAAAAATAAATTTGCTGGATATTTCTTTCATTTGCTCTCACCAAATAAATTCACTAAAATAGGTTAAGAAGAGCATCTCTTTCTCTGATCCAAACATTCTTTTAATTTGTCATGTTTGTTCAAATTTTCTTGTTTTTTCATTATTTATAAAATGGTAAATAATAAATATTTCATTGTTGTTGGTTTATATATTTTGATAATTTTGGAATAAAAAAATTTTTTTCAAATTTATTTCTTTATAAAATAGTGAATAATAAATGTAAACAATGCAGCCGCTCGTATCCAAGGATGCCAGTTTACTAGGGCGGCTAGCTAATCTCCATTGCAGTCACCTTCCCAGGCTCATTTGTGTTTGTTCAACACCCACAGAGCCCACCTGTGGTTTATACTGAGCAAACATTAGTTACAGTTTCTGGGAGTGAGTGCATTATCTAGCATGAGCAATAGTCTGAACAAGGCTAGTATGCTGAAACTCTCGATCATGATGACTTGTGAATTTGTGCTAGCACAACCACCAATGGCAACCAAGGGTTCTGTCTACTGAATTTCATTCACAAGGCTTACAGATAATAAATCATTATAAATGGTAAATAATAAATATTGCATTGTACTTTGTTCACATTTTTATAATCTTGTAAATAAATGTTGCCGAGGGAGTCAATAGTGTATACAGTAATAGTGGTACCAAGGAAATAATTGTCCTTTTGATACACTGTTTTTTTTGTGGGCATAAAGGTTAAACATTGCCAAAAAAAAAATCTGAGGTTTGGTTAAATTTGGGAAAATAGGTTAGGATAAGAATTTTTCATTATTATTATTATTATTATTATTATTATTATTCCACAGAGTGAGATTTCCTTTATTGTGGCTGGATAGCAAGTTCACAAAAAATGTGAAGCCAGAAACATACTTTGACTGGCATACAATTTGTGTATTTCAAAAAAAAAGTTAAAAGAAAAATGAATTCCACTTTGATTCTAGTCTTGATTGATTTATAAACAGGAGTTTCTGAAGATTATTTTATACAATGCAACATTTAAGGTGAGATCAGAAAGTTTCTGAACTGTGCATACTGGGATTGTACCATTCAGCAGAAAGTTACATGTAGCTATCACTCATTGGTACCTGGCCTACAGAGTCAGTCTGCCAATAGGCTTTGTATTATCTAGTCATGTTTGGTTATTGTACAAGGCTTTGTAATATAATATTAGAATGTCCCTGTGATGTTTACAATGACAAATTTAAGAAATGTGCTTGCATAATATTTTGCATGAAGCTTGGCAAATCTACTACTGAGACACTTTAAATATTTTGTCGGACTTTTGATGAATATTCTTTAGGTCAAACACACAATTTGAATGAAATTGAAATGGACAGCTGTTTGAGAAGGCTAATTTTCCTTTCCACCTGGCAACAACCCCTGGATAACAGGAAAAGAGTATAAACCAAAATTTCAAGTTTTTTAGCAGCATGTGTTATTCAAGGCTGGTTGAGTATAGGTCCAAAATAATGAGCAAACAACCAAATACTGTAGATTCTGGTTAATTGGGAGAACTAGAACTGAGCATTTCAGCCCAATTAGGCAGCTATTAAGGTGATGTTTAGTACTGCATAAACAATTTAAATGTATGCATTTTTAGTTTTAGTATAAACCACATATTATAGAGAATATAAAATAAATGATTTTCCTATTTAATGAATTAAGAAACAATATTTAGTGCTATAAAAAAACAACATATAATTACACCAATAATTCAGTAGGGAATATCAAAAGACAAATTTTTAGCATATTTTATTGTATGCATCCATTTTCTATAAAAGATCAAGGAGATATTTTCGAGATGTTCTTTGTTCTTTTCTTTTAAGTGTGTTTTATATGTATATAATTTACACTTGGACTAGTGTCTCCATCTTTGTTGTTATTATCATAACATTTGGATCATGGTGCCTTCCAGTCTTCATCAGATATGTTGTGGGTGGTATACTGGCCTGCAAACAGATATTGAATGATGAAAGACAACAACAAACAAAATGAAGACTTGAGTGAAAAATATATTGCCAAGTTTATTTATGACGTTGTGAAGTTTGCCCAGCTGGTCTGTTTGATGTTCATTGAATACATCACTTTGATCCAAACCTTGCCTTGTCCCAACCTTTAAAGTGTCATATCTTTCTCAGTCTAGCTATCGAGCTATCCCTTAAAGCCATAATGTATCACATCTCTCTTGATATAGCTATTACACTATCCATTCAACCCTTAAAGTGTCATAGCTCTCGCAGTGTAGCTATCGAGATATTCCTTAAAGCCTTAATGTATCACATCTCACTTGATATAGTTATTGCGCTATCCATTCAACACTTAAAGTGTCATAGCTCTCGCAGTGTAGCAATCGAGATATTCCTTAAAGCCTTAATGTATCACATCTCACTTGATATAGTTATTGTGCTATCCCTTCAACCCTTAAAGTGTCATATCTCTCTCAGTGTAGCTATCAAGCTATCCCTTAAAGCCTTAATGTATCACATCTCACTTGATATAGCTATTGCGCTATCCATTCAACCCTTAAAGTGTCATAGCTCTTGCAGTGTAGTTGTCGAGCTATCCCTTAAAGACTTAATGTATCACATCCCTCCTGATATAGCTATTGTGCTATCCCTTCAACACTTAAAGTGTCATATCTCTCTCAGTGTAGCTATAAAGCTATCCCTTAAAGCCTTAATGTATCACATCTCACTTGATATAGCTATTGCGCTATCCCTTCAACCATTAGTCATATCTCTCTCAGTGTAGCTATCGAGCTATCCCTTAAAGCCTTAATGTATCACCTCTCTTGATATAGCTATTGCGCTATCTCTTCAACCCTTGAAGTGTCATATCTCTCTCCGTGTAGCTATCGAGCTGTCCCTTAAAGTCTTAATGTATCACATCTCTCTTGATATAGCTATTGCGCTATCCCTTCAACCCTTAATGTGTCATATCTCTCTCCGTGTAGCTATCGAGCTGTCCCTTAAAGTCTTAATGTATCACATCTCTCTTGATATAGCTATTGCGCTATCCCTTCAACCCTTAATGTGTCATATCTCTCTCCGTGTAGCTATCGAGCTGTCCCTTAAAGTCTTAATGTATCACATCTCTTCTGATATAGCTATTGCGCTATCCCTTCAACCCTTAAGTGTCATATCTCTCTCAGTGTAGCTATCGAGCTATCCCTTAAAGCCTTAATGTATCACCTCTCTTGATATAGCTATTGCGCTATCTCTTCAACCCTTGAAGTGTCATATCTCTCTCCGTGTAGCTATCGAGCTGTCCCTTAAAGTCTTAATGTATCACATCTCTCTTGATATAGCTATTGCGCTATCCCTTCAACCCTTAATGTGTCATATCTCTCTCCGTGTAGCTATCGAGCTGTCCCTTAAAGTCTTAATGTATCACATCTCTCTTGATATAGCTATTGCGCTATCCCTTCAACCCTTAATGTGTCATATCTCTCTCCGTGTAGCTATCGAGCTATCCCTTAAAGTCTTAATGTATCACATCTCTCTTGATATAGCTATTGCGCTATCCCTTCAACCCTTAATGTGTCATATCTCTCTCAGTGTAGCTATCGAGCTGTCTTTTAAAGCCTTAATGTATCACATCTCTTCTGATATAGCTATTGCGCTATCCCTTTAACCATTAGTCATATCTCTCTCAGTGTAGCTATCGAGCTGTCCCTTAAAGTCTTAATGTATCACATCTCTCTTGATATAGCTATTGCGCTATCCCTTCAACCCTTAATGTGTCATATCTCTCTCCGTGTAGCTATCGAGCTGTCCCTTAAAGTCTTAATGTATCACATCTCTCTTGATATAGCTATTGCGCTATGCCTTCAACCCTTAAAGTGTCATATCTCTCTCAGTGTAGCTATCGAGCTATCCCTTAAAGCCTTAATGTATCACATCTCTCTTGATATAGCTATTGCGCTATCCCTTCAACCCTTAACATGTCATATCTCTCTCCGTGTAGCTATCGAGCTATTCTTTTAACCCTTAAGGTGTCATATCTTCATACATAAACAAAAATAATGTTACTATGCACTAGGCAAAAAAATGATGCACATGACATGATTACTTGATTTAATAACCCAATAGCAAGAATGTATACCTTTTGCAATAGGTGCACTAATAATGCACATGATATGTTGCATTGGTACTCAGTATTAATTGTTTCAATAACTTGCTAGCCATGCCTGCAAATTTGTTTTATACCTTTTCCTGGCGTCCTGGGTAAGATAATAAACTATCTCTAACAGCAAGACCTCTCATCAGGAGGCTTTGAGGAGTGTGGACACACCTCTTAATTGCTGGTGTTCCCAGGTCCACCCTGACCCAGGGTGATTGCCGCTGTTAGGGTCTCAGCTATGGGCAAATAGCTAATCTCCCAAACTGGGGTCAAAACAATATGAAAATGAAAAATAGGCTTTAATACCAAAAATACTCTGTAAAAAAAATTATTACAAGCAGTACACTTATGAAAAGGAAAAGGATATTTGGAAAAAAAAAGATATTACCAGCAATACATTTTGGAAAAAAAAATGATATTACCAGCAATAAAAATCTTGCCAGCATTAAATAACCCATTGAGGTTGATATGCTTTAAAACAAACCAAACCTTTTCCTGAAGGTAGGAAAGACATGAAAATATTTATCTGAATGGTATTTGCCATTTCCCACATAACATTTTGCATCATAAATGCTTGGTTGACAGTTTTCCTAGTCTTCAGTAATTGTTTTTTCAGTCTCACCTCCTAATTTAACAACAGAGTATACTTTATCAAGAGAAACCCTTCTCATTTCTAACATATTTCTTGGACTGGGAATAAAGTTGAATTGAGATTTTACACCAACTATAGTTTTATAGGCTGCAAACTGTTCAGCTAATTTGAATTTAATAGGATTATATGTAAAATTTAATACTATGTATGTTATATTTTGCCCAGCTATACATCTTAGATGTGGTAAGCATCTGGTTATTAACAGTGGCTGGCAGGTTTGTTCTGGCTACTAAACTTTTAACAGTACCACACACACACACACTATCATAGGTGCCACTCTGAAAATAGTCCATGAACATCATAAATGATTGCAAAGGTTAACAATCTGACATAATACACTCGTGATCTGAAACTAGGGAATTCCTAAGATGCATTACAAAAGGATATGCAGTTGCCTGAATTGTATATCCTTTTGAATATATCCTCTGTACAGCATTCTTGAATAATGAATGTATAATTTTCAGCAAAATCAATTAACATTATTGCTGTATTACTTACCACCATTAACTTTAAGTGTCCTTAAAACTTCAAACTTTAATTTGGCAATGAAGTGATACTGAATAAGATTGTTAAATGATTCACATATAAAATCAATGAAGCCAATTACAGTACTTTCCATCAAGACAAAGGTTGTTTTATCAGCATCTACCCACTGTTTATAATTGTATCACTTAGATCAAATTCAAGCATATGTAACTGATCCTCAAGGTATTCATTCAATGTCTCTTTACCAGGACACTTATTGCAATAACCTCAATTTTGTAAATCATACACAACTTTGCATAGCATGTGATGATAGTTAATATTAACTGGTAATGCAACCACTAAGAATTTGGCATTTTGGTGATATTGACACACACAGAAAATGCATGACTTTTGGACCTATAGCAACACACCATTTTGGTTTTAATTCACAAAATTTTGAAGATTCAATTTTGTCACTATTCCTTACTTTGAAAGTTGAATACAACTCATTCCAATTTACTAACAGCAAATGTTACTTCTTAATTTTTTCTTCAGTTTTTTTTTCTGACTGACATATAATCTTTTTTTTTTGTTTGGGACAGAGTCTAGAAAATTTGTCTGATTAAAAAAAAAGAAAACACCTGACCCTTCTCTTTACTGTCTTGTGATACTGGATGACCTTTTTCTGTCTTTAATAAGATTGCTTGTCTCACCAGATAAATACTGACACCAAATATGTCTTGGATTTTTGTTTACTCCAGTTATTTGGTATTAGAGTTAATATTTTAATTTTCTTTAATATAAGCCACCTTGATTTCATGGCTCACATATTTGATTGATGAACAAATTAGAAAGCTAACAGTGACATTCAAATCTTCTCTAATTTCAGATACAGGTTGAAAAGTTTCTGAATCTACAGTCAAACTCTATCCAGTATTAGCTCTCTACTTATCCCACAGGTTTTCCTAACAAGTTGAACAAAATTTATGTCCACGTATTAGGCCAAGTATTTTAGCACATTCTAACTTTACACTACAGAGGGAACTTGCAAAAACGAATCTAAGTTAAACTGAAAATTTTATAGCTGTCACATAATTGTTTAATTTTATATTTAACATAAATTTTATCAAATAAACAAATACTTGTTATACAAAAATGCATTGACTAAAAATCTATATGAAATAAGGCAATAATATTATAAAATGCAACGTACGAGAAATCTTCTAATGATAAATTTTATCTGTATTCACACAATAGCATTGAATAGTACTTAACAAAACAAGACATATATGCACTTTGGACAGTTTATTCTAATATACAAAAGCTTATTTACTTTTCTAACTATAATCAGCAACTAATATTCAATCATACTTACTTTTGATTTCAACCAATCTGTTATGCCATAATCAACAATTGTTTTCATTGAACCTTCTTCAAGTCAAGGGTCATCAAGAGTTATCTATCTTCCTTATCCTCATAATCTTCACTTCCTACCACTTCTTCTTTCATTCATATCACATACCTCATATATCATTACCATTTCAATAATAATCTTCTATCTTGAGTGGCTTACAAGCCTTGTGTTGAGTGAATTTTAGTGTATATATGTTTAAAAAATCTAAAAAAAATAATTCACACGTGCAATCTTTTTTGATAATGTAGGTCTTGACTCAGGTTTCCTTGAGGAATCAACAACACACGTGGAGTGGTTTAATGCTATCCTTAATTCATTTGATTCTGTGTACAATTTTCCTTTATATGTCCCAAAGTACATATAATAACTCCCTGTCAGCGTATGAATTGTGACCCCACATGACAGAGAATAAACCGGCAAATAAAGTAGGATTCAGTCTATAATTATGGCTAACTCATAATGATAGACAGTTTAGATGGCTTTGTGTGTTCTATTCAAAATATCCTGAAGGTTGGTCCTCACCTCTCAACTGTCATTTCACTAGTAAATTACAATTGATCATTCATTCCTTAATATGTTTTGTTTGATCTTAACTGAAAATTCTCTTCTTTGACAACCATTGTTGGAGTGTTTAAATTATTGTTTTAGGTAAATAAAGAAAATAACAGGCTTTCTTTTTGTTACTGGTCAACTGGTATAAAATAGTTTCATTGTAACAAATAATGTTGAATTCAAAGCTAAACTTTGATTACATACTTCCTTGAAGACAAATTGATTTCTTTGCAATGTCTTTAAAAATATAAAACCATAAAACATCACATATAAAGTGAACCTTTTCTTATTTTTATAAATGTTTAAGCTGCTGCAACACAGAATTCAAAAATTAATTCTTCTAATACATTTTTAACTTGAATAGTTTCTTATACAAATTTTATTTCTTTTGTGTAAATCTTTTAGCAACACTTTATGTTTCAGTAATAATATTAAGCTTTTTATAGTTGAAATAATAACCATGGTTTCCATATCTAACAAGCATATTTTAAAAGAAGTAGTCATGTTGGATTGAGTGCTTCTATTAAATTGCTAACTACATGGGGTGAAATTATAAAAAAAAAATAGATGCAGATTTAGTTAAAATCAAAAGTAATTTATTCAGACAAAAAATGTATAGAAAGTGCACTAATTTCTGAGTTTTCCATGTAAAATTATACCCAGAGTCATACTTCATATCACTTTTCTTAACAAACTGCTGCAATTACAGTGTGGAATAATTAAAAACAACATCGATAAAAGCAAAAACAAAAATTGTATAAAGCTGAATGAGATCAGCTAGGTTGTTTAAATTAAATTGTCTGTAATCCGACCAAAGCTGTAAAAATGAAAATGTAGATTTGCAAACACAATTATTTATACATTATCTTTTTCATAAGCAACTTGAGATTTTGACCAGTACTTGAGTTGCTTAATTTTTGCACAAGAATTAAAACTCAAATGATTGAAATTGTTGCTTAAATTTTTTTATGCTTGGATCTAATGAATAGAAAAGAGAGACATTTCACTCTAATTAAATGAGTAGAATTGATAGTATACAGTATAATGTATATGTTTAGTAATGCTTTTTATTTTTTTAATTTTACATTTTTTTCTTGAGTTTCTTAAGCCACATTGACATTGGTAGTAGAGTTGCTTATAAAAAAAAGAAATTGTGTATCTCATATCAATATAGCAAATGATTATAAATTATGACCAGAGTCAATTTTATTGAAATAAAAATAAAGAATTGTATTTGTATATTATTTTATTTTAGATACTTAATTGATGATCATTCTTGTTTATCAACAGAAATATTAACAGTAAAAAAGTAAATCTTTAAAATTACTCACTATTTTGGCAAAGTAGGTTTGTGTATCTTCCTACATGACATGTAATGATTACAATTACAAAGAGACATTACCTAAAATTAACAAAATAAAAAACAAACTAAAATAGCGATGATGATATTGGCAACATAAATGACATTTGCATTATTTATATGCGTGACAAATTGATGAATATATAGTTTATAGAACAAAACATGTGATCATGCGATGGATGTAGTGTTTCTGATTGTAATTTGTACCTCCTCATTGAAACGAGAAAAGGATTCCTACCATATGCTGATTTTTATAGTAGATGCTATTGTATTTTTGTATAAGTGAAAAGTACAAGTTCCTTTTTCTCTGAGCTCAATGAGCAAGTAAAAAAATGTAACATACTGTGATAACTTAAACTTATAAATATATTGATTTATATAGTATCAAAAAGGAAATGTTGTTTGTCTTTGAATACTAAAAAACTGTTTTTAATTAGAATTAAATAATGACTTTATATTTTGGATAATAGTTTATGTTAAGTAACAATCCACTTATTTAAATCAAAATAAATTGTCTTCATCAACATTGTTTGCTTCTTATTAATATTACTTGGGAAGTTAGCACTTTTATATAAACATTCTAAATATTCTCTGAATAAACATTTTATTTGTTTAATGTATACTTAAATAACTTCAAAAAAGTGTATTTAGGCAGCAAGAATTCATCCAAACAAATTTTGTTAAATCTGTGGGAAAATGAAAAAAAAAATCGATAATTAAAATAATAATAATGAGTAATAAAGAAAAAGAAATACATTTTCCCATAATGCTAAGAGCAAGAAAACCAGAAATATGATTACCCCTCATTTTCCACTTTCTAAAGCTGGACACTCATATGTGTCTTCAAAAAATCTCAACCTATGAAGTATGTCAAGCTTTCTCTTTGGTTGTTCCAACTCAGCACAAGGCTAACTTGAGCATGACCATAGTAATGATATTTTTTCCTGACTTATCCTAATGTCTGGATCAAAAAAAGAAAACTGACATCCCTAACCATGCTTAAACGTTCCAACAATAAAGTAAATATCAAACTTCTTTTGGTTGTTCCAACTCTGCACAAGGCTAACTTGAGTTTGACCACGAATACAATACTTATACTTATCTACTCTAACTTCTGGACCAAAAAGAAAATGGACATACCAAAGAGATATTGAGAACTTTGTTTCACTACAATCACCATAAAAAGAATAAATGTCCATAGTAGAAGCCCAAGTTTTTGTATATTTTTATCCTTTCTTTCCATATATATATATATATATATATATATATATATATATATATATATTATTATTATTATTATTATTATTTTATAAGTATATTATATATTTTATACACACTTCAAGATACTGTTTCTTGTGGCAAAAGATATTTTATTTAATTTGGGGTTTTTTATTTTTTATAATTATGGCTCCTAGTATTAAATACATACACCCAACTCCCCTTGCCTATGAGAAAAATTCTCATGGACAACACAGAGATGATAAGAACATCTAGCTGTAAAAAACATCTGAAGATAATAAAAGCACTTCTCATAAAAAACTACACATCTTCACTTAATAGCATTGCATATGAATAGATTGATTGGGTACTTAGACATGGTGTAATGGTTAACAAGTTTGTCTCACGAGATCAATTACAACTGAATAATAAGTTTGATCCTCACTGGTGCCCCATACTTTCAGCCTAGTGCCACATCTAAGCTATGCTTAGAAAATCACCATATGAATGGATTTATTGATTGGATCTTCTATGGCTTATTTGTGGATTATTTAAAGCAAAAACATATTTTGGATTGTAAGAATAATATTTTAATAATGTTAAAATGTTAAACCATAAACAGAATCACCATTGAAAAGCTAAACCATTGTAATTGCAATTCTGGTTATCGTTTAACAGTTTAAAATTTATCAATGATCTTCTTTGATGAGAAGTGATAAGAAAGCTGATTAATTAATTTGATTTCATAGTATATCAACTCTTTGTAGCTTATTTAAAGCCAAAACACATTTTGAATTTTAAGAATATTTTTATTTATTTGTAAAGTGACTATTGCATTAACAATAATTTTTCCAGTACACGTCCTAATATTTAACCCATAGCTTGGATTCATACCTTTCCCAACAGTATTTGCACATAAGTGAATGTAACAAAGGCAACTGGAAATCAAACTCAGCTCTCCGATTTCTCATTCTGAGCCAGATATTCTTTACATCACCCACACATTTCCTTATGAATTCAACCAGCATGTCTTGGCCATGTTTGGAAACTAAGCAAAACTTCCACTAAGAATTAAATTACTACTACAAAAATGCCTCTCACAAAACACAGTATAGAAAACAAAAAATATATTAACAATCCTCATTAGCGATTTTCTAAGTGTGGCTTAGATGCGGCACAAGGCCAAAAGTAAAGGGCACCCAGTGAGGATCGAACTCACTACTCAGTTGTAATAGGTGTAGCAAGATAGGCTTGCTAACCATTACACCGCCTCAAGGTGCCCTATGATTTTCTAAGCGTAGCTTAGATGTGGCACATGGCCGGGGGTGTGGAGCACCCAATGAGGATCAAACTCACTCTTCAGTCATAACGGTTTTAGTGAAACAAGCTTGCTAACCATTACACCACACCGAGGTGCCCAAAATGATTTTCTAAGCATAGCTTAGATGTGGCACAAGGCCGAAAGTAAGGGGCACCCAGTCAGGATCGAACTCACTACTCAGTCGTAATTGGTCTAGCGAGACAAGCTTGCTAACCATTACACCGCCTTGAGATGCCCTTAACAATCCTCATTATGATGAAAATTAACCTTCAAAATGGTTAATCGTGGAAAGTGGTCATGAAAATAAACACACTCAGTCCTCAAAATAGAAATAATTCAAGAGCAAGAAAAATTATATAAAAAAACTTAAAGATATTCTTTGTTTGTCATATTTAATTATATATATATATATATATATATATATATATATATATATATATATATATATAATAGTTTTATAAGATATAAAATCCTATAATATATTACAACCAATAGGTGAAACACAAATAAGTAAGAAACGCCTGCATATAAATAGGATCTGAATCACTATAAAAAAAACTTTTGTTCAAATCAGTAACAAAAATAGGATCCAAAATTTGGTTTCTGGAATTTGATTGGACAATAAAGTTAAGTGGTATTCTTCCGACCACATCTGTATGTTTGAACTCCAAATGAACTGGTTGCTGGGTCGGCCCAACATATTATTAAGATTCCTTCAATATGCTTCAGAAAGGGATGCAAAACCAAAGACTAAAAAATTTAGTGCCAATGTTTTATTAGCGAGCACCCAGTCAGAAGATAAACTTCTCTTCAGAGTCATGTCAGTTCTGCCAACAAAAAAACCACAGCCTACAAAATTGCGGAACCTTCTTCGGTAATGACGTTGGAAAAGAAACGATTCGTCTAAAAACACAAATTGTGTAAAGGGCATCGGTGTCTGGAAAGAAGTGAGTACCGACGCTGAAAATAATGACACTGCCGTACCTGCCTTCATATGGCTCGAACCCTAAATGTCAAAGCAGAAGGGGTATCGGATCACGTAAAAAACCCTACGATAATGATAAAAGGGTTCACAGCAGATAAATGAAGACTCTGATAAGGTACTTTGTAGAGGAATATTGAGTACTGAAACGAATACGTAACTTATCTCTTCAATGAATGTACCAGTGTGGCTATTCGCAAAGTCTGAAACCCAGAAGGAACACTGTTATGGGAACTTACCTATAACGATAATGGACTCTTCCTGACACTATAAATACTGCGCCTCTCAAGAGGTATAATGAATGAATGGTGTAACAAGTCGAGACAATATTAATTCACTCTAAATCAGACGGACAGTCATTACTAACAACTTCAATTTCTTGTACTATATATCTGTTGTAATATATCTTTGTTATTCTACTCTTGTGTTCGTGTTGTTCTTCCTTGGTTCTCTAACCTTGGACCATAACAAACACCTAATATATTCTTTGTTAAACACCATGTCAAATGTTACATTTGTCTTGTTGGACACATTAGAAATGGTGTACGGATGGAGAAACGAACTAACCAGGGACTCCCAGTCAGTAAATCTCTGATTGACAACATTGACAGCAAAAAATAAAACTATTAGTTGTCAAAAACTGAACACTCTAATGATACGGAAATATAACTCGAAGACAAGAATATCACTTCCCAATGCCTATCTAGAGAATTTATCCCCACATCCCAACCCCTGAAACTGCTATGATGTGGCCCCACTTGAAAGATATAATAGACTGTGAATTTGGGTTGCTGATTGGGTATGACTGCCCCGCGCTTTAGACACAGGAAGCTGTATCACCGGAAAGGACAATGAGCCCTTCGGAGTGGATGCTGGTATTGTTGGGAGAACTTTCGGGACGACTACGGGGATGACATTGGCATAAGTTATGCCAAGTGTTGACATGTAAAATTCTCCCAAACCCGCAATCGCACACCAATGAAACGAGGGTCCAAACAAAAATATTCCCACGAAAGTGAGTCTTATCTTTTGGTTGGCCGTCGGCGAAGAAAACTGAAACCGATAGATGTTGCAAAACTACCTGAATCGGATTTCAAAGAGAAGAAAAATGAAAAGCGATGTCCAAGGAGGACCTTCGCTTCATAAAAATTGCACAGGAAGGCATACATCGGCAAGAACATGTTATATTATGTATTTGTTATTAGTAAAGACGACAAAGGAACAAGTACAGGGGCTCTGCTTGTCAAATGCTGATTGCTGGGATTCTGACCATATCCATGTGACTTCTTTCATATCCAGCATCATAATGCATTTGGCATCTCACAATGTTTTCTTTGTTGTAACCGCATTCACCTATTGTGTATCTTCTTCCTCTTCTTCAGGGGTGGTGTTGAAATAGTGCACACAAGATCGATGAGGATTTTTCCCATTTTTCTTCTGGGAACTACTGTTTCTTTGTTTATTGATTTTCACATTTCTGTTGGGGCATTGCACCTCAAACTGGTTCTTTTCATGACATGCCTTGCAGAGTCTGCAATATGAGGGATATTTGTCTCGCTTGGGTATGTGCATATAGCCACAGAAACAACAATCTTTCTTCGGGTCATTCCTCTTAGTGTTATATACTCTAAGAACCTGGGCTTACTCTGCTCTCATACCATTGCTATGAGCGGAGGACTTCTCTGCTGCCATGCACATGTCAATGCACTGTTGTAGGGTTATGATTTGTATTTTGCTGTGGTCCCGTATGCCAGTAATGATTTGGTCTTTCATCAGTGAGTTATGACAAATATTTGTCACAAAAATTACGTCTGTGAAAGGGCTCTTAGACTGCTATAAAAACTGTCAAATGATTCACATTGGTCGTGTTTTTGTTTTTTTTGTTGTTTTTTTCATATGTTCATATGTCTCATTGGTGATACCTAGTGTGTATTCCTCAAAGACATCTAATATTTCTTGGATGGTACGCTCGTGTTTGAGTGTTGCAAAATGAATGCCCTTGTAGGAATCCTTCTACTCGGTTTTTCGTTGAATATAAAAATTCAGAGTGTCGTGATTCGATACAATAACATAAAATATTGTTGCAGGACTGCTTGTAACTCGGCCGTGTAGATTTTCATTGAAAAATAAAATCCAGTAGAAAAAGACAACGTAGTTTCAACAAATAAACATTAATTTATAACAATAGAAGCAGTTGGTTATAGATTAGAGAGTAATGTCTTTTTGTTTTGGTTAATAAAGTTCTGGAATATAATTTAAAATTTATATTCTATTTTATATTATAAATGGTATTTGCGTACGTATGTGAGAAACAATGAAATGTTATGTGTTTGTGTGAAAGAGTCAATACGTGTATACGTACTTAGTAGTAATGGTAAATACAAGAGATAGTTAGAATTTGGTTCTTAGTGTGAACTGTGGTGCCATAGTCTGAAGCGGTCTCTTTGTAGTTCGTCAGCGCTGTCGCTTTTAGCCTTTAGACGTGAATGAGGTCAAGAAGATCATCAACAAGAGCGACGTTAACGTTGGTGACATCAGTGCGTATCCGGTTCGGGCCCAGAATTCCTTTGTTTTATACACCTTTTTCGTAAGAATATCGGCTCCAAAATTAAATCATTTCTTCTTCCTAATTGGCCCGAAAAAGCCACGCGGTATGTCTTCTACTATGTCCGCACGATATTTTGGAGTGGACGTATCTATCCTGATGACTAATAAAACAAACTTTCTGGTTTGTATTCTATGGTTTTATTGGCGTGTTTTAAGATGTAAGTATTTATTGAGTGTAATTAGTTTATAAATATTGTATTTGATATTTTGGTGGAAAGGACAAAGGCCCCCTCCAGATTATTAAAAAATTATTTCTAATGTTATGTAGGAAACAATAATTTAATATCTCAGGTATGTTTTGGCCAATGCACATGTCTCCCAGATCTTGTTGTAACCTCCTTCTGTGTTATTGTCTCTGGTGGGGTCTTCATTTATTTTGTTGGATGTTTGTTCATTTGTTTTTGAGTGATATTTGAATCTGGAAGCTCATGTTTTTTTGTTTTTTTCTTTGTTTATTGCTGTTGTGAGAATTGGTTATCGGCATAATCTGATCGATTGCAATATTATCATGTTTTCCATTTTTCATGATGGTGAAATACTTGTCCTTTCTGTTAATAACTTGTTATGGATCTGAGCAGTTTGAACATAAAGGTTTAAGCTGTCATTTCTTATAAATATATATGTGCAAGTGTAAAGATCATTTGGTAGGTATATATTTTTGTTTGCTTTCTGTATAGGTGTAAAGGATAATGATGAAATTCTGTGTTTCAATTCCTGTACAGACGTTGTTGTAAGTAAAATGTTCGTGTTGTCATCACAGTATTCACCAGGTAGAGTCAATGATGTACCGAAAACCATTTCAGCTGGTGTATCACCAAAATCCTCTTTTACAATGTTTCTGATTGATAAAAGTACCAGTGGTAAATTTTCTAGCCAATTAGCTTTGTTTTGTTTCATCGTTAGAGCTACTGTCAACTTTCTATGGAAACGTTCTACCGTTTGCACAAGGGTGATAGGATGTATTTTTATGTGTCGAGTTCCGAGTAGGTGATTTAACTCTCTAAATAATGTAGACTGGAACTGAGCTCCTCTGTCTGTTGTGAGCACTGAAGGTACTCCAAATATTACAATCCATTCAGTAAGGATAGTTTTGGCTATTGTTGTGGCTGTGATGTCTTTGATTGCTATTGCAGCAGGTCAGCGAGTAAACCTATATATGATAGTAAGAATATATGTATATTCTTAAGAACAGGGTAAGGGTCCTACAATATCAACGTGTATGTTCGTGAATTTTACATCAGGTATGCTGAATGTGCCTGTGGGTGATTTGGTGTGCTTATTTATCTTGTTCTTCTGGTATGATAAACAAAATTTTGTCCAATTTCTTATGCAGGTTGACATATTTGGCCAGTTACAGGTTTTTCTGGATAAGACAATTTATGGAAGTGTTAGAATACTTGCTGTCTCAAGAAAAAGCGTCGTGTATAGAAACAATAGGTAATCTTAAAAAAAGGTGCTTTAAGTACACTAATGGACTAGTGATAAAAATAACCAAAAAGTTAGCAGGTTCTGATTCTAGTGCACAGGAATTTGGTCCCTACGCAAGAGTCTCGCAGGAAATTTTCTTTGGGATTTTTGGGGTCTTGGAGCGATCAAACCTGTTTTTCATCACGCTAGGTACATTTGTAGGAGTTAACTCCTCACTAATTGTCCAAATTGTTCACTTGTGGTTGCTCTCCCTACACTATAAATACTGGGCGATTTCTTGCTTCGCCCTCTTTTTTTATTTCTTCATTTTCAGCGAACACATCTACAATGTAAGCTCTCGCAGAAGATTGCGTCTTCCTACTTGTGGGAGACGCCATGAACATTGTACACACATACAAGTACGTATGAACATTCATCAAAATACAAACTCTTTACGTTCACGCACAAGCACAAATGTTAATGTCTATGTCCATTGTAAATCTTGTTGTTTAATACATATACTTGTTTGTATTTATATATCGGTCTTGTTGGTTTTATTTACATCTTCGGTTGGATTCAACTTGAGTCCGCCATATTCTTGTAGTGGACCTTTTAATATTCTAGCAGGAATAAACACATGTGTCCCTAATTTAACAACACGTAAACCCATGGTCCGCTACACATTCAACAATGCTATAAGTCAAATCGCTTAGCCCCCATGATGTCAACGAGGTAAATGCTGTTTCTCAAATTGTACACTTTAGTTTAAATCAAGTATTTCAAATAAACCATACACATAATTTACGCATTTAAAGTAAATAAGTTTGAATATCCTAACATCATTTTTAATGAACAATTTATTACTTTCGTGAAGTAAAATGTTAGCCTCTAAGCATAAATATTTTTCTGCTGATTTTATTAACCACACTTTGTAAAACTTCATCATTGTTTGTTCTGTGTAACCTCTTGCTGTATCTATGTAAAGTTTGTTGTTTCCTTATAAATATTTGCCTTTGCACCCCTATGTACATTTTCCCCATTGTGCGTATGCAAACTCTTTTGTCTTAATTGCAGCTTTTTTCACAGCTGCATATGTATTTGATGGAGTCCTTCAACATAATTTGCGCAGTTTGTCAGTTCTCTCACGCATTCAAACGGGGCGAGGTTGCACTGGTTTTGCATACACTGTTGGCGAGTCTGAAGGGTCCGCTACCGCGATTACATTGGCCAAAATTATTTTATTTTCTGGCATTCCTTTCTTTTTCATCTTTTTTTTTTAATATAGTAGACTAGAGCCTATCTTATTTTGGCAGAGTCAAAGGCTCTGGTCCCGCAAATTTGTAGTGTTTTTCGATGAGGTTCAATCTGTTCTTCTTCCACTTTATTTGAGGGCTGTCTTTCTCATTGGTTGAGAGAGAAGTATAGAAAGAGAAAGAAAAAAGATAAAGGTTTTTAAGCGAATGTCTTATTTTAATTTTAATTCTTTTTATTTTTGTTTATACATATATATTTTTTTATTTTTATCGAGACTCATTATGCTCCTGTATGGCAAACAATCTTCTTTTCCTAAGAAATAACTGATCTTTTTACAATTTTAATGTAACTGTAGTGTAAACCTAAGAGGATTAAAAAAAAACAAAAAACAAACAGGATTGGCCTCTGTGTAATTGTCGTTACGTTATGCAACAAAAACCATGTTTGTTCGGGAAAGTAACACTTGATTTAACAGAACTGCTTCCACTGGCATTAGGGATAACTTGAAAAGTAAAATTAGGGTTGCCATATGGATGCCATGGCTTATCGGCTGGATTTACTCGGACATATTGTTATCCATTACCATTATTATTTAGATTTCGAAATTAATGTCACGATGTTATGCAAACCTACAAAATAGTTATATCACAGCTGTTTCAAGCCCAAGGTTACGACGGTGAAAAATCTATGTCGGGCGGAGGTAGGGTGTCCTCTGTTTATTTTCTTTAGCTAAAAATAAAAAATAAATAAGTAAATCAAATGAGTTAGGTCATAGTTTTTTTTTTTGTTTTTTTTTTTTATGTACAAAAGCAAATCGCTTTTCTTTCCTACCTCAGAATACAAAGTTATTTTTTCTTATAGTATGCTAGTAATTCCGATTCACACTGGGTGCCACAGTACAAAAGTTTCAAAACTTGTACGAAGAAAGAAAAAAAGGTGGATAAAGTAGAAATTATGTTTTAAAAGTATTAAAATTTAACAAAAGAATAAAATGAAAACAAAGAAATTAATCAAATTTAAAATGAAAAATGTACAGTAAACTAAACAAAAAAGTTTAATAATTAATTAAAAATATTAAACTACTAAAAATAAAATATATGTTCCTTTTAGTTTTAAAAGTTTAAAATTATTACCATAATTGGGTGGAAACAGGAGGAATTATTTCTCTCACAAAAAAAAATAGAGGAGCAGGATAAAAGAAGAAGAATATATAACAAATGATAAAAAATTGTCAAAAAAGGAGTAAAAGAAGAAAAGGAAAATAAATGAACTAGAATGGTTTAAAGAGAGAGAATGCGTGGTCATAAACAATAAACATTAAAAAAAAACAAGTGATGCCTTTCCTTTGCGTGTTTGCAATTTAAAATATAATTGACAATATGTTGGTGACTCAACTGAATCGAATCGCCTCACTGATACTTTTTGTTTTTGATGTTTCAAATAATTGTTTTCTTTTTTTCTCTCCCTCCCGCTCCCCCCCCCACACTTTCTCATGTTTGTATGTTTAAATATCTGGTGATTACGCGCACTAGTATTTCATCTTCTTCCCTTTTCAACGTGAAAGGACCAAACAAACAAAACAAAAAGTAAAACAAATTTATTATGTAGGATTCTGGATAATAGATAAGGATGTGTATCCTGTATGTTACTCAGTCAGTTTTTTGTGTCAGACGATAACTGAAAAAACAATTGCAAAATCATTTCTTTACTGACTCACTGTCAAGAAAAGAAAGAACAAATAAATGGATTCGACGCAAAGAAGCGGAGAGATGCCTTCGACAATCATCATTAGCAACAATGATGAAACAAGAACTGAACAACAAAAAAAAGGTAAATAAAAAAGGGCTTAAAAAAGCATTTTTTAAGAAGGGGTAAAAAAAAACAAAACAAAAAACAAAAACAAAAAAAACGCGAGTAGTAAATTAACACTGTTGATTTGTTATCAAAATAAACCAGACTTTATTAGCAACTTCATATGATAAGAGAAGACATAGAGATTTTTTAAAATTTTATTTGAAAAAAAATGTAAAGAAAAAAAAGTGGTTCACTCTTTTCTTTTTTAATACAAAGTCAATTACTTTGACTCAAATAGTCTTTTTTTTACTTACGTTATTCAATAACGGTTATTGTAAATAAAATAAGCATAATTTTTTAAAATTACAAAGAACATGTATTGTATTTAATTATAAATTATTATTAATTATATCATATTTTTATATACAGTAATTTTCTGATTAAAATGAATTGCAAAATAAAGTCTTTAAAGTTTTTTACCCTAAGTTCTGGTTTGATTTGCATTTTTTGTCACAAATGATTTGTGATGTTTTTCATCTACCACACAGTAATTTTATTATACGTGATAAAATTCAGCATTGATTGATTAATAAATGACATCTACAAGAACTTGGTCCATAACTAGTGTATGACTGCAAAATATTATTAGTTCTTGTGTCACAGTCACTGAGTTAAAAAAAGAAACGCGCACACACGACACACACACACAGAAACAATAATAATGAAGTTTTTGTTTTCAGTTATTTTTGGGGTTTTTTTTTGTTTTTATATGCATAACGAAAGACAAAAAAGGAAAACGATTTGGTGTAGAGACGAAGAAGGCAAATGTAAGGATTTTTATTTTGCAACAAGTAGAAATAAATGTCAAAAAATTTTGGATTTTCCTTTTTATTTTAAAAATCTTTCTATCACACATATTATTTCAATCAATTTTCAATTGTGTTACTGGTGAAAAAAGGAATCCCCCCACCCCAAGTTAAATAATCATCAACAATCAACATATGCTGATTGGTTAAAGATTTTGTCAAAGAGTTTTTTGAGTTAGAACTTTCTTTACTCATTCATTAATTTTGAATGGAATCGTAGGTTTCCATAGCCAAGATAGGGTCTTGAACCAAATGTTAAATCGTTTTTCTTTTTTTACTTAATAAAACTTTTACTACTGTTCTGAAAAATATTTGTAAAATAAATTTCATATACAAAAAAAAAAATTTACAATGTTTTTTTTGAAAATAAAAATAAAATCATTTATGGATATCTATTTTAATCACAAAAAAAACTTTAAAAGCTAAAATGCGTTTCACTTTGTTTCAGTGATGTCGGCAAGTGCGTGGGACATAGGTACAAGCGTACAATAAACGCAACTTTGGCAGAGTTCTAATAAGAGATCGATCGATCGATCTATTAGATTTGATGCGGTACCGTAAATACCGCCAAAATGAAGACTCGATTTAGTCAGGAAAAAGATACATGTGTAAAATTTGGTTTTCAAATCTGTAAAAAAAAAAAAAAAAAAAAAAAAAAAGCTACAAGCGGAAGCCTTATGGTTTCAAAAACCAGCTAAAAAGTTTACATTACAAAGAGGTGTGACGTTTTCTGTGATTTTACTTTGACTGTACCAGACCTCCTCATACTTGTTTCAATTATTGAAACAAATGTATGAATACAATATTTGCCATCTTTTTTGTGCCAAAATGGGTGAACTTGGTTATTTTTCACACACGCAAAAAAAAAAAAAAAAATCATAAACAAGTATTTTGAAATGCTAAAACAAATTTTCCTGGATTAATTTAGTTGTTTCAAGCATTAAAACTCAAATAATATTAAAAATAATAATTAAAAAATTATCTTTCTCTTTAAATGTAGAAAGTAATCATTAGTAATCAAGCAGTTCTTTCATGTGAAAAATTCATTAAAAGGCCACAAACTTTACGTACGTTGAGTTGAGTTATTTTGGGATAACTGTCTCGGCTATGTGGAGTGAAACTGTAAGTAGTAAAAGAAAACTAAAAGTCAGCTTTATGAGTGCTTTAAATCTAGTAAGTTATTAAGTTCTTTTTTCAAACCTTATTTGAGATGAGGCTTTGCTTTTTGTAAAAAAAAAAATATAAGTGAAATTAAAAATAATATAATCATAGATCTCCAAAAGCCCCTTTGATTCCATAAACGTTTTTTTCTTTTTCTTTTTCGAATATGAGCATTAATTAGTAGCTGATATCTTTCAGATCATCTGTTTAGAGCTAATGTCAGTGTAAAGATTAGGTTTTGTTCATAATTCGAGTTGAAAATTTCACACATTTTGCCATGTTACAGACAGTATTCTGGCAAAGTGCATAAAAAGCAGATTTGTGTCATTTATGTGGGAAAAATTGCACTCATTCATATTCATGGAGACCAAACATAGCGGAAGTAGCACAGTTAAGTGTTTGGTTTCAAAAGTGTCAGCAACAAGGCACATTTGGTTTGATGATTGACTATGTAGACAATATTTTTTTTTACTAATAACTATATATATTATTTAATGATGGCATTGTGGGAAGTGGGGATAATTTGTCACCTACAAGGATGTGGAGATGCTTTTGGAATTGAGACTGGAAAGTGAAAACTAGGTAGATCCTGCCATATATGGAGGCAGTATTCCATTTTCAGCCTGTAAAGGTAGAGGATAGCTAGATGAATACGATATTTATTGAAGAAGTACCGGGGACTGACCACTTTTCCAGCATCTTTAATGATGGATGATAGGTACAAGTTCAACCTGAGTTGAGTTTAAGTCCTAATAGGCAGTCACGGTGTCAAGCCTCCCTCAGAGAACACCTATTCATCACAATAGGTAAAAATTCAGGGCCCACTCAGTGATGTTTGAATATTGTTGGTTTTGTTTTCCAGGCATTCAAGGTGAACAACAGTCTGGCCAAATGGAGTCTGACATGAAAGTACATAAGAAGCAGATGTGTGTCATTAAATTTCTTTATGCAGGAAAAATTTTACTCGTTCATATTCATTGGTACTTGAACTTGCTGAATGATATATCCTGCTATTTGCCCATAGCTTTAGAAAAAGAGGATTCATACCCTTTCCAAGGATATTAGCACATAAGTGAATGTAATCCATTACGCCATCATGTCTCTCAACTGGAATTTGAGCATTTTTACATTTGTTTTCATTTTTTTACAATTTTAAATTGAATAATTTGTAAAATTTTAAATCTTTTAAAATTCATTTAAAATGTAATAATTCTTAGAAAATATTGTTACTAAGTAAAACTATATTTACTAATAATATATTGTAAAGCTTATTACAATCTGACGACCCTGAATATTTTAAAAAGAATTTTGATTTGTTTTTGTATGTGTGATTATGTGCAGAATTTCTGAAGTATGGATGTAGAAACCGATAAATCTAACATTAAAAGTCACATGTTTTAAGGGTTGTCCCCCACCTATAAAGTTTATCATCTGCTCCACCATACTTAACTATGAACATGTTCAGCTGTCAATAAATCGGTTAACATGTCAGAAAAACAAGACCCTGTAACTAAGAAATGTTTGTATAAAACATTTTATGCTATAAGTAAGTAATATTTGTTTCAAATCAGATTAATTTAACTTTAAATTTGTTAATTTTCCTCAAATAACACTTCAGAAATAAATATTTTATTTTTGCAAGATTTTAAAAACCAAGAATTAACTTTTGTTTACAAATGTGTCAAAAATTACCATTTTGATTAATTTACTGAAAACTAAAAATCAATTCTGATCAATATAATTTCTGTTTGAAATACATCACAGAGTATTTTGCTTACTGGAAATAGTAAATTTTAAATCTTTTAGCTTTCAATTAAAGCTACAATTAAAACTTTAAGAAAGTTTTTTCATTTATAAAAATTCATTTTAAACCTTATGTATACCAAATTAGTGGAGGTACCTAAATTGTTTTACCTTTTTGCTTGCAGAAGAAAAATATTTTGTAGTTTACCTTTTACTGGTAGAAAATGATTAGTTCAATTGGTGAGTGAGTTTTAATTTTATATACAACAGTGGACATTGAGACCAACACACAGCAGCAACAGTCTGCTTCATGCTTAAATGCAATCTTCAGGTCATGTGTGTTGTGCTTTGGCTCAACTATTTATATATACCGGTCAATAGTACATTATGGGTAGAAGGTCTATTGTGTTATCCTAATGGTTATTAAGTGGGTGGTAACAGTTATGTTCCAAATTATTCTAGAGGCATTGGAGCAGAAATAATTGTAGATCCTAATGCAATTATTAGTAGCTATTTTAGTGTTGTTTGTTAACTTTCTTTACTCATTATTTATTATTTGTTGTTATTATTATTATTACATTTACTTGGAAATCCACTATCTTTTAGGACTGTTTTATAATAATTTTTGGCTTTGTTGAAGATGGTTTCACTGGAAGAATTGTTAGATAACCTGCAGTTAATTGATTGTAAGATCTGCTTGATTATTGATGGTGGTTGGTTGGAAGATGCGTATATGTTAAGTAGTTTGTCATTGTGTCTTCTATATGGTTAATATGGTTAATATGTATCTTAATCTTTTTTGTATGCTACAGTTTCTTAGGATTATGAGGCCATCGTCCTTGTATAGGCCTATATCATTTTTTTTAATATTTTTTATTTTACTTAGTTCATGTAGTAAATGTATACTTATAAGCAAGCTGGTTTCTGAACCATCAAAGCTTCCCAATGTAATGCCAAAAGTTCCTTCTTTCTTTATCCATGCATCTTCATTATTCAGTTATCTTGGTTTAATGGTTGGGCAATTATTTTAGCTTCAATGTTAATATTGCATTCTGTAGTTTTTAGTGCTTTTCTGTATGTTTTAGTTATGTTGCCCATTAGTAATTTGTTGTGTTCTTTATGGACTTAAACTGTATAAATTTCTAGTTCTGTCTGCTGCAATAAATGCATTAGGCGAATTGTTTATTTTAGTTATACTTCATTTTATTTTTTATGGAAAACATCTAACTGTTTATGAAATTTTATGTTTCTTACTAAGTTAGTCAAGTCTCTTTCAAAGTTGTCTAATTCCTTGTGTTATAGCGGTGGGGTGGTGTCAAATTTTTTGTTTTAAAGCCGTATTTTTCCTTGAGTGCAGCATTTGTGTTAAGTTCTTGATTTAAAAAAAAATGCACATTCCATCTTATTCTTTTTATGAAGTTTTCTATATTTTATATTAATTTTAGTTTGTAGGTGGATAAGTTTTTTTTCAATGTCCATCATAGGTTATAAATGTAATGAACATGCTCTACCATTTATCAAGAGCTAAATATGATAAAAATATAGTTTTAAGGTACGCTATATTCATGAGTTAAAGTGGTCAATATCACTGAGTGTTGACCTCAATATTCACTTTTATATTTACATACACTTTATCCGTGATATTGAGCACTTTAACCCATAAATATAGCATACCTTAAAACTATATATATATATATATATATATAGTGATGAGTGGGTAGAGTGATTACTGAAAGGTCTGTCTATGAAACTAGATTTGGGGTGCTATCCCCTCTCTCTCTCTCTCTCTATATATATATATATATATATATATATATATATATATATTAACAGGTAAAAGTCCATGGGTAAGTAATCCAAGTAGATCCTATTAATATAAAATATTAAAACTGATCAAAAAAAAAAAAAGAGAGCTCAATACAATTTTTAATATAGAGCATATAAGTGAATTACAAAAATGAAACACAAATTATCCCATTCAGATGGCCATTTTTGTCCATGGGAGATTCTCCCTGGTATATGTCAATGCAAAGACATATGTTAAAGAAATGAATTCTAACATTTTTTTTAAGAAATTTGAAAAATAAAATTTAAGGAACGCAGGAAGGAAGAAAAGGAGGAAAAAGAAGAAAAAAGAGGAACAAACAACATACAAGAGAAAGAGAGACAAAGAAACTTAGGGTGGGAGTGTGGACAAGTCAGACAAGTCTACACAGAAAAACAGACAGTTGAAGATGAACAAAGACCTAAATTTAATTTATTAACTCTTGTACAAATGATAAAAAATTCTCATAAAAAAATTCTCATAAAAAAAGAAACATAAAAGTTAAGAAAAAGAGGAGGTTAAAAAATGATAGGTAAAAGAAAACATGAATTTAAAATTAATATTATTATACAATTATGGTATAAAAAAATTTTTGATTATAAAAAAAATTTTAATACTAATAACTCATCATAATTTATTATATATTTATATCAAATTATTATTAGGAAAATTTATTATTAAGATAAATCTATACGCTTACTGAATTGTAAATATTAATTACTTAATACTTATATATTTAGTTTAATGTAATTATATAATCTTAATAACTAAATTTATAAAATTAATATTAATCCATTCAATAGTATATATTTAATTATATAGTAAAAAAATAGGTAAGTAAATTATTAATTTATAGTAATTTAAAATTTTAAATTCTATTAATTATAATAAATCTTAATATATTATATAATTATATTATATTCCTAATATTTAAATACTGAGTTTATAATTTTATTATTTATATCATACTTATATTAATCATTTTAATATTCTATTAAGGATTATATCTAAAATTCGTTATTATAAAACAGAATTTAATATTATAATAAACAAAATTTTTGGTATTTTTTGTTATCAAGAAAAACTTGAATATAAGCATTAATAATAAGATGAAGGAAGAATTTAAAACAATTAAATAAATAAAGCTTAAAATAAAATTTAGTAATATAAGGGAAAAAAATTTTAAGTCGATAAAACAAGTCATAACTTAGATTAAAACATATTAAACTTCAAAATTAAATAGATAAATTTTAGAATGAAATATCAAGTACCAGATAGAATAAAAGAATAATAAAAGTTCCATGAATAATGATAGATTAAATTAAATAATTAAACAGAAAAATTTTATTTATATTAAATCATAACTTATAAATTAAAATTAATTAGACTGAAGCATATAAGAAATTTTATAAAATAATAATATGATACTAAGTATAGGATATTAATTATAGGATATTAATTATAGGATATACGACTTCAAAAATAGGATATTAAATAACTTATAGGACAAGAAATAAGCAAAGATTTTCAAAGGATGAGAAAACAGAAAAATTACTCAAAAATTTTTTAAAACAATTTTAAATAACAAAAGGTGTATGAGATGTAGAAAAAGTATAAGAAACCAATTAAATAAAAAACAAAAGATAGTGGTTGAAAATATAGAAAAATAGCTATAAAAAACCTTATCAATAGGGGTGATTTTTATACAATCTTACTTATTATAAAATGCAGATTGTGTGTGTGTGTCTGTACGTTTATATATTGGATCGGATTTCCTACATTTTCAACCGGTTTCAACAAAACTTCACAGAACTACGTAAAATTACCTTGTGGTGGTTCTAACAGCGCCAAAAATTGGAAAAATCCAATTGTTTTTGCACAAAATCAATTTGAAAACACGATTAAGAGGCATCATGAGGATGAAAGGGAGACAACTCATATCGAGTTATACTTATTATAAAACCTAGGTTGTTTGTGTGTGTGTGTGTTCGTTTATATATGGGATCAGATTTCCTACATTTTTCAACCGATTTCAACAAAACTTCACTTTTTTTTTTTTTTTTTTTTTTTGGCAGGTAGTGTTTTTTATTGTCTTGCACACTTTTTCTTTATTTTTACATTCAGAATGCTTTAAAAATTCCATTTACAAGACAATTGTTTATAATAAAATTCTATTCAATCAGTAGACTTATAACGATTAAAAACAATGTTTTCGTTTGAGTTTGGGTTTGGGTTTGACCAATTCTTAAAAACTAATTAAGACATGCGTGTCTGTCAACCTTAAACAATAATTTTTGTCAATTTTATTTTTCAGTCTTTATGATGGTCGATACTTGATCTATCTCTTACTGTTACATCCCTGAGCAACGCCGGGCTCTACTGCTAGTCTATAATAATACTAATAAATCAAACAAGTATCATATTGGTTATAAATAAGTAAATCAAATTACATAAACATAAAAATAAAGAGGGGTCTCTATTTAGAAAATTACCAATATAAAAGAAATATGACGAGTTATAGTCAACAATAAAAAATAAAAAAATGTAAGGGAATTAAGAATCTAATAAACACAGTAACAAATATAAAAAAAAACCAATAGGAAGAGGAGTTAAAAAAGGAAAAACATTTAAATATAGAAGAAAATTTCACCTATAGAAAAAATTTTACATAAAGGAAAATTTCATATATAGAAAAAATTCACATATAAAAGATAAAGGAAAATGAAGAGTGAGGTAGAAATAATATTATAACAGTTGAAATTTTCTTCTATGGAAACCAATTCATTCATTTTATTTAGTAAAATATTTTGATTCTTAAATTTAATAATTCTAATTTTCTCCCCTAAACATAAATTGCATCTACTCTTAAAGTTATTAGGAGTCTAAACAAAACCTATGAATTCATCAGTCAATTTGAGGGTTCAGGTCTTTCTCCTTCAATTCCCAAAATTTTTGGAAGAGAGCTGTTTGGTATTTCAGTCTTGGGTTGGAAAAAGAGTGTCTGTGATCTTTTTTTCTATTCCCCTACAGAAATCCCAATATAAACCTGGTAGTTTGATCTATCTTGATTGGGGGTAAATGTATATTTTGTTAAATTCAACTGAAAAGGTTTGTCTGTTATTTATTGTATTTTTTTCAATTTTAAAATAAGTTGTTGTGCTTCTAAATCAAAACAGTGGATAAACAGTCCAAAGTTATATTTTTGTTCTTAGTCATTATCAAGAACTGAATGTTGTTAGTATGGTACATTAGAAGCTATTATTATAAAAAAAAAACAACCCATATTAAAAAAAATATCTTTCACCATAGGAGACAGTATTTTAAAGTGTGTATAAAATAATAATAACTAGAAAGTCCTGTGAAAATTTCATTTTTCCTATTTGAATTTTCTGATGAATCTTAATTCTTCACTTCTTTCATTCCTATGTCTTGTTTTTCTATGCAATCAAAATGGAATAGTCAATTATTTGTGAGGTTTTAGCAGGAGACATTAAACACATGTATTTTCCCTTCTCTCAAGCCAAATCCCCATCTTACAAACATTTCTCTTAATAATTTTAAAAGAATTCATAAGATGATGTTATTTTATTTATGGTAACTGTTCTTTGGAGATTGCCTTACTCAGTTTCCATCATTCAATGCTGTGCACCTGAAAAATGGAGCTTTTATTGTGGTTGCCATAACTACTTTGCTTTTTGACTGGGATCAAAGTGTAGTATCTGCTCTTGTACAAATAAAATACATTTCATCTCTCAGTTGTTTCTCTGTCTGTAGACAGAGCACAACTGAAAATATAATTGAGAGGTGCCCAGCAGTACCTCTCTCATTGTACTAAAGAGGGGATATCGGTAGTAATACCAATGCCAGTGCAACACAGTTGTGTGGGCTGGGCTATTTTTGGACCTGGCCATGGTGCACACTCTCAGGTTCCCTACATTAAAGTAACCTTGTATCACATCCTGTCAGCATGGGGCGACAAGAAAATATAATCACTTCTCAGCCTTTCGTGGTATCTGCTTGTATCAGCTTAATGTGATACTCACACTCTCTCTCTACTACTACTACCTTACCTTCCTTCTTTCTTTCTTTCATTTTCTCACTGAAACCATGTGATCAAAACGTGAAATAGTCTATTATTTATGAGGTATTGATAGGGAGTAACAGTGTGTGAGCTAATGAAGAGAGGGACAAGCACAATTATAATAGGATAAAATGCATAAAATATTAGGTTGGTGCAAAAATAATGACGTAATAATGTCGTTTTTTGACGTATTTTTTAACGTCAAAAAACGACATTATTACGTCATTATTTTTGCACCAACCTAATATTTGATATATACTTTTCTGGTACAATGAAGCTCTGTAAAACCGTTTTACACATAACCTCAGTTATATGATACATGTATAATTTTACTTAAATTTAAATTGTAGCATTTAGGAAATTCCAGCAATATAATCAACAAAATGTTTTTTTACCATACAGATAACATCCAGTTATTGATAATGGTTGAGATGGTCTAAAGTACTTGAGCAAAACAATACTTGGGTACATTGTCCAAAGTTTATAAAAAATTAGAAAAGAAAAGAAAAAAAAAGAAGTTAAACAAACTGACCTTGTCAGCTGAATTAAATGAAACTTGTTTAAATTAGTTATTGCGAGGGGCAGATCCAGTGGGTTGCATATAGGGAGCAAGCCCCCACCCTAAAATTAATGAGAAATTTTGTGAAATCAGGCTCATCCTTGAAGTTTATAAAAAATTGAATGAGGAATTCAATGAGTGAAGACAGATTTAATGTGCTTGTTATTTTGTATATTCACAAAGACATTCAATTAGACTATGATAAAATCATGAACTTCTATGCAAATAAGATTCCACGAAAATTGACTTTACTAAAACCCTCTTTCATAAATGCTATATAATCACACTTTGAATCTAAAAATTTGAATTTATCATTTTATATGCTCTCTACTCATTTTTATAGCCTAATATATATGATCACAAAATTGAAAATTCTGATTTGAGATTTTTACTGAGGAACATTCACCTGCTAACTGAAAATGCTGGATCCCCACCTGATTGCCTATATATATATATATATATATATATATATAGTGGGAGAAACAAATATTTGTAAACATACAAATTTTTACTTTATTGTATTTACAACTAATGAATAAACACACTTTTTATATAATTAACTATATACAGATGCATAATAACTAAATATGCATAGAAAACAGAAAAAATTGATCTAACAGAAATAAATCCCATTTATCCATTTTAATGGGTGAAAAAAGTATTTGCACAATGCAAATTTCAGATTTTAAACCTCCTTAAGTTGTTTTAATACTCTAGATTATTCAAGTGGAATATTCTAAAATGTTCCAATAATGTTATCAGTAGTTATTTTTAGCATAAAAAATACAAACGGAACATTCTGTAATTGATATTTGTGCAAGAAGGTTATCATCATGGCAAGTGGTAAAGAATTGACAAATTTGCAAAAAGAACTGATTGTTAAGCTCTGGAAAGAAAGTAAAAATTGCAGGAAAATCTCAGGCAACCTGAATATTCCATTTACTACCATTAGTTCATTCAATGCAAGGTATACAAAACTCAAAACTTTTGAAAACTAAAGAAAATCAGGTGTTCCACAGAAGATTTCAAGATCTACAAGGAAATTAATGCATCAAATTAAACAAAATCTAATGGTTACTCATCAAGAGTTGCTTGATGACTTGTTTTCATCAGGAATCTGTATCATAAAATGAGCAATAAGCAATAAAATTCATAGAAACAATCTAAAGTCATGCACCCTGTCAGAAAAATCCAATGCTCTTGGAAAACATTTTCAAGTATAGTCAGAAGGGTTAAATTACTATGATATAACAACTAACTACAAATATCAATAGTCACCGATAAAGGAACACACGTGAAGAGGCTGCAAATGTCAAATGAACACATAAATCCATCAGTGGCATCACAATTCCAAATAAAATGGGAAAAAGTAAAAGAATCCTTAATACAAAAGGAACTATAATGCTGCAACACTGGTTGCAACATTATAGCCAGCCACTTTGCGATTTCATGCTGCGTAGACCCAATCATCAATAATATGGGTCTCAACGGGACACCCTCCTTATGAATCTTGGGTAATCCATCCAGACATGGATGCAGAGCCAGACGGTCTCAATTCCTCCGCCATTTTAGGAGAAAGAACACCACTTTTTACCTATTTGACAAGACGTTTCTTAAATCGAATTTCAGAAGTCAGTCAGAAAACTCCAATGCTCTTGAAAAGACATAGAGATGCCAAGTTGCATTTGTTTGTGAACATAAGGATAAGGAAAAATTGTATTGGGAAAGAAGAGGATTATGAATAGAGGAAAAACAAAATTGAGTTGTTTGGACGTAATTCAAGAAGTCATGTATGGAGGAAAGATGGCAATGCCTTCAAACAAAAGAATACAGTTCCACAGGTGAGAAGTGCAAGAAAAGAAACTGTTATCAAAGAACTTACAGTTGCATCTAGCTAATTGAACTGTACATTGATGAGACCCTGTTGCTAATCTAATACTGCACTTAAATTGCTAAAGTCTAGGTACCATAGAGCAAAGCTCATCAGAACAATTACCATCAAAGTATTTATAAAAAATCCAAAGGGAAGCTACTTTATAGCAAAGGGTAAATGACAGAAGTCAGGATGCCAGGCCAGGAGAAATAACATTGCAGATTCTTTGGATTTTATCAAGAATCTCTAAGTATATATAGCAGGAGCATCTGACCATATGTAGTAGTAATATTTGAAACATGGATGAATGAAAGACTTATAAATATGTAAGAAATATGGAGAGAAAAATTGTATAGCATGATACAGTGAACCATCTTTCCTAGCAACAGGCCTAGCAATTGATTCAATATAATCTTTCCACTTCAGCAGAGAATGTTAGCCTGAGAAGGCGCAATGAGTTGCTTTCCTAGAGGTTAGCATAAGCCATGCTGATGGAAGGCAGAAAGGGATCTCTCAGATGATTAATAGAAAGCAGTTTTGTCTTTAAGGGGTTAAAATGAACAAGCCATTGTCCGAGTTTACAGCAAATTTTAGGTCACTTTTGAGATCAGCTGATTAGCATATCAAACTGATCAGATTTACTATTTGTTCCCACTTTTTCTCAACTTTATGCTGATAAAACAACTATTTATTACTATCATAAGATTGACTGGTTCATTAAGGTCAAATTGGCAACTGATCTAAAAATGACCAATAATCTGTTAACTTTTGTTAATTTTAATGCCTCCAAAAGGAAAATGCTCTCTTTTAATTGCTTGAGAGAACCTTTCTGCATTCCATCAACATTGCTGATGCTAACCTCCAAGAGAGTGACTTCTTGCAATTTCTGGGGCTAATCATTTCCATTGACATGAAGTGGAAAGATTATATTGAATGAATTGCTAGATTTACTGCTAGAAAAGTTGGTTCACTGTGTCATGCCAGACAGTTTTTCTCATCAGAATTTATTTTACACATTTGTAAGTCTTGTATGTATGGAACTTTACTTAAAATCTTCCCAAGAGAGATGTTTTAATATGACCAATATATATTGATTGTATTTTTTATTATTACTCATATCATTTGTCCATACATTGAATATTGCTGTCATATCTGCTCTGGAAATTCTTGATAAAATACAAAAAAAGATTTGCAATCACTTTCCTACCACCATAATATATCTTCACTTTGCATTTTCTATAAATATTTTTATGGTAATTGTTCTGAACAGCTTTCTCCTTTGGTACCTAGATGTTATGAATTTAAGCACAGTACTAGATTGGTGGCAATCCCTCATCATTTTACAGTTGAAATTGAATTGAGTTGAATTGTGCAAATACTTTTTTCACCCATTAAAATGGATAAATGGGATTTATTTCTGTTAGATCAATTTTTTCTGTTGTCTATGCATATTTAGTTATTATGCATCTGTGTATAGTTAATTATATGAAAAGTGTGTTTATTCATTAGTTGTAAATACAATAAAGGAAAAATTTGTATGTTATATGTTGTGTAGGTCTGATATCTGCCCGCTGTCATTCTAAGATGTCTAGCAGTTTTCAGAATAAGTTAAAACATCTTATCTCTAAGAGATTTGGCTGTAAGGTTGAACCAAATGCTACAAATGTAGTTAATTTGTCCTCTTATTCTCCTTCAGAGATTGAGCTTGCTATATTGGTCCACAGCCTAGACTTTAGAATTCCTTTTACTTCTATTGATAGGGAAAAACATTTTTCTGAATTTGAAGTATTTTATGCTCAACTCTCGAAGCTTCAACCTGTGTCTGGTGATAAATCTAGCGACTTTCTAGCCAAATTGAATGATTTGGCTCATTCTTATGCTAGTTCTCCTATTTGTTTCTCTGAATCACAATAGAGAATTGAACACCATAGGGTTATTAGATCCCTTAAGAATAACCATTCTTTGGTCATTACAAAACTGGATAAGGAATCTGGTGTTGTCATCATAGACTGCCATGATTACATTAATGAAATGCTAAGTATACTTAATGATCCTTCCAAGTTTCAACGTCTTGGTTCCATTGACACTCATGACTCTACACTGACTTCTGAAATTCGATTTAAGAAACGTCTTGTCAAATAGGTAAAAAGTGGTGTTCTTTCTCCTAAAATGGCGGAGGAATTGAGACCGTCTGGCTCTGCGTCCATGTCTGTATGGATTACCCAAGATTCATAAGGAGGGTGTCCCGTTGAGACCCATATTATTGATGATTGGGTCTACGCAGCATGAAATCGCAAAGTGGCTGGCTATAATGTTGCAACCAGTGTTGCAGCATTATAGTTCCTTTTGTATTAAGGATTCTTTTACTTTTTCCCATTTTATTTGGAATTGTGATGCCACTGATGGATTTATGTGTTCATTTGACATTTGCAGCCTCTTCACGTGTGTTCCTTTATCGGTGACTATTGATATTTGTAGTTAGTTGTTATATCATAGTAATTTAACCCTTCTGACTATACCTGAAGATGTTTTTGTTGAACTCTTGAAATTTGCCACCATGTCTGTCGATTTTAGTTTTGATAATATTATGTATCATCAGATTGATGGTGTAGCAATGGGTTCCCCTTTGGGTCCTGTTTTGGTGAATATTTTTGTGTGATTTTACAAGGGAAGCCTTCTTTTAGGTTCTTCCTGGCCCAAGGTTTACTTTCATTATGTGGATGACACTTTTTGTTTGTTTAACCATGAATCGGAAGTTGATCAATTTTTCTCTCTACTCAATGGTGTTCATCCTGCCCTTAAATTTATGGTAGATAAGGAGGTCAATGGTTCATTGCTCTTCTTAGATGTTCTGGTTCACAGAACACCGTCCTTGTTTATTACTTCAGTGTCTAAGAAGTCTACTTTTACGGGTCTCTATACTCGATGGGACACTTTTTGTCCTAAACAACAAAAGATTAATTTGATTAGGACTTTGACCCATAGGGTTTTAATGATTTGTTCAGATAATACATTGAAAGAGGAAATTAGTTGTTTAACTAGTATCCTTGTGAACAATGGTTATCTGTTGGATATTGTTAAATCGGTTATTCGGGATAAGACTGCCAGGTTTAATAAAATTAAACTTGCTACGGCTGGTAAATGTCCGGTCTATCTTCATTTACCATGGTTGGGTAGAGTTAGTGAGTCTTTTGCCAAGCGGATTTCATTTCATTCCCATGAGTGTTATTATGCAGCCAACGTTCATGTTGTTTTTCAAACAAATTCTGTCCTTTCATCTGTGTGTAAAGACGTTCTACTCTGCACCACCATATTAATTCCATTATTTATTATTTTAAATGTAGTTGTGGACTCGACTACATAGGTAGAATGACACAGTGTTTAGATGTTAGGATTAAACAGCACGTGCCTGCTAAAATACTTAACAAAAATTTTTCGTTTGGTGATACCATTTGAAATACATACAGGCTTTCTATAGCTGATCATTTGATAGTCTGACCCGTGCTATGGATTTTAGTGTGAGCTGATTCTCTGTTCTGGCCAGAGCACATTCATTGTTCCATCTGAAGGTGTTGGAGACATTGTCATCAGGTTCAGGTGACCCGCTCTTTGTAAACAAAGAGACTGTTTGCTTGTGCTTGCAGTGCTGTGTTTTTAGCATCTTTGGTGTTATAACTTTTATTATTATATTTTTTCCCTGTCCATTCATTTACGTCTTCTGCGACAGAAATTTTTCTAATAATTTGTTCCCCCGTTTACAGTTCTGATAAGAGGTGACGAAACTGGTCGACTTGTGTTCGTGTTTTTGTTTTAAAATTTATCATGGCCTATAGTAAAAAAAATTCCTTCCCTTTAATGCTATATACACACATATATATATATATATTATATATATATATATATATACATACATACATTATATATATATACATACATATATGCATACACATATATATATATGTACATATACATATATATTATATTAATATTATATATGTACATTCAACACAACCATCACTTGATAAGACACCAGAAGTGTTGAAACAAAATGGCTATTTTTGTAGTGATTTTATAACATATTTACAAGTTTTGAATAAAATATATTTCCTCTATTCTGTATTGAGCACTTTTTTAAGAATAGTATTTTTGGGTTATATATATATATATGTGTGTGTGTGTGTGTGTGTGTGTGTGTGTGTATTTAGGCTGCATATTTTAATTCAAACGGGTTTGGTTAAATTTAGACATATCATGTCGATTAGCTTTTATTTTAATCCTTTCAAGTTTGTATCTTGATTTTTTGATAGATTTAGAAAAATGAGTAAGAAAAATACCAAAATTTTCTTTTGAATAGTTTTTATTTTCCCAAGTACTTTCAATTTCATCTGGGACCATAACTTGAAAGGATCACAACGAAAAATAAACAACATGATATGTCTAAATTATTTAGCCAAACCTCTCTCTCTCTCTATATATATATATATACACACACACACACACACACACACACACACTTTCCTAGTTCATCTATTTATACTTATATTATGTCATGCATATTTTCAGGTTGTTTCCCCATCCGTTATAATTTGATGTTACTGGGATTTCTTGCTGCTGTTGTTGCTTACAGTATTCGTATTGACCTCAGTATTGCCATGGTTGCAATGGTGAATCAGACATTTGTTGAGAATTTTAAGACCAATAAGAGTGATGATTTCAAGAGTTTCTGTCCAAGCCCTTACAACAAGAGTTCAAACCATAAAAACAATTCTCTGGTAAGTTATTTCTTATTCATTGTGATTTCCAATATTTTATTTTTTATGACATATATTGAAATGCTATCTACATCTATAAAACAGAAGATGTGTGTGTGTGTACTATTTATGCACATCCACATTTCTCACCTGATTTTGATGAAATTGTACACACATGTTGCAACTTTACCAGGTAGGTGAAGACCAACTTTTCAATTTCCAGATCACCCATGTCTGGCAGAAAAATCGATAAAACTGAAGGTGGGTATGACTTTTTGCAAAAACCAAGGCAAAGTTCCACATGAACAAAATTTTTACTGGATGAGCTGATGTTCTTTGCACTTAATGCAAAACATCAGCTCATTTTATAAGGTTTATGTAGAGTACTTGATAGTTTTCTGCAACATTGGTTTCACACAAAAAATTGTGAAAAACTGAAAAAAAAAATTGGGTTTTTCATACTACTTACAATAAAAACTTAAATAACTTCCTCATTTTTTATTTGATTTTCTGAAAACATATTGCAAAAAATTTGCCATCATGCAAAATATAAGATAGTGTGGTTTTAGTTCTGCTTGTTTCTCCACATATAACAAAAAATAACAAAACTGCTCAAAAAGCCCATTTTTTTGGCTACAACTCCCTGGTTTTTTATCTGATGCTTTCCAAATTGGCCATGTAAATTACATATGACACACAAATTATCTTGCATGAATGTTTGGTTTAGATTATTTCAGTTGAGTGAACAAAATCAGCAACAAGCCAATAGTTTCTTCATATGATTCCATCCTAAATTGGCATTCAAACAACCTTTGATGCAAAGATTGTTTGAGAAGGATTATTGAAGCATTAAATAAGAAAACTCCTGAAGAACCTCTTATCAACCCCAGCTTTACAGTAAACTTGCAAAGAAGGAGAGGAGGCATTCATGCATTTGCACTTAAATCAATCTCTGATGCTTGAACCGTTTTTGTTTGATTATTAAATTTGTGAAAAATGCCATACTATTTGAAAGTTATTATGGCCATAGGAAATTTACTGAATATCTAAAACATTAAAACAATTTAACCTCAAGCAACAACCACACAAGAAGGTTTTATCAATGGAATTCCTTTATTAAGAACAATGAAATATTTTCAAAGGACATACTGCAAAAAAAAAATGAGGTGGGGGTGTAGCTTAGTATACCATCGGCTGATGGAATCAGGCAGACATTCTAGACGGGGTGTGGTTATATAATTGCAGCCATGTGCACCCAAGCAACACCAGGTACTTCAGCTAGTAATTAATATTATTCTGTGATTATTTGGGCTAGTATCATCATCTTTGTTGTTTTTGTTACAGCATTCCAATTGTAACCAATTGTTAAGATAATACTAGTCCAAATAATTTGTGGAATAATTAAAACAAATCAACACTTCAGACAAATAATTAGTATCCTTTGTTTGTTCCGCATGAAAAGAATACAAATTACTTTTTTTACTTGTTTCTAATTATTTTTTTTATCAGGAGGCTAGAGCAACCATATTTAAAGATATTTTTGTAGGAATTTTTTATGTTCATTTTATTATCAAAATATTATAACTGCTCCATATAGTTTTATCACATTTTGAAGAGAAGATGAAAATAAATTCTAGTGACAATTACATCTTTACATAGAATAAAACAGACTTAAATTTTTAAATTTGTTAAAATAAAAAAAGAAATAACTATTAATACTTATGTACACATATCTACATATATTAATTCACCAACACACAAAGGAAATTAAACTGAAGTTTAGATATTGAAAAGAATATTCAGGAAATAACTAAAAAATTCATATATATTACTTTGAGTTACAAATAATTTCCATTTTTCAACTTTACTCTTCAAAAAAGAAAGTACAATTACTTTTTATTCAAATATATATATTCACCATTATATGCAGTGATTTGTTTGTCACTTCAATACCTTTTGAGTAGAATTCCACAGGTTTTGATGTGAAAAAAATTTCACCTCTTGAATCTTGTCATTAGAGAAAGTTTTCTCCATCAAAGTGTCTTGCAACAATTGAAAAATTTTATAATCAGTTGATGCAAGTCAGGTGAATATGGCAGGTAGGGTAGAATAGGTCAACCAAGTTCCAAATTTTTTTCCTGTGTTATTTTTGCTGTATGAGGCCTGGTGTTGTTGTGGAGGAGAACAACATTTTTCAGCAGAGCAGTTTTCAACCAAATTTTTATGGATATTTTGTAGGTAATGGACATATAAATGTGCATTTAGTATTTCATTTTGTTTTAAGTAATCTCAAATTCCATTTTAGTTTGTTTGGTTCACTTACACACAAATACTCATGGTATGAAATTCATCTCTTCTTCCCCCAGCTATGGGTTGAATAACAGGACAGACTTGGTTGTTTAGCCTTGGTTGGCAACCAGTCTATGGCAGAAAGGAATGGCAACCTACTGCGGGAAAAAGTCTGCCTCGTCAGTCATGTATCGAAAGATACATGATCACCCAAGCATGTATCACATATGGCACTTAACTGAGTGAAATAAATAATACCCCAACAATGCCTACAAGCACAGACCTTTTTTCCATGGAGCTCAGCTCCTGGGGTTGGTTGTGGAGAGTTATCATTCTTTTCCATTGGACAGTGTTGTATATAACCCATTTTTTATTATCTGGTATGATATATTTAAGAAGCAGTTAGGATAATACAGTCATCATTACAATTGGTTTTCAAAAAGGGAAATTACTTATGACTCAACCTAATATAAGAATATATCAATAAGTTTGTAGGCTGACATGTAATTATTAACATAATTTAAATCTGAAATTTTCATTGAATAATATTTGATCTATGTGATAAATATTAATCACTGAAATAAGTACCTTGACAAACAACAAAATTATGTCAAAAATAAATATTTGTCGTGTAAAATAAATGCTTCTTTATCTGTGGAATTATCGATATGCTTATGTAGTTTGGTTCCAGACAGCAAATTTATTGAGGATAATATTTTGTTGCTAGTTTACTATGACAAATGAAAAAAAAAAGTAGTGTCACAGGTCAATCAGGTTTTACTTATTAGGTTTCCTCTTCACAAATAACAGTCTTTTATTCAGAACAGCATTTTGACAAACTGAGTTCATATCTGGTTACAGCCTTTAATGTCTCTCTTAAAGAAACACTCCTTGCTATTTTGTCAGTAATCAGTTTTATAAGTATATTTGATAACTAACTCAAAAAAAGCACTGATGTTGTTTTAAAAAAAAAAAATCTGTGTCTTGCTTACAGAATGCTGTCTGAAAACTCAAGTTAGGATCATTCTTTTTTTTTTTTTTGAAATAGCAGCAGGTCAAGAGAGAAGTTATCCAACCACCAAAAAAAGCATGACCTGCTGTTATATATATCTTAAAATATTTGAATTAATGTTAGCCACAACAACTCTTATTCAAAAACAATCATTCTTAAGAAAATCTGAATTCTATAAGATTGTTAACTATTTCTGGTTTCAGAAAAGCAATTTTTCACTTTTATGGTCACCTGAACTGACCGGATAAGTGCATTATTTTGTGAATGATATATATGAGTGTGGATCAATAATACATATTTACTGACCTGTGATCTGAAATTTTCATTGTGTAATGTTTGATGTATAGGATTAATATTAACTAGTTTTAATCTGTGAAAAATTTGCGGTTTCCTATTTTAATATTCTGATGAATCTTAATTTGTAAGTTAATGATTGATTAAGCTCATGACAAGTTCTACGACAATAACCTATCTGTAGAAATTCCCCTATTGCATTGTTAAATATTTCAGCTTAACAACTTTAACAAAATATTGCAATAACAATCATAAATATGAATGCTGATCGTTATTTTAAGTGGGTACAAATGTAAACATTTGAAATTGACGACTTTTTCATTTCACTGAAACAGCCATTAAATCTCTCTTTCTTTCTTTCATTTATTCATTTTCTATCTGAAACCAAGTTGTGTCTTTTCCCCTCTTTTTATGTGATCAAAACAAAATAGTCCGTTATTTATGAGCTACTGGCAGGGCATAATAGTCATATGAACTAATGAATGAAGGACAAGAACAATTTTAATAGGATATTCACTACTGAATTAAAAGCACAGACAAGGAAGGAGAGTGTTGAAAAGTAAATATCTGTGGTGTAACATACATATTTTTTTTTTTTCATCATCAGTCTATAGACTTAATAATTTACCTATTGTCACATACAGGGATGATAGAAACAAAGTGAAATTACTCCACATTAAACCTGAACTTGTGACATATTTACTCTTGTGAGGACATGCTCCCAAATGATTATTAATATGCAAACTAAAACTATTGGTAACGTTCCATTGGGCTTAGGGTGGAAAGATAAATTATATGAGGCTGTTTGCTGAAAATCTGAAGCAACACAAAGATGTGCTAAACTCGACAGCTATTCTATTCAAACTCCTGCTTGATCTATTTGCTCCCACCATTTCCTAGTGGGACCAGAAGTGCTTACAAATTATAATCATAATCATCAACATTACTGATGTTATAAAACAGTTAAAAGTTTCAGAGAAAACAAAGATTCTTGTCACTTTGTCTTTTACCACCTAACTTTTGCCTTTTATTTTCTTCTAATTTGCTAAATGGTTTATTGTATGACTGATACTTGCCCAGTAATTAATCAATCATGTACAACATAGACATCCATGCACCTATACAATGTTATAGTAGCATTTTTTCAATACTAAAACCACATTCATTACAAAAGCAGCATGCCAAACTATTTTTGCTATGAGCAGATTATTTAAATCAAAAGAAATAAACAGTGTATATCAAAAGGATGACTATAAAGCCATTCTCTTTCTCTATTTTTAACTTCCTTTAAAAAGGAAGTTACAACAGCACAAGGCCATGTTTTATGAGAATGGCCCTCCATTGTTTGTTAAACCAGGAAAGACCCCCGTCCCATTGTTTATTAAAACTGGAAATTCCTCCCATTGTTTCTTAAGACAAGAAAGTCCCCCTCCTATATCTTTAGAATTTGGTTAATTGCATATTATCCTGGCAATATTTCTTTTACTTTTCTTTCTTCTGTTATTCAGTTATTAGGTTGATGCAAAATTTGGAGGCATTTATCATTTTATTCATGTAAATTCATAATATCATTATTCAGTTATCAAAGTATTTTTACTGGCTTATACTCTTTTTTTGTCATTATTATGCTTGCTATCTTAAACGAACAATACTAACTCTGAGTACTTCAAGGTATTGTTCCTAAAAGAACAATACTATCTTTGATTGTCCGGATTTATGCTTTAATCCATATTTACAGGGACTTATTTTCCATGAAAACAGAAAAACAGATGGAAAAATGGAATGGATTACTGTGATACTATGTGATACTGGTAAAGGAAAAGGTTAATTTAATATATTAACTGGAACAGGCAGAGTGGGTTAAAAGTATGGGATAACATAGAAGGAAGAAAAGACAAACCTGAAAATGATTACTTTATTGGTTTTAGGAAAAGATTTTATTAGGGGCCATGTGGAAGGCTTCAATCCATGAGGACCAAGAAATAATAGTGAAAGTACATTCAAGGTCAGTTAGGAATGTTGCAAATGAAAGCATGAATTGAAAAATTGATATATGTCCCTCTAATTAAAGTGGAAGTTATGAAAACATGTCTCTTGATTACCAGACAGAAGAAAGGGTCAATTGAGTTACAATGTTTGGTAATTTTGAAGATGAAGGCAGAATTGGGAAACTGATTTATGGCAATCTGTCAAAGAGTGAAAATAGCTTTGCCGATATTGGAAATGTAAACAAATTGAAAAATAGGAAGAAGAAAATGAGATAAGAAACAGACCTGTAAGGTTCATGAGTACAATTAAGCAAAAAGATATGAAGACAAGTTTTGCTAATAGCGGGTCAGGAAATAGCTGGTAAATCTCTGCTTGCATAAACAAGACCAGGGGCTGAGAAATTTCATTGTTGAAAATTAAGGTAATTACAATTAATAATTAAAAGTATGAACCTCCCTTTCACCCACTTGGTTTAAAAATCAGATTTGTCAAAGAAACAGCTGAAGCAGCAGGCTTAGATGAGATACTAAGAGAGGAGGAGGAAGGAGAAATTACCTCCACCCATTTGAAAGTAATAGTGCGAAGCATAAATAAGAAAAGGAATGAATTTTAATGGTGAGCTGAGACCTGCAAGCACCAACAGTAGAGTGAATGGCTCTCCCAAATTTGGAAAGATAATTAGTATCATGAACCAGACAACAAAGAACTCTTGTTCAAATCAATATAGAAATTTGAGGAATCACCAGATTCCAAAATACCCTCAACCCCCACTCCAGTCTTGTGTCAAAGTCAATATAAGCAGAGCGCTTAGGCAAATGCAGGGAGACAAACAGACAAGCAGCGAAGAAGAAAGGTGCTGCTGAAATCCACATGACTTGCTGCCAAGAGAACCCCCAACTTTGAACCCTGTACCAAGAATTATCACCAATAGGCAAAGTGTCACTATAGAGACTTTAGTGGGAAAGGTTAATTTTGTTATACAAAGAACTACATAAACCAAATCGAAAATTAACCTGAGTAATCTTTTGTTTTTATTTTGTCTGCCAAAACATTTCTATTTTTTCCTTCATAACACAGCTTCACCATGTTTTGAACCAATGCTACGATTACTGATGATACTTGATCCCCACCAGCTATGTGATCAAGAAATACAACATGGGCAGAGCAAAATATGGACTGAGGTGGCCAGCAACCAACAACCCATTGACCAGTTACATTATCAACCAGTGTGGGATTGACCCAACAATCAACTCATCATTCTATGACACTGAGGACCAAGTTACCTGTTGGTATAGGTGGCATGTGGCAAGGGTCATATCATCTGGTCACTACTTGAAATGGAAACCACAATTTTGAAATGGAAATTTTTTTTTTATAACAATTTTGCTGCCATTTTTATTTGTTACTATGTTTGCTTTTCCTAACTCACTCGTCTGACAGACATCAAAGGATAATGCCAGTAATGTTTTAATACATCCCCTTTACTTACTGTCTCCTAGCAGTTTACAGTATTCAGGAACCAAGTTTTACGAAGTTGGCTTGACTTTGATTTTTTAAAAAATGGTTTGTCATTTTGTTTTATTCTTTATTTTTCTTATCACACATGGTGAAGGAGGTGAGGGCAGTTTGTCATTTCAGAAATCCAAATTTTATGAATTAGACTTTTTTCAACAATGTTATTTAATAATTTCAATAAAGTGATCAAACGATAATGTAGCTTTTTGTCTCTAGATGACTTTGTGGTGCTATTTTTATGTAGGTTTTGACACTTTCATTTAATTCTTTATTTAGGATTGTAGAATTCTTTGCAAGAGTTGTCCCAGAAACTCATCAAATTAGATTAAGGGCTGAAGTATGAGGTATGAAAGCCTATCAAGCTGGAGCAACTTTATCCATTGGGTGGATATTCCAGCTAGTAAAAGTTTTTATTTTTGTTTTAATAACATTTATATATTTTTTACACTTTCTCACTAAGTATTATATTGAAGCAAAAGAAATCTATACTGAAAGCAAGGAAAAAAATGGAATTCACTAAAACCCAAAACAGAATTAGGGAAATTTGAAACGGAAAATTGGTCTCATTACATATGATTGGATTTATGCTTGAGACCATACAGAAATGTCAGGTTTATGTTCGAGTCCATATACAGACATTGGTTAAATCCATGTGTGGAAGAACTTGATTCCAGTTCAATGATTGTTCCATTGTATTTTCTCTTCCAGTGTTTCATTCAAGCAAGCCAATTGCTTGCTGTAAGATTGTCCACTAACAATCTGACTAGATTCCAACAATTCATCATAAAAAATTCACTTTGGATCCCATAGAGAAACATAGCACTCTCTAGTTTGAAAAATATTGAGCAAGAAGAAAAGGAAAATTATTTAAACAGTGTCTGATTCTTATTTTTGTAAGTTTGTGCCAAACACATTTTCTAGCTTCTGAATTTTTCTTAAAGTCTATAAACAGAATATTAAAGTGGACATGATTGCATAAGTGCTAAAAGCTGAGTAAATGTCATAGACGTTTCTATGATTTTTCTAGCATTGTGCAGAAGACAGTGCTAGGAATTTGTGTGCAATCTTAGTTAATAAGATTGCACACACTGACTGACTGACAATGTTTTTAGATTTTTGTTATTTATGAATATTACTTTGCCTTTCACTACATTCTTTTTCAAAGTCATTCAACTGCAACTGCCAATTTTAATCAAGGCCATGACAGGAAATGACAATGCAACTATGAAATTGAAACACACTATCATTACAGAGTTGCCTGCAGTGGCAAGATAAACATTTCACTTGGTAAACTAAGTCACCTACAGAGTATTAAAAGTTTTAAATAATTTATGCGTTAATTTTTAATATCTTGTAATATTTTATTTCCTTATTTGTGCCTTTTTGTTTTTTAGATCACTGGGGACATTGACTGGACACCCCGCCAACAAGGAGTGGTTTTGGCTGCTTTCTTTGCTGGTTACTTCTGTTCTCAAATTCCTTGGGGTATTATTGTCCAAAGATTTGGTGGCAAGAAGACTGTTGGCTTTGGACTTCTTGTTTGTGGCATTTTGAGCATTGTAACTCCAGCTGCTGCAGAATACAGTTTTGTTTTGACTGTTATTGTTCGTGGTCTCATAGGTGTGACTCAGGTTATGTATAATGTCCTTTTTGCCTATTTCTTTTTTTTTTCATGTCTTGACAGAAATGTAAGTTAGTAAATATTCTTCTATCTGACCCACATACTAATAAGAGATGACAAAAATCTGAAAGAGAACTTAGAAATGTAAAAGGAAATAATGATTATGAAACATTAAATATTTTAAAAAGGGATACAAGATTTAATAATAGTGATTAAAATGGATATATGAAAACAAGAAAGAACAACAAAAAAGGTTTACAATACCATAAAATGGTAATATTGGAATGTACAAAACAATTAACAAAAACACCTTAACTGGTTTAATGATCCTCTCTCATCAGAGCTAGATTAAGAGAAAGAAATGTGCATTGCAACTAATGAAAAAACAATCAATGAATGAATGTTATATAATAAATATATAAATATCAAAAGCACATTATGTTAAACAGTTGCTCCTTCTGCTTACAGAGGAATGGCTGGTAGAACTTAATATAAATTGACTCTAAAAACTTAAGGTAAAAATTAGAGTGAGTCTTCCTCAGTACTGAGAACATGTTTTGGCAGTAGGACAGGGAAGATTGATAAATGCTTAATAAAAATTGTGTTTTTAAATATTGGCTGGTACATGTTGATTAAGCCTTGCTTTCAATCTGTGACCTGTTTTACCTTCCCACTGTATTAATTCTGTAATTTATCATTTCAAACATTAGTGTAACATACATTTCTTCTTCTTGATTGCACACTGATAAGTGAAAATCAATAAACTGGTTAAGATGTCTTTTCTGGTTTTTGTATTTCAATATTGCAACTTTATGGTAATGTAAGCTTTTTTCTTACTTAATTTTTATTATTCTTTCCTGTTTTAATTGACCACTTTAATCCTTATTATTAGATTTTGAGAAGCTATTCTTTTCCTTCTTTGAGAAGTGTCATTAACATTCCAAATTTTTGGGGGGCAACAACTGAACCCCTTTTCTAATTCTTAATGTTGTTAATCTAATGCTTCATCGGATCTATTTTTCAGCTCTTCTCAGGAGTATACGCTGTAAGAAAAAAAAATTTCTAGGAAAAATGTTTTTCCATTTTTAACAGATAGAAAATAGATCAGATAAAGCATTGTGTTAATATCAAGCACGCAAAGAAAGGGGTAAAATATAGTGACAGACCCATGAAGCTATAATCAACACTTTGCTTATATGATTGAAAATTGAAGATCTATTTTTAAAAACACTGGGCACTAGTTTTTGTTTTCTTTAATGTGTTTGGCTCTATATGACATGATATGCCAATACTAGAACTTCAGATATGACCATTTTATTGTATTTGATATGTTACAAAATGTTGCATTGTGGTTGTTTTTAAAAATTAGTGTAGAAAATAGCTTTATAAACTATTTTTCTGTACTTACCTTAACATTTAACAAGGTGACTACAGAAGAAATATATAACTAAGTAATATCTTGTGTGAAATTTGTCCAGTATAATAGATACTAATTTCAACTTTCTTTGTTACATAGCCACCATAGTGGGTCCCCTAGTGAAGACCGAATTCACTATCAATAGTTTAAAAGACTAAGCTGCTAAAAATAACTTACATTTAAGGGATTAGTTTCTCTAGTATTGTATACTAACACCACAACCCAGCATTTTTGTTGACCAAGTTCCTTTTCTTTGCTCTTTAGTGCTGCGTAGTCATTATTTTAAGAGATTTGTATATGTTGTGAAATGATGTTAATGAAATTATTGTAATTAATTTGATAAGTTTAGATACTTTTGTAGTTGCTTATTTCGCATATGGCATGTTTACATTATAATTTAGCATATTTCTTAAGTTCTCAAAATGTTTATATGACTTTTTCACTTTTTCCCCAGGCTGTGATGTAAATGCTGAAGTGGTTACCACTTTCAGAGCAGAAAATAGATTTATTTGAATAACTAAGCAATTTAATTATAAAAGCCATCAACAAAAAATTTCATATGTATAAAGATCTCAAGACTAGACAAGGAATGAATAACAAGACACAGTTATTTTTAAAAATTAAAATGCAAGTAATTTTTACACAGACTGACAATCCACTTTTATATATAATGAGATTTTGAGCAGATCCATAAATTCTGAGTTTTTATATATAACAGATAGACTTTTCAATATCATTTCTCATGTTACGTCTTATTAAAATTTGATTGAACTATTTTTAAATGCTTTGACATTTCTAAAAAGTTGTATCTTGAATTGTATTTTATTCTTTATTCCAGGGAAGTGTATATCCAGGTTTGATGTCATTAATAGGAAAATGGGTTCCTCTTGATGAAAGAAGTAAATTCTCTACTGTTATCAGCACAGGTAAAATAATTTTTAAGAACTGCTACTTTGTGGAACAGACTCCCAAGAGGATGCTTCCCTGATCACTACAATCTTAAACTCTTGAAGTCTAATGTCAACCATTATCTATCCTACATATCCTCAAAATTAGCACTTTTTCCATAGAACAACATCATTCAGTAACCATCTACCTTGGGGCTTAAAGCTACATCACATTGAAACACTGGCTTCTGTATGATCACCGAGGTTAAGCAACATCAAAGCTGATCAATACCTTGATGGGAGTCTCCTTGGGAATACCAGATGCTGTAAGCTTGGATGTGTGGGTGGTGTAAGAGATAATTGTTCAGAATTGTCAATCAGAGAGCCGAGTTCCAATTCCCGTTGGGTTTGTTATATTCACTTACATGCAAATATCCCTGAGAAAGGTCTCAATCTATGAGTTAATTAGTAAGGCTTGTATCACTAAAACATTATCTCAAAAAAAATTCTTACATTCTAAAAATATTCTCTGGCTTTAAATAATCTGCAAAGGGTTGATAAGCTATAGAAAACAAAACAAATCAATCAAATACCTCTACTTTGAGTGTCTCTTGGTCTTTTTATTGAGTGAACATTCAATAGTAAAAAAAAAAAAAAACATACCTGACCCACTGGCTTGGTTAATTGATGATGACACCTTAATGATCTAACGAGAAAATAAAATTATTCTTTGGATTGTACACTCACCTTAAATGATGTCAAGAGTTTCACTATTTTGTATATAATGCTATAATAATATGTCAGGACTCTTTGAAGAGTTAACTGTGTGAGTGTGTATATATTTCTAAATAAATTCCCAGTAAACATTGGACAACCACAACTAAGTTTCATGTATTTTCACACTATCATCAGTTAGTTGGTAACTGTTATTTGTGAAAATGGACACTATACCCACTTGGTAAGTTCAAAATATTACAAGGGTAGTTGATGTGTGCATATTATGCACACAGCGGAGTTACTTTATATTCTATTTAAATATATTAATCATAACTGAAACTTGCTTAGCATTACTCTAATTCTTTCTACTTGAACAACAAAAAAATTATTAACTTTTACTTAGGTTCCAGTTACTCACTCAGCAATGATATCAAGAATATTGCTTAACTTTACTAATCAAATCAGAGCAAGATTTATAGGTGTATTGTAGTCAAAGCAGATTTGAATTTATGCTGAGTCTGCTTGCCATCATTTATTAGGTTGGTGCAAAAATAATGACGTAATAATGTCGTTTTTTGACGTTAAAAATAAAAAATCTGATGTTGATGATGATAATAACTTTGACCGAGTTACTCATTATAAGATATAATTACACAAATTAGAGTTTTGTTTATTTGAAATGTTTTTTTTCTCTTTTCAGGTGGTTCAGGCGGGGTCATTGCTTCAACCTACCTAACAGCCTTATTCAGTGAACATGATTACCTGGGTGGTTGGCGCACTGCTTTTTATATATTTGGTATGTGAATACAACTGTTTTACAATGAACTAAGTTTTGTGACTGAATAAGAATTATTCACTACAGTCTTGAGATCTGACATGTCAATAAACAAATGTTTTCTTCTTCTATCTCTATTTGTTTTTTCTTTGTTTTCTGGTGATTTTGTTTGGCTGATAAGCTTTTTTTTCTGTTTGTATAAACAGAAGTTTAACAAAAAGAGATAATGTAGTTATTTCTATCATTACATTACACCATATTCTGCTGGTAACATGTGTATTAATTCTTGAACATTGATAATCCTAATTTTCATTGCACAATATACAGATTGTATTGCTCAAACAAATTTTACATTAAAAATTGTAGTATTCAGTATTTAACCATCATTTTTTTCATCTCACTAGAAATATTTAGTACAAACAATTATACCACAAATGTCATGTGTCAAAATGTGTCAACAAGTAGTTAGGTATATGAAACAGTTCAAGAAAAATTGGATTGGCCCCCAACCACCAAGTTTTAGGATACAGGAAAATGCAAAAGAAATAATAAGTTGGGCATTGTAACAATGGGAACAATTTTGCTTTGGGTAAATATATGTGTGTGTGTGAAAATATATAGAAAATAGGAAAGAACTGGTTAGGTAAATAATCCAAAGTTCTTTAGTATTTTTGTTATTATTTTAAAAAAATACACACACACTGCCATGTGAGGGTTTTTTTTTTTTGATACAATGTTACAGGTTGAATTTGACTTGTACAAAGACATCTGAGTTCGCTTCAAATTATTATTACATAGGAACAGCTTAATGTGAGCTATGATTTAGAAACATCAAAATCCAGCAGGTACAAAAATTTAAATATCTGGAAAGTGTATTAACTGATTATGGAAAATATGACCAAAATCTGAAGGTGCATTGGAATTGCAAAAAGTTGCTTTCCAGATGTTGAACAAAGTATTTTTTTTAGAAACAAAGAAAAGAGCTGAAATGCTATGTAATATCAATCCTCCAATATGGCAGTGAATGCTGGACAATTTCCATACATTTGAAGAGTAGAATTAAAGCAATAGCGATGCAGTTTTATGGAAGGATGCTGAGGATATCATGGACAAAACCTGGGAGAATGAAGTTTTAAAGTGAACAAAAAGGGCACTTATACTTAGAATCAGAAAGGTACAGTTGAAATTTCTGGGATACTTAATGAGGAAAGAGAGATTGAAGAATTTGATACTCACAAGACATTGAAGGCAAGAGGGGCAAAGAAAAAAGTAACCTACCTAACAAGTTTTTAGAATTGATGGCAGAACAGAGAGTAGGAAGGATAGTAAAAAGACAAGTATCACTAAGGGCAATAATGGATAAGAAGTTCTGAAGAGACATAGCCCATAAAAGAAGACCAAAATTAATCTAGCTGTCTCCTTTTGGTGTTTCCTTAACCTTCAGTCTATCAATGGGTCCAATGCACTTATAATTTTTTTTTTAAACTAATTTTTTAGTTATTCTATTGGAATTTATTTTTATTTTTTATTCATTTTCTATCATCTACATAAAGGAAATAAATTTAGAACTTGGTGAGTGACAGCTCTTCCTATTACCAAGTGGGTCCATTGGACTCATGGTTGAAATTTTTAATTAAATAAAAAATATTGTCCATTCTAAATAGGTGCCATTTCTTTTTCTGAAGATGTTAATGAAAGTGAAAATGTTAGCATTCAGTTATGTGCCATGCATGATACATGCTTTCAATACATGACTGAAAAAGCAGATTTTTTCCCCACAGTATGCTGCCATTTCTTTCTGTGGTAGATCAGTTACAATCCAGGGCTATAAAATCCAGTCTGTCCTGCTATTTACCCATAGCTGAGGGGAGAAGAAGAGGATTCATACCTTTCCCAAGGGTATTAGCACATTTCAAAATCAGATGATGATATGAATGATGACAACAAAGCTGATAAAAGATTCTTCAAGGCCTTCAATAATGAATAAAAAGTATTATTCAAAGGATAAGTCAGAAATTTGGTTTTCTAAACCAATGGAAAGGGCACAATGAAGAACTTCATCCTACAATGTTTTACATCAAGAGCCTCGACCTTCACATTTTGCAAGAAGATCTTGTGATTCAGCTCTTTCATTTATATTGGTCATGAAGCTGAATCTCTTGGAAATAATAAAAAAAATGGACAAATACTGAAGGAATTCAGATCTCACAGGTATTGGTATAACTACAAAATCTAGTGATCAATAAACTGCCCAAGAACCATCCAATGAAAGAAAGAAAAAAAAAAGATGCACCTTGTGTGGTCCTAAAATGTATAGAAAATTCAAACTGTCATATTTGCCAAATCCATTTGAAATTACTCTGTACAAAATGCAGCAATTGTTAATTTTTAAAAAAATGTAATTTGAATTAAGTTTATAATTTCAAATTAAATGCAAAGATGTATTTTAATTTTTGTTTCAGTGAATAAATTTTGATTAAAATTATTATTTCTTTGTTCATCTATAATTATACATACTTAATATAAAAAAATGCAAGCAGTTTGAATAGTTAAAAAAAAAAAAAAAAAAAAAATAGAAATGGGTCCATTGGACCCAGGTGGCATATAATGGAAGTCAGTTTTCTTGGTAGATGAAGGGTTAATATGATAAACTTGTTCTAACAAACTCCACCTCAAATTAGTGATGCTATAGAAATTCTATTATTTTATTAGTCAGAGATAATAAATGAATACAGAATGATTGACACAAGCCCTCTCCTTTGTCATTTTATTAGTTATCAATTAATAGTATTACAATGGTCAGCTTATAGGTAGTATTTCTAAATACAAGTTTATTTTATCTAAGAAATGGTGAGTTAAACCAGAGCTTATGACACCTAAAGCCAGCCTAGGTTTGCATGCCTTCATGCTTTAGATAATCATGGTATAACAAAATACCAAGGGAGTGGTTGATTAATTAGAAAATTGGTTGAAACTTTACCCGAGTTTAAATGCAGCAATGATTATTGTTTCATATTTTCTGATACAAGAATTTCGCTGAGTCATTATCCTTTAAGGGAATGAAAGTTTTGAAGTATTTTTTAAAATAAATTCTGCCTGTGGTATCACAAGTTGCATAAACAGCATGTGATTAAATAAAACTTTGAAAAAAAATATTAACTTATTTCTCAGGCATGTTTTCAAAAAAGAAATGTTACAAATACTGCACTGCATTCAGTGCACTGGTATTATAGATGGATGGCCAATTATCAAAAGCTCAACTTGCACAGTTGTTGGTAATAAGTTGTGATGAGATGTAATCCAAAAATTCAATTATAAAGAGCATACATCCCATAGGTTAGCAAAATTCATCTCTTGTATAGCCAGTTTGCTCTTTCAAAAAAAAAAAAAAAAAATAAAAAAAAAAAAAGTGGAAAATTAAGATTTTTGTTATAATGGTATATTTATGAGACTTACATTTTGAAAAAGCAATCATTTTATTTATTATGAAATCCATGACACACATGTGGACATATTCTTTAATTTTGGTGTTTAAATTGATGTTTCCTTATAATGTTGAAATATATTTTGCACTAGGAAATAAGAATGGGGCAAATTAAGTGATACTTTTCATATGTATATTATATTCAAGATGGTTACATTCAGGAAATTTTGGCATCTGTATGTATATCAATGTGAATTTGAATTTTTCTCTTAATAGGTGCTGCTACATGTGTGTGGTTTATTTTCTGGATGATGTCAGTGTATAATTTTCCAGCTGAGCACCCAAGAATATCAAGAAAGGAGTTAAATTATATAGAAGCTTCATTAACTTCAGCCACTGCAAATAAAAAGGTAATGTCTCTTCTCTCACAATCTTTCAATGATGATATGATTCTTTTCTGTTGTAATCTTACCATTACTTCAGATGATTAAACCTACACAGTGTATTTTGTGTGTGTCCACCCCCCCCCAGTGATATATTTCTGTGGTAAGGTACCTGTATTAACCTTTAAGATACATACACTCTATGTCTGCACTTTGGTTTTTATTTGTGTTTGTCCCTTAACCTGACTAGATTTTTTTCAAGGAGACATTTTTATTTTATTATATAAAAATAGTTATGGAATTTTTATATTTAAGCTAAAGTAATTTATAATTTTTCACTTTATACCAAATAATGTTAATATAAAATAACAAAACTCAATAAGAGTGATAAAAATGGACATATTAAAACAAGAAGGAAAAATTCCATTACTGTAAAGTGGTAATATTGATATTTGGGACAAAGGTAGAAAGAAAGGATCAATCAGCATGTACTAGCCAATATTTGCATAGGTATGCAAGTACAACTGGTTCAATGATAGCTGAAGATTTATTAAAAAAAAAACCTTTCAATGTGCCCAGCCATTATTTTAGCCAAGAGATGTTCTGGGTACTGAGGAAGGCTAACTTTGAATTGCATTTGGAGGTATCGGAATCTATATTAAATCCTATTAGCCATCTCTCTGTAAGCAAGAGGAGTGGTTGTTAGGTTGGTTGGTTGATTTTGTTTGGGTTATTTAATGCCGAAATTTAATTATTTTGAACACATTTTTATGGCGTCAACTAAATATACACTATAAACATATATTGTTGGTATTTTTACTGTAAATAGGTATTTTTTTTTTTTTTTTTTAAATATATATATATATATATATATATAAAAAAAAATGTATTCTTATACTTTCATGTTGTTTTTGTTTGGGGGGGTTCACTATTTGCCCATAGCTGGGACCCTAACATGTGCTACCACCCCGGGTGGTTGTTAAGCTTAAATGTAATTAGCTTTTGTTATATATTTGTTAAATAACCTCTGTTCTTTGGTGTTTATTTTAATTAATGTGTACATTTCTCATTCTCAATGGATTAGAAGGGACTAATAAACCTTTTTTTAAGGTGTTTTATTTTATGTTTTTGTATTTTGATATCACCACTTTATGATAATGTAAATTATTTTTTTGTTACTCCTTCCATTTGTTTTTTTTTCTTAGTTTTAACATGTCTGTTTTCAAAGTGTTTTTTTTTAATTAAAACTCAATAAATAAAAAGAAAAGTATCATGTTAGCATAAAATTATGCATTTACACAAACTGTGCTAGACTAAGCCAAGCGAGAAACAGATACTTTATTGAAAATAGGCCATTATTTTATTTAATCATTTTAAACCTTCCAGATCATTAAGCTAAAAAGAATAGTCACTATACTTTGATGCTTAAAGTATGAAGAGAGTTTTGATATGATGATTAAAATAAAACAAAAAAGTCATTTCTCTTGTCTTTATTTGCCAGAAAATCAGATTGTCATCAATTTTAGAAATTAATATTTACAATACATTTAACACTAATTATTAGGTTGAGTCATAAATAATTTCCATTTGGCAGGTTGAGTAGACTGAGTTCAAAAATATTTTCCTGTGTTATTCTGGCTGTATGTGGATATGGAGGTGGACAACATTTTTTTTAATCCACTGTATATGCTTCCAATGTTGTGCAAAAACTTAGGTATGTTAGTATATTCCAAATTCATTCTTAACCATTGTATATGATTAGTATTCATGATACATTTGTCATTGCAATTGGTTCCAAAAATGAAAATTACTTATGACTCAGCCTAATATAAATATACCAAATTTCCTACCATATAATTCTTCCAAGTTGGGCACCTTGAGGTGGTGTAATGTTTAGCAAGCTTGTCTCACTAGAACAATTACAACTGAGTAGTTAGTTTGATCATCACTGGGTGCCCCCTACTTTCAGCCTTGTGCCACATTTAAGCTGCACTTGGGAAATCACTATAATTCTTCCAAGTTATTCTTTAAACACCACTCTGTCCCTTATACAATGCAAGCTATTGTATTTACAGAAACCTAGACCATAATTAGTCCCAGAATGAAATATGCAATACATATTAAATGGTAGAAAATATAGTAGTCTTATTTTTTATACATCTATAAAATGGTCTTGTAAAGCCAAACAGAATGAGGCAGACAATTTATTCATCTGTTCATATCCATCTATACATAGACAAATGCATGCAGACATTTTTTTTCTTTAATAGATGTCATTATAAATATAAGACTAGTGCAAAAGATTTCTCTGCCCAACCCAGTTTCCAAAATATATTATTTTGTCAGTGTCCCTTTATAGTGCCAATTTGCAGAATCAGTTTGCTTATTTTGGAATTTGTTCCAGATTGTTGGCTGAATCATGCCAATGAATGGTGTGGAATTTTCTTCAAGTATTGAACTCTGGACCATCATGATGCCCCAGTTTGTGGGAGAAGAAAACTTCAAAAGGAAAATCTATGTGCATGATACGAACATTAAAAGACAAGTGCTTATCATACTCAGCTGTCAAGAAAGGTGTGTGTGCCAACTTTAAGCATGGATATTTTGAGACCCAAGATGCAGCTCAGTTTGAGAGGCTTTAAATCTGAAATTTGATCATGTTCATGGCCTAATTTTGACTGATCAAGACATTTCATCCAAAAGAACTGCTGAGACATTAAAGATATCACAGTAATGTCATGGGTTTATAATTTATGAGCAGTTGGATATGCAAAGGTATCAGTCAAATGGGTGTGTAAATGTTTGAATACTGACCAGAAGTGATATTGAGCAACAGTTCCAAGTTGATTTAGTAACATTTTCAGCGATATTGTGAAATTTATTCTAACTTGTCACTGTTGATGAAACCTGGTTATACTACTATGATCTGGAGACCAAACAGCAGTGCATGCAGCAGCAACACTCATTTTGATGACTATCTTCCGAAGAGGCAAAAAGTTAATAGAGAACTTCTAACTTGCTATTTTAATTAATGGATGTGTTGAAAGAAAAACAGCAAGGGAAACTGCAGAAAGGTGTTCCTTTTAGCAGAAAAATTTACCTGATTATGGGAATGGCAAAATGATATATATTTTGAAGAATTTGGAGTTTGAGGACCAGTGACCATTCACTGTATTCCCCAAATTTTGCTTCATCTATTTCTTGTTTTCAAGCCTCAAAAAGAAGCTTGAAGAGGGGGGAAATATTCAGTGATTTAGATATGATAGCAGTAGCAGAGTAGTATCTTCAATGATCAAGCATCAGAATCCCTTTTGAAGAGTTAAATTAACTTGAGGAACTATGTGCTAAGTGCTTTTAACTGGAACATGATTATGTAGAATAAGGTTTCATTTGGTTGGGCTGAGAACTTTTCTGCACCCCCTTGTTGTGTTATCAAGATTTTAAAAGACTTTTAATGAAATATTTGCTTAGGATTTAAATTTCTTTCTTTCAACAATGTATTTTTTGTTTGTTTTCCTTTTCCAGGATATAAAGGTTCCTTGGGCTTCAATTCTCAAATCTGTGTCAATTTGGTCACTGTGTATATTGATGTTCTGTAACAGTTGGTTGTATTATGTCCAGCTTACATTTATGCCAACCTACATGAATGTCATTTTGGGTCTGAATATGAATGATGTAAGAATATTTTCTTCATTATAACTTTATTACAGGTATTGCAATATCTAAGATTAAGAGCCTAACTTTTAGTCAATAAGAGACATTAATATAAGTCTCTTGACATAAGGAAAATTTGTAATGAACCGAAACTAAAAAAAAAATCCTTTCAATTTTATATGAAAAATATAATGCCTACTAATATAAAAATTATGAAAAAAAGAATGGGAGTGTAATGCTTTATGCAATTTATTTTTCACTATAAACCTCAAAAGGGCCAACATCATAACTCTGAAACCACCATGAACTGATCAATGAGTAGCATTGTTAACCTTCAGTTGCAGTTTGGTAAGTGTACAGTTCAAAGTACTGGACTTGAAGCTACAGATTTTTAAATATGCATATTTTGTAGGACAGACTCATTAATATCTATGAGTAGAGGAAAAAAAAATATGTCCTGTCTCTCTCACTTCAGTCATATTCGTTGACTTATTCTCCTAAAGATATTATTTGTTCCAATCTCATAAGGTGTCTATATCACTCAGTCTCAACAAGTATGTTTTAAGCAAATTAATGAAAAGTAAATTTTTGTCAGTCCCAATCTACACTGGACAACAAAAAGAAATTTATTTTTGTCTGTTACCCAGACAAACGATACTATATCAGACTAATGTATTTTGATTCTAAATCATTACTCAGAATTAGTTTCCCCCTCTTCCCAATTTGAACAATTTTGATCAGGGTAAACATCATATTAATGGTATATTAGTACTGTATATAGTACATTTAAGTTTAAGGCAAATATTAATAGCATGTTGATGTTCAAAGAAAACTTAGATGATGCTGGGAAATAAATGAATAAATATAAAATACTCACTGTATTTCTGATATCTTCAGAAATATTTGACTCTTACCTTTGTGCAATGAGCTGATCTTTCATAGGAACCAGCAGTAGTCACTCATCATATTTGACTTGAACTGGCCTTGATATCTATTGCCTACTAAAGAACTAATTACTGCCTACTCACATAAGTTGGAACATAGAGAGACCACCTCCACCTGTGTGTAGTAGACAGTAATTAGTTCTTTAGTGGAATAGAGTGGATTGGATCGGCTTGCTCTGCTTTCTGGTAAAAGGATAGAGAAGACTGATCTTGAGGCCCTATTTTTCCTGGGTTTATTTTGAGGTCTATAACTGGTCAGGGAGTGCATTGTCCTTCACTTTGGTACTGGTATTGCTTATCCAAACATCTGGTGTCAGAAGCATAGCTGATTAACCAGTCCTTAAGAATGCTAGTGATAATGTTAAGGAGTTGTTAAAGAGATGATACTTTTCAAGAGATTTAAGAAATATTTTTATTTCATTTATTAAACTTTTGCATACTATTACATAAAACAAGGTCTGCCCAATCCTGTACATGCATACAATGCAAAATTCTAATGGAACGCATAGTATAATTCTTCTTTAGTAGCCAGCTTTTTGATCAGACCCCAACAAAGAGGATTGTTGATATATTTTAAAATGTTAAACCACAAAAAGAATCAGCATTAAAATCAGTAATTTTTAATCATTATAATTGCAGTTCTGTTTTGTCATTTAAAATTTATCAATGATCCTCTTTGATGAGAGTTGCTAAAAAAGCTGATTGGTTTGTTTTTTTGCAGCTTATCAACCCTTTGTATGTTATTTAAAGCCAAAACTCATTTTGGATTAGAATAATAATTTTTATTTTTTTTGTGAATGAATATTGCATTAACAATTTTTTTGGAAAAACAATCCAGGTACAATTCCTACTATTTAATCCATAACTGGAGGAAGAGATGGATTCATGCCTTTCCCAAGGGTATTTATGTATAAGTGAATGCAATGAATCCTGCATATAAGAGAAAAAAGTTGGCCATTTAAGAGGAATGTTTCTTTAGACAGTTAAATCAATATATCTTAGCTTCTTCAAGCTATAATACAATTCATTAATTTTGTTTTTTAATTATCAAATTATTGATAATATTCTGTCTCACTAATTTCTTTGCAGAATGGCATTTACTCATCTTTGCCGTATTTGGCAGGAGCGATCACTTCATGCCTTGGTGGGGTCATTGCTGATTGTATGATACACAGAGGAGTGAAAATTAATACCACTCGTAAAATCATGACAACCATAGGTAAGGCTTTCATCAAAATATCTGTTGTGTAGAATATTTAGAAAGCTTAGTCTGGCAAAAGGCCAATATCACACTCAATGGCAATTAAATTCATTTTACTAATTGATCATTCTAAAGCAAACACTCCCGTGTTCTTTCTTATCTCAGCACCAAGCTAGAGATTTGTTGTTAAAAGCTTCATTAACATATAAACATTTTAAACCCAAAGAGAGCAGCATTATTTTTCTAAGCATTTAAAATTTAAAACCTGTTTCTTGGGGACCTACATCCCATACAGAAATTCACCACTACCTTAAAAGGGGTAGAGTCAGAAGCAATGACTGTTAAAAAGGTGGAAATGGACAATACCTGAAAAGACCAATAATGCAAAAGTGTATAGGGTCTCAACATCAAAAATTTGTTCTTTGGAAGAATTCAAATATCAAGTAGAGATTATTCCGCTTGTTCTTTATTGTCATTACCAAGATCTGTAGAAATTCTTTGGTGTGTTTTTGCAATTTAAGAATAGAATATGAAGTAATTTTAACGATAGAGAAAATAAATATTTGTGCCAAAATGATTATAAAAGTTTATCCATTTGTAAGTTATATGCCACTGACTTTAATTTTGAAAACATTCGAGAAAGAAAAATATTAATCTTTAACTTGCTTGTTTTTTTCTACCGACCTTAAAAATGTGTGAAAAATAATTAATGTTATTTATTTCTAAATATCATGGGGGGAATTTTTAAACATACAGAAAGCTTCTCTTTGAGCCTTATTGAGTTTTCCCACATAATTGGAACAATAAATGAATTTATTAGTATAGCATATTCAGATAGTAAATTCAATGTTTTGGAAGCATTTTACAGCTAAATTTTATTCAAAATTATCAGTTTACTGAGATATATATATATATATATATATATATATATATATATATATATATTAAAAAGAAGAGAGAAACTGCAAACGTTTTGGTTGTAATGTGAATTTTTAAAGCATAATATATTTTTTTTAAAAATCCACATTACAACCAAAAATGTTTGCTGTTTCTCTCTTTTTAATATATACACTTTTCTCTTGTTGGAACAACTATAACCTCTTCCTTATATATATATATATATATATATATATATATATATATATATATATATGTGTGTGTGTGTGTGTATGTATGTAAAATTAATAATTAATTATACATGAATTAAAGACCAAGTATGGATTGGAATCTGACAGGATGATAAGATAAAGAACAAATAGGAAACGTATATCAATCTAACACGTTTCACTTTTATTAAAGCGTCATCAGAGATTGAGAGGAAACCGACAAAAAGAACTTTTGCTTGTGTCAATTCTTATGGGTCAGCCATGGATCATGTGCATTAAAAATGTAGATAATTCTATATGTATATAAGTTTGTTAAAAATTCTACAAACACACATACACAATTACGAATACACATTACCATCTGATGCCCACTTGCTAGAATTTTTACAAATTTATATACTTATAGAATTATCTACAGTTTTAATGCACATGATACATGACTGACCAGTTGATATATGTTTCCTATTTGTTTTTTTATTATATATATATATATATATATATGGTGTCCAAAAAGATTTGCCCAATTTTTATATTGAAAACTATTGTTAGTTTTCAATTAACTTTATTGTACAGAACAATGATGAATAATAACTATGAATGAACCAATGATGTAATGGTTCAAATTGTTCTCTAATGTGTTCGATACAAGAAAGCAAACGCAAAGCAACACTGCAATAAACCTTTTGGCACAGTGCCTTGATGAAGGTTAGGAATAGTTCACAGTTTCTCTTTGTATACCATGTCTTTAAGAAAACTCCACAAGAAGAAAAACATTGGGGTTAAATCAGGTGAACACGTTGGCCATTTGATCAGTCCACTCTGACCAATTCATCTGGCATTAAAATTGATATCAAGCTATTTACACACACAATGTGCAAAGTGGGGCAGGGCCCTATCCTGTTAGAAGCACATGTCTTTTTGTTATTGCACTTGAGGAAAGAAGTAGGTTTGAAGCATGTTGAGGTCCCGTTCTCTAGTGACATGAGCATCAAAGCAGAATGGGTCAATAATCCCATTTCTTGAAATTGCAGCCCAGACAGTTACTTTTGGGAGGTTAACTTCCTTCTCCAAAACCATATGTGGATTTTTATGACGCCAATCCGAGCAATTATGTCAGTTAATGTGGCTGTTTAATTTAAAGCACACTTCATCTGACCACCATATCTTATTCTGTAAAGTTTCGTTATCATGCATCAAAGCAAGGAACATCTCTGAAAACTCAAGTCTGCGATCAGTATCTCCATTGTGCAGAGCATGGAACAGGCAAGGAATGTAGGGCTTTAAATTCCTTTTATGCAACAAGTTATGCATGCTCTAGTAACTGATTTTGAGTCCATGAGATAGGCTCCAAACAGATTTCTGCAGACTGTCGATTAGACAAGCTTTCAATTGCTAACCTTTTTCATCAGATGTTGCAGTAGTGGATCATCTAGATCTGGGTGCATTGTTTACAGAGCCCATTGTTTCAAACTTGTTATCAAGTGACTTGAAGTTCCTGGCCTGAACCGCATGAATATGAATTTTTTCACTGAGGCAACAACTTGTCTTAGTTGCAGTTGAGCTGCATTGATAGTAATGTTGGACAGCAGCAATTTTTTGATTCTGATTCCGTATAAAAGCCATGTCCCTGAAGCCTCGAAGTTCAAACTGCAATAATACAATAAGATAAAAATCAGGCAAAACTTTTTGGACACCCTGTGTGTGTGTGTGTGTGTGTGTGTGTATGTATATATATATATATATATATATATATATATATATATATATACATACATACATACAAAGAAAAGGAAATACAGTTTTGATTCTTGTCACATTCCACAATCTTTCTTTAGTAGGACTTCTCAATCTAGGCCAATTGTTATTCATTTCACTGTTTAAGAAAATAAAAAGCAGGGATAACAACTCAAATATGTGTACCCACTAAAAATAATGATTATAGTAATAAGAAATATGGATCATTCCATATCAACTCAACCAATGGTCTCATGGGCACTATCACAGATTTAGTATATGGTATCTAAATGTTAGTATGTATTATTCACCTATGAGAAATGAAAAAAACCCTAAAATTTTACCTTTCTTACACTATTAGTTCAGGAATTATGGCCTTCTGAAATTTGCTGTCAACTTTTGCCTATTTCAAAATAGCATGATTTGTCAAAAATGATACTTCATAACCTTGCATTCTTAGAAAATAACAAGTTGATATTCAGTGGCTCCATAGTCTAATAGTTTTGTTTTTATTTTATTTCTAGTCTATGTAGTTTTATAATCATAGGCTGCTTGAAATGGACAAAATTGCTATTTAGCATTATTTTGGGGGGTGTATTGCTAACCACAAATGCTAAACTTATTAGCAATAAAATAAAGTTGATTATGATCATTTGATGATAAGTCTTGTGAAAAACTTGAAATATTGGTTTTTACAAGAATTACAGGATTCCTTGTTGATAAAAATTTGCTACTACCTTGATAAAAAAATCATTTTTATGCATTTTTCTAAAGCTTAGCAAATGATGCAGTCAGTTGAATTCAGGATTCAAGTTTTGCTAAATTATAGATTTAACAGTCTTTCACTTGTAAAACTTTGAAAAATCCTTAGTCATTGCTAACTTAGTAAACCTGCTATAGAAAGAGAAAGATTTTGCTTTAAAATTCAAACTGGGTACACACTTTTGACCCTTAGAATCTTTGGTACAGTGAATTTTATTTGGGTCTCAATCAGGGTTTTACTAGTCTGACTAATTTGGGAGCAACTATAGCTCCTGCCTGAATCTAAAAATAGGAGTAGGTTCCTTTCTATGCTCCTCCTTATCAAAAAATGTGTGAGCTCATACTCCTTAAGAAAGATTTCTTTCATTTTATTTATAAGACATTTTTTCAATTTTCAATTAACTTTATTGTACAGATATATAACTTTTTAATATATATATATATATATATATATATATATATATAACTTTATATGCTAAAGATTTTTTCAATATTTTATATTTTTCAATATTAGTGGAAGTTTCTGTGTTTTCGTTAAGCTTAAATTCTTATTTTCTAGTGCACCGTTTTCAATAGTAAATTCCATAATTAAAAGCCTTATTTAAAAAGAGCTGCTCCCTATCCTGCTTCATCTAGATAAAAAAAGAGGGCCTTCTTGGCTCAAACAAAATGCAGGTGGTCAAAATTCATACTATAGTAAATTTGATATATTCTCATTTTGAAATATTTATTCAGAAGATATTATTAATCAGCTGAAAAATAGCCAAAAGAGTTTTATGCTTATTACGATAAAATTTAATAAATTCTCAATAAAATATCAGAATGTCTGAAGTAAACAGTTTAAATATTTTGCAGAAAATAAATGCAAACTTCCAAACACTAATTATTTTGATCATGTGTTTGTTTTTATTTTGCCCTCTGATGATTATTATGATAGATAAAATGAAGATTCACTAAAATCCATTAAAAATCTAAGCTTGAATCCCATAATTGAGTCTTTTTTTTTTCTTTTATTGTACTCTATAATCATTATAATAGTTAATATAATAATCTTATTATAATTCTGCTTGTCTGTCCCTTAGTTAGCATGTACATACGTTACACCCTGCTAATACTTCATAAATAATCAACTATTCAGTCTTGATCAAGTGGAAAGACAGAAAAGACAGAGATATTAAATGGTTTCAGTGAGAAAATGAAAGCAAGAGGAGAAGATAGAAGAGAGATAACAGTCATGCGTTTAACGTCTGTTTTAGTGAAATGGAAAAGCTGTCAATTTCAAATCTTTTCGTTTATACGTCTTTACTTCTTAAAATATTAACCAGCATTCATATTTATGATTGTTACTGCAATATTTTGTTAAAGTTGTTAAGCTCAAATATTTAATGATGTGATAGGGGAATTTCTATCAATATTTTGTTGTAGAATTCACCATGAGCTTATTCAATCATTAATGTAAGAATTAAGATTCATTAGAAAATTCAAATAGGAAAACCATGAAATTTTTGTGTGTCTTTCTAGTAAATTTATAATATAATCAATTTGGAGTTGTGGAGTTCACCTAACAATTAACATTACTGCAGCCAGCAAATTCTGACAGATCATTTGTGCTCATTTTACAATAATGACCTTAGGAAAGGCATGAATCCAACTCTCCCAATAGGCTATGCCATGGATTACTCAGTTTTTCATATCATTAGTCTTGTGTTACTTGTTGAGGAGATGGGCAATGTCAAGTAACCTTTGTTACTCAGAGAAATTCCATGAAGGGCCCAGTATAGTAGTTAGATGATTTACTATTTTATAGAATAAGTTGTTAGTCTTTTTATAGTCATTATAATCTATGCAAACTTTTTATATATTTTTTTTTTTTTTTTTTGCAACTGTAGCAAAGTTTTTTTTTTTTTAATACCTTTTATTTAATAATATTTAAAAAAAAATCCTTTAAAGCTGGAAATGCTCAAATGTACCTGCAAGTTACAGTTAAGGAGTGTCTGAATGTAGTGTATTTTAATATACAGCATTAAAACATGTCACATGATCAACTAGGGGTGCTGAAAATCAATGGGCCTGAAGAAGACTGTCTTGCAATTGATCAGCAGATCTAGATGAATTTTCAAAAGAGACCTGTGCAGGAAGAATTTATAATAGGGAAACTGTTGCACTGGGATAATCCTACTCTATATTTTATCCATTGGTACAAAGAATGTAACCAGAGACTTCCAGGCTGTAGTAGATGACCAGGATTTCTACATGCTCTGATGCACTCCATGGCACCTGCTGACACCACATTCATGGACAATGGATCTTAAGGAGATATCATTAGCCTGCTCCACTGGTAATCAGTCTTCACATGCAGCAAGTTAACAAACCTGAATTATCAAGGGTTTGGCCACATTGACTACTCTCATCTGGTTATCTACAGCTTTTATGAAATCTACAACCTTTGTGACATTATTTGAGACTGATAAATTATTATAGCATGAACAATATACTGATAAACTACCATGAATAAGGTTTTTGAATAGCAAGAACAATATACTAACAAACTATCATGAGAAATACTGAAGATTTTATTTCTCAGAAAGTCAAAATTTCTAAAAGAACCAGACGGCTAGCTAAAACAACTCAATTTTATGACCGATCATATGGTAGATAATTTTGACATTTGATGGATGACTACCGTTATGAGCACTAGCCGTGAAACCAGTTAAGATTTAGAAAAAAACTTGTTGAGATAAAGATATTTCTTTGAAGAATGTCTCTGATGTTGGACAAGGCCATCTGTTTCTTGTTTAACTCTAAGACCAGGAAAAACCCACACTGGTGTCAGTTTGCTTATGAGGTAATATGCCTGAAATAATAATTCTTTTAAATAACAAACTTGGAATTAGTCTTTGCTAGGTGGCCTAGGTGACAGGTGCAGAAGAGAGACCAAAGAAGGTGGAGAAGCTGCCCATGCCCACAGGGGTATTAGTGGGAGATGCTAAGAAGAGAAGGAAGAAGTTTTCAGGCAGATTAAAGCCTATGACCATCACCGAGAAAAGGAGGGAGACTTCTAAATTAGGAAGTAATTAATTCCTAGAACCCAGGCAATGGAGAAGGGGTTTTTTGTGACAGGTAGAGAAAATGCTAGACACATACCTAGCCACTTCACACCCCCACACCAGTTTTGGGCAAGCATCAATAAATATGAATGTCTTGAGATGAAAAGACAGATCGTTACGAGAGTTTGTTCCAGCCACTAGACGTAAGACAACACACATGACTATCTGCTGACAAGACTTTTGACATCAGCCTCGTGCCACACTTAACCAAGCCAGCAAAATGGCCTTTGCCAACATCATCAAAGTGTCACCTTCAATTAGAAATGGGTTAGGTTGAGAATTGAATGCATGCAAGCTTCTACATTTTTAACCAAATATTGTTGGTTAAAAAAGAACTGGATATAAAAATAGTATATATATTTTTATATTATTCGAGTTATTTTTTTTTCTCCTGTTTTCCTGTGTGCCTTCACCCTGCTTGGACTAGCCCAGTACAAGGATACCTTTGATGATTCAATCTTGGCCTCCTTATGATCAAATCAAATCACAAGGCAGGTCCAGGATTGAAGTGATCACTTCATTGATCAGCCATGGTATTAGATGTCTTGGACAACCAGGAGAGGGTTGAGGGCTACACCTTTACAAAGTTGTAAATTTTCAAAACTGATGACCAGTAATACCAATGAAGCTAAATTTGGTATCGTCTGAAAGAGAAATCCATTTACTCTCATATAAAATGAACTTTAATATTTGATTTTCAGTGGGTTTTGAGATATATCAATTAAATTTAACATATTCATATTTTTCAACAATTTGGTCAGGACTTCAAGGATTCAACAATTGAAATTCTTTAAAGGACAATAGTTTTGTTTTAATCATTTCACACCAAGCATGGCGGCAATGCCACTAAGATGCAAGGGGTTACTGAGAGTGAAAGAGAATTAGAAGAATTCAGAAGGAAGTGGAAACAAGGAAACCTCTATTCCTGTTCAATAGATGGGGAAGAAGTGTGAACTGGGCAATAGGTGAACCTATCTAATCCTATTGATTAATACAAAATGTAAAAATGAGCCACAGAAGAGACTTTTACCAGAAAAATTCATTTTCTCTTTTTAATTTTTTTTTTTTAAGGTGTAGTTCCGGAGACTATCACTACTCTCACAATTGCTTTTCTTGGTTGTAAAAGCAATTTGGTCATTACAATGTTTATCCTCACTCATGCTTTTGGGGGTTTTGGAGATGCCGGAATGTCAATTAGTATTATTGATATCGCTCCAAGATATGCAGGTAAGAGTCTATAGCACAAAAAATTTGCTTTAAATTTTACACAATTTACTATTACTTCTTCTTCAGTATGAGAGATGTTGTATTGAGCATTTATTTATGACAGTTTACCTCTTTTAGTGCACACAGGAGCTAAAAAAATATTGTATACATTCTAAGCAGTAATTTGTAATAGAATTTTAAACGGACCCTGAATTTTTACCTATGAACAGGTGTTCTCTCAGGGAGGGAACCATGCCTTGAGCACTTGCTTAACTCAGACCTCAATTGAAACGTGTACATACAATCCATCATTAAAGATGCTGGAAAAACAATTGGTTCCCTGTACTGCTCCAGTAAGTAGCTAACTCCTCCTGCTATCCTCTACCTTTAGAAGAGCCAAATCAGGTCAAAAATGGAGTACTGCTGTCATATATAGGCAGGAGCTGCCCAGCCTTCACTTTCCAGTCTTGATAGAGTAAAATGAGTGATGAATTATTTTCCACCCTAAAACTCCTTTCTCTCAAGTGAAATGTTGCAAGCCTCTTACTACTCTATTGCTATTTCCATTGAAAGTGTTCAGGCAAACTACATACCTTAGTTACATCAGTTCTAATCTTTATGGCTAAGATCATGCCACACACATTGTAGTGAACCATCTTCATATTCCATTGGAGAGTAATAAGTTCCACTTAAGCAGGTTGTTTCCACAAACCACTGCTTTCTGTGACTGACTCCCAAGTGGATGCTTCCCCAATCACTACAATCTTAACCTGTTCAAGTCTAGTGTTAACCATTATCTTCCCCCACATAAACTGTGCCTCTTCATCTGTAACCCTATATATTGAGTGGCTTTTGGGCCTTGTACAGGGAAAACATTGTTTAAAAATATATAATAATTAAAACAGGAAAAATACAAAAAATAATCTCTGCATGAAGCTTCATTGAACAGATCTGTTCAGAATTAACAATTGATATTTAGCATTTTGGCTCCTTTTAATCATCAGTGGAATAAGATGCCAAACCTTTTTACTCAGAGCTGAAACCATTAATGCCATAATTGAATTAATAAAAAAACAATTTTGAGAAGTCAATACTTAAATAAAGGTATAGCCTAATGGATAAAAGTGTTGTTTGATTGATTCAAAATGTTTATTTCAATCCCTTGTTTCAGCAGTGAGAACAACCAAGGTGATTTAAGTAAAAAAACTAAGATATCCAAAGGCATGGTACATGAAATTAGAACACTCTAGCCCCGTGGACTAGACAAAAGGGTTTGGTTCCAAATTCCAACAAATATCACCTGTAGAAAGCTGGAGTATAGTATATAATAGCTGAAACATTGTGAATGTGACAGTAAACATTCAAATTCCAACTGATGTAGTTTGTACTTCCTTTGCACAAATGCCTCTACTCCACCACTACCAATAATTAACAAAGGGAGTGAGCACTTAGGCAAACAATTCTCCCATAAAAATATAAATACAATGTGGGACATATACATATATAAACAATGAGGGATACAGGTCTGTGCCTGGTCCCGCATTCTTTATATATGCATATGTATGTGCGAGTCATAATGCCTACACCTGTATGACTCCGTGCATATGAGCATCATCCCAAAACAGACACAGAGGAGAATTCCCCCCCCATCAATGCCAAACATAATCAAACAAAAACTGACATAAATAGTCTCAAATTTTAAAAATAAATCAGTTTGTCTGAGGATTGCATAAGTGTGAAACTGACAGTCACAAACTCGTATCCATTCAACTAAATATGTCAGCTCTATCACTACTATTGAGTGCTTTCCAATAAGCACAGCACATATATAAAATACACACACATGCATGTGTGTGTGTGTGTGTGTGTGTGCACACATCATTTATTCAGTTCTTTTACAGATATATATTGGAAATTTTTACACACACACATTTTTTAATCTGACATTTTCATTACTTCAAATGTTATTTTTAGTGGATATTTGTATTTGAATAGACATCTAGATTTTTAAAAATGTGTATTATGCCTACCAGCCTGGGCACCCAAGAAAATCCAATAAAGAAATAGTACCCTCTTGCAGGTCTCGAACCTGCATCCCCTTTGGCAGGAGAAACCACTGTCTGATCCAGTATGGCCCAACTGCTTGGCCATATTCAAATACAGGTTTTCACTGAAAATCTTTATGTAATAATATATATATATATATATATGAATCATTCATACAAAAACAAAAAAATATAGAGGTTAATGATTTAAATGGCGAGAATACATCATCGCAAACAATATAAATAAGATACACCAACCCCGAACCTGTATATGAATGATATGATCCCTGTTTATAAATTCCAGTTGAATAAGGTCTTTTTAATTTTTTACAAGCTTTCGTCTTAAAATTAAATTAAAAGACCTTATGCAACTGGAATTTATAAACAGGGATCATATCATTCATATACATGTTCGGGGTTGGTGTATCTTATTTATATTGTTTGCAATGATGTATTCTCGTCATTTAAATCATTAACCTCTATATTTGTTTTTTGTATGAATGATTCATGAATTTGTAAATTATAATTGCACCTTTTTATTGAAATATATAAATGTGTGTGTGTGTGTGTGTGTATATATAGGTGGTTTATAGATTTGAAGGGCCATTCCATCAGAGCTATTAAGTTTGTGTATACATATGTTTAAAGAAAACTTCATGTCCATTTATGACTCAATACATTTAAGATATTTTATTTTGGAAGGACATCAATAAGTAGTACAATGTTGTTACAATTTATTTAAATGAAAAATTGGAGCTTTTAAAATAACATAATCAAGTATAAATTTGCTGACACTATTAAATAAATACCATTCTTTTCACAAAATATTTTAAAATGTTGGTTCTATATCTTTTTTGCAGGTGTTATTTATGCAATTGCTAATTGTTTAGCAAATTTTTCTGGAATGTTGGCTCCACTTGTTACAGGGTACATCACAGATGTAGAGGTATGTCACTTTTTATTTTGCAGAAGCAGTGTTCTCTTAAACTTTAGTTTAGATAAGTTTATGAAAATAAATATCAAAAAATAAATGCTGACTCATTTCAAATAGATTTTTGCATTAATGACATTGAAGACATGTGGAATAAAGCCAGGTCAAGCATAAATCTTTGCATGGAACTCAAAGAGGTTCAATCAAAGATTATCTTTTGGAGTTCATGTGGTGTCAAAGGTTTGGTAATTTAGGTTTATCCCCACCTCAATTGCCTCAGAGTCATATAGGTTTACGTAGAACTTTGCTATTTCTTTGTATATTAAGAGGTTACTCTGAAAATAATACCTCTATATTTCCAAGGAAACTATAATGGATACAGGGAGCACAATAACACCATTCGGTAGAACATGTTATCAACTACAAAAATTTTCCTACATAATGAAAATTGATACATTGTATCAAAATATAATACAAAGAAATCAACAAGAATTTTGTATCTATTATTATTTACAAATGATAAGCTTTTGTGAAGACTCATTTCCACTGGAAAAGAACCAAAATTCACATACCAAATTTTGAGTTAACACAGAATAACAATATTGTAATTTGTCAAGTCACCAGCAACTAAACCAGGTTTTTCTACTAAGAAAGGTGGCTAGACACCCAGGAGGATAAAAACAAGACCTGTCATAGCGTAGGCGAACGTTCCTGTAGGTTCAATGACCAGTTGTTAGACTGGACTCCATAGTTATGTATACAGCCAGTGCAGTGATGGCACAGCACTGCTGGGCAAAGAGTTTCCTAGATTTAAGTCAATGGCCAGGGTGGAGGGTTCTCCTATAGAATCAACAAGCATATGTCTGTGACTTGGCCTGGATCAAGAAAAATCAGCGAAGGTGTGTGTTTAAAAGCAGTAATTTGAGCTTTGCTAACTGGAAGTTCTGTGGCTGAACTATCATAGCACGTCAGATTTAATGACAATTCCATATCGGATACATGTTCGATTCCTGTTGGAGAAAACATATTTTCTACAAATTTTCTCGAGCATTCAGGCCAGTAAATGTAATTAATATTATTTAATTAAAAAATAGAGCATTTACTCAAGTAAGTGTATCCATAAACAAAAAAAAAAAAAAAACAAACAAACATAAACAGAAAATATATTAAAATATTTGTCGGATTAAATTCATTTCATATATAGATAGATAGATAAAAAGAGACACACACACACACAGAGATGATGTTGAAACCAAGAAGGGATTTTCCTGAAAATACTGATGTTTGGGAAGAAGATTATGCCCAGAACCATTCTGCACCCTTTCATATGAGTAAACATTTCTTGAAGATTTAAACAACAGACTCACTTTGAAATTTCATTAAATGTATATGAGGACTAATAGGATATATCAGATTTCTTGACATTAATCCTTCTCTTGCTTCTTACATAAATCTCAGGTGGTTAAAATTCTTAAAAGGTTCAACTGTTAACTATGACCTATATCTGAATATATGAAAAGTGTATTATTATTTTTATTATTAAAAAAAAAAAAAAAATAATGATTTATCACATTCAGTAAAACACATGGGCACATGAATATGAATATAATTTTACATTTTTTCCAGGAAACTCTGGATCAGTGGAAGAAAGTATTTTTTCTGGCAAGTGGACTCAATATCTTTGGGTATTTGTTATTTTTGACTTTAGCCAAAGTTGAAAAAGCCCCCTGGTCAGATGACATTACAGAAAATGATGAAGCCGAGGTAAAATTAATAGATTCAACATCAAACAGTGAAACACACATTAAGAATTATGGAACAATTGTGTCTTGACAAAAGATTTTTTACCAATAAAATCTGTAGACTTGGGATTAATTTTTGGCTTTTATTTGTTCTTCATTTGGTGCTTTTTTTTTTTTTTTTTTTGAATAGACAGTAAAATGCAATGCAAGTTGTCATTACCAGTTGTGGTTCAATCTCGACTACTAATGCCATAATCTATATAGTACTAAAACTAATCTTGTATGTGTGTATGTTCCCGGGATACAGCTTAAACGATACATAATACCCTAGCCAATTTATGAGCATATTGTACCTTGAACCCCTGGTGAGTACAGTGCCAGATTTAATTAAAATTAGACAAGTGGTTCTTGACCTAAGATCATATTTTTTTTGTTTTTATGGCATTTTTAATAAGAAATTTAGTATTTGTTTTCAATACACATTCTTATATCAATCCGCATATATAAACAAATGTTTTCATATTATATTTCAATTATTATGTGTACAAAAAAAATAATAAACATGCATAACATATTATAACAACATTATTAAATAAAATTTAAATATACATAACATATATTGATACAATTCACTACACTACATCAGTTTTTTTTTTATAAACATATTTCGGATGTTTGGTAAGTTCTAGCAGATGATGCTATATGGGTGTGTCGTAAAACAATCTGTATGGCTAGAAAAGTTTGTCACATGACTTGATCATAAATAATAGATGCATGCTGCTTTGCCGCCATTATATATTTTTGAAATAAATGTTAGAAAGAAACATGTATAAAATTATTATTAACTATTGCATTTGATCTCAGTAATAATGTACAAGGTAATAATAACTAGCAGTAGAGCCCGGCGTTGCCTGGGGATGTAACAGTAAGAGATAGATCAAGTATCAACCATCATAAAGACTGAAAAATAAAATTGACGAAGATTATTGTTTAAGGTTGACGGACATGCATGTCTTAATTAGTTTTTTTTTTACGAATTGGTCAAACCCAAACTCAAACAAAAACATTGTTTTCAATCGTTATGAGTCTACCGATTGAATAGAATTTTATTATAAACAATTGCCTTGTAAATGGAATTTTTAAAGCATTCTGAATGTAAAAATAAAGAAAAAAGTGTGCAAGACAATAAGAAACACTACCTGCCAAAGACACACACACAACCTGAGTTTTATAATAAGTATGATTATTACAATGATTTGTATTGCAAATACAAATTAAAATCTATGAAATTAATAATGAAATTGACAATATTTTTTGACTCAACATTTTCTTTCATGAACTGTTTTGAAAAGTCCCAAAAGCTTTATGGGTGGTCTAATAAAGTATTAAAGATAATTTAATAAAATTAAAGCTTTTCTATGTGAGGAGCTTTTTTTTATATTGACATAATAGATTGTTTGCATTTTTCCAGTCATTAAATTCCTCTTCAGTAAAATTTGAACACCCTGAAATCATAACCTTGCATGAGAAACAAAATTGGCTTCCTTTGCTTTCTGAATAGCATAACCAATTTCTTGCATGTTGCTACTTTGTTGGTTTATGAACAGATGTGCAGTACTAGACTGGCAAAAAGGTCTCATTGAGATACAGTTGAGGTGGCTAGATATAACTATAAATTCTATGCTAAGTTTCTTTTCTCTCACTTCTCATTATGGAACTTTCCAGCCAACATTAATCTTCAAAAATTTAAATGCAATGTCAATCGCTATCTACCGTCATTATTACTCTTCTATACTCACTCCTTAGTGGTGTTTCTGTTTTCTAATTCTTCTACACACAGTAACCTTGTGTGTCTCAGTGGCCTTAATACTTTGCTTGGTGTGAACAGGATTTTAAAAAAAAAGAAAAAAAAAGTGTAATAAAATTTCTGACAGTTTCAAGGTTCATTGTTATATAATTGCATAGATGAAGAGAAGTCACTTTTAGCATGTTGATTTTTATTACTTCCCTTGGTTATCCAATATTCAAAATTACAAACATCTAGATCAGTGGTCTTCAACCCTTTTTGCTCAATGCACTTTTTTCATCTTATATCAGAATGCCCACCAACCCACAAGATTTTTGAACTCAAAACGTGCATTCCAAATAACATGCATATATTATTGAAAATCTCCATTTTTTTTTTCCCCATAGTAGTACACATACATGGATTATTTTTTATAAGAGTTTTACAAATTTAATAGTAACAGAAAATGTTGATGGACTTTTAAACTTGAATATATGCAAAGTAATTTGTTTTATTTCATAACTAATTATTCAGTTATGTGCCATGCATGATACATGCTTAGGCGATCATACATCTTTCGATACATGATTGATGAGGCAAATTTTTTCCCCCCACAGTGAGTTGCCATCAAAGGCTATAGAACCCAGTCTGTCCTGCTATTTACCCATAGCTAGGGGAAGAAGAGGAGGATTCATACCTTTCCCAAGAGTATTAGCATGTAAGTGAATGTAATGAATTTGAATGGAATTTGAACTCGGCTCCCCAATTCCTCAATCAGAGTCGCTATCCATTACTCCACCATAAACTGAAGCATACTTCAATAAACAAAAAGTTCAACAAAAGGTCAGGGTATTTTAATCAATTTTATTTTGATGAAGATTACAGTCAATGAGAAACTGGATTGTTTTTTTCTTGCCAATTCTGGGATACATGGAGGAGTACTTGAAAGGGCACAACACAGGTCATTTTCAACTTTCAATCTACTTAGTTGAAAATCCCAACTTACAATATGTTGCTGTCAAAACAAATGGAAGTAATGTATAGATAGCTTTCTGCCACTTTTGGGTAGGAATCACAAAATCCAAAATTCTGTGATTACCATTGAACATATCTCTTGCTCCTGGATCAACCTTCAACTCTAGAAATTCATCTTGACAATCATCAGGAACTTTTTCAACTGACAATTTAAGTGGATTTCAAACTAAACTCAGCATCACTGAATTCAGGAAAACATTGTCTGAATTCATTTCCTAGTGATAAATGCTGCAAAATTTCAGTTTTTGCAAATTGTGGTAGCACTTGGTTTTTATCACCAGCAACTAGAATTGATGACAGTTTATCAAACATTGCATCATTTTTTATAATGATCTTTCACTTTCAAATTTCCAGCTGGCTCATGAAAGTTTTCAAGGAATCCATAAATTTTCTGATTTTATTCCTTCCTTGCATCTGAAGATTAAGTTTATTCAGCTGCTAAAAAAAATGTCAACCAAATAGGCAAGGTACATGATCCATTCCTCATCATCCAGCCAAACAGAAAATTCATCTTACCATCGATCTCAAAAAATAATTTGAGTTTATCTCTAAACTCAAATACTCAATTACATTTCCTCGTCAAAGTCAGTGAACATTTTTGTGAAAAAGAAGCAAATGATGGTGTGCATCCATGTCAATACACAACTACTTGAAGAGTCGTGAGTTGAAAGATCCTTCTTTGACAAAATTCATAATCTGAATTGTTTGATCCCAAACCTTCCCAATTGGAGCTGGAAGTCTTTTTGAGGCCAGAACCTGACAATGGAACATACAATAAATGCTTTTAACTTTTGGTGCTCACTTTTTCACACAAACTTGAAATTCAGATTTTGTCCCCATCTGTACAGCTCTTAGAGACATTATGTGACAAAAATGTTTCTGATTTAAAGAAAGATAAATCCCCCCCGTAATATCAGAGGCCTTTGTAGTTGTTTCAAGAGAACAAAACAGTAACTCCTCTTTAAATGAACCTGAGTGAACATACCTTGCAAACACCAGCAACTGGGAATACAATGCAACATCAAGACAAATTGAAAAGATGCTGGATGTTGCAGACTTGTACTATTTCCTGTACTACTTGATCCTTGGTGTCAATGGCCATATCACTGATCCTCCTTTGAACAGTATTGTTTGATAATGAAACTGTTGCAAGTTTTATCACCAACCCATTTCCCAAAACATTTCCACTATTTGGAGAGAGCATGGTTTGATCTAAGTTTCCCCAATTGTTTTTCCTGCTTTCCTATCTCCAGTGCTACGACATAAGCTTCACTAACCTTTTGGTTTGTATCTTGGAATGCCCATGTTGTATCCAGCTTCCTCTTTTTGAGAGCCTTTCCCTGACATTCAAAAAAACTTCTATGTTGAAGATGAACATTCTGCAGATATTGTTGGTTTCAATGAATTGTTTGACAAAGCTTTGCAACAAAATACACACTGAAAGCTTTCTTCTCCATTGATGATAGATGTGAATCCATATTGAATATAAGATTCATAATACTGTCTTTTGATACTCGTGATGGATTCCAAATCCTGTAAATAAAAAAAAAAAAAAAGAGGAAAAGTAAAAGACCTCCCACCCCTCTCCTGATCTAAATTGTTTGACCATCCACCAATATCATTTGTTCTTTTATATTCAATCGATGATGGCTGTTGCTGCAAAATGCCTTCTGCCAAACTGGTAATACTTGTTCCTATATTTCCAGCTTCAACTGTTATAGTATTATCCCTATTTCCAGGATCATCCAAATATTGTTATATGTTTTTGATATCATAAATTAGTCTCTTTTGTTTTACATTTTGCTATTCCCAAAGCATAATGATATTTAATATCTGACTTTATGGCTCATTATTGAAATAATTCAAAATCTCAATAACATGCATTTAAAAATACTTTATGTATTAAACATGTGATCTTCAGAAAAGAAAGGTATCATTTGGTAAGCAGAATACCAAGACAAGATCAACATTTTGTTACAAATTCTAAGTAGCAGTATCAAGTTATCAAAAACTAGCAAACAAGAACAAATTTATATGACTGTTGTGGCTACAAGTTTATTCAAATCGCATGCACTCAACAACTAACTAGGAACTGGGTTCTGAAATTATCTGTTGTTTATTGAAACTCATTTCAGTGGAGAAACATGGGCTGAACCTTACAGCCTAATTCTAGCCTGTATGTTCTTGAGCTGGTTCAGACTATCAAAAATCAGGACAAAATATATAGAATCATGCACTGGGTTGTATCAGATAAAATTGTTGAAACATGAACATTGACTACATCTCATCACTAACCACATTACTTTTATACAACTCTTATCAGTCAGGCATATACTTAACTAAGTTAAAGTCAAACAAAATCATTTATTTGTGAGGTTAAATAGAAAACATAGCCCTGGCCATTCTTGTAATTAATGGAAAATGAATGATATATAAATTTGTTGCTCTTACAGCAAGACAAATGCAGTAAAATATGATGAAGAAAAAAAGATACTTTGAAAAAAAGAACTTTAAAATGCATTTAAAGCCATTTAGAAAATTTTTCTTTGAAGTTGAATTTTAGTTTTATTTAAAAGATAATGTGTAAAAATTAATCTGTAAAGAAAGAAAAATAATTTCATGTATTTAAATAAGATTTTTAGATATTTAGATATATCTAAACCAAAACCACTTCTACATAGCTTGCTAAATGAATTTGATAGATGCTAACAAAAGAGCAATTAACTCACATTAAAAACTGCTTAAAAATTTAATATCTGTCCCAGAGATTCACTTTGAAGAAAATTAGTGAAGTTCAGGATTAGCCAGCAGTGTCTGTAGCATTTGTGCTATTGTCATAGAAGTTGCCACCCCTCTAAACAACATTTCAAAACTGGACAATATCAGAGAAATATAAAGATAAATTACAATTACTGCCATTTGTTTTCTTTTGATTGCAGAAAAAAAAAATATAAAAAGCAACAAACTAGTTTTAAAGGTTAATGTTTCTAGTCTTCCTCTCCATAAAATCTAGAACCCCAAATCAAAATCTATTTCCTCAGCAAATGTCAATCAATGAAAAGTATTGATCATTTAGCCTTGTTTGACTCATTACTGACCTAAGATAGTTCTTGAGTAACTTCAGAAGTTATAAGGTACCCCCCAACTCTTTAGTTCCAACAGAATAAAAAAGTGAATGGAATCAGTGCAATGATTGGGTTTTGTTTTCTTGTTGGAAATGAATATTACAAAAATTTTGGTGTTTGTCAGTTACAGGAATCATATATTAATTAAAAATAGCTGATAATTTTTTTTGACAGATAACTCCCTCAATGCAAGGCCCAAAAGACACTCAAGGTAGAGGGTTACTGAGTAAAATTATAAGGAAAGGTGAAGTATTATTAGGACAAATAGGATAGATATCAGTTGACCTTTGACTTAAGATTGTAGTTATCAAGGAAGCATTTTCTTGAGTCTATTCCACAAAGCAATAGTTCTGGGGAAGAAGATGTCTGAGTGGAACTTACTTTTTATCAAAGGAACACAAAGGGAATGGAGATGGTTTGCCACCATGAATATGGCATGGTGAGTCCTAGTTGTGAAGGTGTGAGCTGCTGTAACTAAGGAATGATTGTTTTTTGGATAATAGAAATGAAAGTAAAAAATCCTTCATGAAGTGTATGTGCAAAATTGACTTAAGGCTTATCAAAATTAGAAGTGATAAGTAGCAAAGAAAATTGGAATTGTGTTGTTTTTAATGTTTAAAATAAATATCAAAAGTTTTAACCATTAATGCACTAATTTACTCTTGCTGCCAAGTGATGGCATTAAACATGCATAAATGAAATTAGATGGAAAAACATACTTAAAAATAATTACATATAAATAATTTTAAGATAAAATTTTATTATATTAAAAATATAGAAACTATAAAATTAAAAAAAAAAAAAACCCTAGCAGAAACTGACTCATAATGTAACACTTAAAGTAAATATTGAGTGTATTATTTAAGCATATAGTGAATTTAGGTAAAAAGTGGAATTAGTGGAAAAAAAATGTCAACTAATTTTGCAGTGAACAAATCTGTCAAAGATCAGATAATTACATATTTTTATTTAACTTTTTGGAAGCTATTTGGCATTAAATGAAATTTTTTTTTATACTTTGTAGAAATATTTTAAGCCTATGCTTATTAAAATTTATGAAAATAGCACCAAATATTAAATAAAGAATTAAAAAAATAATTTTTCATGTTCTATTTAACTACTTGACACACAAGCAATATCGGGTAAATCTATTACTAATAATAATCATAAAAAAAGAAGTTTAGTAAAGCTATATAAAAATGTAAGGATTGTAATTTTTAAGATTATAAGCATTCATCCAGTGTAGAGAGATTTTTTAATGAATTTATATTTGTATATTTATATTTTGATGAGTATGGCATGTTCTCCAAGTCTATCATAAAAATTCAGGATATGAAATTAATGTTAAACACTTCAAAGAACTCAGTGTATGGATCAGTTATAACAAATTGAGCATAGAATAGGCTGAGGTGAGGGTAGATTTGCCCAACACTGGAAATTGCTACAAAATCAAAAAATTAATCAAAACACTTAAGTTATATTCTTAAATAGCTTTGTCAGATCAAGACTTTCATATGGATATCATGCATGACACCAAACTCATGCAGATTTATCTAAACTCACAGCTGTATACAACCACATTCTCAGAACAAAGGTTAAAAATGGCTTTGAGTGAATGAAGTTGGTCTTAGAGAGTACAATCCTCCTTTGAACCTTATAGACTGGCACTACAGAATCAAAGAAGAATTGTACCAAATAAACTATATCACTTGAGTAACAATGAAAAATTGATTTCACACGCAAGTTGAAGAGAAAATAATGACATAATCAAGATGTTGATGTTCCATGCTACTTCAAACAAGAGGTTAGGAAGGAAGCTCCCATCAATACTGGGAAGGGGATAGCAGTTACTGGACTTAAGAAACTTATTTTTTTGAAAAATTGTTTCAACAGAAAGATTTTATGAATTTCAACTGAAAGTAGCACTGGCTGTTTGTTCTGTCAATGAAAGTCAAATGTTTCCTTCCCTTGAGCCTTGTAGCGTACTAAACACAAAGTATTGGGCTAAGGTCCAAAAGTATTAAGCTATAGAGTAACAAAACAAAGTATGAAACTTGTTTCATTTTAGGGATTGAAAATGTTTTATTTAAGACAATCCCAAGATGAGCCACTTCTCAGCAAAAGAAGATAATTCCAGCAGTAGCCCAAGTACAAAGCAAAGAGTTTTTATAGGTTTTGCTTTGATGCTCTGTAAAGAAATGATGCTGAGGATTTTAAGATAAACAAAAAGTAATAAAACTTGTAAAAGAGATAAACATTTAATTTCTATCAACATGATAAACAAACTTAGAAAAATATGAGACAAATGAATCTAATGATGTATTTGAGATGTAACTTCCTTAATATAATTTTAACTGAAATAATTAAAAGATGCAGTTCCTAACATATAAGCATTGTCATATTGTAAGATGCTGATTTTACCAGACAGATTGAAAGTATTTAATTTGGGGAACATAGCATTTGCTACTTGGTTAATTCAGCACTGATAATAATTATTACTGACTCAAATATCTCCAGTTGAACAAAATACTATGAAGGTCATATATCTACATAATAAATGCAAATGCCAGTGTGTCACTTTTTCAATTAAAGGGACAACTCTCTAACTTTCAATAGCTCATGTTAAAGAAATTTTGGATTCCCAAGTTTTCATTACTGTGATTGTTTTCACCAATATTTTTTATGTGATTTTTAAGATCAATTTTTTTGTACGATAATTTTTATAACTTGGGAATAAATTTGGGAATAATTGAAATTTATTGCAAAATCCAACGAAAGTCACCCATGAAATAAAAATAATTGTTTGTATGGAAAGAACCAATCCGCACCAAATTATCTTTAAATTAAGTGGCAGTAGAAAAATTATTGTTGAACTTTTTAAAAGGTAACCTTAAATATAAATGCAATACTTAAATGCAGTGAGTAATTTAGAGTTTTTCTGTAATTTATTTTTGCCTATTGCATATGGCAACAGTATGCCTCGCAAAAAAAAAAAAAAAAAAAAAAAAAAAATCTCCACCAACAGAGGACCAGATTTCAATCAAATGAGCCAAGGCTGCAGCAAGGAAAAGAAAGTCCTGTGTAAATAAAAACCTAGGAGAGCTTCCAATGCTCCTGAGCAAGCTGAAGTCTTAATCATTACCCCTCTGCAGGAGCTAGTTTAAATGACACCCAATAGGACAGTTTTTAAGCTAGTTTACTGATAGGCCAATAGATGCATGCAAAATCTTTTGAAGGGGAGACAACTGTTACAACAGTAATTTTTTTTTTTTTCCCACACACACACATAAAAACCTAGAAATACAAAGAGAATACATCCAAATAAATAATAAAGCAAATAATTTTATTTAAAAAATTTAATAAAGACGTATATTATATATATATATATATATATATATATATATATATATATATATATATATGAAAAGTTTGTTTCATATTGTTCACCCATTTGAATATTTTATAAAATATTGTTTTACTAATTAGAAAACATCATATTTTTACTTGATCAACTGGATCAGTCTCACCTTTTTCTAGCTTTTCTTTAAATTTTAGATACTCTCTCCTTCTGTCAAAATATTTCACCTATAAAAAGATGAAAAATAATGGATAATACTATAGTGGGAAAAATATATAAAACAAACACGAAAAGATGTAATTATAAGTATTACTTGATAAAAACTGTGCAAGGTGTTTTTTTTTAACACCATTAGCCAATTTATTACATAGATAAAATGTTTTTCTTCATGGTAAAAAACACGGCAACAACAATGTATTCATTGATTGCAGAAAATCCAGCAGTTTCAGAAATGATGATAAAATATTTCATTTTATTTAGCATATTTATAATATTATCCAGACATGACTTAAGGAAAAGCTTACATGATGCCATAAAAATAAAATGAGTGACAAAAATTTTAAGTTATTAAAATGTGGGAAAAAAAAATAAAAATAAAATAAAATGCCTCATGTAAGGACAAGGGAAGTAGCAAATGTACAGCTAATAAAATTGGAAAAGAAGGTACATATATATATATATATATATATATATAAAAACATGATTTCAAAACCCATGCCAAATTCACTATAATTGAGAGAATAGAAAAGTTCAGAGCAGATAACATTAGAAAGATTTTAGAGTCGCATGAAAATAAGTGGATACAACGTCTAAAAACAAAATATCCAGCCGGGCTAAATCACAAATTTAACAATATATAGATATAAATCAACAAATAAAAAAAAACTACCCACATTTCTCACCCACACAAGACAGACAGGATTACAGAGGTGTGGAGGCCTCACACTTATACACTCACCCACACGAATATACATACTTACACACATCATACGCACTCACTCCCTAATGAGCCAAATGATAACACACACCCACAGCAATACACACGCTTACACATATCATACTCACTCACTCCCTAAGAACCAAATAACACACACACACAAACAAACACTAAACAGAGACACATCCCCTCACCAAGTCCAATAAAACTGTCAAACTGACCAGAGAATTCATAGCAACATCCAGCTCTTATCTCAAATAACAACTTAAAAGAGACTGTTTGACCAACACAAGGAATGTTAAAAGATTCATGTTAAAAAGATAAAAAAATAAAAAAACAAATGAAAACTACAGACAAAAGTTCATTTTCTCCATCAAGACATTCATTTCTGTAGTTTAGTGCTAGCAGCAAGCAGAAATATTTCTCCTCCCGATGATGGCCATTTCGGCCGAAACTAGTCGAGTAATCTAAATGGAATAATAATAAAAAAACGAAAGAATATTAATCTACAACCCAGTGTGTCTGAGGATTTTAATTTTTTAATTTTTATTGTTCAAAATATATATATTTTGAACAATAAAAATTAATATATATATATATATATATATATATATATATATATGATAGCGATTATGTTCCCACAAAATCATGCTGTTGATTTTTTTGCATTTTTTTTTGGCGTATACTGGCTCATATTTTATAGGTGCTATGATTGTTATGTGTGTGTGTTTTAAACAATAAAAAATATTTCAAAAAATAAAAATTTTCAGACACACTGGTTTGTATTAATATTTTTTTGTTTTATTATTCCAGTTAGGCTCCTCAACTAGTTTCAGCCACCATGGCCATCATCATCATCAAAAAAAATCCCTGCTTGTTAGTAGCAGTTTATTACAGGAGCCATATATATATATATATATATATATATATATATATATATATATGAAATACATGTATATTGGCAACAATCATAGCATCTGGGTGTGTATTTTTACCCATCTATTAAAGAACACCAATAACTAGTGCATAAATGAAAATGAATAAATCTGCAGTCAATTGCTGAAACCTCATGGTGAGTGGATAATGATTGCCAAAAAGTTTTTCTACAAAACTGGCATCAAGGTAGTGAATATGACATCAATCAGCTCAGTGACAACTCACTACTCAGTTGTAATTGATCTAATGAGACAAGTTTACTAATCATTACACCAAATTGAGATGCCCTACATATTAGATGCATATAGTACAACTTGTTTCAACTCATGTACAGCTCAATATTTTGGCAGCTAGCCTCCTATCCTATATAATTGGATATGGAATAGTATCATATCTGAATACTTTTTCCTTATGGATAATAAACATGTTTTACAGGTCTGAAAATTTAATATGTAAGTGTACATGTGTGCTGTCTTATTTTATAGCCACTGCCTGATTTGATTTCCAAACCATAATTGACCCTTCCTTACAGAGAACATCACATATCATTTTGTTTTTCAACCTGTCTGATATAAGACTCCAATCATGGGAGCATATAGATTTATCCTTTTAATCTTCTTAGTTAATTAAAATTAAATCAATCCAATAGTTTAAATTCTAGGAGCATTTTCAAATATCCAATTTCTATGTATATGACATGAATAAGCATTGCAGAAAGTATAACTATATTTTCATTTGTTTCTTCAAATACTGGTTTCTACTATGAACACTCTTCACAAGTACTTGATTTTTAACCTGTACATCAACTTATAATTGACAGTATTAATGTATTTGTGAATATATACACTTGAGTTCAATTTTCTAATACTTTCTACTTACAAAAGGATCAGAGTTGCAAAGATTTATTCTCCTAAGAACAGGAGATCTATTCCTTGGGTTGCACTCTCATAGTAAATTTGGAGGGAATAGTTGAGAAATTTTACAATGTCTAAAGTTAAGGTATAAAGTCAATTTTAAAGAAAATCTTGCATCATCAGTAGTGATATATATATAAAAAAAAAAAAAAAAATGCTTGCACAAAAAAGGTTCCTCCAGGTGTATATTATATTCAAATATTTTCAATCTCAGGTCATAGTAGCACATATCAAAAGGAACCAGTCAGTTTTAAACATGTTCAAATGAAAAAAATCTAATCAGGTCACACAACTAAAATATATAAAAAACACACAGATCAGTGCCATTAAGCCACACACCAATAAACTGTGATGTCACTTAAGCTGTGCATGCATGATGGACCCCAGAATTTTTTGTCATGTTCATATTAGAATCATAATCAGTGGATCCTAATTTGAAATAAATTCAAACTTGATTGTGACACTTTTTAAAGTTTGATTTTTGTTCTGTATAATCTTTTATTTTAATAAATTCATTAAACCGAGTTTTAATACCTTCAGTATATCTTCATTTTCTCAGGCATTTACTATTGTTTAGGCTTTGGTATTTCACACTTATGATTGTGTAGCGGTTTGGATTAGCACTTCAGACATTTTGAGTGTGAAATATGCAGCTTACAACCTTTATCCTAACTTAAAAATTTCACATATTTACTCAACGGGATTTGCTTTAATATTGATAATGTGCTTTTCCAAATAGTGTATATAATCTGCAGAGAAGAACCATTTTAAATCTTAAATTATAAGGATTATTAATGGAGGCCAACATTGCAGTCAAATAACACCTTTTTAACACTGTCAAAAAGTCCATAAATCCTATCACATTAAATTTTTGTATAAATACAGTCAAAAATTAAAGTTTTGCAGCGTCTCTCTAGATATTATAATGATCACAACACTTTCACGCCTAGATATTAACCCTTTCAAACTTCTTTTATTCGATACAGTTCTTTATCCTTTCCTTCATTCCTTCTTAGTCCTATCGTTGTTGCTTGCTTTTATTTTTCTTAATTATAAATCTCTCTTTATTTGTAATTTCCTCACAAACAAACATCCTGTCAGAAAAAAAAAAAAAAAAAAAAAAAAATCTCCCTGTATATAATTATTATTTTTTAAATTTTACCCAAATCAGACAAGAACAATTTTTTTTTTTAAAAAAGGAGCTTTATTATTATTATTGTCATAATAAAAAATTACTTTTTGTGTGTGTGTGTATATATATATATATATATATATATATATATATATATATATATATATAAAAAATCATTATTTTAAGACATTTTTTATGTTTATACATTCTTTTTATAGATACAAATATATAAGTAAATGTTCTGTTTATAATAAACAGTATTAAACAACATTTACCAGCCTGAATGTCAGAGAAATTTTCATAGAAAATATTCATCCTCTGACAGGAATTGAACCTGTATCCTATTCGGAACTGTCATATAGCCTGATGTGCCTTTAACTGATTGGGCCACAGAGGAGTGTTCAGTTAGCAAGGCCGATTTTACTGTCTTTAAACTACAATCTTCCATGATTCTCTCACGTACATTCATATCTGCTCATGGCGTATCCAAATGTAAACAAATGATGTCACACATTATGAAATTATGTATAGGATGATGGATCTATTGACATGGTGCTTTATAATTGGAATTATTTTAGGCTGTCATTTTTCAAATTTATTCACATTAGTGCAGATTTTTATGTGAAATTAAAAGATAGTTTTAATAAATGTTTTTTCAAAACTGCCAATATTCAACACTTAGTATTGAATATGCATTTTGCATGCTTAGCCATGTTACCCGTTTTCACAGATAACTCCATTGACTTAACAAGCTTTGTTTTGGTCGTCTAAGCTGGCAATCCTGACATTGTGGCGCACTTTTGATCTAAACAGTGGATGGAAGTTTTAGACCCCACCTACCATGGTTTATTGGCGCCAACATACACACATTATATATATATATATATATATATATATATATATATATATATAGGAATGGGAAGGATAAAATATCTACATACACGCACATACAAATATTTCCACACCTGAATATTGCATAAACTGCATGAAACTCCAAGTTGTGCTATCAACATTGGTTATTTTATATATATGCATGACTATACCACTTAAGCCATGAAAACATACAAAAAGTGAATGGCTATCAACAGAAGTATAAGAAAAGAAGGTGTTAAAACATTCCTGTGAGATTGGATATGATGAAACAGAATGGGTTCCTTGTATGATTTCATCCCTTCTTTACTTCCATTCTTAATTTAATATTTTGAATAAAACAAGAACTACCAGCCACAACAAAAAAAATTATGCTAGACAATGAATATATCATTAGCCTGTGAAGAATGAATATTTTATTACATTGATGACCATTTCAAAACCCCATTATATTTCAATTAACACCTTGACTGGCTGTTTTGTAATTTCTTTTTATTACAAAACAGAGTTGTTTGTTTGCTCCTTTCTCACTGCCAGTGTTCTCAAAGAAACCCATTAAAATTAGTTTAACATCCCATTTATAATAACTATAAGGATTTGTCTAATGCATGAAAAAAAAAAAAAAGAAAAAAAAAAAGGAAAACTTGAATGCATCTTCTGGCCTTTAAGGGAAATGCTCTAACAAATCGAACTATTTATTACACTTGTTTAACTGTCCACTTCTATTCCATGTGACTGCAGTTGACTAGCAAGAGTCAAAATATATTCAATAAATAGTACTAAATATAAAAACAAAACTGCTTTATATTAACCTCACTACAAAAGAAATTATAAATGATCATTTGTATTACTGGAATTATTATCATAAAAAAGTTAGTGTTTCATGAATTTTTGTACCCAAAACACAAAATAAATTAAATTCTTAGGTATCATTTAATATTTCAATTTCTCTTTTTCTTAACCTTTCTCCAAATGAATGTATGCATGCAGGCAGGCATGCATCGTTTGAAGACAAAAAATAAAAATTTAAAACACCGGTTAGCACAATCATGGTTACAAACAGGAGTTTGCTATTAAGTATCTTGCTCTTCTCTGGCTGATTTCTCCAATCTATATTCTTTGACTGATCACCATAAAAGCATTCCTTTACTGGATTCAGGTAAAAAAGTGAATGCACTCACCCAAGTTCTTGAGCAACTGCCTTCAAACTTTGTTCGTTCCTCTGAACATTTTAAGGGCTCTTTTTCATTTCCATCAAGACATTTCCAGAATTCATCGCGAGCTGACCAACATTTCTGTCTTTCGGCTTGATTGGGTGCTGCACACATTGCCAAGGTTTGACAAGATTCTGTGCCCGAGAGAATTTATTTAGGCACACATAGGCTGAAAATACAAACAATAAGTTTAAAAAGTACACTTCATATTGCTTTCTAGAAGCCAGTCAATCCTCACAAGATAAAAACTTGGTTTTGTGTCCTACATGGCTAAATGCAGGAAAATCAAAACAATACAAGGGTCAGCAACAGCTGGCCAACAAGCTGTTGTATTCTGGTACACTTGCAAGCCTTTTAGTCTATCAACTGGTGTATCTACTTACATTTATATCTTGGTCAAGCAAACACTGAATGAGACAAATAGCTGGACAAAACATCAACCTGCAAAGAAACACCTCTGTATTCTATCAAAATAAATTACACTTTTGAAATAACTTACAAGTTATTGCCACAGCTGCTAGCAGAGAAATGAAGAAAGCAGATTTTAAATAGAGAACAGACTATGACATAAATTCCCTCACACTTTTGCATCAATGTATAATAAAAGGCATCAAGTGCTAGGATAAAGTTTATATAAAATTAATATTGCATCTCAAAGTAGATGATATAGAGCTGAAATTTCTCTCATACAAATATACAGTATGGACCACAAAAAAATTATGCCCATTTTAAAAATTGAATAATTTTCATAAAAATAGATATTTTATTCAAAGAAAATTGATTTCTATAGTTAACTAAAAATATTTAAGATTTAATTTCATAGTAAGTTGAAAAGTTCACTTTTTGAGTAAAGGCCATCAAAAATGCAAGTTTAATATATATTAATATATACTCTTTAAAATCATACTGTATAACTGATATCCAAATATCACAATACTGTACTACTGTGAGGTGTACAACATTTTTATAAATAATTTACCCATAAATATATCTACAGATCTGCAATGTGTAAAAGTATTAAAATGCAATCCAAGCTGCAATCCAAATGACTGTCCATCTTGCATAAATTGTTTGATATGACACTTTAATATAAATAGGAATAATTTCCCCGTATAAAAAACATTGTAAATATCAAATTAAACAAATGATTTGGGTATACTTGTTTATATATCAGAAAATAAGTAATTATTTGTGATTTTCCAGCTACTAAAATAATCAAACTGCTGTATGAAGAAAATTCATCATTATCATATATTACTAATATTTATCATAAAACCAACTGTGACAAATTATTCAATATCAAACCTCTTCCTGAATTTGATTACACAGCAACAGCTCCATTCTTGATTGAATGGCTTAAAAAAGTAGAGTTTATCTGCTGATTGTGTGGGATAAAACAGACTGAACACATCTTTACACTGAGTCTAAATAGTGGGGCCTTTGCTATGTCAACAAGGAGTGAAAATCTGCACAAATAAAACAGACACTACAGTTTGCTATTGTAACAGTCTCTTTTATGGTGTATGAGCAGTTTACAGTAAATCATCTATGCCCTTGTGAGTCTGTCAATGTTTTTCTTATGAACCTGTAAAAGCTTGCTACACTCTGAGGGAATATCCGACTAGAACTTGTGGAGGGACCTGCCAAAATGTCAAACAAACATAGCAAGCATCATTGAGGATTGATGATAAACCAACTATTGGTTAAGGCTCAAGCTGAAGAACCCAGTCATAGATATCGGATCATTTCTGCAACCACATCACCCCTTACATATGGCGACTTAACTCCCCAGAATATTATTTGTGAGGCGCAGTGGAGCAAGAGACCAACAAAATGCCTTGTAACACTAAAGATGAACTGAAGGCAAGGATTATGGCAACATTCACCAACTTAAACAAGGAGAACAGCTAGAGAGTTGCAGGAGATTCTGAAGTTGTCAACAGTCAATGGCAATTTTATTGAATAAATTTACTCTTTAGCATTTCAAGATATGTTTATGTAATTTTGGCAAATATATATAATGAAATGTCAGCGTTATTTTCATTTTTGTGAAATTTAGACGACAATTTATCCATCGCACCCTGTATATTGGGAAAAATGTATGACAAAGTGGAAAAAGTTTACTTGTGATTTGTCCTTTAGGACTTGACTGGTCTAAATTTGTTATGTTGGTACAACTACATATGAGCATGAGTGATAGGGGCTGGGGATTTTATTTTTTATATCTAGTTGAATTCATATATATATATATATATATATATATATGAGAGAGAGAGAGAGATTGAGTTTTTTTTTTCAGTGTACTTAGCTTCATAGTTATTAATTTCAGAATCTAAAAAATATATTGGAAAAATATGAATATACTTAAATTCTCCTTTCTAATGTAGAACTTCTAAGTTTCAAAATATATTTTCATTAGTTATAAATTAAATTGTAACTTTTTAATTCTAGTTAGATAACTGTAGGTTAATTTCATAGTTCTTAAGTGTAAATATAGAGGTTTATTTCAATTTACAAACATTATTATTATAAATTGTGACTAAATAGTTGGCATTAATCATGTACAGTAAAATATTTAAATCCTGTACAAATATTAAAGGTAAATTTGATGGCAATATAGTTTTTGCAATATAAAGTTGTAAAAGATTGGTGCGTCAAATAATGTCTGCTAGGAACTGCTTTATAGAACTGACAACTTTTGTTTTTATTTTAAATATTTACTACAAAAGTTAGCATCTCTTTTATTTGACAAATTTAAAAACATCTTGTAACTGTTGAAAATTTAATTGTAAATAAATAAAGTAATCCTTGGAAATCATATTTCCCGGAAAAAAAAATGAAATGCAATCAAATTCTTTCGGCTTTTTCTTTACTTTATTTGAAACTATCTAGTGGTTCCATGAAAACATTCTGGTACACAAACTAAACATGATTAGGTACATTTTTTTGTTACTATGTTTCTATTCTGAAGTATCTACATATTTTTTCCTAGTAGTACTTGGAGATGGGGAAAAATAAAATGGTTCAGAATTTGTACTTGACTTTTGAAAACTATTCCAAGTTCAAGATTGGGATCGATTTTTTATTTTGACCTTGAAATTGAATACATATTGATTGAGTAATATCGGCTGTGTTAGTTTCCCACAACAAAATTCTCAATAATACCTGAATGAAAGAACCGCGAACTATGAATCAGAATACTGAAGGGCTTCACTTTTTTTCGCTCGCTCATTCTCTTTTCCATCCACATCTAAGTTGACTTTATGATTTTCATTAATCACTTATTAACGAACTGGTTGATGCATTTTAAAAGGAAGTTGCAAAACAGTTTTCGCCGTTTTGTGACTAGGACGTCGTTACTCCAATACAAGGAAAATTTAAAGTCCTCATTTATTTGTTGCAGTTCCCATCCACATATGCACGGCACACTTGAAGTATATCATCAATTCAGCTTAATTTAGATTTTAGATTGTAATTCTCATTTTGCCACGGCAGTTAAATGAAAATTTTCCTAAATCAAATATTTTAATTATTAAAAAATTAAAATAAGTTTTAGTTAGTAACTTAACTTTTTTTTAGTTAACAATTTCAATTCTACCTAGGAAGGGAAAAAAACTAAAACACATTTACTTTTTTTTTTTTGCAATATATATGGAAAAAAAATCTGAACCACTATAATTTTGAATTGTAACTTTACAAACTGAAGAGAAAGATACTTAATTGTTAAAAAGAAACATATAGTGTAGCAAAACAAAACAAAAAAAAAATGAGAGCAACTCACTCCACGCCTACAGAAAAGATGTAATGGTTACATTTCCAGAAATATGGATGTTCATCAAAGTCTATAAATAATACTTTCTTAGTTTTAAATTGTTAACAACTTGGAACCATTGCTTATTTGTTTATGGCAATTAAAATAAGAAATAGATATTTATATTTAATATCAATTTTTCTGTTAAATGAAATTACTGCCAATGTTGAATATGTGCATTTTTGTTTGACTTTTAAGTTTTAACTTGGTATGACGACTTCCGATTTTATTATACACATTTTGTTTTAAAAGGAGTTCAACAAAACAAGCAAATGTCATTATAAAATAATAACACCTTGAAATGTCACTCTAAATAATAATTCCATGAATGTAATTCTTAGACATGCGAGATATCAAAATACTACTTGAAGAAATAACCCTTAACTCTCCAGCTTCGTACTTACCACAGCTTTGGCTATGACGGCGGCTGCTGCTAAACTGATCATTCACTGCTGCACTACTCACCGGAAATAGCTACACACAAAAATATAGTAATCTAACAAACAATGATATTTAATCTTTTAACGTCTTCCACCAACTCTCTTATAAGTCATAACCAACTATTTTAAACTATAATAATCAGAACGAATAGTAAATACATTTTGAAGTTCATTTTTTTCGCAGCTGCGGAGTAATCTCATGAGTTGATGTGACGCATGTCGATTAGTATCTGGAAAAAGCAGTATGGTGGCTTCTCAACATGACATCGACACAAGACTCGTTGCCTTACTATATCTTCCTATACAACTATACTTTTGTTAGTTGCGATTGGGTTATTTCGTTGTGATTATCTTCTTCGTTGTAGCCTCCTGACTCTGTTGGCTAATCTGGCTGGATATCTTACTTTCCACTAGTCGTCTTCGGCACCTCCCCATGAAATGGAAAACAGTGGTGTTGGCTTAGACTGCTGTGGTGAAGATGGGTCCCGGCTGGAGTCACCACATGGAGCTACCGCTGATCACTCTAATTTGTCACCAGCCAGCGTAGATCACCATGTCGCCCTGGCCACTGCCAAAATCATCGAACGAGCCGGAATCAAGGAAAACACACTGCTACCAAATGGAAAAATAAAACACAGAAGTGACGAAAACGGACTAATAAACCATGTACTGACTGGGTCCTCCGACACCAGCGGTCTGCTCAGCGCTGTTACAAGTGGAGTCGAAGCTGATAAATATGAACGTTGTCCAACTACAAACGCTTCAAGCTCAACAAAAAATGTAACGAACAACCAGAGTTCATCTCCCACCAGCAACAGTGGTGGAGATGCCCATGACAAGGATGAAGAAGATGGTAAAAGTGATAAACCCTTGTCTGTGTCGATCCAGTCCCGGACATACCAGTCTCATGGCGATCAAGTGGACAGTCTAACCCAACAGATCGACACCCTTAATATCTCCACTAAGGACAACACATCTATCAATTCTACTACAGATACGGCCACAAATATTAATAATACTGGTATCGGGGGGCCCTGTAGTGGTACCGAAGATAATGATGTTGATGTAAAAGCCAATAGTGATGATACGGCCGGGGTGCCTTCTTCTTCTGCACGTGCTGACAACATAGGCACTGTTGCAAATGATAATAATAATAATGGAGAGGGACAATTGGAGTACCGTGTTTACGAATGTGAGCTCCAAATGGCCGACATAATGCGATTAATCACCAGGGACCTTTCTGAACCTTACTCAATATACACATACCGATATTTCATTCACAACTGGCCAAAATTGTGCTTCCTGGTAAGTAGACACCGCAAACACGCTTCCCTGACCAATACCCCACCTCAAATGTCCTAAAAACCAGAAGTCCTTTTTTATATGCGTTTATTGTTTTTGTTTTAATATTTTAAAAATATACAAACATACAGCTACAGACTGCAGAGATATGTTAATTTAATAAGTAAAATTGAAAATGGTGGTATTCAATGCTTTTTTTACAGCACAGCCATTCTTATTTGAAGGTATTGCGTAAACAAAAAATATTCATTTATCTTCAATTTAATCTGTCTCTTAAACTTGTAAAATATTTTATTTAAAAAAAATCCTAAGGTTACTCATTAGCTTAAACGTACGATAAAACTATGGTAGTTGATTAGTGATTACATTTTTTGTTTTTTTTCACTTGATACTTTTAATCTTGAAGCATGCAAAACGTACGTAAGTGTTCCGTAAAAAAATAATTAAAAATACAACTTGTTTATTTTACAAGGCTTCAAAAACAAGACTGATTGCTTTTTCAATGTGATCCTATCATAAGCGCTAACCATTCACCTCTATCGGTAGCCATTCTTGATTTCACTTGCAAACCATTTATTGGCAAAGCAAAGACTTACCTCTTAAAAAGCAATTCCAAAAAAGCATCACTTCTTATCTTTGTGTTCACTTCAAAATATTTTCAGATAACTACTAAGAATTTCAGATAATTAAATCTATTTTAGGGTGAAAATGTTTAGTTTAATCAAACTAATTAAAAACAAATAGACAATATTTGAAGAAAAATAATTTCTCAAATAATGGTGACTGGTTATTGCTTGGCGGTACTTTCTCCTTTAAAAAATCTTTGGGAAACCACTTGTGGAGACTTTGTTCTGGTGTTTCAGTTTAAAAGCTTATCCCTTCTTTAAAGAACTTTTGTTTTAATAAATAAAAGTAAAACAAACGAGCCTCGTAGTTTAAAAGCCTATTCAACAAATTGACTTTAAAAATCTGAATTCAATTTTTATCGGCTAAAAGAATGTTTTTGTTGTTCAATTTTTACGCTGATCTGAAATAATCCGATTATTAAACCATTTAAGAGAAGAATCAAGCAAAACTGAAAAAGATTTCGGTCGTTAAATCTGAGATTAAATGTTGACTTTATTAAAAAATAGTGTGATGCAGAGCAAATATACGTTTTTCATGAGTGAATGAACGAAGAAAGTAGCAGTTTTAAACGCAACTTGTATCTGCCTTTTTAGTTTTTAGTTTTATACTTCATGTTTGTTTTTTTATCCACTTTTTTTTTATATCTTTAAAATTTAAAAACGGTTTTTCCTAATAAACACAAAAAGTAACACTTGTCGACTTGTGCAGAACTGAAATGATTTTTTTAGTGAGCTAAAAAAGTTAATTTTTTTTTTTTTTTTTTTTTTATCAATTATGTGTGTTACTTTAAAATATTTAGTATTGTTAGCTTATCCCCCCCTCCAAATCAATTATTTTAAATTCTTAGAAATTAAATATTGTGTTTTAAAGCAGGATTTTTTTTCACTCCAAATCTATAGAAAATATTCTTAGTATTTATTTTTGAAGTCACTCTAAAAAAAGACGTCATGAACTTTAAAAAAAAAAAAAAAAAAGAAACTTGCTTCCGAAAGTCGTAAAAATGTGTATGTGGACCAGAGCCAGTATTTAATTTTAAAATAAGTTGGTTATATTTATTTATTAGTCTCTGTTCAATAGACGTGACTTAAAAAAAAAAAAAATTCATTTATTCATGTACGTATTTAGTAAGTGTCTATGAACTGCAAACAATATTTTTCTAGTACTCTTTTTTTGTTGTTTTTTCCAGCCATTTTCTTTAACTGTTTACGACTGTTTTTTACTTTTTTACTACGTTCGATGAACTCTATCGCCATCATCATCATTATCATCGTCGAGAGTTATAATGTCCCAAGTAACTACAAATATCTTACATAATAAGTCCGAAATAAATAAAAGTAAGATTAGGTACGTTCTATTGATCAAAAAGCAACTGACAAGAACAAGGTGATAACCACAGTAGCCGTATAGAGTGAAGTAAATTATTAACTGGTTTTTAAGTTTACCATGCTTCATATTGCGAATGTTAAGTCGACAGAGTTTTTTAATTTTTCTATCGGGTTGTAATTAAGTAAACTTAATTATGTTTTTTAACAAAATGAAGAATTACATGAAACCAAACAGAACTTTGATATGTATTTGATTTTTTTTTTTCTCTTCAGTACGTTACGATATCTGATCGGGATCACGTGATTCAATATTTCATATCCTTGCCTTAAAAAGTTAATCATGCAAAGTTTATTTTCTGCCAGTGTCGATACATATTGTTCTAAAAAAAAAACCCTCCCTCAATTTCTGGTTTGTACTAAAAAGCTTCTGCATTTTTTATTTTATTTTTTTACTAGAAACTTAAAAAAAAAAATTCTAGTTGTCCAGTTTAAAATTATATTTTTAAAAAAGCATGCAGAAACACATGGGGGGCCCCCAAACCATTTGGTGGCTTCAGTTGTTAAGTAAATATTTATTGACCAAATAAATACGTAAGTGTCAAATTTACGCCCAGTTTTTAGCTGATTAAGTTTAAACCTCGGTTGTTGAATTTTATCATTCTTTTCACTTCATTCACGTATATTTAAAAAAGGAAATGTTGTTGACATAAAGAAAGGTAAGAAATTTCTTTTTAGATTCATTATAGTTTGTTGTATTTACAATTTAAAAACAAATACACTTAATTACTGAGAGGTAGTCATGTGGAGGTTCTTCGCATTTCTGTTGTGGAAAGAAAAAACGTAAAACGTGTCCTGTAATCTTGCATTTTTTGCTAGTAGAGATTGTCTGCTTCAGCTTTACTTCACACTAGAGCACACTGGTTTATGAATCTCGTTGAGAAAGATTGGTGTATATATAAAAATAGCTTCTAAATGGCAGTTTTATTTAAAATTGATAATCACTTATTACAGAAATAATAAACTTTGGCTGGTACTTTTTTTTTTATCTACACACTGTCTTTGCTATTTTGATTTTTAATGAGACCATCTCTTTTGTGTTTTAGTTTCTAAAATTAATTCTAAAAATGTCATTAGAGAAGAAAATCTGGTTGCCGTATTTACAAGTGTCTTACACCAACAAGAAAATTTTTTTATTTCGTATTTAACTACTCGATTTTATATTTATTTTTCTTAATGAATTTCTATAATTAGACTCAGTTTTTTAGTCCATGGGGGAATTTTATTGATTCCGCCGCCAGGTGTATTCCACTTTTTGAGTTGACCTTGGCCACAAAGGGATCTTCAACTGTGGGAATTCATGACCGTCAGTTTTGTTCATTCATAGTAGTAAGCTTGGTTTTACTTTTACTATAAGTACTTCTTGAGGTTTTATTATATAAAAGATGTCATACAATTTTCTCTCAAATTCTTGTAAGTTTTAATTAAGAATAATGCCATAAGGCATTATTACATCTGCAATTCCCAAAAGAATTAAAATATAAACTGATAGTTTCATCAAAGAACGATTATTAATTATTATTTATTTTAAATTATTAGCTAGTTAGTGTTCTTTTGTAAAAAAAACTAAACACTTCAATATTTTTTTGAGGAATTGGTCATTATTAAAAAATTTATTTTTCTTGTAATTTAACGAGCTTTGCTCTAACTTTTGCGTCTTTGAAGCCTCCACCATAAATTTACGAGCAAAAAGAAATGTTTGATTTAATTAAATTTTCCTCATTTTAAAACGAAAAAGTGATAACATTTTTTTTTAATTATTGGATCAGGTAACGTAGCCTGATCAGTTTTTTGGCGATAGGTACCTCCCAAAAATTTGCTAAAAAAAAGGAGGCAACATCATGAAAAAAATGCCCCAAGCATAATAAAAACAAAATGTTGGATTTTTTTTTTTTTTTTTATTTGCGTCAACGCAAAACCATAAATTCGTACGGGAAAATTGGGCGTCTTTTTGCGGTGAAAAAAACACGTTGATTTGGAAATTCTTGCAAAAATCGGATAATTGTTGGAATTTAATGAAACTTTCAGGATTTATTCAGAAGGAATGGAATGATTTTTTTTTTTTTTTTTTTTTTTTTTTTTTAAACACGTTTCTTTTTTAGAAAATATTTGTAAAAATATTTTTTTTTCTACATCGGTTATCCCCACCACCACACACATATACTCATTTAATAATTTTTATGAAATTTCGAGTTTTTTTCTTTAAAAAAAATATATTTGTTATAAGTCCTTAGTTTTAAATCCTCACTGTTTTGGTTTGGTCAAACAGGACCACAGTTACAGAAAATCTGCCCTGAATCGTAAAATAAAAATGCATTTACCTGCATTGCATTATCACAACAATGGAACAGTTTTTTCAATTGAATAAAAACTAAACACATTTTTTCTAGAACTGTTTTAAAAGGTAAAGTAATTTAAAGTATAAACTTATTCAAGTAAAGTGTAGTAATAGATTTTTTACAGAGTAGGCTAAAATATTTTTGCATTGAATTTTCATAAGATATTTTACAAAAATTTCCCTTTTTTTTTTTTTTTTTTTTTTTTTTTTTTTCATTTAAATTTAAAAATCATGAAGGTCTTTTTCTACTATATTTTGGAAATGGAAATTGTCTTCAGAACCATAATTTAATTTTCAAAAATATTTAAAGAAACAGCAACTGCACAATTAAATATTTAAAATCTTTCTTCAAGATTTTAGCTACCAAATTATTACTAAAGAAAAAAATTCTTTAAAACAAAAACACAAAGCAAAAAACAAATGTAATATCTGCATTTACCTTGACCCTTCTTTGTAACAGTATTTAATTTATTATAAATTTCAACTTTTTACATCAGTCCAAATTAAACCACTTTGGATATGCATTGCATAAAAAGTTCCCAAACCTTGCTTTCTTCAGTTGAAAGTCTCAAATGCTTTACTCTTATAAGGAAGGTGTTCTTGCCCTGTTCAAGAAGCCTTTTTCAAAAATATTTGATATTTGATCACACTTTGGAAAGTGAATCAATTGTTGATTGATTTTTATCAGTCCTTTGTGGATTATTTAAAGCTAAAACCTATTTTGAATGGGAAATGAATCATGCCAAGTACCTTTCAGCACTCTTGTATATTCCCATGTGATCTTTAATTTAACAAATTCAGTACCAAATTTGGTGAAAACATTAAAATCACATTAAAATTTTAAATTCTAAATTTGTTCAAAATACATTAAAATCTAAAGGAATTAACAGGATTCCTTGGTATTTGCCTCTAAGTCATTACTTTTGTGAAATTTTTAGCATCTGGTGTTGCAGATGTTACAATGCCTGTGAAAATAATGAAGGCATTTGCACTAGCTAAATGGCATCAATTATATGTACTCTCAAAAGGTTATTGTAGTTGACCTTTTTGACTAGAATTTGTGATTTGTCATGCTGTTGAAAATTCACCCATTTTCCTTCAACATATGACTTTCTGTGACTATTCCAATATCTTGAACTTCATTTGGTTTGAATACATAGAATCTACAAATCATTTAAATTATTAAGTATTTATTTCTCTGTTTCTAGAAATTTAAGCATAATTCTTGGAAGCTATATTGAATGTATTAGTTACTGCTCTAGTCAGTTGCCAATGATAATTTAATGGTATTATAAACAATTTGACTGTTTACTTCTATTATTGCTGACTACTGACATAAATTTTAAACAGTTATCACCTGGACTGAAAACTGTTTACACACTTTTTGTTAGTTTTTTTAATTGCTAACCATTCTTCTTTATTTATAAAATTTGAATCACTATAACAGCAAAACAATAAAATAACAATAGATTTGCTTTGCTTGACTAATTCACCCCTCTTCATCCTTATTTACTGTAAAACAAAATCAGATATTTTTTAGTCATCTGCTATTAAAAATCAATTGAGGAAATGAGGATTGACTGATTTAATGCAATTCATTCTACAGGAATATAAACAAAAATACATGTAAATTTATACTAAATTTTTTTTTTTTTTTTTTTTTTTCACTCTTCACTGTTTTTCAATAAATATTGCTTGTAATTGTTTGGTCCACTTTTCAGGTGGTCTGATACCTCCTGACAAGTGAACTGAACCAAACAATTACACAAAGGTTCGTCTACGAACCTCTGGATTAGAGGTAATGAATATAACATCACTCAGCTAAGTGACAAATTTTATATTTGTATTAATGCTCTCTCTGGTATTGAGCACTTTATTGCAAAGACTACCTGGCTTAAATGTCGTTTCTTTCAGATTCACACTGGCAGCATTTCTGGCTTCACATCACCTTTGTGTGTGTATATATATATATATATATATATATATATATATAGATGACATTTCCCCATGCCATATGCCTGTTCTGTCACCAATCAGATAATTATCCAAAATGTTTTAGATCCATCAAAGGGACAATTTGCAAATGTCCAAGGGAAAATGATCTGGTTATAATGGGGCCTCTATACCTGCTAAATTCATACCTCCTTATTAAAGAAAGTTGCTTGGAATTATATCGGATAATGATTAGTGATGAATTTCATGTTTGCTTGATTGTTAAAACACCATTATTTAATATTTAAAATCGGATGCAGAAAATCAATAACGGCCTTCTGAAACTTTTAAAAATGCAATTAAATTTTTGGTCAACTTGGGAATACCAGGTGCTGTAAGCTTGTATGTGTGGGTGGTGTAATAGATACCAGCTCAGAATTGGAAGTCAGATAGCAGGGTTCCACTTTCAATTGGCTTCATTATATTTACTAACCTTCAAAATACCCATGGGAAAGGTATGGATCACTTTCTCCCTTTAACTATGGGTTAATTAGTAGGATTTGTATTAAATCACCTGCAAATGGTTGATAAACTGTAGGAAAAAAAAATAAGTCAAACTTTTGGTGCAGTTTTTTTTTTTTTTTTTCACCATAAGTTAATGTAAAATGGCAAATTTTTAGTTTTATTTAATGTATTTTAAGAAAATTTAGGTATAGAAGCTTTTAAATTTCAATTATTTGAATTTACATAAATATCTGAATTGTGAATTTATTGGGCATTCATCTTCTATTTTTTATACATGCACACATAAAGAAATATGGATATTCTAATCTATTGGAGCTTGCAGATTTTATGAATTTGAATCTAACTACTAGTACAAAGTATTCTTTGTCAAAGTTTGTAATTTTAAATTTTTTTCTTAAACTAGTTTTAATGATCCTGTGCCAGAGATGGAACTTCTCAGTTGACAATTCTTTCCTCCAATAAATTACATTTGCAAACATATTCACCAGACTGCTATTAAATTAGATGCATTGATAATTTGGATATATGAAATAAGTCTTTTGCTGGGAATAATCTACACAGCTTATCCAATATAGAATTACTCTTTCACTCTTTTGAGCTAACATAGAATCCCACATGGCATTTAAAAGCCTGAAAGTCACATTCTTAATGTAAATGTCATATTTATTATCTACAGTAATGTGTGAATATAATTTGTAGTGACTGTAATTTATTTGCACAAGTCAGATGTGACATGCATTGCTTATTTTGCTTCCTATAAGTAAAAATATTTTTTATAACACTTTTGATGATTACACAAGTTGACTCTCAGCAATAGAGAAAATTAATAACTTTTCTTAACTAGGAGTTTTGATTCTTATCCTATTCAGGCTATAACATTACAAACTGCAATGCTTATGGAATTTCTACTTTACTCTCTCTCTTCACCTCTTCATAGGTTTCTGACTGTCTACACCAAGCGTTTTTATAAAGCCCTTTTTTTTTTTTCTAGAGTATTTTGGGAAGATCACCCACCTTGATTTTCACTGCATTATACAGAATATGGAGTTGCATTGATGAATGCTTTTTTTACTTTGTTTTGCTTTAGCTTTTCCAGTCATTTAATGCCAAAAAACAAGTTTAGTTTAAACAAGTGTAAATATTCAGTGTTTTATGGTTTCACAATAGAAGGATATTGATTTTGTTTTTTTTCTTTTTAACATAAAAGCTTGCTAACACACAGGATATAAGTTTGAAATGGTTGTATTTGTTGTATGTAGCTTTTAGGTTATGTTGGGTACTTTGATACTTTGGGGGGGATGTGTGTGTGTGTGTGTGTGTGTGTGTGTGTGTGTGTGTGTGTATATATATATATATATATATATATATATGAATTAAATATAAGCAATCCTACATGTGTGCAATCATGCACATATATAAATTTACAAATATTTTATTTATTTTTTGATGTTAACAAAACTGTGCTCAATATGGTATTACAGAGCTATAAAGTATATATTAATAAATATACATATTACCTTATGTCGATAGTACAACTCTGCGTTTCAGGTTAAATAAAATCTTTAGGTACTTATAATGGTGATGAGCTGTTTGTTACAATTGTGTGTGTGTGTATAATATATATATATATATATATATATATATATATATGCTCTGTTTACATATTAAGAACTGTATTCACAAAGTTTTTCTCAGAAGTATCTTTAGTCAGATGTCTAATTGACTGATTTTTCAGGGACCTGCACAGTAATTTGATTTGAGCATTCACCACATTTAATGCACTCTTAATGTTCTTTGACACAAATGTTTTGTCAAGAGCTTAATTACCAAAATTGTCTTACATCATCACAAGTATTTCTGATGCTTTTTTCCACCTTAATTGTTTCTGTTTCACTAGTTAAATATATAAAATCCAACCAATTCACAAACGTTTTGATCAAACTCTGTATTTAAATATAATTGTAACTTACTGAAATTTTTGCAAATTTTATTTTTACAACTTGTAAAAGATTAATGCTGTCAAAAGTTTTAAGGCCTATATGAACATTTCTTTAACAAATGTAATCTATGAAATATTAAACATTACAATATTTTCTACCTTACTTTAACGATTTGCACTATCAGTCATTTTACAGGCGTGTTCTCAATGGAGCTCTTCATTTCCTCATGGCTTATGGTATATTTGGTTGTGAGGCAGAATACAATAAAGTTCGAGTTAACACTCTTTTGTAGTATTAAAGAGTGGTACTTTTGGCAAGTAATTAAGAATTAAATTGTTTTATTAACTCCATTCTGTTAAAATTTATCATACACTCCTAAATAAAATACCTGATGTGGTTACCTTTTTAAGAGTTTTATTTGAATTTTCTAAATACTTCTAACTTGTTAGAATGTCCTTTTTGTCCTTTGAAAAGAGTTAATGATTTTCTTATATATAACCAAGTCTTTGGCAATATTTAACCTTTGTGCCCACAAAAAATGCTGTCAAAGGGATGGTTATTCCCTTGACACCTTTATTACTTTTGACTCCCTCAGCAATACTTGTTTCAAAAAGTGAAGATTAGAATTTTAATAAAGCCCAAACATATGAAAGTGGATTTATGCATTTTCTTTATTCTTGAGAATTGACAACAAAGCTATCAAACACTTAGATTGTTTATTTACAAGAATAAATTTATATTTATAAGATTATAAAAAATGTGAACCAACTAACAAAATATTTATTATTTATCATTTTATAAAGTAAAAAATGTCAATTTTTCGGTCATAAATTTATAAATATGTCTGAACAAAAAAAATTTAAGTAAACACAATGACTAGTAATTGTAATTACAAATTTTGAAAACGTACATTTGCTAGATATTTTTTTCATTTGCTCTTACCAAATAAATTCACTAAAATAGGTTAAGAAGAGCATCTCTTTCTCTGATCCAAACATTCTTTTAATTTGTTTTGTCATATGTTTGTTCAAATTTTCTTGTTCTGTAGTTATTTGCATTGTTGTTGGTTTACATATTTTGATAATTTTGTAAATTTTTGTTTTGAAATAAAGATTTCTTTTCAAATTTGTTTCTTTATAAAAAGTAAATAATAAATATTGCATTGTACTTGGTTCACATTTTTATTATCTTGTAAATAAATGTTGCTCTGGGAGTTAAGTGCATGCTGTAATAGTGGTGTCAAGGGAATAACTCCTTTTAGTATACTTTTTTATTTTTTTATTTTATTTCAGACATGAAGCTTAAACATTGCCAAGTTTTTAGGCTATCCTTGAAGATTCTAATGTTTGTATTTGATATAAAAATGAACATGTAGGAAATCTTTTCTGCTTTGAAAGTATTGATATATTTCAATGAAAAATTTTTTAAATAATTCAAAATCATGATACAATTTAATAACATAAAATATACATTAAAATATAAGTATTAAAACCTTTAAATTTAATTTTTTTGTTAATCAAATATTTATAAATATTAACACTTCTCTAATTAAACAGCTGAATTGGCAACACTAAGATTAAAATCTTGAATTAAGAATAAGATCCGTTTGTTGACACTTGAACTCTGCATATCTATATTATCGTTTGTCAATTTCTTGCTAGATAAGTAACAATACCCACCCAAAATGCAACCCATATACATATTTTATATGTATATTGGATGTATCTATCATAGAATAATGATGATATTGGTTCTCCTCAGCTCTCTTTACTTAGAAAGGAAATTTTATATTCTTGTTTTTCTGCAATTTTACATGGTTGATTTACAATAACTTTGTACACGTTTTAAAACCAGTATTTCCTTGTCACATTAAAATAAAAATGAATGAGGATAGGTTCAAAATATTACTACTTTTCATATATTGATGTCATAGTTTGTCTCTGGTGTTTAATAAATTCATTTAATTTGTTTGTACATCTAATTTTTTTTTTGCTATTAGTACTTGAATCACCGTCAGAGCAGAATTTGTAACTTTCGTTCTATTGCAAAACTAGTACTAGAGTTTTTGTTTTGAAATTGCTAAAAATCACTGATTTTAGTGCTATTTTTAGACATCTTTCGTCATAATGTAATTTTTTTTTTCTCCCTCTTTTCTGAAACTTTATTTGAGAAATATTAGCTGATTTAAAGGTTAATTAATCTGAGTTGAAACAATGTTTTTAGTTTAAAATATAGCAGAATTGTTTTTTAACATGGAGGTAGGTGTTTATTTGAGGTGTTGACAGGTTGACTGACAGACAAAAATTTATCTAAATTTTTTTTCTACAGTGTACATGTTTGTAAAATTACTTGAAGATAATGAGAGCACTTTTTTTTAATAATTTGAACTACCCAGTAGTTTATAAAATTAAATATTCTCCATAGTCTAATGTTTTGCACTTATTTTCTGATATCATGTATTGGCATCCATATTTACAAAAATTGGTATGTTCATACACGTACACACAATTCTTCTTAAAATATTGGCTGTCAATGAATTATAGTAAGCCTTTTCATTTATGATTAGTAAATATAGTTTTTACTTAACAATATAACCTAACTGGTACAAATTAATACAGAAAATTAGAAGATTTTAAAAAAAAAATGCAAAAAATTCTTGTAAAAATTCATTCACTTTAAAAAAAAAAAAAAAAAAAATTTTTTTTTTTTTTTTTTTTTTTTTTCATACGACAATATTGTCCATAATATCTTTCATAAAAGCAATTAAAAGCTATTCTAATTGAATAATTTTTTAATTTTATTCCATTTTTTTTTTTTTTTTTTTTTAATTTTAGAATTCAAAGCAGATTCTTGGTAACTGGGGGTCCTGTTTTACAAAAACAAAATATTCAAATTCCCCAAGAAGTTCTGCATATAACTAATATAAACATTAATCTGTATAAAAATTAATTTCTCAATTTCATAAAATTAATTGAGGGTTGGTTTAACAGATGTTGTTTTTTGTTTTTTTTTAAACCTTACTAGAACAAGTTGTGAAAGTTTCATTAAAATCTGCCAATTATGATTTTTGGAAGCATTTCCAAATCAATTTGTTTTTCTAAAAAAAGATGCTAAAATTTCTTATACAGTGTAACCCGGATATAAGAGAGATTTTCTCTGGTCCCAAATTAGAGCCTGTGTTAATGTATATATAATAGACCAAACCCGGATATAAGAGACTTCTCTGGTCCCAACAACTCTCTTATATCCGGGTTACACTACTAATCTTTGGTCACTGCACTGACACAAAAACAATATTTTTAACCAAAATTTCAAATGTTCTGAAAAGGATAAAAAAAAAAAATCAAAAAATCCTTTAATTTTTCCTCTTAATGTATTTTGATGACGAAACTTTAAGTTTTGAGGCATTTTTATTTATATATATAATATATATATATATATATATATATATATATATATATATATATATATATATATAATTTTGAATTAAGAAAAATTTTTGAATAAGATGAATGAAGCAAATATATCTCTTGCATGATTCATTAAGGCAAATAATCTTACTTAAATGAGGGTTAGATAATAAAATTAATGTTAGTGATGTATTAATTTTGCTGTACTTGGACAATATTGGAAAAAGATAATAGAATTAAGCTTTCAGAGACTGTTTGAAACAGTTCATTGTTGTACTAACATAAAAAGGCCAAAAAATAATGTCTTTTTTGATGCATGAACATCAAAATTTATTTGTGCTACTGGCTTTCCTAAAATTGTATCTGTCAACAATAATGTTTAACTTTTAAATAAAGACTTTAGTATATTGTTTGATAATAAACAACCTGCCCATAATCTGTGGTGAGGGCCCTGCACTTGCATATAGTTGGTAAGTCTATAGAGGTACATAATTAGGTCTATAACCATATGATAAAAAAAAAACGTATTTTACACAAATAGTTTTCAATATATTCTTGTTAGTACACTTAGCACATAGACTGCTAGCCATGAGCTAACACATGTTTGGAAATTTTATTATATTGCTGACCATGAGTTCTCATTTTTGTGGCCTTGTCATCAATGCTACAACCACAAGTTATTTATTTTTTTATTAATGCAAATAACTGGTACTGGGTGTCTAAGGCAGGAATGAAAAATTGTATTGACAAGTAAAAACATTTTTTATGGGAAAAATTTATTGAAAATATAACAATAATCACCTCATAATTTTTTTTTTTTTTTATTGCCTAAGTTGTCATTTGAAGTTGGATTTTGTAATTGACATCTGGCTGTCATGTTAAATTGACATTTTTGCCATAGTTAATAACTGAATCTTAATTCCTGTGATCTGTGTTATCAGATGATGGACTTATTAATTGACTTTGTATGAGAGGGTGTTGAAAAGTTCTTGACTCAACCAAGAATCCCTTTAAAAAAGATGTTATTTGGTCACATTCTGGGGAGTAATTTAGGTAAAGAACTTTTCAGCACTCCCTCTTATCTATCTGTAAGAACATAGTTGATGTGTAAAGCTTATGCATGATTATTTTTATACAAGTCGTCCAAACTTCAGTCAATGACAAAATACAATATTAGCTAAAAAATAGGGAATAGATGAAAATGGCTAAAATATTGAAAACTTTATTTCTATAGAAAACAAGTTAGATCAGATATGCCTTATAACAGGCAGATCCCAAAATGTCAAAATATTGCTTATGAGTCTTGGTGGGTTTTTTTCTGTTTTTGTTTTGTTTTTTCACATTTTTATAGTTTACTTTGAATTAAGCTGATATACATAGACTTCATTATGTTCTTTAAGAATATAACACCATAATATACTTGTAAAATCCACTATATTCTCTGTTTAGTATAAAATTTGTAGCATGTTTTGTATAATGGCCTCACTCAATCTTTTTAACTCTTTGCTACTTTGAGACATAATAAAATGTGATTTTTGCCATTGCTGGGTTACTTTAATTCCTAGCAAAACACCCCTATCTGTTTTTGGTGAATTATGTTGTACAAGTTTGATTAAATCTATCTTGTTTCAGATTTTTACTTCAGTTAATGAAATGGGATGATTTAGCTTTTGATCCCCTTCAGTGTAATCAGAAGTTTAAATACTATACATCAATATAATATTAAAATCCCAAGTCCATTAACAGGAACATCTTTTTTTACTTCTTTTTTAATATAAAGAAGTAGACACTTAGTTGTGATCCAAGTAGTCTCTAAACACTGACAAGCTTGCCTTGTTTAGTTCATAGTATAGTAATGGATGAATGACGTGAGTTTATTCATTTTGTAACACTAACCAAACTGAGAATTGAACTGGTGTGGTAAAAATTTCAAGTTTATCATGTGCCTTGAACAGCTAAGATTTTGTAATAGACTCCAGAAACTATTTTTGATGATGAAACTTTTTAGTGTCATGACTCATTTGTGTCTGTTTTTTTTTTTTTCACTTTCTAGTCCAATTGTGATGACATTCAGATGCTTTTTCATGTTTTTAAATAAATAATTGATTTAAAAGTTATTCTGATAATTGTATCAGAAGCAATCCATTGTGGTTTGGTTTTTGAATGACTGGTTTTAATAGAAATTAATTTAGAAAAATAAGACTACAAAACACTGGCTTTCACTTCAACACCATCAGAATAATTTAACCTTTGACATTTCTTTTTCCAATATTTTCATAATATTTAAGTTTCTAAACTTTTTCTCTATATATTTTTCTATAAAAGTTAAAAACTAGATATTACTAAAATATTTCTGATTTTGTACAGGTAGACTTTTAGTAGTAGAATTTTTTCAAGGTTGAGAGTTATGATGTATTGAAGAAAATGGAACTTGGCTTCAAATATATTTCCTCTTACTCCATTGAGGAAAAATAGATTTTGATCTTACCTACAGATAAACAAACAGGAAAAAATTATTTTATTTTGGAATTTCTAAAATAAAATTAGATTAATACATTCCTCAGTTTCTTTCTAGTTTTGTATTTTAACTGCTTAAAATTTTACTGATCTAATTTATTTTAACTTCGACAACAATGAATAATCTTATTGTACATATTTATAAATAATCTGTTTGCTTTAATTTTGTTTTAACAAAGAATATAATTATCTACCAAACTCTTCTCCAATTCTTAGTTATGTTTAGGTTTAGTTTACTGTTTATTAACCAACAGAACACTAATCAATACAATATGTTCCTCTAAAAAGACATTGTCTATTTAAAACAAAAATGTGTTGAAAGTTAGCTCAACAGCAGGTGGCCAATGCTTTTGATTTTCAATTTGTGTGAAAAAATTTATGGTTCACTGACTCATTCTACCATTAAGCCTGTTTTAAAAGAAATTATTAAATTGTAATAAACGCTTTAAAGCCACCTTTGTATAAAGTGTGTGGAATGTGAAATTAAGTTTGTTACAGGAATGGAAACATAGATCAAGTAACAGATTGAGTTGTTGAAAGGAAGCCAGACTACTTACCAAACATCATGAAGTAAATCAAGAATATTTATTTAAAAATGGTTTACATTATTTTTCTTTTTTCTGCATCAATTAACAAGAACTGTATTTTCATGGTTTTCTATAGTGTAACTAGGTACCTTCATGAGATTGCTAAAAAACAAATGAGCATAGAATGATAAAAAAGCCGCCAAACTTGATGAAAATAAAAATTTAGCATCCAAATGTTTGTTATTATTAAGAGGAAAGGACAAAGTATTTTTAAAATTTTTCCCTCTTTTTAGAACATTCTAAATTTTGATTGAAAAACCTTGTTTCTCTTTGTGTCCAGCAGAACTACTAAGTAACATAAAATTTTAGCATGTTTTTTTTGTGTATGACAGACATTAATATTGAAAATCTTGCAAAAATAATTGTCAGATTTTAATGAAACTTTCAGAAACTATTTACAAATGATGGAACTTATGTTTTCCTTTTTTTAAAGTTATGGCAAAAAAATTTTTCTTTTTTCATATATATATATATATATATATATATGTGTGTGTATAATTATTTATATATTATATGCGCGGTACTTATTAGAAAGCGCTCAATATCAGATAGAGCTAACATATATGGTTGGATAGATGTGAGCTTGTGACCCTCGGTTTCACGATTTAGCGATCGTCAGGAAACCCAGGGTCACAAACTCGCATCTATCCAACTATATATATATATATATATATATATCTATATATATCTCCCCCAAAAACTAATTGTATGAAAACTCTATAATTTCAATTTTGGGTAGATTAGTGATTATACTAGTTAAAAACACAGGGCTTTGAAGGAACCAAATCCTTTTTTTTTTTTTTTTTTTTTTTCTTGGATCACCTCTACCTGAAAATCATCTCTGAATTGTAACATACAAAACTCAATAAAACAAAAATATTATTTAATTTCAAAAGCTTTTAATTGCTTTTATTTTAATGAACGTGGACAATATTGTCTGAAAGCAAAAAGATATTTCGATGAAAAATGAATTTTTAAAACAATTGTTATTTCTGAAATATTTTATTATTTTTACATTAAATGTAGTTAATTCTTCTAAAATTAGGGAAGTTTGTACAATTTAACTAATGTTGTTATTAAGTAAATATATATTTACAGATTATAATTTCCAAAGCTTCTTACAAACTAACAAACACCAGTATATATATAAAAAAAAAAAAAAAAATATAACTTGTCAATATGACTGCAAATCAAATCTACAGAAGACCGGAAGTATCATGTGTGCAATAAAAATAAAAAAAAAATCATGTAGATAAAGTTTCTGTGTAGTATTTAACTTAAATACTGAATTTTTAATACAATTATTTGTTATTTCTTAAATGTAAAAATCTATTATAATTAAAGTTGTTAAAATATAAAATTAGTTAAAAGCTGCATTCAGTTTCGTAAATGTCCTTTTGAGGTAGGTTTATTTTTGTGAGACACGTGTGGAGAAGTTAATTTGATTTTCCAATTTCAACTGAGAAGGGTACCTACAAGTATCGTCTTAGGAAATGTAAATTTGTATTTTATGTACACTTCTGATAAAATTTCATAAGAAAGTTACCTATAAGTTAATTAGTTACCTTTCTTATGAAATTTAATCTCACTGTCAACAGTCTTATTTTAATTTCTTTATAATTTTCCATTAAAGCATTGTAAACATAAAGGTGAAAGCTAAGTACAAAAAAAAATTAGAGCGCTAAAAGTTTTCCTCAAAAATAATGAGGTAAATAATTTTTTCACTTAAATCTAAATAATTTCACTGCTCCTTCCATAGAGTAAATTATCCTCACGTAAGCTATCAATATTTCATGAAAATATCTTTCATCACTTGTCAAGTGATGCAAAATGTTATGATCTGTTTTGTCCTATTTTCAAACTACATCTTTTCGGTGCAGAAACTAAGTAATGCTGGTTTCGAAATATTTTAAATAAACATAATTTCTGATTTTCTTAAAAGAAGTTTTGAAAAAATTATAATTGGTTTTTAAAAGATTTTCAGACTGAGATTTTCATTTTTTTTTTTTTTTTTTTTTTTTTTTTTTTTTTTTATATATAAAATGGAAAAAAAAAATAGTTGATGATTGATTATCTGTCAATTTTTCTGACTAAAAAAAAAAACAAGATTTTTATCAAAAATTTTGGACGTGCTAGGAACAATTAAAAATGTAAAAAAAAAAAAAAAAAAAAAAAAAAAAAAATACCCCCAAAATACTTTGATCTTTCCTCTTAATAATAACATAAACATTTAGACGATAAAATTTTGTTTTCATCAAGTTTGGTGTCTTTTTCATCATGCTATGCTCTTTTTAGTGATCTCATGAAGGTACCTATAATAACTTGTTAATGTTATTGTAATAAGAGCTTTGAAATCTGTACTTACAATTTTACTCTAATCTTCAAAAGTTCAACTAGTAATAAATTAGAAATAAATCTTTTGAAAATTTTTATCCAAACATTTGTAGATATTTGCTTTACTTATACATAATTTTTCTGTATTTTTAAATAAGTTCTCTTTCGAGGTGAATTAACATATCAAAGATTAAGATTTAGATCTATTCTCTCTGACATCAACTCAGCTTGTACCTTATTAAATTGTGCAACATTTAGACATGCATTTTCCCCTGGTGTTAATTAGGTGATGTATAAATCTTTGGATATTCCTGATCAATTCTTTAATTATGAATCTATACTTTGATGTTTATTCCACCCTGAGTACTTCTGTATCTGAATATTATTGTAGATTTGGCAAAGGAGACTTCTGTGGTATTTGCTCTCAGCTTGTTTTTCTTAAAGATTAACAGATTAATTATTTGGTTTCTCATTGCTAAGCAGTGTTGAGGTGGGGTTACTGTGTTGAAGGAAATGACCTTTTAGGAAAACTTATCTAGCAAAGACTATGGCCTAGAAACAAACTAGCTTATAAATAATTCTGAGTAAAGTTGCTTACTGCTTTTAAAAGATTAAGGTATTTGAATTATTTACCAAAAAAAAAAAAAACACAAGTAACATTTCAGGTGACATATTTTTTCCTCAAATATCAATTGATATAGTAATTTTTTTTTTCATGACTTATTTTTCTACTTGTAAGCAAACAATAGCTAAAAAAAAAAAAAAAAGAACTAGAATTAAGTATCCCAAACTAAATTTTTATTTTCAATATATCTAAACATTTAATATAGACATGGAGAGCTGGAAAAAACATAAAAAAATGATACCAAATTTATCTTGGTAGTTCAATTAGCAACAAAGTTATGACCATTCAAATTTAGGTAGAATTTTTCCCTCTAGTGAGCTATTAGGCCAGAAGCCAATTTTAATAGTGTATAACTGAAGATGCAGGCTTTAAACAAGTGAAAAATTATAAATGTAATGTCATATAGGTAGTCTTGGAATAACAGAAATATAATACTAATGGAGTCGATAATTATTAGATCAAACCAATTTACACATTGGGAAAAATTTCATTCTCAAAAATGAAATAGTTAAAACATGACACATCAATTTTGACTGTTCATATGCATACAATTTTTATTTCAACAGTTAATGTCTTGCAACTTCTTTCTATGATTCATAGCAAAACAGATGAAGCTAATTTTTTTTCTTTATTAGTACATCAATTTAAAAAAAACAAAACAAAAAAAAACTCATTTACACCATGTAAAAACAGCCAGAAGCTCAATTTGACAGTTGGGGGGGAAATGGATTAAAAATACCTGAACTTGCCATAAAAAAGTATCCATTGGAGGTACATGCCTGGAACTTTGGAACTTTACTAATCTTGGGATGATGGATTTTAAAAAAATAGTTGTTTTGTCTGTAATATGAATACTTTTTCATAGATGTATCTAATCTCGGAAATTATGCAATCAAGTTGCTTATTATAAATCTTGAAACTCATTTATCGTCAGACTAAAAAATACTGAGTAGAAATACATTCATTGGAACTGATGAAAAAGACTTTCTGGGAAGTTGGAATGGTTCCCTTGCATTTTCTCCTTAATGGTGATTTTCACTCTGAATTTGTTTATAAGCCTCTTCTATAGCCAATATTCCTGGAACACACTGTATCATTGCTTGAAAGTGGTATTATATCCAAGTCCTGTCTAAAAACAAATTTTGATGGCACTTGCATTATCATCCAACAAAGACCATCAAAAAAATAAAATCATTTATGCCTTTGATTGGAACTAAAATTTTGATTACAACACTGGAAAGGATATAATATCAATGACTTGGTCAATGTAAAAGTGGGTAATAGTATACTGCAACCCACTGGCCTTGTGCTTGTAAATGAAGGTCATTTGAAGTGGTTCTGATTGCTAGAGCTGTTTGAATACTTAGATTCATTGGGTGCCCCTTTTTTTCCTTTTGTTCTTTTAGAGGTGGAAGATGACTTTCCATTAAAAGTTATATTACTATAATGCCTATTCTCTTCATCACATAGTTTAACTTTGCCAGCATACATTGCAATGAATTTTAGGTTTTCTTGGGCCTGCCTCTCTCACTTAGAAAAAAAAAAACTACTTTTGAGGTCATTGAGTTCATTATCTATTGAACAGAAGATTAAATGTAAATTTTATTAATCACCCTGATAGGGGTCTCTGGCATTGTAAACACTAATACAAAAAAAAAAAGATAGATGCTCACTTAAAAACAAAGATATTATGTTCTTATGGAACATAATATCTTTGTTTTTAAGTGAGCATCTATCTTCTTTTTAGACTTAAGAGGAAGAAATTATGATAAAGACAACACTTGTTTGAAAAAATTGAAGAACTCTAAAAGGTTTTTTTTTTTTTTTTTTTTTTTTTTTTTTTTTATGTAGCCATTTCATTTTAACCTCCAAAAATAGGACATAATCCCTAGAATTAGTAAATTAATAAGTATTAAAAAAATAAAAATAACTGTTTCAATTTTTTTTTTTTTTTTTTTTTTTTAATGTAAATAAATTGTAAATTTAATCCCCAAATCCCAAGAATTAGAGAAATATTGCCAGATATGAATGTAAATGAAATGAATGGCCATTAAAAGGAAAACTGGACAATTTTTTTTAAAAAAATCTTATTTTTTATGGACAATCATGAGTGCAAAATTTAAAGAACTAAGAATATATCAGTTTATTTTTTTATTTAATAATATGAAAGAAAATGCATAAAAACAGCTGAGGTGAACATGATGCATGATAGTTTGAATGAAATACAATTCATAAGTATTTTACAGTTTTTAAAAATCATTATTAAAGAAAATATAAGAAACTGTAATATCCATCAATGAAACCAATCTGATTTAAAATGGGTTTCAACTGGAGATGTTCATTCTCTCAGTCAGCAATACAAATTTTGATGACATTTTGCACAAAGAGAACACAGTATACTCTTTTGATTTGTGTTTATCGCAAGTTATATAGGTGCAGAAAACCAACTGATTATTAACGTGATATCCTTCTGTAAGAAGGTGCAATTTTCATTTTAAGTGTTGAGTTTCTATGCTAGTTTATCCACTAAAGTTTTCAACTTAGAAATATTATGTGAAAGACAACTTCAAACCTTACCTTAGGCCTACTAACTTAATGTGCGTACTCCTTTTCTTTAAGATGGGACTATTTTAGTATGTGTAAGGAGACTCGAATTGCAACAAGTTTTAAAAACAGCTTTGAAAATGCAGATAAGCAAGTGATGGGCATTGGAATATTGACATAATTTAGAGATGTGGAATAAGGACTAATCATCACACACAAGAAAGCATTGTATCTTTATGCAAAGAAGATTAAATTTTGTTCATATATTTATCAAAATAAGTCTAAAAAGTAGATATATCACCAGTTGAAAATGGAATGAATTTCACTATTTTGACAAATTTTCAGTGTAAACTAATGGAATCTTAATTTGTTTTTATACAGGGATTTTGCTTTGCTATGATTTTTTTTGGAAACTCTTGAAAGCATATTTTACAATTCTTTTCTGAAGTTAGGTAGCTTTTCTTTAAGTATCTTTTTCCAATCTTTATTTTAATTTCTTTTACAGTTGCCTAATTTGAAAGATTTATCACCCATCAATATTACTGAAATAGCTGTTTAGGCCACTTGTGACATTACAGGTAGAATTTATTAAATAATTTATTGAAAGCTCTTACTCTCATATGTAGTGACACAGCAAATTATGATAGTGGGTAGGCAAATGTGTATCACATTGTGTATATGATGTTGATTGCATTTGAACGCAGCATATGTAGATAACATTTTGGCTGCACACTGATTTTACTGCTACTTTACCATTCCTTTACTTATCTTTCACCATTTTCTGCACTAATAAATTTTCTAGCAATAGAAAAATGATTAAACACCAAATTTTGTGATTTTATTTATTTATTTTTTTTTTTTTTTACCTAAAAGTTATTTCACTCAGTCTGTATGTCATTTATTGAAAACAGGAAGAAAATGATTCTCAGTGATTAGGAATTGAGGTAAGTGTTACCGGTAGAATACAACTATTAGGATTGGCCAAAAAGTTTGAGTTTATTAAGTAAATTTTCTACTTAATAGACAAACATTTTTTTGCCAATTTGATATGTACAATCCACATAATACTAGTCAAAAATGAAATCATTAGTTACATATGGACCAGCACTTCTGCCTAGAATCTTTGTTTGCTTTACCAAGGATTAGTGTTGCTTCTCATGACTTCTGCTTAGGATATTAGCATAGTATCTGTGCATTCTGTGATAAACATTACTAATATTTAACGTGTGCACATACCAGTGTTTTACTATAGAAATGTATTAATTTTTATTTTATTTTTTTTTTTAATGTTCATGTTTAGAAATAAAAACCATCATTAATGAGAAGAAGGCTGTTGTTAAATCTATAACTAGTTTACCTATATCAAAAACATTTGTTGAATCCTTACTGTTTTCACATAGGACTATTTTAAATATATTTTTACAATTATTCTTGTATTGTACTATTTCAGAATTGATTTTTTTTTCTCTCTTTATTCTAAAATGATTATAAAGTTAATCTGTCATTGTCATAGTGTTACTAGTGCAACACAGAGACGGATAACTATTGCACAAAAAGTTAGATAAAAGTATACAAATATAGTTTGTGTGTGTGCATGTTTGATGTACTGTGTACTT
>OZ010589.1:65661654-65696654 GCA_963932145.1 Acanthosepion lycidas
AGCTTCACTTTACATCTCACATTGCCACTCAATAAAGGTGGTGCTAAATTCTCCCTCTTCCTCCTACCCTCCTAGCATTCAACCTCAGCCCACTTTCCAGGCCGTGCATAACTGTCTTTGTGACAAATCTAATTTTTAAAGTGTGAAGTTTTATGGTCATTAATTTTAATTCTGTGGTTTTTCTAATTTCCTGGAATTATCTTTGTCCTGCGAAAATATAAACCAGACTGAACTTGTTTTCATAGATCCAGCACTAATAATGCATCTGACCTGTTAAGAGAAATTCATTGTCATTTAACCCTCTGATCGAGAAATAAAATTACTTTCCAATTATATTTGTTTGCCTAAATTCTCAAAAGAGATAAGATTTTTCTTCAATTTGTGTGCTGACTGCTGTCTTTAGCAAAAACATAAACCAGATCACCTGCTTACACGACAGCATCGATTTTCATAGCATTGACTGGGTTTGTTGCCTTGTTTTCATTTCTCAATTTGTTTTCATCCACATGCCAAACTCTCATAGATAAGAAATATAAACTTTAGAAGAGGAGAAATCCTGACAGTCTCATTTTCACCAAGGAAAATGTCTCCTCTGTGTGTGTGTGTCTCTCTCTCTCTCTCTCAAACCCTTTTCTCATCAGAATCAACATTCAATCATATCATATGGCCTCAGTGTCACAATTCATCAGAAAATAGTGTCCATAATTTATGTATTTATAAGAAACCTTTCCTCTTAAGAGTGGCTCACCATCAAATGATCTGTTAGTATTTGTTTTAATAAAACTACTGTTAATCTGAAGTATTGTACTCAATATACTTACTCTTGTATGTGTTATAAAAATAGTCAAGAGTACTAATCGGCAGAATGACACCCTCCTGAACCTGTGTGTGTGTGTGCGTGCATGTACCTTATTCCCATGTCTGCTTGTTAACTGACCATTATTGCAATTAGGCAACCTTCATTAGATCAAGTTGCCAACCAGTAGAGGACATTAGGCGAAAGGGCTTATTTACAGAAACTCCTCCCCCCCCACACACACACACTTCCAACCTTGTTAAAATTAGGCTAGTCATTGGTGAGTAGTAACCTTACTAAAACCAAGTTTGAGAGCATATACACTATAGTCATAACTGATCAATTTTTTATGAATTTTTCACATTTGTGCAATAATATTTTCGGTGTTTGGAGATAATTTAAAATTATTTGAAGTATTTGTTATGGCTTTGAACCCTGTGTTTTTCTTTTTTTTTCTTTTTGCTTTTGTTTGCAAGTTTAATTTCATCATTTAATTGTAAATGTATGTGTAAAACAATTATTAACTCAGGTTGAATAGTGGGGAGGGCTTTGGTTGGCAGTCAATTTAAAAGAAACCATTCTAAATTCATAACCATCAAAGAAGCAATGGAACCATAATACTGTTCCTCTCAAGGAGTCCTGGTAATTTACAAACTGATTCTATGATTGTCTACATCCTAAAAAATTCTCAGAAATTTGGAATTTATTTTATTCTTAATACAAACTATCTTTAGGAAATGTCATAATTTGTATATTTATCTCAGTACATTTAGTGTTCCTAATGAAACCATTATTTGATGATAATCACTAAGCTCATGCATGACATAGAAGGTGAAAAGTGGCTACTTCAAACCATGTTTCTCCAGCAGTATCTTTTGAAATGTTACTTGTATTTTAATATACTTTCTGAATATGGCACCAAAGTAAATGCACCATTGCTTGTTCATTCAGAATTTTTTCTCATTGTTTTTATTCTTAATACCATGGCGTATGACTAGTGAATCTCTATCTATAAAAGGCAAGATGTGTGTGTGTGTGTGTAATGAATGCACAGCCACAATTTTCAACGGATTTGCACCAAAATTTACATGCACATGCTCCAAGTTAGTGGGAAGGCCAAGACTGACTTTGCATTTCCCAACTCCCATCGATAGTGGAAATAATCGATTTTTTTTTTTTTTTTTTTTTTTTTTTTTTTCATGCTTCTACAGCAGTTTTCATGTAATTTGAGGCCATTTTGTACTGGCCAGAGTGAGAGCCTATAGCTGGCTGCCACGAATAGGCAGGAAAATTCTATTGGCCAGCATGAGAGCCAACAGCTGACTGACACGATTGTTAACTAGCATGCTAGCATGCAAAAAAATCAACAGCTGCATTTGTCACAAGTGGGGAAAAATTTAAATCTGCATGGCACTTTACTCCAATTGGCTCATTTGCTTGCTTAAACTCAACATTGATTCTGCAGAACTGGGTTGGGTGTGAAAAAGTATTTGTTAACAATCTTTTTTCATTAGGTTTTTACAGTTATGAGTCCTTTTTTAAAGCTGATCGTTTTGTGTTCATTTTGTTTTAGTTCTTTTTTCATAACAGATTTAATGTTTGGTATAGAGCTTAGAAAAAAATTTGCAGTGTGAGATAGGCAAGAAAAAAGGCATGTAGCAACATCAGCATGGCAAAGGACACTCCTTTAAAGGCAAGGAAGCGCAAAAATATTTTAAGTCAAGTGATAGCGATTGCTGTATGAGTCATACAATTTTTGAATCAAGCACAGGTAACGCCTGCCATGCTGCTAGTATACTATAAAATAGCATCACCAAACATCAACAGGTATCTTGTATCTATTATTCTTTACTTTCGTTTTCTAAAACTTGTAGGTTTCCAACTATTTCTTTTTATCAACTTGAAAAGAAATATTTAATTTAGTGGTATGTAATCTTTTTTAATTAACTGACCAGTTACCGTTGAATGCGGAAATTCACTCTCGTAATTTCAATTTAGGTTCTGATAAGCAAAAAGTTGCAACACAAATTTAGGTTCCTCCAAAAATTTGCTACAAAAGAGTATACCTGTTGCAGGTGGGAGCCAAACAATTTAAAAAAATTTTTTTTTTTTTAGAACCTTAGAAATTTTGGTTTAAACCTTATGTGGGACATTTTAGCATCTTTTTTGCAGGGAAAAACTCATTGATTTGGAAATTCTTGTATAAATCAGATAATTGTCAGATTTTAATGTAACTTTCGGGATTTATTCACAAATGAATGAAATTATTTTAGCACTTTTTTATGGTGTAATGTTTATATTAGTTATAAGGACAAGTCTTTGGAGAATTTAAATTTTTTTGTCAAGCAGGATCCCCAGTTACAGAAAATCTGCCCTGAATAAATCATCATTTAATTAGAAGTTTTTGATTGATATATTATGAACAATATTGTCTTACAGAAAATTTTTTTCCACAATGATAATGAATTTTTACATGATTTTTTTTATTTATTTATTTAATTTTAATTAGAATCATTTATAAATTTAAAATCCTGTATTAATTTGTGGTGGTCAAGTGATATTAAATAAAAATGGTATTTACTAATCATAAATGGAACAGCTAAGTGCAATTCAATGACCTGCAGTATTTTAGAAAGAATTTTTATTTTATTTGTGTACAAATGTGTTGATGTTTTTAAATACATATGTTCATACATGACATTATCAGAAAATAAGAAGTTTAAGAACTATAGTAGATTTAATATTTACTGGTAATTTTCTAACATTTCCTCAACAAGTGTTTTAATAAGTCTAACCAAAGTACCTAAAATTCAATAAAATATTAGATTATCTAGAATATTATAAATTTTTAATGTTATTGGGTAGTTAAAACAAAAAAAAATATTAAAAAGGTGTTCATGTTGTATTCAAGTAATTTTTAGTTATGTACACTTTACTTAAATTTCTCAAAGAACCGGCTAATAGGTTTGTCAATTGTCATGTTAAAAATACTTTTCTGCAATATTTTAAACTAAAATATTTTTCAAATCTGATTAATTAAACTTTAGATCAGCTAATCTTTCTCACATGAAGTTTCAGAAAAGTATGTTTTATTTTTAAATGATTTTTTAATAGAGAATTATGTTGTTGACAGATTTGTCAACATGGCTGATTTTTATCGTTAATCAGAAAGTTATTTCTTAATGGTTCATTCGGGTTTTTTAATCAAAAATTGACAGAAGAAAATAGTTTAATTAAGCCATTTGTACTGACAGATATATTGTGAATAAAACTATTTTGTTACTTCTTAGGAGTGTATAGCTGATAGATCAATTGAATGAAAATGATTTCCAGTAAATGAAGATAAGAATCACTCTTGTTGCTTTTTGTGTACTTGTTTCTTAGAGATTTTCCACTTTGATCTAATTGCATTGATTGGAAGGCCAAATTAATGACTGAGGAACATAATGAAATTCAACCATGTTGTTGTTGTTGATGATATCAATTTTATTTAATCCTAATTTGTGTGAAATCTTCTTAGGAAAACAATGAGTGAATATTAAGCCAAGTGCAGACTTTTTCTTTTTTTTTTTTTTTTTTTTTTTTTATCAGAGTTGTATGTTTACAGTTTTGTAGCTGCAGAAGCTCATTTCTAATTAGAAACTTTCCAGTGATTAACCTTTAAACATTTTGACAAAACAGTGAGCTCATCTCTAATTGGTTCCTGTCATCCGTAGATGTGACAATATAGCTTTGTTTTAGTTCTGCTGGTTAATATTAATTTCACACAGTTGGTACACTACTTACCAGGACTCCTGTTCTGAGTGCACTATTTTTTTTCACCAACATTTGATAATAGTATAAAAATTACAAAGTATCTCTGATTTTCTTTTGCCAAATATATATATTAAATATGTATATAAACTCCTTTAAGGAAGAGAAAGTTTATAAAAGTTTTATTTTTGCACAAAAGATTTATTTAAATCTTTTTTTTCTATTCGTTTTTATTTCTTTTTTGAAATAAATACATTTCCATAACCAACTTGTTTTCCTTCTCAGCTTTTTGTGTTATGGTGCAAAATTCTATCTATACAATAATAAGCTCTTAAAATAAAATCTTGCTTTTTTATATTAGAATCATTTACCACTCAAATAATCAAAAGGTAAGAATGAAACACCACCACCAAATGGTGTTTTATTAGAGCATAAGATTAAGTCAACTGAAAACACATGCACATTTTTTCAATATCTTTTTTAAAAAGAAAATGATCACCTTAGATTTTCAAAGATTAACTTTTTAAATTTGAAGTCACTTATTACAAAAGAAAAAATACATTTGTAGGTGTTTACAAATGAAAATTGTGAAACATGAAAGTAGGTACCACCAATGATTTGCTAAAAAAAAAAAGCATAGATTGATGAAAAACTGCCCCCAAATTAATAGAAACAAAATTTTATCAAAATCTTTGTATTAAGAGAATTTTTTTCATTCAAAATGTGTGTCAGCACAGTGGCCAAAGAGTAGTGTCTTTTTCATAGTAAAAAATGCATTGAATTGGAATTTTTTGCAAAAATCGAATAATTGGCAGATTTTAATGAAATTTTCAGGACTTACTTACAAATGAATTAAATTTTATGAAGTTTTAAGAAATTAAATTTTGTAGTGCTTAATGTTTATATTACTTAAAAGCTGACATTCTTGGAGAATTTAAATTGTAAATTTCCTTTTTTGTAAAGCAGGACCCCTGTTACTGAAAGTCTGCTCTGAAATGTAAAATAAAAAAAAAATGCCATGAAAGTGAGACATTATTTAATTAGAAAAACTTTTAATTGCTTTTATGAAGAACATATAAGGTGTGATGGGTAAATTGTTGCCATTTTATATTTTTAATTTCATGCATGGGTGTTTTTGATTTTGTCAACTTTACAGTATAGTAGGGTCAGTTGGCCACCATGTGTGAGTAAAAAGTGCATTATGATGCAATTAAAACTCCCAGAAAGTTGGAAATGTGCATGCTGTACTGCTTAGCATTTGTGCCAGAAGCTCCAATATGAACATTTCAGTGTGTTTGGGTGTCAATCTGAGGTCAATGCAGAGGATTCGGGAAGAATTGGATGAGTCTAATGGTGATTATGAAGGCATGGCAGCTTGGAAAACTGATCATTCTGATAAGAAAAGAACTCCCAAATTTGGTGAGGACCTTAGACTTAACACAGAGGCCTACATCAAATGCCTTGAGGAGGTAGTGCTGCTCTGGATCAAGAGAGTGGCTGCTGGAAGTTCCTATGACTGGCAATGGGACTCTGCACCATGCCACACAAGCAAAAGAACCTAGTCATAGCTGTCAGACAATTTCTGTGACCATATCACCCCTTACATCTGCCCACCTAACTCCCCAGACTGCAACCCCCCTTGATTATTATGTGTGGGGCACAGTTGAGCAAGAGACCTTGTAACACCAAGGATGAACTGAAGACTATGGCAACATTCACCAACTTAAACAAGGAGTGTCCAGAAGATTCTGAAGTTGTCTGGAGGTCGTGGTTGAAGCCAATGGCTATATATATATATATATCTATATATATATATATATATTCTCTTTAGTATTTCAAGATATTGTGTAATTTTTGTAAATATATCTTAAAATAAGACGTCAGTGTTATTTTCATTTTTGTCTAATTTAGATTACACCCTGTATATTGTTGAGACTATTGTCTTAATGAAAAATAATTTTTCCTAAAGAATAATGAATTTTTACAAGAATTGTTTTCATTTATTACAAATTTCAATTATAATAATGTATAAAGTTTTAAATTTCTGCCTTACTTTGTAGAGATTAGGTGATATTAAGTAAAAACTGTATTTACTAATCCTAAATAGAAAAGTTTACTACAATTCATCAACACCCAATATTTTAAAATGAGTCTTAATTTTTTTGTGTGTATAAGTGTGCTGGCTTTTTTTTTTTTTTCTGATATTGTAAATATCCAAAAATAAGAGTAATAACTATAATAAATTTAAAGCCAAAGTACCTAAAATTTAGTAAAACATTAGATTACAGAATATTTTACTAAATTTTTAAGATTACTCAGTTAAAAATTATATTAAAAAAATGGGTGCTCACATTATATTCTTAAAGTAAATTTTACAGATATGTCCACCAATGAAAAACATTAGGTAAACTTCCATCTGTCATTCAAACTCTCAATCTATCAATGCCTAAAAATAAACAGCTACTGCCATGTTAAAAAATGCATTTCTGCAATGTTTTAAACTTTAATATTTGTTTTGAATCAGATTGATTAAACTATAAATCAGTGAATAATCTGCAAAGTTTCAGAAAAATATATTTTATTTTTGAAAGATTTTTTTTTTAATAAAGAGAATTACATTGTAATGAAAGATGTCTAAAATGGTACTAAAATTGGTGATGTTTAGCAATTTCAAAATAAAAACACCTTCCATTCAATTTAAATTAGTTTTGAAATAAAGCAAAGTATGTTGCTTATTGGAAATATTAAATGTAATCTATTAGCTTGAAAGTAAAAAAAAAAACCTTCAAAGAAATTTTTTCATGTTTAAAAATTAATTTTAAACCTTAGGTATTGCAAATCTATGGAAGAACCTACATTAAAGATCTAAAAAAAATTTTAACTTTTATATCATTTTAACTTTTTTTTTTTTTTTTATGTAGAAAAAAAATTTGAGGTAAAACTTGTGTAGTATATTTATCAGATGAACCAAATTACTGATTGCTTTTAATGGATTATTTTTATTTTATTTAAAGATTTTTATATGTACATAAATTATCAAACTGAAGTAAATTTATCTGTCTTCAATAAAAGTATTTTTTTTTTTTTTTTATCTCCTGTTATAAAACTATGGTTGAATACTTTAGGGATTATACTTCAGTCTTTACCTGACACAGAATTGGTTCACGTTTTTAATATTTTGAATGAGTGAATATGTAATCCTTTTCTATGCATCATTATAAATATTTTTTTAAAAAGTCGACCCTTGTGTTGAAAAAATTTGTATAGATTTTTTTACTTATTTCACAAAGAAAATATTTTGGAAACTTCCTGTGTATGAGTCCCTAAAAAATAACTTGCTATAACAAGACTGCATTGCAAGCAGGAAAAGATTTCTATTGACAGGTTTTTAATGAGTAGCTTTGTTGTATAGAGGCAGACATTTAAGGACTGTCAGATGTCATCAATTTGGTAGTTAGGTATTAAACAGGCCAACTCTGTTGGCATTGTAATTTTTGCCATTATAGTCTGCCATACTAAAAAATAATTTTCTCTATAATTAGAAATCCAATTAAAAAAAAAAAAAAAAAATGTATAAATGCATTTCTTTAAGGATTTTGAGTAATCTGACTTATAGTTTTAAAATATATATATATATATATATATATACACACACACATTTTTTTCTAGTTTATTTGTCATGTTTTTGAAATGATGCATATATCATAAAAAAAAAAAAACAAAGTAAATCAAAGCAGGTGCATCTTGTCCATAGTTTCAATTGGCATTACATTTTTTGCTTTCCTACACAGCAAAGGTTTATCTTATGTCTCTGGATTGAAGAAATTAGCATTTGGTAAATGGTTAAACTATTTTATTGATTTTAATTTTCGCTGTTGTATTTCCATCAAAATATTTCATTATTTAAATGATTCAGCTTTAAGTTTCCCCATTTCAAAATGGTATTAATGTAGCAAAATGTTAATGAAATTGATTGTATACACTATCATTGATCCATAGATTTACATTGTTTGGACTGTTGTTCTCATCTTTGTCACGTTCACAATGTTTTAGCCATTGTACACTTTGGCCTCCTTCAGGTGATTGGAATTTCAAACTGAACCCTTTATTTTGTCCACATTCCATTCCTCTTCCAGATGACTCAGTTATCTCCCTTTTAACTCAACTCTCCATGTATTTTGTTCACTACTGCTGTTGCCAAGTATTAAAGTCACAATTCTTTGGGTCAAGTCACTGGATCCAGCCAACACTTTTTTTCTATTGGGCCATGTCCTTGAGGACAACATTTGAAGCTTCGTGAACATGATAATAAAGATGAGGACAACAGTTCAAACAATGTAAATAATTACAATACTTCACCTCCAAAATATAGACTGATCCATACATTATTTGAATGAAATTATTTGTATTCTCTGAAAATGTAACTCTGCATTAATGAAGCCATTTGAATAATGGTCAGAACTTGCAAGTGATTTAGAATGGATTTGTATACTTGAATTATAAAATACTTTTGGATACATTCATATATAATAACTTGATTGAACTATCCATCTACTAGTATTGAATGTAAATGTATTTGAATAGTTCAATTATATTATTATTAATAATTGCTAAAAAAAAAAATGTTATATTCAGAAAATAATATTGCTGGGTTTTATTTGTCCAATAAATAAAAGTTAATTTTCATTAAACAGTTAAAGTTAATAGATTGCTAGATCTGATAAAATTTACATTTCAGTTCTTGTTTGTATATAGGTGAAAAATGATAGCTCAATAAGAAAGTCAGGATTTCTAAATTAGGACAAGTTGTTTTTTTTAGTAGGCAGTTTCACATTACTATGGTAATAAATGATAAATGTTGTTGAATGTCAGTTATGTGCCATGCATGATACATGCTTAGGCAATCATGTATCTTTTGATACATGACTGACGAGGCAGTTTTTCCTGCAGTAGACCAGTTGCCATCCAAGGCTATAGAACCCAGTCTGTCCTGCTAATTACCCATATCTGGGGAGAGAAGAGGATTCATACCTTTCTCAAGGGTATTAGCATGTAAGTGAATGTAATGGATTTGACTGGAATTTGAACTTGGCTCTCCGATTCTTCAATCTGAGCGCCTATCCATTACTCCACTGTGTTGAATGTATGTTTTTTTTGTTTGTTTTTTTTTTTAACCACTTGATTAGAACAAATTTTTCATAAATTTTCGCTGTTACAAATTCCCCCTTTCCCTCGCCCTCAAACAAAATTAATTACATTGTGATGAGATGACGAAAAAAAAGATTCTCTACAGTTGACAGTGTTGCATGTTTCCAAAGTGAACCACCGCAACTAGGCACCTTCAGATTTGTGACACCTAAGGCTTAAAATGAATTTTCAAAAATGAAAAATCTTTCTTGGAGATTTTATTTTAGTTTTAATTTCAAGCTAATTAAATTTAATATTTCCAAAAAGCAAAATACTTTGCTCTATTCCAAAACTAATTTAAATTTGCTTGAAGGTTTTCTTTCAAATCTTTTAAAAAAAAATTTGATTTTTAGCACTTTTTTTTTTTTTTTTTTTTTTTTTTTTTTTTTATCCTGCATTTATTGCAATGTAATTCTCTTTTATTAAAATATTTTACAAAAATAAAATATACTTTTCTAAAACTTTATTTGAAGAATATTAGATTGCAGAAATGCATTTTTTTATTTTATTTTATTTTTTTTTTTAATTTATTTTATTTTATTTCTTAAATTTATTTTTTACATATTGTTAGGTGTTTATTTAATCTGTTCATGAATTGTTCTACAGGGAACTATTGAATATAATGTGAGCACCTCTTATATATAATTTTTAAATACTCAGTCATCTTAGGAAAATATTCTCTCTAATTTGTTTTATTGAATTTTAGAAATTTGGGCTTTAAATTTACTATAGTTATCACTCTTATTTTATGATAATGTTGTGTATGGGTTCCTATATCTACATAAATCGGCACATTTATACACATACAAAAAATATTCAAAATTCTTTTAAAAAATGAAAATAAAAAAAATAATTTTATTTGTGAATAAATCATGAAAATTTTAAAATCTGACAGTTATTTGATTTTTACAAGAATTTCCAAATCAATGTTGTTTTTTTTGTTTGTTTTTCTTTTTTTTTTTAACAGCAAAAAAGCTCAAATTTCCTATATTAATCTTTTTCCCATAACCCCTTTCTCCACTGAAGCAAGCAAAACAAGATTTTTAATCAATTTTGAATTTAAAAAAAAAAAAAAAAAAATTTGTCTTAATAATAAAACATTTTGAAATTTTTTTTTTTTTTTTTTTTTTATGAAGTTTGGGGCCTTTTTTCGTCATGGTATGCTCTTTTTTTCAGTGAATTAGTGGGGATACCTAACCAAGACCCTATCTCAAACCAAAGCTGAGTGTTATGCTCACTGGTTGGCAAATGAAATCATCTGCAAGAACTTCTTGAATTATAACAAAACCGCAGATAAGTATCGTTAGGAAATCAGCAAAATATACAAAAAGCTGCAATGTCCAAAATTAATTAGTAGAAAAGGATCAATTCTTCTCCACAATAATACCTGACTTGTTTTGCAAATGATCCTTCAGAAATTGAACAAATTTGGTGACAAAACACTTCCTCATGCAGTTTTATCAGAATTCTTTCTTGATATCACTTTTTGAAAATATCTTGATATCCTGCAAGAGATGGTCTTCAACAACCAAGCAGCAGTTCAAAATGCCTTTGAAATATTCATTGATTTCAGGACATCAGAATTCTATACTATTTGAATAAATTGTCTTGTTTGCAGCAATAAATACATTAAAAAGTTTCTTATTCTGATTGATATATTTTATTCTAAGATGAGGTATACTGCTTTAATGTTAATGGTTAAAAAAACAGCAATTAATTTTACATTAAGTATGCTAAAATGTTTAGGTTATACCAAAGTTGGCTTAGTCTAAAAAATAATAAAAAAAAAAATTAAAAATATATTGATACAATTGTTATTCATATTGAATACTGACCAGATCCAAGTTTTAACTTTGGCTTTTATTGACTTCTGATAAAAACTTAGCAATTAAAACTTTAAGTTTACTACTTGTGTAATTTTGAGAGGTCATCTTTCCACAAGTTGTTTTGAACAATTGATCTCATTCTTTTTGCTGTTGCTACAATGTTTGAGACAGGTATACAAAATCTCCGGGTAATTTTCTATTAAGATTGAAAACTCCCTATTGTTTTGATAAATATTCTGAAACTCTGAAATGGACAATAAAAGAATGTAATGAGTAATAATACTCAAATTATTTGAACTCCTCTCTCTCCCCACACACACACACAGTATATCTGTAAAGGATAATGTGAATAAAGATGAAAAGGAAAATTTAGCTAACCTGTTTCATCCCCTGAGGGACTTTATCAAGGCAAATGCAGGAAATTTTATTTTGTAACAAGTATTTATATACAAGAGCAAAAATGTTATTAGTTTTTAAAAAAACTTTAAATTTAAGAACGCTCATAAATTTTCATCATGTTAGCTGAAAAGTTTAGACAAGCTACGGAAGACACCAATTTCTTAATGCTGCTATCAAATCTTGCCAAAATATAAATCTGTGTTCTGGATGTTTTCAAATATCTCCATTTCTGAAAGAATTGCTACTTTCCCAAGCCAATAAACATGATTAAAAAAAGAAAAAAAAAATTTTTTTTTAAATTCAAAAAAACTTAAATTCATAACCTCGTGTTTTTTTTTTTTGTTTTGTTTTTTAAATATATAAGGCATAAACGAACCCAAAACTAAAACATTAGTTTACATTAAAAAAAAAAAATTACAAGAACCTCATTTACTCACTTACTTTGATCCATTAGACATTGAATTGTGTCACTTCATAGCTTTCCTGACTTTTCATCTATAGCCTGATGAATATTTATGAGCATTCTTAAATTCAAAAATTTTTGGAAAACTAATGACATTTTGCTCTTGTATATAAATATTTCTTAGAAAAACAAAATCTTTGCATTGCTGAAGTCTTTCAGAAGACAAAACACAGCAGCTAAGTTTTCCATATATATACACACACACAGGGTATAACAGCAAAATTCTACAAATCATGTAACAACAAAGTTGTCCAATTGTTAGATTAAGCTTTGAATCATTTAATCTTAGAAATGATTAAATATATTTTACTGGAATTCTGAGGTTTTTATAACACTCTTGGACTCTTTGATCAATAAGAATGTATAATTACACTCCAAGCTTAACAGAAGAATTGTGATGAAATCAATCATAAACGAAAATGACATGTTCATCATTAATTAATTGTAGCTAATGATTGGAAGGTCATAAAGGATTGAAATAAAATTCAAATATATATCTCTCTCTCTCATATATATATATATATATATATATATATATATATATATATATATATATATATATATATAATCCCAGGATCATTTTCCAGCTTATTCAAGATAATCCTCACTCTCTCTAACCTAACTTTCTGTCCTGGAGTAACAAGGTGCCTCACAGATTTTGTGTACGATTCTATTTTCAAGTTTTTTTTTTTTTTTTTTTTTCACTGCTCTTTGGAGTGTCATAGCTGAAACTCCTCTTTCACATGCCAAATGTCTTATGAATTATGAGTTGGATCTTTTCTAATTGATCTCTTTAGCTTTAAGTTGAAATGATGATCCCTCTTCCTGTTATGACCTTCTGATCCAGTTTTCCTCTCTGCTGTTTCCCCTCCCCAACACACACACACACACACACTTTTTCTTCTTTTTTTTTTTTTTTTCTCTCTCTCTCTCTCTCACCATTCTCTTGATGGTTCTCGAATGGACTTTGAATATGGAAGCCAGAGTATGAATGTTGATACCATTACTGAAGGCCTGAATGATCTTTTTCCTCTTATCATTGCTCAGTTGGGAAGACAGTGGTTCTGAAACAAAACAATTTTAACCTGGTCTCTTTTTAGCTGAATAACTTGGAGGGTCTTTCAAGTGATTCTTACAAAAAATGGTGCCAAGATGGCTGAACATCTTATCTGAAAACCTGTGGAAAAAAAAAAAAGTCAATTAGTTTGATGTTCTTTTTGTTTTTTCCTTATATAGATATTAAGCATTATGGGATGGATAATTATGCTGTTACACTCTGGGTGGAAGAGATATATATATATATATATATATTTCAATATAGTGTGATGGTTGGTGTGATACTTATGAATGTCTGAGCTAGCTCAACTGAATAAATAATTAAAAAAGACAGATCATGTACCCTAAAATCTAATACGAGCAACAAAAAATGATAATCCTACTTAGGATACTTTTCCTACTAAAAAAAAAAAAAAAAATGAGGCAGCTAAATTCCATGTCATCAAATGTTAAGAAATGGATGGAAAATACAATTGTATTTTAAAAAATCTCTCATTGGATGAGAAGAAATACACCTAATAATACAACCACATTAAATAGTATTGTAGACAATGCTTTTTAAAATCCTTACTGGTTTTAATTTTTGTATTATGAAGTTTCTCTGGTTCTTATCTCAAGTATTGTGTTGATTGATTAGTAAGTTTAGTAGAGTTTGTTGGATTTTTTGTTACTATCCTTTGCTTTCATCAATTGGATGACCCAAGCATTAGCAGAAAAACTATTTTAAAGTTTACAAAATTGCTGTAAACTTAACCTAGACAATCACACTTTGGTGCCCTTCTAACCTTATAATTTACAAAAGTTATTGTCATTCTCTGTAAAAGAATCTGTTAAAAAGCCTTGCACATGTACTTTGCTTGTTACTCTGACTTTTCGCCTTCCTTTCACTGCACCCTCCTTTTTTTTTTTTTTTTTTTTTTTTTTTTCTAAAAGGCAGTATATTATGTTACCAACCTCTCTCTCTGTTGATAATCAACCGTGACATATTATACCTTGCAGTCATATGATAGGTAACTGCATTTAGTTTTTTTTTTTTTTTTTTTTTTTTTTTTTTTTTTTTTTCTTTGTTTTGATTGGTACATGTTTTTATCACTTGCTATCTTTTAAAATTTGAATTTCACTAAACTGGGATTAAATGATTACTTAAAGGTGTATTGTGATAAATCCATGAGATTACAAGTTTTCTTTAGGTTTTGCTGGATTTCTGGCTTTGATCAGGAGTTGCCAGATTTCAAGCTTTATTCAAAGGATCTCTTTTTCATAAAAGAAAATATTTTGATAATTAGGAAATTTTTACAATTTTTTTATCGTTTCTCTTTGAAGATTTTTTTCTTTTACTGAAATACAGACTAACAGCTACTTAGTTATCGTATATTTGTATTTAGATTATTCAAACAGCAGCAGTAACTTTTTTTTTCTTTTTTAATTTGATTATATTTTCTAATCATGTAGCATTTCAAAACCTAACTAAAATTTACCAATTTGATAAGAATTTCACTGGTTCTATAGAAAATCACTTTTCAAACTAGCATGATTTTTTTTTTTAAACATGATATTGATAACTTCAGTCATTCCTTTCTTGAGAACATAAAAATACCAAATCTTTTTATTTCGGCTTACTATTGGTAAATTGGTGACCTCATACTTATAAAACCCAGGTTGTGTGTGTGTCTGTACGTTTATATATTGGATCAGATTTCCTACATTTTTCAACCGATTTCAACAAAACTTCACAGGACTACGTAAAATTACCTTGCGGTGGTTCTGACAGCGCCAAAAATTGGAAAAACAATTGTTTTTGCACAAAATCAATTTGAAAACACAATTAAGAGGCATCACAAGAATGAAGAGGGTCAACTCATATCGAGTTATACTTAAAACCCAGGTTGTTTGTGTGTGCGTGTGTGTGTTCATTTATATATGGGATTGGATTTCCTACATTTTTCAACCAATTTCAACAAAACTTCACTTTTTTTTGGCAGGTAGTATTTCTTATTGTCTTGCACATTTTTTTCTTTATTTTTACATTCAGAATGCTTTAAAAATTCCATTTACAAGACAATTGTTTATAATAAAATTCTATTCAATCGGTAGACTCATAATGTTTTGTTTGGGTTTTACCAATTCGTAAAAAAAACAAAAGAAAAAAAAACTAATTAAGACATGCGTGTCCATCAACCTTAAACAATAATCTTTGTCAATTTTATTTTTCAGTCTTTATAATGGTCGATACTTGATCTATCTCTTACTGTTACATCCCTGGGCAACGACAGGCGCTACTGCTAGTCTGTTATATTTTACTTGAAATGGGATCAGCATTATGCAGATCAGTATTCATTGTCATTAACAACATTTGATAATTTTTGTTAAGTTTATTTTCTATTATTCCACCTTTTGTTGACACATACAATGAAAAGACTTCTTTTTTTTTTTTCTCCAAGGGGTGTTATTTTTAAACTACCTAGAAAAATTTTATTTTCAAACTTACTGTAGCAGCTGTTTTTGTCAGGTAATTGGAAAAAAAATTTTCTATTTTGTTTTCAAAGATTTTTTTAGAAATAAAACCTTTTCAGGAGTGTGGTTAAATAAGTTTAGGCATAACTATTTTTTATGTTTGTGTATATCATGATTCATTTTATTAAATATTTTGAAATATATAAAAAAAAGAAATAATACAAATATAAAGGTGGCTTGATTGAAAATAATTTTTAATATATGAAATGACTTGCATCTATTTCCTCCCAACCAGATCAGTGATATTTTTTTTATTTTTTTTCTTGCTCCTCACAGCCTAATATAAAGAAAGGGAGATAATCATCTATTTGTAACAAATCTAGAAAAATAAATTCAGCAACCAGGCTGGTAGAAATAACTTCATAAAAAAATTATACCTGAATAAATAAATGTAAATGATGATAATGAACTTTAAATATACATTTTGGCATTTAAAACTTTAAATATACATTTTGGCATTTAAAACTTTAAATATACATTTTGGCATTTAAAACTTTAAATATACATTTTGGCATTTAAAACTTTAAATATACATTTTGGCATTTAAAACTTTAAATATACATTTTGGCATTTAAAACTTTAAATATACATTTTGGCATTTAAAACTTTAAATATACATTTTGGCATTTAAAACTTTAAATATACATTTTGGCATTTAAAACTTTAAATATACATTTTGGCATTTAAAACTTTAAATATACATTTTGGCATTTAAAACTTTAAATATACATTTTGGCATTTAAAACTTTAAATATACATTTTGGCATTTAAAACTTTAAATATACATTTTGGCATTTAAAACTTTAAATATACATTTTGGCATTTAAAACTTTAAATATACATTTTGGCATTTAAAACTTTAAATATACATTTTGGCATTTAAAACTTTAAATATACATTTTGGCATTTAAAACTTTAAATATACATTTTAATTGATTTTATTTTTAGTCAATGTTTTTATCATCACTTTTCAATTATTGTACTTTCTGACCTGCTTAAGGTGTTTTTCAATCTAGGCAATTAACAATTACGACTGAGTAGTGAGTTCGATCCTCACTGGGTGCCCCCTAATTTCGGCCTTGCTTGTGCCACATCCAAGCTATGCTTGGAAAAGCACTATATATATATATATATATATATATATATATATATATATATATATATATATATATATATATATATATATATATATAAATATAATAAACCAGTTCTGCTAATGTTAGTAAGTCTGTCTGGTAACCACATATGGCATTCTTTACTCCAAAACTGGAGGCCTGTCTCAAATCTCATTGTTCCACTGGGAGTGAAGATTTTTAGTTTCATTCTGTATTTACTGTAGTTGGCTTAATTTTTTTTTTTTTTTTTTTTTTTTTTTTTTTTTTCCCTTTGGACTTGTGGTATTTTCTTTTTATTGCAAATCAACCCAACCTCTGTCTGAAATTCACTAAAAGAAAATATAATTTAGAAAACTTTTTCCTGTTACTTGGAAGTTAATTTAACATTTTTCACGTAAAGTTAATTTAATATTCTTGACTAAAATTCTTATTCATAAATGCCAACACACTAATAATCAACTTTGTTTTTTTTGTAATCTGTATTTCTGTTTGTAACAAATGAAGAGTATGCTGGATTGTTACCACACTTATACTGAAATATAACATAATAAATTAATTTATTAATCTTTTTTTTTTTTTTTTTTTTTTTTTTTAAATAGCAAATGTTGCAGATTTTCTCCCAAAAAAGTTGTTTTATTCTTAATTTTCTTTCAAAGACTATGATTCCAAGTTTATTTAAAAATGCTATAATTTGTTACATGAAGTTAACTTTGCTTATTTTTTTCTCTGGTATTATTATTCACAACAACAAATCTAACAATATTTAATTTTTCAAGTAATTTGTTAATCTTTCGAAAAGGTATTTTCAAAAATGTTGAATTTTAGTTTAGTTTGCCTTTTTTTTTTTTCTTTTTTTTTTTTCTTTTTTTTTTTTTTAAATAAAGCAAACAATATTTCATACTAAAAAAAAAAATAATGAAATATCATTTATTAAGAATGTTAGAATGTTACATAAAGTTAATCTCATAATTAAATTCAACAAATTTGGTATTTTTTAGATGTCAAATGAGTGATGAAATAAGTCGGAATAACAATAGTTACTCTATTTCTAAACAATAAATAAATTTCTTTCATGTTTATTTTTTTGTCATACTTTTATTTCATGATTTTTAATTCTGACATGGTTTTGTTTCATTAAAAAGATTTTAATGTGGATTCAGACTAAAATTTATATAACATTTTGTACACCCTTGTTAATGAGGTGGAAGTTGAAGGATCCACAACTCTGCCAAATTACATGTTAATTGTAATAAGACCTTAGTAAAGAAAAAAATATACAAAGATGAAGAGGATTAACTTTCCAAGTCATATTAAATTAATATTAAAAATTATATTGAACTCCTTAAGATGATTACAACAGTGCAAACCCAAAATGAAAATAAGTCTTCACTTTTAATGGAATGAAAAGATTTGATAGGTGTACAGTTCTGGTTGTGAGTTGTACTCTGACTTGGTCTGAAGTAAAGAATGCCATGTAACCACCTCATCTTCTGACTAGATGGACTTTTACTGACACATGGCATTGACATGCACCTGAAGAAAGCCTTAATGTGATAATAAAACAATGAAGAGGACATTAGTCCAACTGAACATTAAAATAACACTTCGTTCCAGAAAATTGGACAAAAATTAATATTTATCACTAAAAGTAGGTGAAATGTTTTTGAACTTTTGAAGAAATAATTTTGCTAGGAATTTTGAAGACTTTCTACAAAAAGTACAATAGTTTTATTCTTACCAATGCCAGGTAAAGTTTTCTTACCAAAATGTATAATCTGGACAGTTTCAATGTTTTAACAAATGCATAGCATAAAAATATTTTTCATTTTATTAAAAATGAACATGGCAAATTTCTATTGCTGGTAATTAAAAAAGGTGGTTGAAATTGTATTTTGATGACAAATATATTTAATCCACTTTGTTTTTCTTTCAGTGTATGGATGGTAGCAAATGTGTTGGAGCCATAGTATGCAAGCTGGACATTCACAAACGAGTTATAAGAAGAGGATACATAGCAATGCTTGCAGTAGATGCTGAATATAGAAGGCGAAAAATAGGTAAGAATACTTCATTAGTGTCTGTACATCAAAACAAATTTAATTGAATGTCAAAATCATAAGTCAACAGTAGAAAAACAGAATAATTAAAGAATGTTGTTTAATACCCATTAGATAGTGAAATGCTTTTTAGGTAATAGGAACTTGAGTGAATTCATAGCAGATACAGTTCAAGCTTTGTTGATTTATTTTTAAAGTTTAAAAAAAATTCAAGTCACTCTTAAACATACTTTTTCTTCACATCCTTTGTGGGTAAATTAAAGCAATGGGTTGGTTAAAAGCTAAGATGAAACACTAAAAAAACAATTTTAGTTTTTACCCAACCATATATGTTAATGTTTATTTATTTGTTTTTTCTTTTTTAGAATGTTGGCACATAGTCTCATTCTACAGCCTAAAGTTGCAATTAATACACTTTCCTGTAGCCATAGTTTCTCATTCTGTTTGTTCCTCCTCCTATTATCCTTTCTGATATAGATGCCTCTCTTTGTTGGTCTCTAACTAGGAGGAACATTGTATCTTTTTTTCACTATTAGTTCTGAATTCACTTTTTCAATTTATCATTTTTAAAAATGTGAAATTTATCTTTTTCTTTGAAATTTCCTTTATATGTAATTTATTTTATGAAATTAAGAGAGCATTTCTACATACATAGTGGCTATTATTTATATGTCTTAATCTCTTCTGCAAATTTTTTTTTCATACAGTACTTTAACAATTTTGATTATTTTCTTTAATTGGTCTGTATCAGAGCTTTGAAGTAAAAAGTCACTTTAGCAATTGCTAGGATATCTATTAATGGAGCATTCCACTGTTCTCAATAAGAAATCAATAACTTGAAATCAATTTTACTTTTTTTTTTTTTTTCTTTAACAAAAAATATAAATTTTACAAGTTATTGTAGCAGTCAGAACTCTTTTGTGGATATTAAAAATCTTCACACACCTGGGCCCCTAGAAAAATCTATTACTTTAAACTATTAGCCAAGTTGTCAAATGCTAGGCTGTGCATTTTGTTCTTTTGTTTCCATTAAAATAGTTTTTTGCTAGAATCAAAAAAATATTTTTATGTTTTTCCCCCTCAGGTTCCAATTTAGTGCTGAAAGCCATCAGAGCCATGTTAGCAGATGGTTGTGATGAGGTGAGTCTTAATAGGAAAACTTTTTTCTTCTTCAAATGCCAGTTATTGTCATTGCATTTAAATAGACTTGTGCTTTTTGCTGACAAAAGTTACCATTTTGGTAACCATCAAAATCCAACATTCTATCTGTATCCTCTTGTTGCTAATGTCTAATTGGTATAACAAAAGTTTATTTTTTCTGTAATTTAATAATCAAGAACAAAAAATTTATTAATCAGTTTATAATTTTTGTTACAAGTGAAAGTTCTTTCATATTGTTATTTAAACAAAGTTTTAGTCAGATTTCATATGGACAAATGTAAATGTTAATTCTATTTCGTGTATTTTTCCTTAGCAAATAAAATTAGTGAATGTATGTGTAATTCTTCCTGTTAATTATGATCAACTGAAAGTAGTGAATTGCAAGTAAAATATTAGGAAAGTATCAGAACTTAGTAAGAACATGAAAAGAATTGTGTGTTAGAAACAAGACCTGCCTATTTGTTAACATGATTATTTGTCAGACTATTATTTTATTTTTTTATTTTGTTTATACACATTTCACCAATATATGCTTTAGCATCCTTCAACTTTAGAAGTAGCTTTGTACTTTCATCCTTCTTTTCAAGAAATTGACTTTTCACAGATTTCTGACATGAAAGGCATACATTTTCTCAAATGTCTATATGATCACCTTTTGATATGGAAGACATTAATTGCTAAAATTAATTTTCCTGAATATTTGTTTTCTATTGTGTTAAAACCTATGTATCACTGTGCATCTTACTTGCTTTGACAGTACTTTAATGATTGTATACCTTTCTTCTTTTTTTCACATATTGTGTACTAATCCATTATCTATAAATCAAACATGATGTTTTTAAATTTTTGACTGAAGCATTCTTTTACTTTATAGAAAAAGGAGTGGTTAGATTTTGAAATTGATATACAAATTTATATTCAATATAAAATATGTTGGTTTCCCTTAGACAGTTGTATGAAATCTGCATGATGTGTAAGTTACTAGGGCATCTGGTAAAGCATGTTACCATTATTGTTTTGTTTTTTTTCTCATAATGAATTTCATTAATATGAAATTGATATAATCTCAAAGTATTTGTATGCCTGTCTAGTGCTAGCAAAATGTGAAAGTGTTATTCACTTACTTGAGTCATGATGCAAATTCTTATGATATTGTTCTGTTGTTCCATGGCTGTTTAAAATGCTTATTTTTGTCATATAGGAAAATCCAACATGGCATGTAAACAAAATATTTGGCGAAAAATCACATTCGTCAGTAACATTTTAAACACCTCCTAGAATGTAAAGTTCTTGAAGCAAACCTGTGCCAAACTGTTTTCCTGAATCCTTAATGACTTGGTCGTCCGAAAATGACAACATCAAGATGAAATAATGGAAACTGACTGTAAAAAACACAATTATGCACAAGTTTTCAATAAAACTTCTGGACCTTTTTGGGCGACATTATAGGATCCAGATGGCTATTGTTTGCACATGGAATTATTCACTGTAATTAATCTTCTTTGGCTGTGGAAAATGTTGCTCAGCAGTTAGCATTAAGAAAATTATCCCAATTTTCTGAGAAATCCCCCTTTCTTTTCTCTCTCTTTTATGAAAAAATATTTATTTTCACTTCAAAATAATATCATTCAAACTTCATCCCTTTCTCCTTAATTTGGCGTGAACATCATTGAATAAAAAGAACGGCTAAATGGCCCAGCGATGGAGAAATATGAAAGACATGCGATGAAAAAAAAAAAAAAACAATGTCATCTACTAAGTGTTGTTGTCATCACGGGGTGTTAAAAACAAAATACATCGAGCCATTGTTCAAACACAGGTTGGAAAGAGAGAAAAAAAAAACAAAAAACCTTATATCAAGCCCTACCAATGTTGACCCCTTTTCTTTTTTTTCTCGTCCGCATAATGCTAATATTTTCATCAGTTTCTTCACTACAAAGTGGACTGTAATCTAGCCCAATAGAACATGCATTTTTTCTCTCATTCTTTCACATATATGTAACCATTTTTGAAAGACTTTTTTTTCTTTTTCTTTAACTATTAAATATCTATTTTCTCTTCTACCTTTTCTTAATCATTTCTGTTTTTGTCTTTTTCAAGGTGGTGTTAGAAACAGAAATCACGAACAAAGCTGCTCTGAAACTCTATGAAAATCTCGGCTTTGTACGAGACAAGCGACTTTTTCGCTACTACCTGAATGGAGTGGATGCTTTACGGTTAAAACTTTGGTTGAGATGAAAGGCAGTAAATAAATTATTTCCTAGAGGGACTCTGCCATCATTTAATTTTATTTTTGGCAGATAATAAAATAAACAAAAAAAATGTAAGTTCCATGTGAAACTCGGAAATCAGAACTGCAGGCAGATCATTCCTGTTGTTAGTGAATATTTCTCCCATCAGAGATGGACAGAGAGAAGGAGGAGGAGAGATATTAAAAGGGGAGGTTTCTGTTGACCCCATGTACTCTCTTTACACCTGCCTCTCTTTTCCATACTCTCTCCTTCTCTCCATCCTCCTCCTCCTTTTCTCTTTATTTCTGTCTTTCCATTGAACCACTACTTTCCTTCCCAGGTCCCCTGGCTGTGGTTATATATTGAAATACACCTGCTGCTACTGCCTTTGTTAGTTGTCAAACAGCATTGACAGTAAAATGTGGTGTAAGCGTTGACAATTTTATTCCTGCTGGTGCACTCAAAAAGCAAAAAAAAAAAAAAAAAAAAATCTGACATTGATAATTCTACATTTTACAAACTGGAGATCTGGTTTTGTCCCATTTTAAAAATGGCTCAGTTTCATTGATTTAAAAAAAAATATATATATATTGGATTGAATTTATTAAAATAGCTGATAAAATGGGAATTTTGCTCATTTTGTTATTAATTTAGCCCTTCTTCCTTCTGAAGGAAACTTACTAATTAACACAGGGTTTCCTCACCTGTTTTGTTTTAAATTTAAAAGTAGGGGAGGGGAAGTCCACATGCATTTTTACATTTTTTTTTTTTCTATTTTAAAAAGTGCCAACATCAATAATCTTTTGGAAGTTGATAACAAATCTATTCTAAAATTTTCGAATGTTTGTTCTATAATGCAAAAGTCTTGTAGGGTTTGATATGTTCCTTTTAAGTAAATTACACCAAACCTTGGAAGGTTGGTAGAGCTGACAACTTTCATAACATCCTGTATTATAGATTGCTGCAGTATTATACCATTCATTTGGTGAAAACTTCAAGCCTTTTTTAAAATATTAGATGTAGATAACATCCATTCAGAATGTGTTGAAGGATCATTGCTTTTACTAACTGAACCAGTCTTGGCCTTTACAAAGAATAATTTGTTTTATTTACTGTTTACATTTGGATTATTGTCCATCAACAAAGACTAAGGACAATAGTCTGAATGTAAATAATAACTCTCATCCCAGAAATTCAGTAATTTGGAACAAATGAGAATTGCTTATAACTGCAAGATTTTGTTGTCATCATAAAACATTAGTGGAACTTTGCCATTTATTTGAACAGACTGATGAAATGGCACACATACCTCAGGTATTAGCCTGCCTCTGAACTGATGTTTTAGAGCACCATCCCCATGATTGCTCATTCACTTTTACTTGAACTAATTTCTGGTAAAACTTGTTTTAAGATTTTGATTTTTAATTTACAAGTTTTAACAGTTACACTGATATAGCCACATTTCTTAGTAGAAAGAATTTTTGACAAAGTGAATAAGATGTCCTGATACTAGTGAATTTGTCTTCCTATCAGATGGAAATGGAGCAAGAAGAGTTTACAGGGTGATACTTGTTAATTTGGGTGAATAAAATCTTACATGAAAGTTACCTGAATCAATTAAAGATGTTTATCTTCAAACAAAAATTTTTTTTAATACCTATTCCAGTAAAATATTGTATAAAATGTCACACTTGTGAATGTCCAGCCTGTGGACAATGTAATGGTGTAAAAAAAAAAAAAAAAGTCACCACCCCCTTACTTTTTTTTTTAAGCCACAGTCATTTCTGGTACATTTGTGGATCTCCAATAGGGAAAAACATGACTAAAAACTCATGAATGACTGATTGTAAGATCAAATGTTTTCTGCTTTAAAGGGTCAACAGCTAAAAATTTAAGTCATTTGTACATATGGATCTTTCACTTTTTGGGGGGAAAACATGTCTACATCAAAATAAATTTGTACTGACCTTATCAATCATTACTAGTCAGTTTAGTACTCTATAATTGCTATTAACTTTAGAACAAGACAGTGTTTATCAAACACTTGCTATTTTTTTTTTTTTTTTTTTTTTTTGTTAATAGTTATTGAAGCTTGCTTTTGATTCTGACAAAATGGGAACCACATACAAATTACTGGTTTTCAAACCATGAACATTTTCACCATTTCAGAATGCATCTTTCCCCCTCTCTCAAGAGTGTCTTCAAGGTTCATATTCAATCTAATCCTAATTTATCTCCTGCAACCTTGAAATTTCTTTTTTGTTCACAAACTGATGTGTTCTACTTGGTAAGCAGATTTGAGACAAAATTCTGTCTTAGCACTGATACCAACCATCCATATTCCTTTTGTAGCTATATATAATAAAAACATAATTTGAGATTGAAGAGGATAGATATTTTTTTTTAATGCTCTTTTTGATGGGGTGTAATTATACCTGTATAATTAGCATGATTAAACAAAAATGTTAAGTGTTTCTGCAATGCAAATATAAGTTGCAGCAATATTTTTTTTCCCCACTTTCTCCAAAGTAAATTTAAAAAAAAACAAAAACACACATCTTATATTAAGATCCAGCATCCAAAGTCTATGAAAATATTTAAAAAAAAAAAAAACAAAAAAAAAAAACTCACTTGCTCTACAGTCCAACTAGCAAATTCCCATGTGAAAATGAATAATACACACAAGATTGTTTATCCCTACTATATATCAATGAAGCTAAAGCAAATAGATTTCAAAATTAAATTTAGCAATTAGCTTCTTAACCAAAAATAGAACTAGCATCAGAGGAATTTTCAAACTTTGACACTGAGGCAATTTATAGTAATGCAAGTACTACTTTACTGCATATTTACTTCTTTTGTGAGAGAGGAAGAACTTTCTTACAGGCTAGCATCAATAATAGAGATATCTTGTGGATTCATGGTTAGCAAGCATATCTAGCAGACCAGTTCCTTTTACTTAGAATTTAAATCTTGTCCACTTAACCTAATAACAGGAAAATAAACATGAGGTTTTAATTGTTTTATTAGAAAAGAGGAGGGGGTCTATTTTAACTTTTGCTCATAATCTCAACATTTTGGCTTGTCTTAATTCTTCCAATCGTTTTTCTTCTTCCTTCACCCATTCAAGTCTTTGTGTTAAAAACTCTTCGTATTCTTCAACATCCAATGAGGGCACAATTTTGATTCCACAAGTACGAGCAGTTCCAATCAGACATTTGCAGACTTTTTCCAAAGACATTCCTGCAAATCCTGGATCATCGCTTTTGATTTTAGCAATTTCATATAAATGTTTCAATGATATTTTGCCAGATACTTCATCACCTGAAAAGCAAAAAAATATTAACTCTTGTTATAAAGAGACATAAATATACCAAAGGTTATTAAAGTAAAGTTAACTATTGAAATGTAACAGTTTAGTTAACTAAACTGTTACATTTCAATGGCAGCAGCATGTAACAAAAAAAAAAAAAAAAAAAAAACACATACTTAGAAAAGGCATAAATCCAACATTTCCTGTATCCAATAACTTTACAGGAATGAATAAAAGAATACAAAAAAAATGTCTCATCACTGGTAAGTTTGGGCAGTATTAATGAACTAATTGCTACAGATTGACTTATACTAGGAACATTTAAGTAAATAGATTTGTTTCTATCAAATGACAGTCATAAAAATTGAGATGTACATTTATAGTTCAGTGTATAAGAAATAACTTATTCTCAAGCCTACTTTAGGTGATGTAATTAACATAATGTTAACCACACCACCTAAAAAAATCTTATTTCTTATACACTGAACTATACTTTCACCATAGTTAATAACCTGATGAGAATTTCAAACTGGATTCTTCATTCAATCCACCATAGTAGGTGATTGTGGTATTCATATTAGAAGAGCTCATATTCATCCTTATAATGTCACTTGTCTCTTTCACTAAACAGGAGTATATGATATTGCACTACTTGACCCAAAGATTAATTTTTATTCATTTAGCCAACACTTATCCTTTATTCCATCTGCTATGTAGGGTAATTTATGCTATGTAGGGTAATTTAACGAAGGAAACTGAGCCTTTAAAAGAAAAAAAATGAACATTAGGCCTAAGAGATTAAAGTTCCATCACATATCATTCATATACGGATTCTGTTGAAGAGGCAGACAAGTGACAAAGTTTAAAGCTCCAACTTTGCACTGCTGAGTTATCATGTGGAACCCAAACATTGCCAATGTATGGCATCACAAGAACAAATTGACTACTACAAGATAACTCTAGCTTTGACAGCAGAATAAAAACAATCTACTCTGTGAACTGAATAAAGGGTTTGTTTTGAAATTCCTAGGTTACCAACTATGACAGACACTGAAGAAAAGCCTGTAATAAGTTTTAAGATAATAAAAAAATAAATACCTCCTTTCATAGCTGCTTTCTGAATGCCTGCTGCTTGTTTTAAGAAATATGTTGATGGTGGGGAAATCATGTCAATCTTGTAACTACGGTCTGGCTGAAAGGCAAGAAATTGGAATAAAATAAATACAAATGTATCCAATGTTAAAGGAAAAAATCCAGTATTTTTTTGTGCAAGAGAAGAAAAACATTCTTTAAATTGCTTAATAGGTTAAAACAAGTGTTTCTTGCATTGTGAAATTATGCTATCATTAAAATGATTAAATTTGATATTTTAATATAATTGAATTTCAGAGAAAATTTGTATAAGTGATCAGAAATTTTTTTTTTTTTTAACTCAATCATAACTAGAAAAAATTTTTTACAGATTATTTCTTGTAGTATATAAATAAACCACTGAAAAACAAAAATGAAAATTATAGTCTGTCTAGTGAGACTAATATTAATATTAATGAATAAATAGGCTACTTAGGAAAATGGTGCCTTAGTTCCTTTTTAAAGTATTCTCACCTTTTAAAGACCTCTCAGTGTTCCTTCCATTATTCAAAGCAGTTTACATAGTCCTATTTTTGGATCACTGTCAACTGTTACATTATTTCATTAATGGTCTTAAATTTATTTTCAAGAGCAATTTTCACTTTGTTATAAGTGTCAGGGTGTCTAATGGAGGTTGCGTAGCAGATATACTATATTGACATTTTTTTTCTTTATAAAAAGCCTTGATGTTATATGAAGGCTGCATTAATCACTGTTATGATTAAGAAAAAAAAAAGAAACTCAATGGAATCTGCCCAGACATATACAATAAGAGGTCTTCTGATTGGTTGATAAAGTTGCATCAAGGCTACCCAACTAATTATCAAGATATCCCAAAATATCTATTTTCTAGACAGACCTTATAATTTGGAATTATACAATTTTTTTGCCTTTGCCACATTCAAATACATGATCACCTTTTCAGGGCATCAACTCTTATCACTTAAGATTTAAAAATCATAATGAAATGTGATTCATTCTGCTATGCAATCAGCACCTAAATATTTTCAAAACAGATTATTTTCACCCTGGCACTATGTTAGTTGAGCAGTCAATGAAGAATGAAACCATTACACTAGCAAAGGTTTGCTCATCATCACAAGAATTTCTAGCATAAAACTACTTGATATTTGCTAATTTCCTTGTGTCTACTGTAGAATAATATCAGCAAGCTAACTAAACAGTCAATTGCTAGCAAGTTAAACTCACACTGGTTGTTATTTTAGTCTTGTGCCCCAAAAACTTAAGCAAATATCTACTTGCAAATTTCCTTCTATTGAATTTCTGAAATATATTTGTTTAGTCTTTATAGAGCAATAATTCAGAAAACATCAGTTAAAATCCTAGTTAAGGCAAATAACAAATGTCCTGTTGCTTTTGCCATGGACTATATTAGGTCATAAGTAGTTGAAGATTGTCTTTTAGCAGTTATGATAATTCATTTGATTTTACTGGTCATATGCTGAGTTAGTTGAAGTGGAGATATTCTTCCTGTCCGTGGATTCAATCTAGAGATCAAGATGTTGTATTATGATGTTTTATCAAAACAATGACCCTATTCATACTGTATTTAAAGTATGTAAACCTGTACAGAATATAAAGCTAATTTTTTTAATTATGTTTACTGCTCAATACACTACTGCACTGTATAAACATTTAGAAATAAATTAGAATCAGATATATTACAAATGGTGTAAAAGTGACATTAAAACTATCTGAAGCTGCTTGATATAAACCCATTAGTATGCCTGAAGTAGCATTCTGTTACAACTTCTCACATAGTGACCAGTGCATTGGAACAGAATCTGGTCATTAAGAAGTGGCTGTAATTATCTTTTTTTTTTTAAAGATTTCTTTTGGTAATTTACTCCACTCCCCATTCAGATTTAACTGACAATTTTTCTCTTACATCTTCCCAGACCTCATATTCCAAAATAAAACCTTACATCACTTATCAGATAATTCACTGGTCATCTCAAACATAAGGCAAATTTATCCGAAAATACAGAGATGATTTAAAGAAATTCCACAAATTTATTTAACCATTTATTCTCATCTTTTGATTCTATCATGTTTCAGTTGGTCAATTCCAGAACTTAAACTTAACATCAGGCAGTGGGGGGTGATAAAGCATTTATTTGGGATGAGTAGTTAGTTTTTGGTTGAGGATGCACAATAGAGTAATGTATAGCAGCTTGGATTGAGGAATCAGGTAGTCAAGTTCAAATTCCACTCGAATCTATTACATTCACTTACGTGCTAATACCCTTGGGAAATGTATGAATCCTCTTCTCCCCCCAGCTATGGGTAAATAGCAGGACAGACCAGGTTCTATAGCCTTGGATGGCAATTTGTCTACCACACAAAGAAATGGCAACCTACTGCAGGGAAAAAATCTGCCTCCTCAAAAGCAATCTCCAAGCAACTTGAAATAAAAAAAAATCTTAATGCCCACCAATAGTGGTAGTCTTTTAATAAATGAAACATGCACACACATAAAATAAACCAAACTTAAGCATTTCTTTTTAAACTGTTGAATGACTTAAATTTAAATATTTCTATTATTTATGTCTAAATGTGAAAAACATTGTAGAAATAATTTTGCTTTAATAACTAAATCAAGAAAATATTTTCTGTTAATAGTTGGTTAAACTTCAATGAATTATTAAAAACATTTATGTATGATGTTTTCTGCTTATAAATTAAATAGAGAAATACAAGGGAAAATTTTAAAAATAAACATGGAAAATTTAGTCATGAAATGTAGCAGTTAACTGTGAAATTTTTTTTTTTTTTTAAATTTTTTTAAGGATTTTTAAAACTTAGTTGGAATGCGCTAATATTCATTATATAAAAAATGAATGCATAAAAATGCAATTCTTCGATTAAAGTATGATAAAAGCTATTCTGAGCCTGAAAATTAATTGTAAATATGTTTGCATAAATTATTTGAGGTGATTTAACAAATGTTTAAATAAAAATAAAGATAGGGTTTTCATAAAGATTCCAGTAAATTTTATCTAATTTGTTTTTGTATTTATTCATAGTTAAAACTTTAATATTTTTCATAAACATTTTAATGATGTTTTTATTTTGCTACTAACAACTATAAACCATAAAGTTAAAAAATAAAACACAAACACATTTTTATTTGGGGACAGTTTAAATATTTAGGATATGATTAAAGTTGTGTTAAAAATATATTTTTGCCATTGGTGAAAATAATAGGTTTTGTCATTTTTAGTCATCCATATTTCAGCAGGCATAAGATGGTTGCAGATTTAAGCTGGCTTTCATCACACATGGGTAAGGAAATTTGGCTAAAAATCCAAATAACCTTTGAAGTGAGGTGACAGGTAAAAGACACTCACCATAAGCGAATATATTTTTCATTTTAATTTGAAGGTAATTTTAAAAAAGAATTCTGCTAAGCAATCAAGAAATTAACTAATTTTCATCAATGTCGACATTATTTTTCTCATAGAAGGCACCAATGCTTATGTAATTAAAGTTAATTTTGGTTGACAAAAATTGACATTAAAAACAGTCTAAAATCTAACATGTGCAAAAGTAATTCTTATTTTTTAGGAATAACTTCATAATTCTTTTTCTTGCAAGTAAGACAAAAATTAAAACTTCAAAATCATTTAAATTATTGCCATAAATTTTAAAACTTTTATAAGTTATGTGATCATTGCTATAATTTGAAATGTTGAAATGAACAACATAAAATTCTTTTCCTATATATATATACATATATTTTGTATACAAGCACAAAAAATAGTATATGTTTTGTACATTACAAACCAACAGAAACCAAATTTTATATACAGATGTATTATTTATTATAAAATAAAAGTTAATTCTCTATCCATCACAAACTGCATCCATATATCTATTGTATATGTCTGCATTGTGTAGGAGTGACTTAAATATGCTTGTCATTTAATGTAGATAAAGCACACATACAAACAATTTGATTAAGTCTGAAATAATACATTCCCCTCCTATTCATTGTGCACAACTACCTTGTGCTGAGCAATCAAACCACAAAGTTGGAGACAAGAAAACAAACCCTAAAAAAAAAAAAAAAAAATCAGATAATAAGAGTTTATTGAACTTTTCAGAAAGTATTCAATAATAAATGATAGTTTTTTTTTTATTTGGTTAAAATTTTTTTAGAAATATTTTAGACCTGCCATTGGGCAATGTTTAACTGTGACCCTGTTATTGTATACACTTTTGACATATGAAAGTAAATTTATATATTTTCTTTATTCTTGACAATTGTCAACAAATATATTAAACTAATTTATTTATTAAATTGAATAAAAAACTTGTTTTTGAAGTTATTTATAAAATGGTGAATAATAAATATTGCATTGTAGTTAGTTTACATATTTTCATAATTTTGTACTTTTTATAAATTTTGGAATAAAAAAAATTTATTTTCAAATTTATTTCTTTATAAAGGTAAATAATAAATATCAAATTGTACTTGATTCACATATTTTTATTATCTTGTAAATAAACAGTGTTGAGGGCGTCAAAAGTAAATTTATATATTTTCTTTATTCTTGAGAATAATATTTGTTTGGTAATAGCAGTGTCAAGGGAATAAATAACCTTTTCACACACCATTTTTTTTGCAGGCATGAAAGTTAAACATTGCCTGTCATTGAATTCCAAAATATACATGGACACAAAAATAAATATACAAACACATAGTCTGAAGGAAACTGAAATAGACGTCTGTGTCACAATGATTAATTACCCTATCTAGCAAAAAACCCTGAGTAACATGAAGAGAGTATAAACCAAAATGTGCAGTGTTTTGAGATATTTTTTATGACTCCTTTGGTATTTAAACTGAATATATTTTCTAATAAATGTATTTTAAATTGACAAACAATTACTAATCTGAACTAGTATTTGCTTAATTTGTCTATTAGCAAATATTTCTAGTATATTTGTTTGAAGAAGCCGGAACTAACCAACTGAAACAAGAAAGATTAGAATGTTGTCTATAATTATACATATAATTGCCTATTCTGTCAGTAATGCTTGCATCAATTCCCGATCATCTTCTGCTCACCTGCTGATTTTCACTGATTAGATTGAATGCTAGAACTTATTAAAATCTATGCCAGATCAAAAATTAAATTGCATTAAATCAATTTTTCTTCCTATTGAAAATATTCATTTTGTTTGTGCTAAAAAATAACTATAACTAAATAGGTGCAGCAGTAAAATCAGAAAAAAAACCCTGAAAAACTTAGCTCCTTATATTAGGTTCAAGTCTTGTAATACTAAAAAGCAATAGTCATTGTTTCATTTTTTTAGAATTTACTGCATTACTCTTTACATAATCACTAAATTGAATAAAAGTTTTTGTTAATTTCTACCTGTGATATCACAGATGACAAACAGTAAATAAAAAACTGGGGAAAAAATGATAAAATTTGATTAATTATTCTAGCAAACTTAGAAGAGAACATTTACGCATAGGCATAATTAAAGAGAGAATGGTAAAACACTGTCTTACATTCACTGTGATTTGTGTCCGCATTGGAATACCAGGTTTAAACTGGTCTGTCTTTTCATTGAATTCTCGACAAAAAGATGCAATTGGAACACCAAGCTGAAAACAAAAATTAGATTAAACATTTATGACCCAAGACCAAATTCCTGTACATGACACAAAAGCAATCATAACATGTTAGTGTTCATGGATTCTGGCAAGTTAATGACACAAAGAGTTGTTAGAAAGTTCTCAACTTGACCTACTTTTCAAAATTTTACCAGCTAAATTAACATCAGTGTGTGTGTGTGTGTGTGTATATACACACACACACACATATATATATATATATTGCAATGCACCAAGTTGATCCTAATCAGTGGTAACCAATAATGTCAAGCCACAGTCGGCCCTAGACAGCAGTAACCAAATATGTAACCCCACTCATTGGTCCTCAAGTTCCTTCAGAACACTGTGGTTGCCATTTAGCTGACTCTTCACTTCTTAGCATGTGACTCATTTTGTCACTGGTATTGTGATGGTGGCACGATTGCGCACAACTTAACTGGCATTTGTCTGTTCACAACCATTCTCTTCTCTTCCACGACATTTTTGATCTCTGATGAAGCAAACTGAAGTGACTAGCCCAACAGCTAGAGCTAAACAAAAAACAAGAATCTTTTGGAATAGAGAATTAACTAGGGTTAAAAATGTAACAACGGTTTGGTTTATATATGATTTGTTGCATACAATAGTTTTAATCATTTCCACTTGTTATAAATTTCTAAGAGCTGGCCTTCAGGGGTAGATTGTTCTAGTTGCCATGCCTCTTTCTGATGACTCAGTTATTTCCCTTTAACTCTCCAAGTTTAGTTCACTACTGCTGTAGCATGGAATTGAACTCTTTAGGTCTAGTCACTGGACATATGATTATATAAGATTTTATTAGTGGTACAAAACATAATGACTGCCATGAATAGACAAAATTTGTATTTATTACCATTCATGATAACAATTAAAAGAAAAAAGGAAAAATGAGCTAGTTAACCGGTTTTGAACCTCACTCAACAGAGTTAAATCAAGGTTAATAAATATATAATTATCAGTAAAAGATGGACAATATGTATGGAAGGGAAAAAAAAATTCTTAAATGGAAATTAATTGGAGACCCAGAACAAAAAAAACTTCTGTTTGCATAATAAAGGTCTCAAGGACAAAATATTTATGACCTCCAATATTTTCAAGTGGTAACTTGAGTGGGACTTACTAAAGATGGAAAATGAGTCCACACTGAAATTAGCAGCACAATTGTGGCTATTTATTAGGTGATCCATGATGTAAGACCTGTATGTGTTGGTCAGAATGTCTGATGGTAAATACTTAAGATTTCAGATTGTTATTGGTACATGTTTTATTCTGACAGTTTTTGAGTTATTCTCCCTATGTAGTATGAACCACAACTACATTTAAATGAATAAATCAAAGAACTATTATGTTATGGAAGAAGAACATCTTTCCACATGAATGGAAGAACAGGCTTTGCAGAAAAAAACTACAATAGTGTTAGCAGCAAAGTAACAGTGTAGAACTGCAAAGAAACCCGCTTAGCATATCTATCACTGATATTAAAAGATACCAAAGAAGGTGCAGATATGCAGGATATCTTTATACTATAGCTGGTTTAACTTTATTGAATTCAGAAATTTTGTTCTTAATTACTGATTGAATAATATCCAGTGGATAGGCATTGTTACAGAGAGTAGTGGTAATAAATTTGAGTCCATCATCTAGCTTGGTTTTAGAGCAGTTCATTAAGGCCCTATCAGAAAGGGTCTTAATTAAACTGGTTTTACATTTTATGGGACAAAAAGAAACACAACAGGTATACAAACCAGTAAATGTTGGTTTTCGATAAACAGAGGTAAGAAAACCCAAAGAAGTTCTGCTAACCAAAACATCAAGAAAGGGAAGAGAATAATTAATTTCATTTTCTTGTGTAAATTTGTGAGCCAAATGAATATTATTCAGGGTGAAAAATTGGTCTTCTTCAGACTTGTTATTAAAGAGACAAAAAGTGTCACCCCATAATGGATGTAACATCAGGTATATTAGATTTAGATAATTTCATGGAATCCAACATAGATGTTAGCTAAAATGGGTCCTAAATGGGAACCCATGGAAACACCATGAAGTTGCCTAAACATGACGCCAATGAAACTAAATTCAACAGACACTGTATTAAATTTCATCATTTTGACAAAAACACCCTCAGGAAAATCGGAAGTAGACAACTGACTAAGATATAAGGCATCAGCATTTATATCAATAGTTTCAGCAAGAGGAACACAGGTAAAAAGGCTGGAATTATATGAACACATAAATTAGTCAACAGATAACATTTTGTGTGTATATATATATATATATATATATATATATATATACACACACACATATATGTACATATATAGGTACATATA
>OZ010589.1:65697975-65732975 GCA_963932145.1 Acanthosepion lycidas
GCAACAGTGGGAATGGGATTTCATTAACACTGTTAATACCAAAATTGTAAAGGGCAGCATCTATATTTACAACAGGTGAAGTGGAAATTACCCCACCACTGCCATCATGACAGAGAAACAGCTATGCATGACAACATAGATCTTACATCATACAGCAGGACAATAGTATCCAGAAAGGTGGAAAGGGTGCAAGTACTCAGGTATGCCGTTACAATATTCCTGACAAAAAAATTCTTTATATTGAATGCTATTTTGAACTGCCAAAAAGACTGGTATGTCACTGAATCAATAGTTGATATCAAAAGGTACCTCCAGTACCAAACATCCAGTTCAAGTCATGGTTTCCAAAAGGAAAAAAAAAAAAAAAAAAAATGGCCTCATTCATCTACAAGCTTAGAGTAAAATCGCTGATGTCCACTACAAGTTCCTGAGGTACAATGTTTTGACATGACTCAAGGCCAACTGTAGAAAGCAATTATGAATGGACATAGAACAGTGTTTCCATCTACAGAGTCATGGTTCAGAAGTTGTACAAAACTGCAGCTTTCTTGCTGGCATAATAACAATGACGCTATGTGGACATTTTGGAGCAGGTTACCAACAAAACCTCCAACCCTAGCATCAATACTCTCGAAGTTGCCATCAATAACATTGTGGTTAAAAATTGAACAGCTTTTTAGTGTCAAGCTGAGTCTATAATACTAATATTACATATAGGTTTTAGTGGATAAGCATTGACAGCTACCACATACATATTGGTAATAGGCAGATATATTTGTTCATTTATCTTACATTCTACACTGTTTTTTTGCTTCTTGAAGACAGGCATTTTTATCCACATGATAACCACTTCTGTTACTAATTATGATTGTGGATAAAATATTTCTGCTCTCAAAAAGAAAACTTTAAAAGGAATGTAGGTAGGCATTTATAAAGTTTAGCTTAGCAAAGCACAAATAACATTGCAACTAGTGAGGATTGAATATGCAACAGAAGGCAAACTTTACAGAAGATACCCAAGAATAAAAATGATTTAAATAATGCAGTTTATTTCTAAAACGAAAATAAAGGCAGTCATTTTGTTAGAGAGATGCACGGTAGAAAATTACAAACATTGTTATGACATCAGTTAAACCATTTCATATAATGTACTTACTTTTGTCTTTAAATAATCAGGTTTCCTAGGTCTGCCTCTTTCTTTTTTTACGGAGGTCTAAGAAATAGACAAAATTTAACATGGACATGAAAAATAAAATAAGTCTATATAAAGTATCTAAACTAGGCTTTTCATTCACCCTCATAATATAAGTTGTGTTTAAAAACCAGGAAGCATAAGGGATGTTCAGTTATGAAAACCATTTTTTATACAAGAAAAACCTTTTAATTGGTATCCTAAACTGCCCTAGTTTATGATGCAAAAATGGATCATAATAGTGAAATTTCCTTCAAGTTCAACTGGCAATATCTTGAGTATTTTAAGTTATTTTGATAAAATTAGTAAAAAAAATAAAAAATAATGTTTTCTCTTTATAAAGATAAAATTCATTCTGTTGTGTAATAATTAGTTTTTATTCCAGGTCTCTTTAAATGAGATCACGTTTCAGTGATAGGTGCTTCTTTTCCCGCATTTTAAAGTTAGAGAATTTTATGTTTATTTTTAAATTTTTTGTATGCATATCAAAATAGTCCCATCTTAAAGAAAAGAAAATGTATATCAATTTGGTGGGTCTAAAATAAAATTTGATGTTATTTTTCACAAAAAATTTCCAAGTTGAAAACTTCAGTGGATTAAATACCAGAGAAATTCACTTTAAAATCGGAAATTACACCTTCTTAGAGAGCAATGTTTTGTCTTTAATAATCAGTTGGTTTCATATCACTACATCCAACCAATTGTAAGTGTGAGCAAATATAAAAGTGTTTTTGAAATTTGAATTCACTGGCTGCCCTGACTGACATGTTTCATTGATGGACTTCTCAGTTCTTAGGAGAGTGTTAAATCTTTCTCTTCTATTTCTTATGTTTATTCTAAGGTTCTATAAAGAAAATTACTTATTGTGTAAGAGGTATTAAAAAATAAACTAGAAATACATATGTTAATTAAGTTTTACACACTTGTATTTTTCCGTTTTATATATATATATATATATATATATATATATATATATAAAAACACTGTAGGAAAAATAATGTAATTTTCAAATATATATTTTGGGATTAGCTCCAAATTTCGCAGATTAAATTGAACATTTTTTAGTTATTTTTTATAAAATGTATCAAGTCTAATTAAAAATAAAATAATAAATGGATATATTTTTCAGTTGAACTACTATTGTGGAACTGTAAAAATTACATATATAATTTTTAAAATTAAACATTTTTTAATGTTAAAATGAATATTTCTTAGAAGTTATTTTTTTTTTTTTTACTTTTCTACCAAATTTATTTTGAATAATTAATTTTTGGTAATTGTATTGCTTTAACTTTGAAAGTAGTTTTTATTTTATAATTTTCTACTTTTTATTTTAAACATATTTTCCAGTAGATTTTAATGCCCAATTCAACAATAACAATTCAAAAGGAAATGTTGCCATTTGAAAGAAGAACATAACTTTAAAATTTTCAGTTCATTTATCGTTACATACATTTGATGTTATTTTTTCTTTCTAAAGCAAAAGCCTAAGCTTATAAAACTTAAAACATTCTTTTTTTGTAAGAAAAAAATTAAATTTTTTTTTATTTCTGTTTTTCCCCCAATATAACAGGGTTTTTTTTGGGTTTTTTTTTAATGCTTTCTATGTCTGGAGATTACTTTAGGTTCTTAATTAACATGTACTTTTGTTGAATAGTTAAAAATCTTTTGTTCAATGATGATCAACAAATGTCCTGAGAGTGTTTTCTTCTCAGTGAAAAAAGAGGCAGGACACAAAAAAAAAACAAAAAAACTCTGAAATCAGTGCAGTTCTAGTGAGGCCTCATCTATTTTATAATCCAACTTCTGTAACTTTTATGATTTTAAGGACCATGAGGGAAGCACATACATAGACGAAGTGCTCACAGGTTCAGAGAATGATTTAACAAAAAAGAAATTTTTTTTGCAAAATCTTTAAAGAGCACTTTTTTTCACTATTTCTTCTATGATACAAAAGTTGTAACAAACTATCCTTAATCTGAAGCCTGCATCTTCACATATACAGTTAAAATGGGCTTCTGGCCCAATTGCACTCAAGATGGAAAATCTGACAAACTTAGAATGGTCATAACTCAGTTGCTAATTGATCTAGCAAGAAAAAAAAAAAAAAAAAGTTTGGGATACCTACTTTAATAAAAATTAAACTGCCCCAGTTTGAGGCTTGTCCAAAATTAATGAATAATTTTTTTTGCACAAGAAAGATTTTAATTCAGATACAAAAAAAATAATTAAAAAAACGTCCTATCTTTACACATCAACTTTGTAAATATGTAAAAAGTTTGTAGTGACAATCTTGTAAACTAAATGTGGGTGTAGGAAATCTCATTTATCATGGTCAGTTCCTGATCATTAAAGAATTTATTCTATTCAGGAAGAAAAATCAAATTGTATTAGTGCAGCTTTTATGATAATACTTCTGATGCAGAAATCTCTCCAGTTGGAAAGATTTTTACCATCAGTTAGTATCCCACTCAAGTAGTTTCATTTTAAAATTAGGATTTTTGTTGATATTAAGAAACTGGGTCCAGTTAAAATTCTGGCCTTTATTTGCTATTATAACAATAATACATAAATTACCTCATCAGATGCATCTTTGCTTCCTCCCTAGAAGAAAAAAAAATAAATAAAAATAAAAAAATATTTTTTCATTTATTTTTGTACAGGTTTGCTTATTGTGCAATATTTTATTTATACAATATATAATCTATATAATAAAAGTGATTCTTGGGCAATTAAACACAATGTGTGTGTGTGGAGCATGACTGTTTTACATATGGTTTTGCCACTTAACACAAACACACAGAAAGACCAAATTTGAAACAGTACATTCCCCATCCAACACAATCCAAACAACCACTATCCCGAGCTCAGCAATAAGATCAAATCTGGAGGCGCACAAAAAAAAAAAAAAAAAAAAAAAAAAAGTGAACAAACACTTATTTCAATATTTAAACAGTTTCTTTTCAAAAAAAAAAAAAAAAAAAAAAAAAAACAGGTTTTCTTTCTCTTACTGTGAGAAAGGTTTAACCCCTTCCCTGCTAATTATTTTGGGAAAAACATTTCATATAGACAAATTTTTTTGTTTTTAATATAGTAACAAACAGAGGCACCTTGAAGTACCTTAGCAGTGGCTAATATCTCTAACAGACAATTGGATTTGTTTCAAGCTCAGAAATGTATAAAATGTATCAAGATTGACATATAAACATGTCTGTAGCTGGTTTTTGAATATTATGTTTTGGATGTGTTTATTTATGTCTGAAAAAGTCACTTTTGGTAAAAAAAATGTATATACACGTCTAGACCAGTAAAGAGATGAATATCTTAACCATAATTATTTCAGTTTCTATCTATTGATACCATTCTATTCATTTCTATTGATACCTATTCATGTCCATCATATCAATGTACTTATTAACCTTGTTCCTAGGCCATGAAGTAAGTGCCTACTTTTATTATTTATGGCAACAAAGTGAATTTAGTTTAGACAGAGGGGAAAAGAAAGAAAGAAAAAAAAAAAGCCACAGAATGTGACAAATTTTTTTCATCAAAAAATTGAATTTTTTTAAACCTTAAAAATATAATTAGGAAATTTTATTGAATATTATGAAAATTATTCTGTAATAAATTTGTTAAATTTTATCTCACAGAAATATTTTAGGTAGTTTGTCAATGAATTAAAATACACATTTGCAGACAAATTTGAAAAAGATTGAAATGTACATATGTATCAAGAAGGCTAACCTGTGGGTAATAGGCAAAAAGGGCAGTTCTTTGAAGTCATTATTTATGACTCCACATGTATCTATAATGAGTATATATTTTCTAATAAATGTATTCTACTTGGACAAATAATTTAGTTTCAAAATTTGATCATCTGCCTGAAGCTACAGGAGTAGTGAATTAGTATAAATAAAACAAAAACTTACTTCTGCAGAAGGTTCCTTCTTAATAGGGATCTGGAAAAGAAAATTAAAGGAGAAAGTTCAATGGATTGCAGAAGCATTTTAATTTACAATGCTAAGTAAGGGAGGGTCATTAAAAAAAAAAAAAAAAAAAAAAAAAGACAAGATTGTTTTAGAAATTTCTTATGACAAAGACCAGGTGGTTATCAGAGGTACTCATTAAAAGGAAAATATACATAAGTTTACCAATTCACTCGTCAAAAGCTGCATTTGTTAATCTGCTAATATATTCATATTTCTTCATTAACTGCTTCAAAAAGGTGGCTGTAGACCAAAGTTAGTCAAGCTCAATAAATATATTCAATTTTAAAAGCTATTATAGCACTGAATAGAAGTCTTTAATTTTTTTTTTTTTTACAATTTTAAATAAAAATGTAATAGCATTGTTTTGTTTATTTTCTCTCTAGAGAAGGAATGTATAAACCAAATATTATTCTCTCTAATTACCATATTTTCAGATTTTCTGTTGAATGAGGAAATAGGAGGAAAATGATTAGTTTAATGAGGATTAAAAAAAAAAACAAGTTGGTATATAAAAAAAAAAAAGAAGAAAATATGAAAATAGAAAAGTCAATTACTAAATATATATTAATGAAATGTGACCACAATAATTGGGACATGAAAGATTTTAATAACTAATACTAATTCAACACTTAAGTGCTACCCATTTTTATTACAAACTAGCAGTAGAGCCCGGCGTTACCCAGGGATGTAACAGTAAGAGATAGATCAAGTATTGACCATCATAAAGACTGAAAAATAAAATTGACAAAGATTATTGTTTAAGGTTGACGGGCATGCATGTCTTAATTAGTTTTTTTTTTTTTTTTTTTACAAATTGGTCAAACCCAAACTCAAACAAAAACATTGTTTTCAATTGTTATGAGTCTATCAATTGAATAGAATTTGATTATAAACAATTGCCTTGGAAATGGAATTTTTAAAGCATTCTGAATATAAAAATAAAGAAAAAAATAAAGAAAAAAGTGTGCAAGACACTACCTGCCCCCCCCCCCAGTGAAGTTTTGTTGAAATTGGTTGAAAAATGTAGGAAATCCAATCCCATATATAAACGAACACACACAAACAACCTGGGTTTTATAATAAGTAGAACTCGATATGAGTTGTCCCCCTTTCATTCTGGCGATGGAATCGTGTTTTCAAATTGATTTCATGCAAAAACGATTGTTTTTTCCAATTTTGGGCACTGTCAGAACCACCACAAGGTAATTTTACGCAGGTGAAGGTTTGTTGAAATCGGTTGAAAAATGTAGGAAGTCCAATTCAATATATAAACGCACAAACACACACACACAATCTGCGTTTTATAAGTAAGATTATTTCTTCAGTAAAACTCAATTGTTACATTTTGAATTATATTTAGGCAACCTCAGTATCTTCCTCCTAAGTGAGATGTGCATGTATATATGAGAGAAAGAGAGATTTAGTCATGCTCTTTGTAATTGAATTTACATTGATATAGTAGCTGCTCTATGAACTTTTCTTATATTTAAATGCTTCAGATATTCAATTACAAGATTCTATCATAGCATTCATTGTAGAATATTGTTACTGGAGTACTCTTCATGTTATTGACTCATCTATTCTTAACAAGAAAATATTTAAGCAATTCTTTAATGAACTTGATAATAGAGAACATTAATCATTGTTATCTGTATAACTGACAAACACAAATCAGCCACCATATTTGTTATCCCTTGTCTGTGAGAGTGTAAGTATTTTTTTTTTTTTTACATTTAAGAATAAAAACAGTCAATTCTTGCAATAAAGCAGCAAATTTTCCCAACTATATATTTAACAATTCATGCATATAGTTAAATACAGATACACCATAGATTTTTTTTTTTTTTTTTTTTTTTTTTTAACCACTGAAGAGATTTATGCATGCACATAAATTCAGAATCTTAAGAGATAATTTGAATTCAATTCAGTTAACTTTAGTCCAGTTTAAGCCAAAATTGTTTCTTGATGCATTTTTAAAATATTCCAATTCTAAAGTAGGAAATGCTAGAGGTGGGGGAGGAATAAAAATATACACAAACTTACTGGATGGATTCTTGGCCTTCCTTTTGGTCTCTTTGGTTTGTTGGGTTCCTGTTAATAGATACAAACAGAATTGTAGAAGGAAATAATAAAAAGAAACCTTTTGTATAAATCTATTGAATAAAGCAGAGCTTTTGAAAATTTTTCAAAAGTACATAAAAGGAGATGACATTGTACAAGAGAATAAATTGCAGCAAGCTCATAAATTAAAAGTCTGGATTCATGTGAAAAAAATTAACCAATTAAAATACTGATAATCAAAGGGAATGGCTGACAAGATACTTAAGTATATACAGTGTAACCCGGATATAAGAGAGATTTTCTCTGGTCCCAAATTAGAGCCATACTTACCTAAACAAAAATAGACCAAACCCGGAGATAAGATAAACCTGGATATAAGAGACTTCTCCAGTCCCGACAACTCTCTTATATCCGGGTTACACTGTACCTGTAAAAACAAACAGAACCTAAAGGCAGTGTATTGTAGATTGCAATCTAACCATCAGCTTGTTATTTATAAATGAAGGCACAAGAAAAGAAATATACTACTGCTCAAATATATCCAATACTTTAAAGATTAAAAGAAATAATCTCTCACTCACACAAACAGTGAAGCAAAAGCATAACCAAATATAGAATTTGACTGAAAATCTTAATTTCATGAGGACTTATAATTCACTAAGGAATCAAAGAAAATTGAATATTTTAGAGAATGGGCATTTAGGAAGATACATAAGAATTAGAACATTTCCCATGTATAGCAGTCATAAAAATTCAAAATAGAAAATAAGAGAAAAACATTGAGAGATTTAAATACTGGACTGAACAAAATATCCTTTAGCAGTAATTTAAAAGCGAGCGAGAAAAAGCGAAAAAAAGGAAAGTGAAAAAGAAGAGAGAGAAAAGAAAAAGAAGAGAGAAAAAAAGAGAAAAGAAAAAGAAAAAAAGAGAAAAGAAAAAAGAGAAAAAAAAGAGAAAAGAAAAAAAAGAAAAAGAAAAAAGAGAAAAGAAAAAGAAGAGAGAAAAAAAGAGAAAAGAAAAAGAAGAGAGAAAAAAAGAGAAAAGAAAAAGAAGAGAGAAAAAAAGAGAAAAGAAAAAGAAGAGAGAAAAAAAGAGAAAAGAAAAAGAAGAGAGAAAAAAAGAGAAAAGAAAAAGAAGAGAGAAAAAAAGAGAAAAGAAAAAGAAGAGAGAAAAAAAGAGAAAAGAAAAAGAAGAGAGAAAAAAAGAGAAAAGAAAAAGAAGAGAGAAAAAAAAGAAAAGAAGAGAGAAAAAAAGAAAAGAAGAGAGAAAAAAAGAGAAAAGAAAGAGAGAAAAAAAGAGAAAAGAAAGAGAGAAAAAAAGAGAAAAGAAAGAGAGAAAAAAAGAGAAAAGAAAAAGAAGAGAGAAAAAAAGAGAAAAAAAAAGAGAAAAGAAAAAGAAGAGAGAAAAAAAGAGAAAAGAAAAAGAAGAGAGAAAAAAAGAGAAAAGAAAAAGAGAAAAAAAGAGAAAAGAAAAAGAGAGAAAAAAAGAAAAAAGAGAGAAAAAAAAAAAAGAGAGAAAAAAAAAAGAGAAAAAAGAGAAAAAAAGAAAAAAAGAGAAAAAAAGAGAAAAAAAAAGAGAGAAAAAAAGAGAAAAGAAAAAAAAGAGAGAAAAAAAGAGAAAAGAAAAAAGAGAGAAAAAAAGAGAAAAGAAAAAAGAAAAAAAGAGAAAAGAAAAAAGAGAAAAAAGAGAAAAGAAAAAGAGAAAAAAGAGAAAAGAAAAAGAGAAAAAAGGGAAAAGAAAAAGAGAAAAAAGGGAAAAGAAAAAGAGAAAAAAAAGAGAAGAGAGAAAAAAAGAGAGAAAAAAGAGAAGAGAGAAAAAAAGAGAAAAAAGAGAAGAGAGAAAAAAAGAGAGAAAAAAAGAGAAGAGAGAAAAAAAGAGAAAAAAGAGAAGAGAGAAAAAAGAGAAAAAAAGAGAAGAGAGAAAAAAGAGAAAAAAAGAGAAGAGAGAAAAGAGAGAAAAAAAGAGAAGAGAGAAAAGAGAGAAAAAAAGAGAAGAGAGAAAAGAGAGAAAAAAAGAGAAGAGAGAAAAGAGAGAAAAAAAGAGAAGAGAGAAAAAAAGAGAAGAGAGAAAAAAAGAGAAGAGAGAAAAAAAGAGAGAAAAAAGAGAAAAGAAAAAGAGAAAAAAAGAGAAAAGAAAAAAAAGAGAAAAGAAAAAAAAAAAGAGAAAAGAGAAAAAAAAAGAGAAAAGAGAAAAAAAAAGAGAAAAGAGAAAAAAAAAGAGAAAAGAGAAAAAAAAAGAGAAAAGAAAAAAAAAAGAAAAGAAAAGAAAAAAAAGAGAAAAAAGAGAAAAGAAAAAAGAGAAAAGAAAAAGAGAGAAAAAAGAGAAAAGAAAAAGAGAGAAAAAAGAGAAAAGAAAAAGAGAGAAAAAAGAGAAAAGAAAAAGAGAGAAAAAAGAGAAAAGAAAAAGAGAGAAAAAAGAGAAAAGAAAAAGAGAGAAAAAAGAGAAAAGAAAAAGAGAAAAAAAGAGGAGAGAAAAAAAGAGAAGAGAAAAAAAGAGAGAAAAAAGAGAAGAGAGAAAAAAAGAGAAAAAAGAGGAGAGAAAAAAGAGAAAAAAAGAGAAGAGAGAAAAAAAGAGAAGAGAGAAAAAAGAGAAGAGAGAAAAAAAGAGAGAAAAAAGAGAAAAAAGAGGAGAGAGAAAAAAAGAGAAGAGAGAAAAAGAGAAGAGAGAAAAAAAGAGAAGAGAGAAAAAAAGAGAAAAAAAGAGAAGAGAGAAAAAAAGAGAAAAAAAGAGAAAAGAGAAAAAAGAGAAAAAAAGAGAAAAGAGAAAAAAAGAGAAGAGAGAAAAAAAGAGAAGAGAGAAAAAAAGAGAAGAGAGAAAAAAAGAGAAGAGAGAAAAAAAGAGAAGAGAGAAAAAAAGAGAAGAGAGAAAAAAAGAGAAGAGAGAAAAAAAGAGAAGAGAGAAAAAAAGAGAAGAGAGAAAAAAAGAGAAGAGAGAAAAAAAGAGAAGAGAGAAAAAAAGAGAAGAGAGAAAAAAAAGAGAAGAGAGAAAAAAAAGAGAAGAGAGAAAAAAAAGAGAAGAGAGAAAAAAAAGAGAAGAGAGAAAAAAAAGAGAAGAGAGAAAAAAAGAGAAGAGAGAAAAAAAGAGAAAAGAAAAAGAAGAGAGAAAAAAGAGAAAAGAAAAAGAAGAGAGAAAAAAGAGAAAAGAAAAAGAAGAGAGAAAAAAGAGAAAAGAAAAAGAAGAGAGAAAAAAGAGAAAAGAAAAAGAAGAGAGAAAAAAGAGAAAAGAAAAAGAAGAGAGAAAAAAAGAGAAAAGAAAAAGAAGAGAGAAAAAAAGAGAAAAGAAAAAGAGAGAAAAGAGAAAAGAAAGAGAAAAGAGAAAAGAAAAAGAGAAAAGAGAAAAGAGAAAAGAAAAAGAGAAAAGAGAAAAGAAAAAGAGAAAAGAGAAAAGAAAAAGAAGAGAGAAAAGAGAAAAGAAAAAGAAGAGAGAAAAAAGAGAAAAGAAAAAGAAGAGAGAAAAAGAAGAGAGAAAAGAAAAAGAAGAGAGAAAAGAAAAAGAAGAGAGAAAAGAAAAAGAAGAGAGAAAAGAAAAAGAAGAGAGAAAAGAAGAAAAAGAGAGAAAAAAAAGAGAAAAGAAAAAAGAAAAAGAAGAGAGAAAAAAGAGAAAAGAAAAAGAAGAGAGAAAAAAAAGAGAAAAGAAAAAGAAGAGAGAAAAAAAAGAGAAAAGAAAAAGAAGAGAGAAAAAAAAGAGAAAAGAAAAAGAAGAGAGAGAAAAAAAGAGAAAAGAAAAAGAAGAGAGAGAAAAAAAGAGAGAAAAGAAAAAGAAGAGAGAGAAAAGAAAAAGAAGAGTGAGAAAAGAAAAAGAAGAGAGAGAAAAAAGAGAGAAAAGAAAAAGAAGAGAGAGAAAAAAGAGAGAAAAGAAAAAGAAGAGAGAGAAAAGAAAAGAGAGAAAAGAAAAAGAAGAGAGAGAAAAGAAAAGAGAGAAAAGAAAAAGAAGAGAGAGAAAAGAAAAGAGAGAAAAGAAAAAGAAGAGAGAGAAAAGAAAAGAGAGAAAAGAAAAAGAAGAGAGAGAAAAGAAAAGAGAGAAAAGAAAAAGAAGAGAGAGAAAAAAAAAGAGAGAAAAGAAAAAGAAAAAAGATTTATGCACACCACTGAAGTAAATGATAATAAAAAGAAATAAAAACAACTTGAGTGAAACAGCAAGTCACTGATGAAGACATCTAAAGAAAAATGAGTTTACCAGTGGATGAATGCGTGGCCTTCCTCTTGGACGTCCAGTTGATATCCACTACAAGAGAAAAATAGAAAAATTTAACCTTCTATTATGGAGAGATAGACTTAAGACTTTATATTTTTAAATTTTTTAGGACTTAAATTTTGATTAAATCTTAAGTATGACTAACACCCTATCCCTTTTCACATGCCAAGTCTCGTATATTAATTCATTTTTTTTTTTTTAATTTTATTTTTGTATATTGGCACCAAATTTTTCATCTTTTCTCTCTCTCTCTCTCTCTCTCTCTCTTCTATTCCTGTCAACTGCCCAATCCAAAACAAATAATTGGACATAATGGAATCATTTACATTGAGTAGATGCAAAATTTGCAATAAAATTTAAGCAAATTCCTAACAAACCACTACACCAAATGCAGAACAAATATACTATCAACTATTGATACAGCCTACTTTTTAGAAAGATTATGGAAACTGGCTTCACTGGAAAAACAGCAGTACACAAACTGACCCTAAAAGAGTTCACAACATAGCTAATGAATCCTTGGGCAGTATTTACAATGTTAAGACAGTAGACAACAGTATCCAGAGGAAGTGCGACAACAGTAGGATTGAGATTTCATTAACACCATCAATACCATTCTAGTTTAGAGAAAAAAATGTCTACAAGTTACAGAGGTACTATGTTTTGACATGGCACAAGACCAATTACCCAGTGGGCAACTATGTGTAGATGTGGAACAATTGTTCCAGCCATAGAGTCAAGAAGGTGCACAAGGTTTACAGACTTAACTGCTGATTTCTGGTTAGCAGACTTCTGGATCTCCTCCACTCCAGGCTGGACTCACACTCACTAGACAACACCATGTGGGCATTTTGGAGCAGGTTACCAACAAGACCTCCCACCCTAACATCAATACCCTCAGGCTTTCATCAATGACTCTGTGGTTAAAAATTGAACAGCCTTCCAATGTCATGTTGAAGCTGTAATAGTAAATAATGGAAGCCACATTAAATAAGTTAATCATTTTGATATTAACTATGATTTTTATTAATATCCTTTTATATCAATTAATATGCCTACTTATGCAGGATTTTCCATTATCATGCAAATTTTATTTCTCCATCCTGAAGATAGCTACTGTTAAAGAAAACTTTAAATTACCAACATTGTTATGACAGTAATTAAACCATATGTACTTACTTTTTTTTTTAAATGTTCCGGTTTCCTAGGTCTGCCTCTTCCTCTTTTTACTGGGGGCTAAGGAATAAAGACAAAAATTTAACAAAAGAAAAACAAAAATCTATAGGCGGCCTTAGAAACTAGGCTTCTCATTCCTCCTGGTAATATAAGTTGTTTTTAATAACATCATGACACCTAAGGGGTGTTCAGTCACAGAAACCCTTTTTTTATATACAAGGAAACAAAACCTTTAATAAAAATTGCAAAATGTCTCAGCTTGCAAATTACAAGTCTGGCCAAAACTAATTTTTTGCATAAAGAAACATTTCAATTCAGGCACAAAAACTATGGGTGGGTATCAGTATTAATGCAAGTTTGCATAGGAATAACAGTATGATCACTATTACAAACCTTAGCTAGATATTGTTATAAATAAGAGAATATTGAAGCAGCATTTAACTTTGAAAAAAGTCCTGTGTTTACACATGAACTTTGTAAATCTGTTAAAAGATTGTAGTGAAAATCTTGTAAAACTAAATGTGGGTGTAGATAATCTCTTATGGTCAATTCCTAGTCATTGAAGAAATTACTTTTCTATTCAGGAAGAATAATCAAATTTTATTAGTGTAGCTTCATTTTAATTACATAAATAAAATATGGCGATATAATTTTATTTTATTCTTCTGCTTGTATAGCAAACACTTTCTTTTAAACTATGACAATACTCCTGATGTAGAAATCTCTCCGATTGTTGGAAAGATTTTTACCATCAGTTAGTATCCTGCTCAAGTAGTTTCCTTTTAAAACTGAGATACTAAGAAACTGAGTCTCTAAATCTAAGAGACCAGTTCCCACACTGTCCTTTGAGATTATAATCAATAAATGCATTACCTCATCAGATGCTGGTTTGCTTTCTTCCTAGAAAAAAGGAGAAAAAATTAAGTTAAATAGTGATGATTAAAATTTTTGCATTTGTTTTTGTACAATTTTGTTTATTATATAAGATTTTTATATGTCTAATAAATAATCTAAATAAAACAAAAGCACTTACTTCTACAACAGATGTCTCCTTAGCAGATGTCTCTTTCACTGGTGCCTGGATAAAAAATGAAGGAAAAACATCAAAAAGTTGTTATTGTCACATTTCCCTCTGGCCTTCTTAAGTTAGTAAAGTTCAATAAATATATTCAATTCCAAAAGCTATTATAGCACTGAACAATGTTGTTTTTCTTTTACCTTAAAATGACTAAATGTAAACAATAGTATATTGTTTTATTTTCTCTCTAAAAAAATGCATAACCCAAATATTATTTCCTTACCATATTTTCTGTTGAATGAGTAAAGAGAGGAAAATGATCAGTGTAATGAGGATTAAAAAGAAAAACTTTGATAAATGAAAAAAAGAAAAAAAGTGAAAATAAAAAAAGTCAAATACTAAATAAATATATTAACATATATATTAACTAAGGCTAAATAATTTAAATCTTAAATGCTAAAGATTTATTACAAATTATTTCTTAGATAGATTTTCAATTTGATATGTCCCGGAAAGGGATATATTTGTTCAAAGTAGCAAAGTAGTTGCTGACTACTGTAACCAGGTAGGACAATCTAGCAGGTAACCGTAATGGACTGGTCCTCATCGTAGTGGTAGGCAAAGACAATCAGTCGGTATTTATGGCTGACATCAGCCAATCATATTACTGTGAGGAGGAACCCAGGTGTATGCATATTCATTACATCACAATTATATATAAAAGAATGTTTATTTAGACAACCTCAGGATCTTAGTTCTAAGTGAGCTATACAAGCAATTTAACCCTTGTTTTAATTTCAATTTGGCTTTCAATATCCACAATACATTCTATTTCCTGGATATAAGCTAACTTTTAACTATTCTTTTTCTTTCCAGTTAAATAATACCTGAAATTACTAGTCAAGTAATTATTATTTTACACATTGCTCAGACTAAAATTCTCATTAGATGAAAATACAGAATTAACTCTCCGTAAACATTAAATTAAAATACTGTTATTGCACCAAATTGTTTTACAATGAATTAAGGATAGAAGTGAAATCTGATTAGTAAGAATTGTTAAAATATATAACACCTACATCATGTTAAGTGAAGATGCAGTGAAGCTAAAATTATTCTTTAGCTATGAAAGATTTTTTTTTTCCAGTCTTATTTGTTCATTTTCTCTAATGAATGTTTTGCAGTAGCCATGAAGTGGGAGTTCAATTTAAAATGTTATATCTAATTCAAAAATGGAACCTGTATTTACATCTGACATTATGGTAACAAATGTTTAATTTACAATGCAAATTGGCTGCTGAACTGGACCCCGATTTTAGGTCTGCCCTTATACAAATATGTGGGTAATTTCAAAGTATAGAAGTCCAAAAAGTATGAGAAAATAGGCCTAATGTTAAGATTAGGGGTTGATAAGATCTGTCAAAATATAATCAGAGTTCCTAGAAAGAAAAAGTAATTTTTTTAGGTTTCCATACTTTAAAATTACAGTTGTTATGGCAGAAAGAAAAATCCCATTATTTTCATAAACAGAACATAAAATTTCAGTTTACATTATAAATTGAGTAAAATCAAAAAGTAAATTAATTTATGGTTATATTAATTAAAAATACCTCAGGAAGAGATATTTTCTTGAAAAACAAACTTTAGTTTAACTGAACCCTTATTTATAAATTAAAATTTTCAGATGTAGAAACTAGCAATTTGAACAAGCCATATACACACACACACACACACACACACACACACACACACACAAGCCTTTACACAAAGGGACTACCTCAGCTTCATCCGGCTGGTCCTTCCTGCTTCGTTTTGACCTTGATGTCATCTTATTCACTGAAAGATAAAGTGTAACATTAACTCGGTTGTACAAATATTTAAAATTCTCAAAGAATTTTTTTAATATAAATAACGCATTTTATAATTGATATTATTACCAGCTAATTTAATTTTATCCAAGAAAGTCAAGGAAAAAATATATAAATCTAACCTATAAGAGGGTTCTTATCAGAGTGCTTCATAAAAATGCAATCTTATTGAAATTTCCCACAATACAAAGTAGTTTTATTATCAAAATAAGTAATTTGTAAGTTATGCTATATTTTTTCCAATACAGTTGTCTTTCAAAGAAACTGAAAATTTAATCTTTTTAAATCTAACTTCATTCATCTCTAAGTACATTTAATTTCCATTCTTAATTTAATTATACCATAACATTTTAGAGACCATTAAGAGACTATTTCTTTATAGGATGTCACCCACCCACCAGTCAAAGTAGAGAACACATGATGAGAGCAGTCTAAAATACAAGAACATAAAACAAACTGGGATGTGTAAAGCTGATGTTTATCTAACCAAACTTTATTCTCCCTATCCCACTCCATTTGACCCTTTCTTTTATCTTCCATTATATCTCCTCTCTTTTTCAGAAATTATACATTTGGCACCCTTAACAGGAGTTTGGATATACTGTAACAGCTAATTAGTTAACCTGCAAGTGGTATCAAGTAGTTTCTGGTTTTAATATTTGTGTGGACTACAGTTTTATTAGTTTACTGAAAATAAAATGAAACCTATTTTTGCAGGTTTGAAACTTGTTTCCACAAAATTACATCTCTTGAAATATGATTAAAATGGACTGTTCTCTGCAATCAAAAACCTGAAGTTTATAAATTACAGTATGCCCTATTTTACCAGTTTACAGTAAACTTAACAGCCTTTTCCTTTAGATCCCCCCCCCAGTAATTAACAGGAGAGTGGTTATCAATTTTATACAACCCATGATATAAAGTCCTTTACAATACTTATTCATATATATATATATATATATATATATATATATATATATATAGTCTAACTTCTTCCATTAAGACAATACCCTTGTTTCAGATTTTAAAAAAATAAAAGTAGGAAAGAAATGTGTTGAATACTAAAAATTTGTTTCTACATTGAATCAAATGTCTTGCAGGTATATATCATACAATCTATACAAATTGTTATATATATATATATATATATATATATATATATATATATATAAAATAAAACAAGTGAATTTGTAAACATTAACAAAAACAAATACTTAAAAAAAAAAAAAAAAAAAAAAAACTTTTCTGTATCTTTTATGTTAGTTTTAATTTCAAGCTAACAGATTAAATGTTATATTTCCAATAAGCAAAATACTTTGATGCATTTCAAAACTAATTTAAATTGATTGGAATAAAAAAAAAAACAAAAAAAAACACTAAAATCATCCATATTGACAAATATGTCAACACATAATTCTCTTTAAAAAAAATATTCAAAAATGAAAGACTGTATATAAGCAGACTTCATGTATACCATAATGGCCAAATTCTAACCCCTTCCAGCAACCAGTCACAAAAATGCATGATTTTAAACTTCTTAAAAAAAAAAAAAAAAAAAAAAAAAAAACTTACCTGTGTATAGTGCAACCTACTATATTTTGTGTAGGGAAAAAAAAAAAAAAAAAAAACTGATAAAAACTCACATTATACTTGAGTATATATGTTAATTTTCTGAAATTCTGATGAAGATACAGATTTAAAGTTTAATCTAAATTTAAAATAACACAGAAAAGCAGGGTTTTTTTTTTTTTATGGATGCTGGTGTTTTTATGACAGATTTATCAATAGGTGTGTAAGAAATTTAAATAAATTGTACATAACGGTAAAAATTGAATACAATGTGAACACCTTTTTTATATAATTTCTTTAACTATCCAGTAATCTTAAAAATTCAGGAAAATATTCCAAGTAATATCTAATATTTTATTGAATTTTAGGTACGTTGGTTTTAAATTTTAGTTACCAGTCTTATTTTCTGATAAGGCTGTGTATGGACGTCTGTATTTACAAAAATCAAAATTCTTTTTAAAATACTGAAGCAATGGGTAACTGAACTGTAATAAGCTTTTATGATTAGTAAATATACTTTTTACTTAATATCACCTAACTAGTATAAAATACAGAATTTTTTTTAAAACGTAAAACCTTATAAATTAAATAAATAATTATTAGAAATAATAAATTTTTTTTTTTTCTTAAGTAGTGTCCATAAAATCAACTAACAGCTTTTATTGAATAACATCTTTTATTTAGGGACTGCCACAAAAAAAAAAAAAAAAAAAAAAAAAAAAATTAAAAAAATGCAATACCCAAGGTTTAAAATTAATTTTTAAAAATGAAAAATCTTTCTTGAAGTATTTATTTCAAGCTAATAAATTAAATTTAATATTTCCAATGAGCAAGGTACTTTGCTGTATTTCAAAACTAATTTAAATCGGCTGGAAGGAGTTTATTTATATTTTTTTTTTTTTTGCTAAAATAGCTGATTAGCACCCTTTTTTAGACATCTTTCATCACAATGGAATTCTCTTTATTAAATCTTCCAAAAATAAAATGCTTTTCTGAAACTAACTGAGGAATATTAGCTGATTTAAAGTATAATTAATCTGGTTTGAAACAAATATTATTTAAGTTTAAAATATTGCAGAAATTAATTTTTTTTAACCCAACAGTAGCTGTGTTGACATTCTGACAATGGTATAACAGATTTAATGTTTTTCTACAGACTATCTGTAGTGTAAAACATAATTGAATAAAATGACGGGAGTGCTGTCTTTATATAATTTTTAAGTACTCAATGATCTTAAATATTTTGGAAAATATTCTCCATAATCAAATGGGTTATTGAATTTTATAAATTTTGACTTTAAACTTACTATAATTATCGCTCTTATTTTCTGACAGTCATGTATGTTCACCGGTACTTACAAAAATCAGCATGTTTATATACATAAAAAAATATTCAAAAAATCTTTAAAATATTGGTGATTGATGATTTGCATTAAGCTTTTCCATTTATGATTAGTAAATATAGTTTTTTTTCACTTAAACTAAAAAACTTAAATTTAAAAGGTTCAAATTAATACAGAATTTTACAAGATTTGAAACTTAATTTTCTAATTAAAATTTCCAAACAATGTGTTTTTACTTTTTACAAAAAAAAAAAAAAAAAAAAAAAAAAAAAAAGATTTCATTTATTGTCCAAGGACTTGTCCATTAAAACTAATAAACATTAAAGCGGAACAAAAATTAATTTCTCGAAATTTCATTTAAAAATTAAGCATGGGGGGGGGGGAGAGAGAGAGAGAACAGATGCAAAAGTTTTTTTTAATAAATAATAATAATAAAAAAAAAAAAAAAAAAAACGCTTCCAAAATAATTTCATTCAAATCCAACAATTATTCGAATTTTGCAAGAATTTCAGAATCAATGTTTTTTTCGACACAAATTTCCAAATTCTAACCAAAATTTCGAAGGTTCCAAAAATGATTAACAAAAATTAAGACTAAAAGCTTTTTGACAATAAAACTTTGATTTTAAGTTTAGGTTATTTTTGTTAATTACTCATTTTTTGCGACTCTTTGGAGGTACCTTCTTAGATAAAAGAAAAGCTAAATTCATTTAAGATCAATTCATGTATTGTAACATAAAGGCGAAAATTAGTACAGTAGAATTCTCTGTATTTTATCTAAAAAGTTAAACTACTGGGTAAATTAGTTACTAGCTTAAAAAAAAAAAAAAATCATTCATAGAATAGAGTAGAGACCAAAAAGTTATCAGTGAGGCTCGTGTGCATTTTGTAAACCCCGAATTGCTCTTCGGTTGAGAGCAATAGCTACAAACAATTAAAAATACATTTAGAATTTAGTTAGTGTTTTGTTTGGGGGGTTATTGTGTCCCCCCACTTTTTTCAAAACAACCAATCAGACCTCAGCTTTCAGTTGCACCTGAGGCATTGAACGATGCAAATGTCACAATGTATTTTTTTAGCGTTGTTTGATCAATCGTTTCATTTTTTTATGTATATACTTTAAAAATAGACTTAACTAAAGAGATAACAAACATGTAAATAAAATGTATTTTTCTTTCTACAACAAATCTCACTGTCAAAAGATAAACTTAAAAATGTCTAACTAAAATGTCAACTCAATTCTTTGAGAATATGTGAAATTTTGAGAGGGTGCTGATGCAATTTAAATCGGTTAAAAAGACCCACCCCAAAAAAAGTATATCATTAGTAAACTCAATTGTCAGTCAACTAGTTACCCATGCTTCCAAAAAGGAAATCTACTCGATGACCAATATTTTTTTTTTTTATTAGCAGAAAACGATAAATTTCACACAAAATATTTTTGTATTATAAAAAAAATAAATAAAAATTTACAATCGACATTTTAATTTAAGCGACCGTAAAAAGGTCACGAGGAAAGTTATTTTCAAGTTACCGCCAAGAATTATCCGATTTACTTTATCGACTTTCCCCCCACGATATTAAAAATACTGTTTTTGTAAGTTTTCTTGGAATTTTGGATTTAAAGCATATGGAGATTGGGATTTTAAATAATTATTTACACTTTTGGCATTTGGTAGATTTAAGCAGTTTTAAACGATTTTCCTTATTTTTAATAAAAACCAAGATGAAAAAAAAATGCAACCATTCAAGAAGAAAGTATAGCTCAACTTTTAATGTTACTGTAGTGTACATACAGTCTGTTAAAGTTTAAAAATAGTCAAGTTGACAAACCTTTTTAGTCCAATTTTTTTTTTTGTAAATCATGCAATTTAAAGAAATCACTAAAAGATTATTTGTTAATTTTCCTTTCTAGTACATTTTTTATTTAAAATAAAAAATTAAAAAAAAAAAAAAAAAAAAAAAAAAATCAATAAAAATAAATATTGTAGGCAAGGAAGACAGGCTTTTTTGTTAAATTTGTTATCACGTGTTTTTTGACAAAGGGATTTTCTCGACATTCTTGGTCCGCAAAATGGTGGATCAGTTTTACTTTTGGTTAAGCAAGTCTCACTGAGGGTTTCAAATAAGTTTTTTTTTTTTAAAATAAAGTTCAATGATTTATAAGTCAAAGTTCAAATTGACCCTATTCAAGCAAAATCAAATAAAGCAAAACTAATAGAAAATTAAAAAAAAGAGAAAAAGTTTTTTTTTTTTTTTTTTTACTGTTCACAAATTGGGAGGGGGTATAAAAGTAAGGACCTCCATTTTTATAACTAATATGAATATATGCGAGAAGTAAGACTTGTGAATTAAAGGCAACAAACGATTTATTATAAAGAAAAAAAAATACATTTTTATGGCGATTTAATACAGCTACTGATGAAAAGTTAAAAAAAAAAAAAATAATAAAAACGTAACGTTTGACCGCCCCCTTTTCATCTTGCAAAAATTTGCTACTTGAAAGCAAAATAACTTGTAGATTAAAAAAAAAAAAAAAAAAAAAAAAACTTTTGAGGTACGTATATTATTCTAACATTAATAAGAGACTTTTTAAAACACTCGATATTTTTTAATAAATATTTTAGATCAAGTTTTATTTCTAACTTTGTTGTTGAAACAGGAATTAATTAGGGTATTACTGTGTAGTGTACTGTAACATAAATAATTTTAAACTTCACTAAATGTAAATAAATACTAATTTTGTTTTTCAATAAATATATTGTTTACTAAGTGAAATAGCAAGTAATAATGAATTCATGAAAACAGTTTTCTTGATAAAAAGCGGGTACATGTTCTAAATGTAGTTTTATATTAATATATAAATTTATTTAAAAACAGACTAAACAAGGAAACAAGATAAATATTCAGATTATTTTAAATTTTAGGACTTTAAGAACAGGAGCTTTTTTTTTTTTTTTAAATTATTCTCCACGGGAAAACAAAAATCCGTCATCGTATAATTTAACTGATTCCTAAATCTAATCAGACTTTTTATTTTCCCAAAATTTACTTTTGGGGAAATAAAAATTCTGACTACAGATTTATTTTTATTATATATATATATATATATATATATATATTTAATTATTTTTACTTTATTTGTAGTGTTACTGTTCCACATGTACATAAAGTGGGCCTGTCAATGATAAGCTCGGGAGTTTGAAAAACATCACGAAAGTTACCGTTAGTCAATTTTCCCTCCTTCGTTAAACAACAATAAAAGGAGGGAAAGAACGAGGAGGAAACATTTTATTTTTTTTTTTATAATTAAATAAAAATGATTCGGGAGACAGGTTTCTGGAGAGAAGAGAAAAAAAAGAGAACAAAGGAAGTAGAAGTAGATATATTATTTTAAATTTTATTTTATTTTTTAAATTAAACAAATTCAAATTTCAAGGAAAAAAATGACCTGACATTTTTAGCAATTTCTAACGTTTAAGTTTAAAAGACATGATTTCATCTAGAAATATTTTATTTACTGCACTTTCATTAGTTTCATATATCCGATTTTTAAAAATTAGTGTTTTCATTAAATTTTAATAAGTAATTCTAAGGAAGAAAATAACTTATTTTTAAGGTTTATTTGCAGTTTAAAGATTAGGCCTGGAGACGTATATTAATTTTCTAATAAATAAACCAATATTATTTTTCTCTAACAAGCTACACATCAACAAGACCTAATTTACAAAAAATTATCACCATATTTGCATGTAAGATATTGTATACAAGTTGGATATTCGACGAGCTGATTTTTTTTTTCACTTAGAAAAATGTCTAAGCATAAAGTAAATATTTGTTGCAGCCCTAATTTTTTCAGCATAAAAATAAAATAAATAGGCGGCTAATTTCAGTTAGCCCGGCTTCAATGAAGATGGCCATCAAAATTAAGTAATATTTACCTAGATAAAAATAAAATAGCAAAAATAAAAACAAAATGTTATTCTGTCATAAATAAAGTAAAATATAACGTCGAAAACAGAAAAGAGTAAAGAACGAGTAATATAAGCAGTTTAAATGTAATGAAAATTCTCACCATTTACCTTTTTTTTTAAAAAAAAATACACCGACAACGTTGTTGTGATGGTGTTCTACTCAAAGCGCGCATAAACTACTTTACGTTCCGCTTTCTTTTTCCTGTCTTCGCCCTCACAACGTTACTTCAACTTATTTTCCCCCCACTTTTTTTTTTTTTTTTTTTTATTTGTTTGTATTCTCTTTTTCTTCCTATAATAAATACCTTCTCTCTGGTATCAGGGATGCTCCCTCAATGAGGACGAGTGAGACGCGCGAGATGGCCACTCTGTCGAGGGCAAGTAGAACTGAATGTGAGTGAGAGCGAACAAGCTTCCTTAAGAATTTCACCGTTGTTATAAATAAACTTCATTTTTTAATTTTTTAAAAACTTCATTTTTTTTTCTAAATTTTTTTACCCATTTTTTTTTTTTTTTTTTTCCTTCGACTTCAGTCGAAATCATAGTCTACAACTCCACGCCAAAATTAATTATGAACTTTATAGTCTTTTCAATAGCTGTATGCACCTACCAGGGCTACATAGATTTTTAATTCAGAGTTGTCCTTCTCCTAGACTGTTTACCAACCATGGCTGGGGATTTAATCCATAGCAGGGAGAAGAGATGGAGTCATACCTTTCACAAGTGAATGTAAATAATGAATTTAGTTAGAATTCAAACTCATCTACATCCATAAATAACCATATAAATAAACTACCCAATACTGAATAATATGATATAAATTATTTTTAATAAACTTTACAGTTCTAGAATTGCAAAAATTTATATCAAAATTGTGCGTGTGGTAATTTAAAAAAATTCTGATCATTGGTTTTCTCGTTTTAAAAGTTTTCTATTTTTTGGAAACAATTAAAATTATTTTAATTAACATTTATCTCCATTCTTCACTGACACCTTTGAAAACCAATCCAACAATATTAAAAAAAAATTAGTAGCGACCACAAGTCCCTTTCCACATCAACTTGTTAATATTTATACCCAGATTGATGGTGTCGCTATAGGCTGCCCTCTTTATCCTTTATTTTCAAACTTTTATATGGCCAAATTAGAAAAAAAATTCAATAAAATAAATAAAACCACCATTTATACCAGATATAGTGATGATTTATTCATCCAAATCAAATCTGTTAATGATATAGTAGAACTTTAAAAAATTTTTGAAAACAATTCCATTTTTAGAATTCACTTTTATCAATAAAAAAATCCCATTTCTAGATCTCATTGACTATAACGGTGATAATTTTACCACATCTCTGTATAAAAAGTCTACTAGTTCTAATTCTAGTTTTCTAAACTACAACAGTGAATGCCCTGAAAAATATAAAACTGTTGTCATTAATAACCTAATCCAAAGAGCTAAACTCATTTCATCATCTAAAATAATTAAAGAATTAAATAATGTAAAACAAGCACTTATTAATAATAGGCACCCAAATTATATAGTCAACAAGCAAAACAAATTTCATTTAAACAGAAATAATTTTAATAATAAAAACCACAGTCATAAACATAATATTAACATATATTGCTAAAATCAAATGCACCACAATTACAAAAAAGACAAAACAACAACAAAAAAAAAATCATACATAAATATTTAAAACTAGTCAATAAAAATAAATACATCAGTTTCATTATTTACTACAAGAAATTAAAAACTAGTAACTTAGTTATTAAAAATAACATATCCAAAATGCTCAACCCCCTATATAAGACCAATGTTGTGTATGAATATACTTACCCACTCAGAGAATGTTTCTCTGTAAATAAAAACACAAAACGTCTTACATAGGATATAGCACAACCACACTCTCACAGAGACTCACTTGCCACTTATTGGACCATAGTGCCATCAGACAACACATTAACAAGCAGCATAAAGATCATAGTAACATTAAACAGTAACTCACAAGCAATACTAAAATACTAGCAAAATCAAATAGTAAAAACAGAATTATGATCCTTGAAGCAATCGTCTTACAACAAAAACAACCATCAATAAATAAAAACAATTATAACTTAAGAGCCCAAATCCTCAAATGTATATTAAAAAAAACAACAAAAAAAAAAACACACGTCACATCTTGCCTACATTACAACACTCACTAGTTCTATGAAACTCACCAAATGTCTATACCTACTCTGATGACGACTTAAGAAAGTTGAAAGCTTGGACCATATTTCTTGTACTTTTCTTCCAAAATGAACTTCAAACAATTTCTGACAGAATTTTCTCCTTATCTGAGAAGGATTATTTGTAATTTGGAAAAGTTGATCATTAAAATTAATCAACACAAAATATCTGTTGTTTTTAATGATATTTGCCTTAAATAATTATAATTTAAGCTCTACTTCTGTATGGAGCACTGTTTTTTAAAAATAAAAACCCAAATACTAAAGAACTCCAGATTATTTACCTAACGTGTTCTTTCCTATTTTTCTACATATTTGCATATATATATATATATATATATATATATATATATATATATACATACACACACACACAGTGTACGATGGGTAAATTGTTGCCATCTTATATTTTTTAATTTTCCGCATATGCATTATTTGTTTTTGATTTTGTCAACTGCACAGTATAGTAGGCTAAGTTGGGCGCTGTCTGTGAGAAAAAGAGCATCATGATGCAATTCACTCCACCAGAAATTCGGAAATGGCATACTGTATTGCATGGTATTCATGCCGGAAGCTCAAATACAAACATTTCAGAGTGTTTTGGTATCAATCTGTGGACAGTGCAGAGGATTCGGAAATAGTTGGATGAGTCTGATGGTGTTTATAAAGGTACAGCAGCTCAGAAAACTCACTCTGATTGTTCTGATAAGAAAAGAACTCTCAAATTTGTTGGTGAGGGCCTCAGAATCAACAAGGAGACCTACATTAAGTATCTTGAGGAGGTTGTACTGCCCTGGCTCAAGAGGGTAACTGCTGGAAGACCCTATGTCTGGCAACAGAACTCTGCACCATGCTACACAAGCAGGAGAATCCAGTTATGATTGTCAGACAATTTCTGTGACCACATAACCACTCACATCAATGTCAAGATAAAAGCAAGGGCATCCTCTTTGATTATTATGTATGGGGCCAAGTTGAGTGAGAGACCAACAAAACTGCAAAGATAAACTGAAGGCAAGGATTATGGCAGCATTCACCAACTTAAACAAGGAAACTGTCCAGAAGAGTTGCAGGAGATTCTGAAGTTGTCTGAATGCATACACACACACATATATATATAGAGAGAGAGAGTGAGAGAGAGAGAGAAAGAGAGAGAGATAGTATCCAATTATATAATTATATTTATTTTCTATGAAAATATGAAAAATCAGTTTTTAACCAATACAATTTTTACCCTAAGTCTATACAGAATACAATTCTAATGAAAATCCTCTTATAAATTAATCACTGATGTAAGCTCTTTAACTTATTTTTTCATTTACAAAAAAACAATTAAGAAATGTAGTGAGAATTAAATGATTTGGGAAAAATATCTGATCATAAATTTATCTTTAACTTTAATGTCACATAAAAAAGTTTGAGTGAACTTTGTAAGAGTAAAAGATTTTTAATTTTTAGCAGTAACAGAAGAAAAACATCAAGGGAATAAAGTTCAGTGTTTGTAATATTTCCCACACTGCATGAATTGATAAATACTGAAAAAAAGATATATCTCACTCTGGTTTCAATAATTTCATTGTGCTTATTAAAAAGTGCAATATGATTCCATTTTAACATACAAAAATTGAGTGTATGAAATTTTTTTTCTATTAGGTTGGTGCAAAAATAATGTCGTTTTCTCACATGGTAACATGTGAGAAAACGACATTATTTTTGCACCAACCTAATAATTGTTATTTGTTTTTTAATATTTTCACAATTCAAAATGTTTATTTCAGAAATGTTTTAATTTTGGGGTCAGTTTGTAGCAAAGAGATGCTACACAATTGTAATGGATAAGGTTGCTATTGGTCACCAGTTTGTAACAGGAGGGGTTTGTGACTTGTTGCTGATGAGGATGAAGATATTCAAAGATTTTTTTTAATCATTTCACTCCAAATAAGGCAATGAAGTCACTAAGACACAAGGGGTTACTGAGTGTGAGAGAAAATGAGAAACAAACAAACATTATTAAGGAGAGAAAACAATAAAAGAACAGGAATTAAGAAAACATAAGATAACAACCGACATTGCATTTAAATTTTTGAAGATCAATTTGGCTGGAAATCATGAAGCTGAAAGAGAGTTCAACAAGTGTGAAGTGTGAGAAAAGAAACTGTTAGCATAGAACTTATTCTTACATCTAGCTATTTCAACTGTAAAATGATGAAACCTGTTAGTACTCCAAACTATGACTAGAGCCTCTTTTTCTATATTTGAGTAATTAGATTCAGTCAATGTTAATGCTCTAGAAATATACATAACTGGTGTCCTTCTAAGATTGCCGATATGGAATTTTTACTACCATCTGTAGTTAATGTAACATCTTTTTTGAGCATCAAAATTTTTAGAATGAGATTTTTCACGAGAGCATTTTTCAAATTATCAAATGCTGTTTATGGTATATTAGTCCACTTAAATTCATTGTTCTTTTTATTTAATTTGGCAAATATTTCAGTTAGTTCTGAATATTTCTGTAATTATTTACTATAAACCTTTACTAAACCCAAAAAGGATTCTAATTCTTTTTTATTGGTAGGAAGAGACATCTCTAATATTTTCTGTGCCAAACTTTTGAAATTTTGTACCCATGATATAATATTTTTTCACAATTAAATATACATTTATCTTCATTAATAGTCATTTCAAATATCCTTGGCCTATTTAATATCTGGTTATTTTTTTTTATTTTAACTCTTCTTCATTGGTTGCACCCAAACATATATCATCTTGATATATTATCATATTTTTTTATGTCTCCCGCTTAGAACATTTTTTATTACTTTCTGAAAGATGGCACTTGCTGTTTTCACTCTAATTTCCTTAAATTTATCGTCAATTTGAATTTGATGTTATGTACATTTTAGATCAATTTTCATAAAGCATTTCATTCCTGCTAACAAATGTAATATATTTTCAATGTTTGGGATAGGATAAGAATCCAAACAAATCTTATGGTTTATGCCTAATTTATAGTCACCACAGATTCTCAGATCACCATTTGGCTTTCTCAGACCTACTATAGGTGATGCCCATTTACTTCCACACAGGGAGAACATTTTGCAAAATACCTTGTTCAACCACTTTGCATAGTTTCGCAACAACCAGAGGTAATAAGTGAATTTGAAGCCTGCAAGATTCAAAATAAGAGGAGTTACAATTTTCTTTCAATGTAATTACTTGCTTTATAATCTTTTAACATTCCATTTCCAAGATTATCTGAATTCATAGTATGAATTAGACACATGCTATTAATCTAAAGCATGTCTGTTCCTATTAAGCCATGGCTTTCATTACAATCCACAACTACAATACTAACAATTTTGATCCTGACATTTTACATGTTCCTTCAAAGTCTTTATGCATGACCCACCGAACTGTTTTAATTTTAAATGACTTTTATAGAGTTTCAGTTTACTCATTTGTTCCCAAAATTTCTTCACTATTAGCATTACATTGCTGTCAGTATCAATTTGCATTTTTAAATTTACTCCATTCAATTTTATTTCCATGAAGATATTTTCTTTTGTATTCTTCTCTATTAAGAAAACATATAACACTGTTTATTTTTTATTTTTTAATTTGCACACTGATTGAAAATAATTTTTCATTTTACAATTTTTACATATCTGTCCCCATATCAGACATTTTTCTCTGTTTGATTCAGGGTCATAGTTATTATATTTGCATTTTAATGTCTTTTTCTTTATCGTGTCTGTGTTCATAGTTGATTTTTGTTCCTTATTGAATTTTTCAATCAACTCTTCCTGTTGTATAAATTCAATACATGCCTCTAATGACATTTGGTTTAATTGCAACTGTTCTAAGATTTTCAATGTATGCAAAGTATTGCACATAACTTTTATCAGTCTTAATCCAGAAATAAATCTAATTTTTTTTTCACCTCCATTTATTTTGTTCTCTTACAGTTTCTTTGTTCTAGCAAGGGATGTGAAGCATCTTATACAAATTTCAACAAAGAGATAAGAAAGAAAATTATAAAAAGAAAGTGAATGGTACTGTTGTGTACCAAATACAAGTGCTGGGATGATCATTTCCTTTAATAGCAATGTGTTTATTTGGTACAGCACACTTTTCTTCGTTTCTTTTTTTAAAAAATAATTTTCTCCATTATTTTGTTCCATGATTATCAAATTTATACAAACATTCCTAGTAGGATGATAATTTGAACCAATATGTTCACTTTTGAAGTTTAAAATTCCCATTGGCATACGTTTTAAAATTCCCACTGTTTATTCCAAACATTTGTATTTGGGAGAAAAAGAATACTTGACAGAACTATAGTACATTACACTGATGCTGTTCTCATATGTGATAAGGCTGGTCCTAGTGTAGTGATTGTCAGACAATGTATTTCTAGATATTAAATATAGTTTACTGTATTTGATTAGTTTACTTTAATACACTCGAACAGAAGAGATTTAAACTTTCAATGTAAAATCACATGACTAGATGAATGTAGGTTTGTTTATATTTTATGATTTCCAAAGTTTTGGGGTTGCCACCTTCTTGCATACCAAAACACAATCCTAACACCCCCCCCCCATCAAATGTATAGACATAACTTTAAGGAGTATCTCAGTATTTCCCATAATAATTGTTATATAAATGGAATACATTGTAAAGTGAAGACAATACACATTTCAGGTACCGTGTGTGTGTGTGTGTGTGTGCGTGTTTAAGAGAGAGAGGTGGGATCAGATGTGCTACTGACATCCTCTGCACACTTTTTTCTCACCATTCACCTGGATTTTTCTATTTACACCAGGAAGTTAGCGCCCACTTTGGGAATCACTGGTTTAGATAATAATAAATTTTACTTATCAAAACTTAAAATACAAGAATAAACAATATATTGCAATAATGAAAAGTTTTTCTAAGGTTAGCAAAGGTTTGTCTAAAAATAGCTAAATCTTAGATAAATATATAACCCAGAAAGTATATTTAATAAAAAAAAAAAAAAAAATAACCTACCTCAGATAACTTTTACCCTTTCAAAGTATTCCTCTTGGGATTTCACACATTTATCCTAGTGTCCCTTGTATTTTTCAAAACAATCTTCAAAATCCTCTCAGGGAATTGCCACCCGCTAACTTATCACATTCTCTTTAAACTCATTCACATTGTTTTAATAGTGATTTTAGCTTTGGGAAAAGCCAGAAACCAGAAAAAAGTAAATCTAAGAGAGCTGAAAAATCTGGATGATGTGAAGTTTGGCTATGAATTTATATGAGGCACCTATGATCAATAGCAATAGTTTTTGCAGTCTTAACAGCTTACAAATTAATAGATTATCTAATATGTTGTGTGTCCATGGTTTTCTGTCATGATGTAGAGGACTCTTTGACCTTGTTTTTATTTGACTAAAATATCTTTGATTTCTATGCACAATCAAATAAAAACTCAATGCTCATTTAGCTTTCAACAACTTTTGTTTATTATAAAGATATGAATAACTAGCACATGAAAGAGATTGAGTCTTGTAGCATTATCTTATGTCAATACTGCCATATAGTAATTGTGCGTTCATTCATTCATAATCTGCCCTTGCCTTTATCTTGACATTGATTTATTATTGCTTTGTTGTAATTAATCTCAAGTTCCCAAGATTCTTCCAATACTAGAAAACCAGATTCCCTTAATGTTGACAAGTGGCTCAAGACCCAGGATTTGACATTTCCTATAATTCAACATAGAATTGACTGAATAGTACAAAATAAAACTATCTTCATTTAGTTGACTTACATTTTATCCAAGAAACCATTATGTCAAGCTCAGACCAAGCAGGCAAAAGTAGGATTGGGTTATTTTTAGTTATACTGGATCTACTTGATTTTGATAAGTTAAACCAACATTCAGTTCTTGCTGGTTCTGTTCCTACCATTCGCTTATGGGGTCTAAGTAAGATTTTTAATTGATTCTTACTCTCCCTGAAGGCTTACCGGCACATCACATTGAAACACTGGTTCCTGTATGATCACCGAAGTTAAGCAATGTCAGACCTGGTCAGTACTAAGATGGATGTCACTTGGGAATACCAGGTGCTGTAATCATGGATATGAGGGTGGTGTACTGGATAATGGTTTGGAATTATTAATCAGAAAGCCAAATTCCAATTCCTGTTGGGTTTGTTATTTTCACATACATGCAAATACCCTTAGGAAAGGTATGAAATATGGGTTAATTAGTAAAACTTTTATCACTAAACCATAATTTATCTTAAAAATTCTTACAATCTAGAAAATATTTTCTGGCTTTAAATAACCTGCAAAAGATTGATAAGCTGTAGAAAATGAATCAATCAAAATAACTTCCTTGATTTCTGCTTGATGTAATATTTCTTCATGGTGTCACCTGTTTACTTAATTAATTTGTTTTAATGCTACAAGATTTCCAAAGTGTGGTTTCATGCACAAATGATGACCTAGTCACAATGGTGTCTTACTGCCAAATGAGTAATCCCAAAGGAGAGTGTCTGTTCATGCATGTATAGTAAGTACCTCTCTACATGGTCGCCAAGGTTACACAGCTGGTTCTCAAGACATTCAAAATGGCTTGATATGTCCTGTTCTGAATTGACCTCATATGATTGGCAATAGCATATTTAGATTTAGATAGGTTATTTTACCAGCACACCAATCCTATGGGTCGTTTCATGCAGAATTGGATAGTTTTAAGATTTGTTTTTATTTTGTGTCTATTTCGCAGACAAATTCTTTTATAAGCCGTCATTGTATAAAGATGGGGATGTAATTTTGGTTTCAGTTGCATTTTGTAGCCAGGTGTTTATTTGGGTTCCTTTTTATATTTGTTTTGTTACTTCGAAGGATTCTAGAATGGTTTTGGGTTCAACACTCTCAAAGCAGGTTGATATTAATAGTAATGCAAAGGCATCAATTGCAGCAATTGGACATTATCATCTTTTTTCCTTCATCCTCATGATCTTCATTATCTACCATCTTCTCTTACAGTCATATCACAAATCTCATTTAGCACTACCATTTTGACTGTAAACTTCTACCTTTAGTGGCTCCTGAGTCTCTTACTGGGTGAAATCCAGTATATATATAAAAAAAAAAAGATAGGTAAAGAAAACTAAAAAGAGTGAGTGAGACTGATCTAACCAACATGGCAACTAGAAAAGTTGATAAACTTCCTTATCCTATTGCTTTTATAAATATGTAGGTTTCTGGATAAAATTTGCAACCCGAACTCAGAAGCATCTTGAATAGATAGATATAAAGTTAAATTAAAATTAACTGAATAGGAGATGGCAAAATCGTATTTTGAAGTCAACTAAAGTGGAAATACCATGTAACAAGATAGGTTACAGGATGGAGTGTAATCTGATGGAATCTGTTATGGCTGCTAATAAAGTGAAATGATCTCTGATGAATGGAAAGACTAAATCAAAACTGACATGATAAAGGAGGTTGTTTTAGGCAAACCTGAAGTGGGAGACATGAGACAGAGAGGAACAGAGGTATATCTGTTTGGGGGCTAATTATATATATATATATATATATATATATATATATTATACAGCAAAAAATCCAAAATTACCTCATGCGGTTATAGTCTATTTCAGATCAGCACTGACATATGCCAGTGTTCCTCAGCCTTAGACTGACTGTCACGGAATGGGGGTATTTGAATTTACTTTAGAAAGCAGTTGGTGAAAATGTATGTGGACACCTCATTTTGATAAGGAGTCTGGGTTAGTGTTATGATAATTTACCCATGCATGCATGAACTCTTCCAGCTATAAATAGGAGCAGGTACTGCCTTTTGGCGAAGGAAGTTTCCAGCATTCAGCTATGACAGTCAGACCAAACATTCTTGCTGTAACACTCTCATTTGTATGTTTGTATTATTGTTTCTGTTAAGATATATGTTTTAACTCAATTCCTCTCTTGTGTCTTTATTTCTGGCCCTAACAAGGCCACAACAGTTAGTGACAAGGAGATTGGCCAAAGTGGGAGTTTATTTATGGCCAAAGCCTTTAGTTGTATATAAATGAATTTAGGTTCCTGCTAGTGGATTATATTATTAAGTGGTAGGGGATTTAATGACAACATAATTTCAGGTTAGAATAAAATATATAAATAATAGCTTCTCAAAATCTGTAAGTAAAACCAAGATACCCAATGGAATAAATTGTGTTGTACAATACATATACATACCTACATACCCACTTACATTTATACCTACATATGTTTACATATATTTACCTATATACACATACCTACACACATATACACGTATGTATGCGCATATACATGTATATATACAATACATCTACATCATTATGGTTCAGTTATATTATTACGAATACCAAGCTTTACCTGAAATTCTTTAAGTGGAAGATATTAAAGTAAAAATTTAATCAGAGGGGGTTGCATCAATTGAGTGGTCTGTTGTTTTTTAGTAGTTAGTGAGTGATAAGGTAAGATGGTTTATTTAATATTTAATTTCTTGTCTAAGGTAGCTAATAGTAATGGCGAGAATAGAAACATAATCAATAATATTAATATTTTTTATAAAAATCAGATGAATGAAAATTATAAACAGGATGAGTTCAGAATTAAGAACATTATAAAAAAATGCATAACACCAGTTGACAATAGCAAAAAAATTAGATTAATCATTTATTATAAAAAATTTAAAACCTCTAACCTTATAGTTAAACAAAAAAAAAAATGAAAACATTTTATAAAACATACATACAACAAACTATTTCTTATTTTAACAGTTAAAATATAATCCTTGAAAATGGCTAAATGTATAGCCGGAAGCACTTGGATAAAAAGAACATTCGGACAGTTTTTATATAATTTATCATCCGAAAAGAAAAAAATTATTAGACCGCATGAGAAATTGTATAAAAAACTAAAGAAAAACATCTTGTCTGTCATTTTCAATGAAATGTGCATGAAAGAAGGATTGCTGCCTAAATACACAAATATATATATATATATATATATATATATATATATATATATATATATATATATATATATATATATATATATTAATTCAATTTAAATAGAAAACAGACAACCTTAAGTGTCCATTGGTTATATTTTATTTCCCCAGGTATATGGTTTTTACCTGGTTCATCAGACCACACTTCCAAGGGTGAAAAAATGTAGTTTGGTAGGTTTAAATGAGTCCTAATTGAATTATATATATATGTGTGTGTGTGTGTAAACATAGCCACATATATATATAATAATTGATTTTGTTTTTTAATTTGACATATTTGTATTATATCAAATGTAACTTTTAGTGGATACTCATATTTGAGTAGATACTCTATTTTTATTTAAAACAAAAAAATATTTATTTATTACTTCAAACATTATTTTCAAGTGGTTAACCATATTTAAGTTAACAGTCTGTTTTATTTTAAATGAAATAAATAGTGCTTAAAATAAAACAGTGTCTACTCAAATGTAGTTAACTACATTGAAGTAATACATACATATATATATATATATATATATATATATATATATATATATATATATATATATATGTATGTATGTATATATAATATATACATATATAAGTAGGCATATATATATATATATATATATAAGTAAGCATACATATATATGTATGTATATATATATATATATATATACAAGTAGGCATATATATATATGTATGGATATATATATGTATGTATATATATATATGTATATGTATATATATGTATATATATATGTATATATATATGTATATGTATATATTTGTATACATATATGCATATATATATATATATATGTATATGTATATATATATATTTATATATATGTATGTATGCATATATATCTGTATGAATATATATATGTATGTATAAATATATATGCATGTATGTATGTATATGTATATATATATATATATATGTATGTATATATCTCGATGTGTGTGTGTGTGTTCACATGTGCAGGTACGTGGCCGAGTGGTTAGAAGGTTTGCTTTTTGACCTTGAGACTCAGGTATAAATCTCACCATGGTTTATTTGTCATGAATGGGACTTCCTGATGTCATCAGACTGGACTGAGGTTGATTCCAACATGCGGCACTTTTAGAAACTGTCTGAAAACCATACTATATGTTGATGCAAGCCTTGTGAATAAAATTGGGTAAATGGAACTCTTGTGGGCCGTTGATAGCTGTGCTAGCATGAAGCCACAAATCATTGTGGCCGAGTGTTTGAGCATGCTGGCCTTGTTCAAATTGTTGAACAAGGGATTGCAATAGAGATTGGCTAGCTGCCTTAGAATGGTATCCTTGAATACGAGTGCCAGCTATTATTT
>OZ010589.1:65735475-65737975 GCA_963932145.1 Acanthosepion lycidas
ACACACAAACAAATACACACACATACATATATACATATATATATACAAAACTTAGCAACATATTAATACATTAATATACAAACATACACATTCCGCAGTACAAACACACATAACTACACACAAATATATATTTATATATACATACACATACAGAAAAATGAATAACATCATGTAGTTATACCATACACACTCATATCGTCAGATTGACCATCAGGCAATAAAAGTTATAATCTATTAAACTTACAGCTACATATCATCATCATTTAAAGTATACGACCCCTATAATAAGTTAAATTTATAACGGTGTTTACAATTAACCGTTAGTTCATATCTTTGATTTAAGAGATCAGCCTTGTTTTTAAATCTAATAATTTCAAATTTTTCATTAAGACACAGGTAACATGTGGAATATAGGGAGTTACATGTCCGGGCTTTCTTAATCAATGTCCATTTAACCGTAGGTGTTTTGTTCTTTTCTTTTAGATTCCAAAAGTACTTGGACAATGAAGTCATGTACCTAAAGTCACTGTTATTAAAAGATTGCATATGCCCCCGCCAGAGTTCTTTGAATGTATTCATTGTGCTACCAATGTAAAAGTTCTTTATATTTGGATTCTCAATAGTTGAGATTGTACTAAGATAGACTACAGAACTAATTCCACAGTTAATAACAATAATATACTTGGGTATATATATATATATATATATATATATATATATATGTATATATATATATATGTATGCATCTGTACATATATATATATATATGTATGTATGTGTATATATATACATGTATGTATATATATATATGTATGCATGCGTGTATATATATATATATATGAAATTTTCTCAGGTTAACCTGTAGAAAAGATAATATTTATAAATATAAATGACAATTCATTTCGTTTTTTGCTTTGAGAAAGTCCACATTGGACAAAACACATCAGCAATAACTACAGTTTTCCTATTGTCATTTATATATATATATATATATATATATATATATATATATATATATGTATATTATAATAAAAAGAAAGAACAGTAAGATATATAATCCGGTGTTCTTATTGATATTTTTATTTTTACAAAACAGTGCTCAATGTAAATTTACAGAGTATAAATATTATAAATTAACTGATTTAAAATATGGTTTCTTCACTACACAGGAATTACCATGTTTCAAAAACCGAAGCTAAAAACTTCAAATTTAATTATGTAATTAAATTAAAAGCCTAAGTTCTGTTTCATCTTGAAGCAAATTTTGGAATAACTTATTTTTAAATTTACTGAGTTTTAATCGCACATATAATTCATAATTTTTTGTTTCCAAGGATTCAGAGAAATCCAATCATTTAGACAGGGGTGGTAGCGTGTTCATTTTTATTAACTATTGTTGTATCAATTATGAGTTATGTTCAAAAAAGTGGTCAAGTTTAGGGAGGGTAAGGGTGCATTTTTCAATGAATTTTGACATCCATTCAACGCATGACGTCTGATTTTTTTTAAAAAACAACGTTTTTCTGCATTTTTTCCATTAAATTCATGCTTGTATACTTAAGGATTCTTTCTAAAAGGGGTGTTTGGGTTAGAATACGTTATATTAAACTACAATTTTAAAATATTATTTTTACTCTTAATTACTAATAGACTATATTTCTTTTTAAAATAAGTAAATGTATTAGAATTACTTAAATTATTTAAAATTATTATTACATATCAAATATAAGTATGTATATTACCAGCTCCCATTTTTTTATTTTTATTTTATTTTTAAATATTATTAAAGGAAAATTTTTGACAATGTCAGCAAAGAATAGCTATTTCATTTCTTTGATTCAGTAAATTTTTATTTTTTATAAACTTAGTAATATATAGTTTCTCATTTAATGACCTACATATTCTAGCTTTTATTATTAATTTCCATTTTACTGTTGGTGTTTTATTGGTTTCTTTTAAGTGCCAGAAATATTTCGATAGGGACGTCTGATTTTGGTATTTATTTATCCTAAATGAAGTTTGATGTTGATTGAACCTCTTTTTGAACTCATGGCTTGTGAAACCTATATAGATTTTTATTTTTCAGGATTCTCAATAGATGAGATGTTGCATTGGTATACTAATGATTCTGTGCGACATTTATTTTGTAGAGAACAGTTGTGAGGATTTCTACAGTTACATAATTTTTGTTTATCTTCATCTGTTTTTATTTTTATATTGTCTAAATTTCTTTGGTTTTGGTCTAAGTGTTTATTCAAGATATTAGCATTATGTTTCTTAATAATTTTCTCTAAGTTTTCAGTACAGTTTAATTTTAGTGTATTTTTATTGAAAATAGTACTTAGTTTACTATCTTTAGGAAAGTGCTTAATGATTAATGCAAGGAATTTTTGTCCTAATTTATTCTTTACCATTTGGTTGTATGGGAGTGTATACCAAATTATTTTTCTACATCTGTTTTTTCTATGCTTTCTATTTTCCTTTTTTATATAAGTTAGTT
>OZ010589.1:65742975-65772975 GCA_963932145.1 Acanthosepion lycidas
GCTCATGCAAGTTTATGTATCCCTTTTCGACCAAGCCAATCTATGCATTATATAACAATGCTGCTGTGCAGTATCTGTTACAGTTTTGTGAACCATTGTTACCTATATGTGACCTGTGGCTAAGATCTAGCATCATTTTGGCCCCTTACCAGAGTTACATTTTTTTTATACATTATCGGTACATAGGGAGGATGTTACATTTTATTACTTATTCTTTTTGTTGATTGGATGATTAACATGATTGGAAATAAGATAAGAGTGAGTAGAATTGGTTTCATGTGTGTGTTTGCATGTATATGTCACAGTGAAGGAAGCAAAGATTGCTACTTATTACTTCAAGCCGAGTACATCACCATATTCCTTACTAGAACTGTTACTGCATTTGCTTTCTTTTTTATGGAAGAGTATAGATTACTGGTGAACCAGAAGTTATCTGTGATTGGTCTATAAATTGTGAAGAAGAGTCACAGTGCATGATGAAAAATGAGGAAAGTTGTAGCTGGTGGATGGCACAGAAGTTGATACCCAATCAGTATTGGCTGGGTCACCATGGAGTGGGGGTATGATGTTGAAAGACCCAAAACCCTTAATGAACCTCGGCTAAAAAAAAAAAAAAAAAAAAAAAAAAAAAAAACTTCACTGATGATGTGTACCAAAGCATCAAACAGATGTATTTCATAAAATTGGAAAAAGCACATGACATGATCAATAGTTGAATAAAGCTGGTTCAGTCATGATGACTTGTGACTTCATGCTGACATAAACATCAATAGCTTTCAAACAGTTTTATCTACACAATTTCACTCACAAGGCTTGGGTCAACCCATAATATGGTTTTCAGACACTTTCCAACAGTGTTGCATGCTGGGATTGTCCCCTCCCCTAACTGATATTATCAAGAAATCACTTTCTTGACAAATCATACATGGTGAGATTAAAATATTCTAAACACTTGGCTACTACCATCACCAGTATGAACAACCAGACATATAAATAAATTTTATTTATGTTGCTTGCTTGGCTTAATATCAGCTCCATACTTCTATTTCTTCCCCTTTGCCTGAACAAATGCAGCTATCAAGTGCTGCAGTCATTACATAGGTGTATCTACTCATGCATGTTATAAGGTTTTCTATAGCTAAGTTGCATTTATTGGGTGTGTCTGCAAAGAGTTTAGTGAGGTCTTCAGCATGTCCTATACATATTCAATGAGATTTAAATCTAGAGAGGACAGGAGTCAAAATATATCTCAGAAGTGAGTCAAGTGTTCCTGAAACCAATTTTGTGCTATTCATGACTGATGGAGAGGTTGTGTTATATATATATATATATATATATATTTTTAAAGTATTGTATATTTATGGGTTAAAGTGCTCAGTATCATAGATAGATGATATGTGAATATAATATATATATATATATAGATATGGATATATGTTGTAGCATACCTACGGATGATAATGGATATGTCCCCCTTCACATAAATACAGTAGTAAATACTGTATGTTGGTCTGCAGTTAGAGATTTGTCTTCAGGTGTGCTGGTCAAATTCTCTGCCTTCGGGCAGAGAGAATACCCAGACGAGGCTATGTCAAAGGGCAGAGACTCGTCTCGAAAAACAGCTACCTAACCTTGTTTTATACGGGGTCTACGGGGAATTTTTGGCTGAGCCTACAAGCTTGGATACCCCACATTAAATTTAGCTTTGTGCCACATCTGACCACGTAGGGCAGTTGGTAGATATCCTGCAGTTGGAATTCAATGTGGAATTTATTTGACTCACTTCTAGCAGTTGACTACTTCTACATGCTGCTGGCAAATCTTATATGTGTTGTTCTTGTCCTAAGTATTATTGTTCATTACCAACCTTTGTGCGATTATTCTATTCATTAACCTTCCCTAGGTTACAACAATATACACTACATATATATAGTGGATGTGCATATAATATAGCAGCTATCAGTGCAGAAAGTGGGAGTAGCTTGTTGAATTCAAATTCTGGCTAAGGTAATTGCATTCATATTTGCAAGAAGTGAATGAATCCATCTCTTCACCCCCCCCTGCTATGGATAAAATATCAGAGCAAATTGGCAACCAGTGTAGTAGAATTAAAAATCTGTGAACGGATTTGAACCAGTGAAATGGTTTGCTTGCCAAGTCATTGGGATGGCAACATTTAATGAGTGAAACAGCAAAAATGTTGACTAGCAGGGTCAAATCAGTACCTAACAATCTGGCTGGTCAAGGCAATAATAATCATCAGCCATCCTGAGTCTATTACTGGACAAAGGCCTTTCCCAGATACTTCTGTGACTACACTCTCTCTACCATATTTTACTAGTAAACCCTTCAATCATTATCCGTTCATTTTCTGTCTGGTATTTCTCTATAGTATTTGCTACCAATTGAGCAACAATCAAATGATGTTTTGTTTCACCTGTTATCTGTTATTGCTATTTGATTCACCCATTTCTATGGTATCTCTTATCTTGATCATTTTCCTTATTTCATGTTGATTTCATTTCTTGGAGTTATCCTAAACATTGCTCATTTGTGCTTTAAAACAATTTTATGCATAATCTAAATTTTTTTTCCATATATTATTATTGATTAAGCACTCGAGATTATGACATAAAAAAATGTTTCATTTTTTTTTTGTGCATTTTAAGAAAACACATTATTTGACCATATTTGTTTTGGTTTGTGCAGGGGGATCAATTTACAATGAATTTACAATGAACTATAAAGATTATTCTCAGGTACAGTTAGACACACAAACTTGAAAGATACATACACTTGAAGAAGAGAAGCAATTCAATGGCAGTATTAAATTCACAGGTTTAATGTACAAAAGAGTGTATGCACAAATAGGTAAAAGGTTTGTGGCTTCTGGACTCCAATAATATTGGAAAGAACAGCTCCAATAAATGTGCAGTAACTACAGCTGTTACTTTGCAAAAGAGAGGAATTTCAAGTTCAATTTTACTGGGTGGCCCCAAGAAGGGGTGCTGATTGGATAGTAGTTGGCCAATCAGTGTCCCAGATTAGTAATAGTTTTGATCACAAGGTTGAGCTTTGAATAGTAAATAATTAGCCCCCTTTATTATCACTTTAAAATTTTTACAGAACTTTTTATTAACATTTATAAAATTTAATAATTTCTTTTTTTTATAGTTTTGATCTGTGGTACTTAATCTATTAGAACAGTGTTTCTCAACCTTTTTAAGCAATGGTACATCTAGGAGCAAATGAAAATATCATGGCACACTTAGTAAAATTTTTAAATGGTATGAAATTTTTTAGTAAATATTTTCCAATCAATCATTACAAATCATCTAATTTCATTATCTTCCTCTAATGTCCTAAGTAGATATATTCCTGGACTTCTTTCAGATCTTCATTCTCTATTTTTATGATCTTTTTTCAGAACATTACACTTGTATATTACCTTTGTTTTCTGTTCATTTTTAAACACATAGAGACTTTCCCTATTTAAATAATTTAGCATTTTTGTAATTTATTTGATGATTCCCATAAAACATAAACAGTAAACCATAAATGATTCTCCATTTATTATTACTTCCGTTCCTTCCCAGCTCATTTTCTGTGAGATGCTTTCAAGGTATGTTGGAAATAATTTAGGTGAAAACATATCACTTTGTCTCACTCCTTTTCCAATATTTATTTTTTGGGTAGTTAAAGTATTACAGTATTGTTATTAAATATATTCTTTTATATAATTTTCATTAATATTCTGTACTCAAAGAAATTTAAAGGCTACCAAGTGTTCTACACTGTTAAATGTTTTTTCATAGTTAAAAAGGGATAAACAAAGTGGTTTGTTATAGGTTTTTATTTAGATCAGCTTGTCTATTTTTGTTTTTTGATTAACCACTTGTAAAGCCTGCATATTTTCATCTAAGATGTTTTTAAATACTTTTCAGAATGATTTGCATAAGAGTAATGTAACTGAGTGACAGTTACTAAAGTTTTATTATCTCTTTATATTTAAAAAAAAGAAAGAAAGTAGAATTACTATTTTTGCACTGAGGTTTTGAGCTAAGTATATTTTCTAATAGAGTTTTCAAAATACACTGAGTAAATAACTTATGGAATTTTTTTAAAAGTGTTACTATGCCATCTTTGTCAGGTACTTTTCCAAATTTCATGTTTCAAAATGCAAACATTGTCTACAGTTACATCTGAAACATCACTAGTATCTTCTAGAATGACTTTGTGGTTTTATACCATTTTCTTTAATCTCCCAGTGGCTTGTATATAGAAACTGTGACTGCAGATCACTTGAGGTGTAAAAATGAGTTACCTTATAGTGTTGATTTCTATGGACACACTAATATAATATTCAAATAATGATATAAATTAACATTTTTAGCTGTGTTCCATATCAGATAGTCACTACAATACCTGGTACATATATGTGTGCATGTGTACATGAAATCTACCAGAGGCCATATTATCATATGATTTGGGCATTAATGACTCTGCCTGTATCTTACCATCAGACTACTCACAGTTGAGTTACAACATGAAACACTGAGTAGCGGATTTCAATTATCATTTTAATATTATTGAATTAATATTATTATAACATAACTATATTCTACAAAGACACACTGTAACAACTTCTAATCTTTTCAAACTTTATAAAATTATAAATGAAACAGTGAACAAAGTAATTATTATTATACATTAATATTATTCCCCTACAGCATACATTATTATCTTTTTGGAGGGTTAATTTAATTAATTAAAGTTTTTTTTGAAAAACAAATCTAAATACTTATAATCTTGTTCGTATGAAGACATAATAAATATATATATATATATATATATATATATGTTGTAACAGCAAAATTGCCCAATTGTTAAATTAAGCTTTGAACCATTGTATCTTAGAAATGATTAAAGATATCTTACTGGAATTCTCTGAGGTCTTTTTTATAAAACTATTGAACTCTACTTTGAACAATAAGAATGTATTTAGCTCTAAGTTGAAATGATGATCCCTCTTGCTGTTGTGACCTCCTGACCCAGTTTTCTATTGTTCACTCTTTAAAACTTATTCACCATTCTTTTGATGGTTCTTGAATGGAGTTTGAAGATGGAAGCCAGAGTATGAATGTTGGTACAATTACTAAAACATCTTTTTCCTCCCACCATTGCTCAGTTGAGAAGACATAGTGGGGCTGACACAAAATGATTTTAAACTGTTCTCTTTCTAGCTGAATAATTCAAAGGTTTTTTCTGTGATTCTTATGACAAATGGTGTCAAGATGGCTAAATATCTTATCTGAAAAGCTGGAAAAAAGAAACTCAATTAATCTAGTGGTTTTTTAGATATTACACATTTTCTGGTATGGGAAATTATCCCATGCTGTTACACTTGGTATATATATAATCATTATTTTTAGTGGACAATTCATTTATTTATTAAACAGTATCCACTAAAAATAACAAAGTAATAAAAACCTGTCAGTTTAATAAATTTATTATATATACTGAATAAACTTACACCAAGAAGTGTATAAAAAGGAAAAAATCAAAAATATAACCAGTAAATTGCTGATACCCACTGAAGAGTAGATGGACAGGTCTGCTTACGAAACTCTGGAGTCAGGATGCTGAAGGTAACATCAATTAGCTAAATGACAAACTTTTACTCATATTAATCCTATATATATATATTTAAATGTAATGCTTGCATAATCCATTACATGGATCCATGCACAACACTTGTTTAATGAGTTGTTTTTGATGAAGCACTTTGGTTGAAACCTAATAGAGATCTTGCTTAAGTTATATATTGCAGCATCAGTATTACATACAGTTTTGAATTCAGTGATGTACTTCTAGAATGATTGCCAACCAGAAATAGAGATCCTAGTCTACCCTTCTATAAGGATTTAAACCTATATATATATATATATATATATATATACACACATATATATATATATATATATATGAAGAAATATAGTATTAAGATGTGCTATATTTATGGGATAAAGTGCTTAATATCAGAGATAGAGTGTGTGTAAATATAAAAGTGAACATAGAAGTCAACACTTAGAGGCGACAGTCTGTTTCATGCTAGATGTAATCGTCAGGTCACGAGTCTTGTGGCCTGATGATTGCATGTAGCATGAAACAGACTGTCGCCTCTAAGTGTTGACTTCTATGTTCACTTTTATATATATATAAACACACATACACACACAAGTACTGATAAGATCAAATATCATGATCACCTACTGAATAATGTGTTTGAGCTCTACATGCTCCCAAAACAACCCTTTAACTACTGCAGTTTACTCAGCAGTATCTACTGACACACTTGTATACTGTGAAAGACAATCTGAGCTAAATGTCTACAGTGTAATGGGCCTACAGTTTTATAGCTGACCATGGAATTTTTATGTACAAAATGCACCAAAATATTTTTACATATTCTAAAGTGTGCTTTAAGCCAGAAAAGTTTGGGAACCACTCTGGTAGAAGTTTTACAGTGTCATTTAGTTGGTCCAACACATGCCATAAGTGCTTAATGAATGAAGATCACAGTTTGGGGTGGTGATGACCAAAGTTATAATGATATTTGCATGTTACTGAAACAATTCCTGCAGTGTCACAAGGTATCAGATCATTGTCAAAATTTGCACCAGATTCTCATTGTTAATATAAAATGAACGCATCTTGACACTGTTGTTTGTTTTGTTGCCAATGTCCGATGTGTTCTAGATTGAAGCCTTGCATTGTTCAGTTGCAAGTCAGACTTTGTTGAATGTTGAGGTTTTGTCCACAAATAAATGCTTTAATGAAGGTGAGGAAATATTATGCTCTATGAATTTTGGAAGGGAGTAAGAATTGGAATTGCATGATAAAAACATTCAATTTTATTTCGACAGTCAAAAAGTGGTTTGGTAGTTTTTGTAAGAGTGATTTTAAACTAACCAATTAACCACACTCCAATCAATTTTCTGATGTTGATAAAGATGCTTTGCTCGTCATAGTGGAGAATAAACTGAAGATTTTGACAGAAGAGATTGCTAAAATCGGTATCTCAACTGCTTGAATCTGTGGCTAAAGTGGGCTTGCATCCAAGGCATTGCTGTCCATTTGGTGGCACTGCAGAAGGACAATTCACTTCTTCCAGCCTACAAAACAACTACAGTAAAGTATTACTTTATCAAGTGTCACCAATCTCAAATCAACTATCCTAGAAAAATGGCCAATTTTAACAAATCAAACAACAATACAAGACAGCTTATTGCAAAACAGACCTTGCAGAAGCTTAGAGTTGAAATGGGGAAACCCTCCAGCATCCACTGTATTCTCTTGATTTGATTCCTTTGAATTTTAATTTGTTCTGGTCTCTATACAACAAATTAAATGAAAAAATTTTACTCTGTACAGTCAGTTGAAAATCTTCCAACAAAAATACAGTTTCTATGAAAATAGCTTCAGCAAACTTGTAGAATGATGGGAGACACTTGTTAAAAACAATTGGAGACAATGTACTTGACTAATAAAATTTTTTTTTTGTTGTATGTAAAATTTTGTTTTTATTTTCTAATTGGATACACTTTCGCAAAGATACAACTGCCATTGTAGAAGACTGTTGCCTTGAAATGGCATACCTCATTTTTTTTTTTTCAATGTTAAAGTAATTTATATGTGACAAAGTACTGACTATATGACTGTGGGTTATATATATATATATATATATATATATATGTAAATGGACATTTTATTTATTAATCTGACATTTTTTTTCACTTTAAACATTATTTTTAGTGGATACCCGTATTTACAATCTTAGGATTTCTCAAATATTCTGGCCTTCTAACAAATGTAAAAAAGAAATATTTTTTTTTACCAAGTTTTAAAAAAAAAAAAAAGAAAAAGAAAAAATTCTAAAATCAATAATTTCATTCATTTGTGAATAAGTCCTGAAAGTTTCATTAAAATCTGAGAATTATCTAATTTTTGCAAGAATTTCCAAATCAGTATTTTGCACCACAAAAAGAGCTAAAATTTCCCATACTAATTTGTTGATCTGCTGACCCATGAAAAACAAAACTTTTTAACCAAATAATCATTTGGTCTTTCCTCTTAATAATAAATATTTTAATAAAACTTTTTTATTAAGCTTGGGGCATTTTTTTTTTCATCATGTATGCTCAATTTTTAGCAAATCTTTAGGGGCACACACACAATTGCTCACCCAAAAGTCACTCAAGTTGGTGGGGTTACTGAATGAGGTTGTTCTAAATATGTAAGAGTAGGAAGTAAGAAGTGCATATCATGAGGAGGCATAGGATAGAGAAGTTTTTCCCTAGACTTGAAGAGGTTAAGTTTAGGGAAGCATTCTCGCTGTTCCACAAAACAACAGATCTTAGGAAGAAGATCTGTCTAAAAAAAAAAAAAAAAAAAAAAAATATTCCCAGGATTTTCCTAGGACTATGTTAAGAAGTTACAAGGACTGAAACTGGTGGACACATTCACGCACACACAATTTCAAAAACACAACTTTGTGATTCATCTTTTAATAATTTAACAGATGAGATGTTCAATGAAAAGCTACAACTAGTTCCAATAATTCATGTCACATGGATCAGTTGGAAGCAGTGAAGAAAAGGCTAAAACAACTGAATGCAGACCTGGTTATGTTACAAATTTTGTGTAGCATTCTATACAGTTTGGAGTTCTACTACACTTGAAAATTTTGAATTGCACACTTTAATTTTTACTGCTACACATTTCAGCTATTTAGACTACTCATGGTTTGTGAAGGTCACAAAAATTCTTGACTGCTGCACATTTCCTGTGAAGTTATGTATAGTGGTTTTAATTAACAGAACTACAAATACATATTTTCACAAAAAGACCCCTACTACTCATGGCTTTTGTTGCTCATGGCACAGAAGATAATGATGTTAACATTTTTCAGTTCATCCAGTTTAGCATTCAGCTCATGTTCCAATTTTGACACCTCTGTGGATTTCTCTTTTGCAGATCTCTGCATGGTATTGGACTTCAAGATAAGTGTGAAGTTCTGAGTCTCAGATTTCTCCACATAGCTCTCAGCTGACTTGAGCAAATTTTGTGTACAACTTTCAAGTTTGTGTTTTTTTGGTTTTCAGTTCTTCATAAGTATGGATTTCTGTTTTTGTCCAGCTGCTTCTTTCTGCCTACTTTTCTTCTTCCCAACCTCAAGGTATTGGTTGCATGATGTTCTGGCATTGGAAGCACTACAGAAAACAGCCTTAGCATCTCCAACTGTGGCAAATAGTCCGTGATAATGCACTGTGCAACCAGAACCTGTTTCATATCATCAGTGACTGAGAAAGCTCTCTCCATGAGAGATTACCAGCAATCTGCGAACAACTTTCCAGCTTAATATTCTTTGTTACTAGACAAAGAAGAGTTTGAACAAAGTGTCCAGGCGGTCTTCATGCTTGCTGAAATTCTTGAAAGCAGTTTCCAGCAGCCTCCTCCTCCTCAAATTGTGTACTGATTGATGATGTCATCACAATCAAATTGGCTGACTTGTTTTCTGTCCATCATGTGGGAAAGACATCATTTTAGACTGTCTTCTGTGGCAAATTTTTTTTTCACAAGTGGATCCAGGGTTCAGTCATGCAAATGACCTTACAAGAGGCTATCTAAGGGGAGAATTTGCCAGAAGTTTCTCAATGATGGTGATGAACACTGCATGCAGAATTGCAAAGACAAATAGATATTTGTTGATACATTTCCTTTTTTTGGATAAATTTTGAAGACCTACCTGCCGGAAATCCACACTTGATCTTTGCAGCATTTTTGACAAATTCATTCAGTTTGAAAAATGTAATTGTCTTTTTATTGTGCTTTTCCTTAACAAATCTTAACACTTTCATGATCATGCTAATAAGATCATCTGCAACAAAAGGAAGCAATGGTTTATTGCTCTGATATTTTATCAGAAATGGTTCAATGTTTTTCAAAACAAACAGAAAAATTTGCAGTTTCACTGGTAATAGAACATCATTCATGCTTAACAGCACTGCAGAGGAGGACTTGGTCTAGAGACATTTTCCTGTTTTTTTTGTTTTTTTTTAAGTTCACAAATTTGGTGACATCTGACCAAATGCCTAGTTGTTGTTCAGGTTTGTACATTTTCTAGTCATCTATGGCAGAAATACAAATGTAAACGGGACAGGGTTGCCAAATTGAACTTTTAAGAGAAAGTCAAGCAATATAAAAGTTTTTTATATATATATATATATATATATATATATATATATATATATTTTTTTTTTCTCCCACTTACAACAAAAGCTAAGAGATACAAATCATTATTCGCCTGCAAATTTTAAAAATAACATTCTTATTTTCTCAAAGACGCATTTTCTATCCTAAGAGCCATCAAAAGGCACATTTTCTATTCTATAACCTTTCCCATCTACATTTTTTGAGTCAATTTGATTCTCAAACTTGTTACAATTTAAATTTTAGACATAGTTTACATAGATACATGATGACATGAGAAGCTGCCATGAAAAGTATCTATTACTTTTGAAATTGATATACATTTCAATTGTTCAAATTTTAAAAAACACTGATAAAATTTTCAATATTCTACTAAAATGCATATTTTATTACTGTAAAATAATTTATTTAAAATGCATTTTATTACTGTTAAATAATAAATTATTTTCCTTTCAGCTACAAATTCAATGAGTGTGAATTATCTATGACAAAGATCTTTATGTGTCTGTCACCTTTTATCTTTTCCTTTCCTCTTTTCTTGTTGAGTGAGGGTAGCAGTTAGAAGACACCTTCATGCTCTTTCTCCCTTTGTTTCCCCGTCATCTAGATGAGAAATTACTGAAGTAACTGCAAGGTCATGAACACGTTTTAATCAAGGAAACAAACCACTGTTCATAATTGCCAAATATTATTGATGACTTAAAAAAATATCCAGATTTCCAGGATTTGCCATTTTGACTTGACTTTCATGATTGAGAAAACGAATGTGTAGGCAGCCCAATTTAGAAAATTCCAGGATTTTCAAGGAGCTTTTTGGCTATTGCTATTTTCCCCAGGACTTTTCAAGCCCTGTCAATTTTCCAGGACCTGTACAAACCCTGTGTCTGATTGAAAAGTTCCTCCTTATCAATGGAATGTGCATGTGACATGGCAGGTCTAAACTTGTGGTACTAAGGAATGTGTGTGACCTGAGCATTTATCAATAGCTATAGTGTAGCAAGAGGCATATAATGTTTCATTTGTGGGGGAAAGGAGTTGTAGGACAGAAAATACTCCCTTTTGGGTCTGATTTGGTTCTTGTAAAGATCAGAGCATGGCAGGAGTCACTTTCTGGAACAGTACAAGGAACCAACCATTTTTCCAGCTTCTTTAGCAATCGATTATATATAGGAGTTCAACTGGAGTCCCAATAGATGTTCAAAGTAATGAGCCTCATTGAGTGTAAAAATGTTCACAACTGGAGAAAATTCAAGGTCTGCTTGGTGATGAAATGTTACTAGCTTGATTTTGGTAGTATTGAAAGTTACAAGCCAGTTTTTTGCCTCCATAAACCATGGTATCATCTGCATATATAATTACTAATGATCCAAGCAGAATATTACCTAAACAATTACACTCCCCATAAAAAGGTTTGTTTACGTACAGTACTTATTAATGCCATTGCTTACCCAGTATCATAATGCACATGTATCCAATCATCCATTTTATTCAGAAAATATATATTATATTATTATAGCTGGCCACTCATAAGTTCGAGGATACCGGTCTTACTAGGGCAGCTAGCCAATCCCTATTGCAGACTCTTGCACGGTCAAAATGACTTGTGACAGCACAGTTATCGATGGCCCCAAGTGTTCTGTTTACCCAATTTCACTCATGAGGCTTGGGTCAACCTGTGGTATGGTTTTTCAGGCACTTTCCAAATGTGCCTGGGATCATTCCCCTCCAGACTGATAACATCAGGAAGGAGACTTCCTGACAAATCGACCATGGGTCTCATGGTCAGAAAGTGAACATTCTAACCACATGCATTTTTTATATATATATATATATATATATATATATATATATATATATAATAAAGAAAGCAAGCAAGCAATCTTCTTCCATTGATACAAAAACTATTTCAGACATGCATTTGCTTATTGCAGCACATTCCTTACTTCATCTTGATTAAAATTATCTGAAATTTATACCACAGTAGCACTTCTGATATTTGAAGGGAGAGCTTATTCCTTTATTGCACGAATAAGTCTTGGCTCCCTACTGCATTGTTGGTGATTAGGAATAGAAAATTCATTACAACTGAATGTAAGCACTTTACAAGATATGCCCTTAAAATTTGGTTGTTATCAAAGTCAGTAGAAATCTTTCCCATAATTACAACACTCAACAAATCAGAATGAAGTACTCAAAGCTGGTTTACCTGTTTTTATATGTCAGACTGGTATGCACAATCACTGTTCTGAAACATGTCAGTGATCATAATGTTTTGGGTCAGCTGTGCATGTGTAACAATTTATTTGCTCTCTTCCTAATTTTCCATTGTGGAACGACCATAAGAAAAACTAATCAAGGAATATAAGGTGAACTTTTTTTCTGTCTGTAAATAACATGAAAGAGTAGTTGGATCATGCCTTTTCTAAGTAGAAAAAAAATTATCTGCCAATCCTATTTTGAATCATTATCAACTACATATATTAGTCATTTGGTACTTATTTGAAATTAGTGATTTATTAGTGCTTAAACTATATAAAGTGGATTTTTGAAAAATCCAGTATGTGTGTGTGAGAGAGATAGAGAGAGAGAGAGAGAGATAAAAAGGGAGTTGATAGAGAAAATAACTGAGAAATAAACAGATGCAAATTAAGAGAGAAAGTGATAGAGGAATTTAGATGAGTAAAAATGTCAAAATAGGTTTTGCATTGAATAAATTTTATTGTTTCCATATCCTTGAAGTTGGCAGAAAGAATTGAGATTGTTTAATAGCACAGGCATAAGGTAGACATGAGCACTTCATAGAAACTGAAGGTTAGATCTGGGGACAGCAAACAAGGAGACAAAAGAAAGAGGCAAAAAAGGAGAACATTAATAAATAATAACAATAAAAAATAGTTTTTTTGAGCAATTTAAACCATTTAATTTCATGAAAAATGCATGAATTTGCCAGTTTTCTTTATAAAACACCATTGGTGAATTAATATAAGCATGGCCCATATCTTGATGGGAAAGATAAGAGGAATTTAGTTGCAAAATGAAAAGAGAAAACCTTGTAATGATAGACAAAGACATCTACCACAGATATTCCATGTAAATGGAAACCAAAATGTGATAAACTTATTGTTTTTGTATAGAACTGTAGCAAACAGAAGAAAATAAGAAATTCTGTTTTTCAGACATGTGGAAAAGGTTATACAAGAGATATTCATTTAAATATTTTTAATAATATATAAACCAGAGTTACATGACTAATATTGCTTTCTTGTAGATCTGAAGATCAATTTGGTTATTTAAATATGAAATTGATCATGTACTTCCTGTGATAAACTGTTAAGTTAATTTTGAGGGGACAACATGCATTATTGTTCCTATTTCGGTTAATACCTTCATCTTTATGAGTGGATACTTCTATAAATCATCTTCAAAGGACATTGGAAATGAATATAACTATGGTCCATGTGAAAGTTCCTTAAATGTGTTTAACAATTGAAAGAATACCACTTATTAGCTAAGCAAAAAAAGTGTGGTTGATAAGAGAACCAGCTGATCAGTATATGGTGAGGATACAACTATAAAAAGACTCATGAAGACCAGTCTGTTTTTCCCTTTTAATTGACAAATATACAGCAATTTTCTTTTTAGAAAGATGAATTATATATGTAGGTTTATTTAATTACAAGCAAATGATAATTGGACCCTTATGTAAACCAAAGACCAAGCTTAAAAGAAATTATAGACAAGAAATTATAGGCTATTCAAATAAGTAGAATGACTATTCAACAACTTGTTCAAGGCTGAAAACCATAATTTAAGATATAAAATCATTTAAATATCAAACAATAATGTAACAGGAATAGTAAATACAAAAATGAAAAAAAAAAAAATCTGTTTAAAGGAGAAAAAAAAAAGTAAAATAAAAAAAGACAAATCTATCCCCCCCCAACTACTTTTTAATCCTCTAAAGCATGTATTAATTTTACAGATTTCAAATATGTACAGATTATAGATTATTATAAATTATATTGCAAATTGGTTCTCCCTGCAGTTAATTTAGGAAAGCAGCATTTTTTTTGTTTATTTCAGTAGCTGAGGTAAGTTTAATATCCTATTGATTCCTTTAATTTTTTTTTTACAAATTTATCAAGCTTTGAAATGTTTTAATGTATAGGGAAACTATTGAATTCCAAGTATTCATAGGTCTGCAGAAATTTTCAATTTGAAAAGATCAATAATCCTCTTTATTCAACCTTTTAGGCATAATCAAAACATTTGGAATATTACTGCTTTCTAATTAACATTATTATTATTATCATTATTATTAATTATATAATAAAAAAAAAAAAAAAAAACAAAAAAAACTGTCTTATGCAAGTGTAGTAAGTTTGCTAAAGATCATTTAGGAAGAGATTGGAAATAATATACTTAAAAAGACAGACAAATCTAAGTTAAAAAGAAAAACCAGAAATGGAAGAAATTACAGAGAAATCATAAACACAGAAAGCAAAAAAAAAAAAAAAAAATAACAAATATAAAAGTATATTGAAAAAAGATATCAATGTAATAGAGATTTCTGAATCAGAGTTGCTAAAATTGGCCCAAAAGAAAATGTACTATGGAATAATAATAACAATAATAATAAAATCACAGAATAAAGAACAAAAAAAATCTTTGTAAAAATTGTAATATAATGCTCTGGAGAAAGATTTTTTTTTCATTTTATTTTTGATTTTATTTTTTTTAACTTTTAAAAGATTTTTAACTATTGGCACTCTTATAAACCCAACTTTTTAATTAAGATTTAAAAAAAATGAAAAAACACTTTAATTGGATTTAGAAAAGGTCAGTTTTAGTCTCCTTTTGTAGAGCAATAGAAAAAAAATATTCCTTTATCTTTTTTTACTGTTAAGAAAATGAATGTTGAAGTAGTTCATTGCATGTTTATATATGTATGCATGCGTGTGTATGTGAGTACTGTGTGAATATAACTGTCTTTTATTTAAAAAAAAAAAAAAAAGAAAAAAAAAAAAAAAAAAGAAAAAAGTTCTCAACAACTGCTCTGCTGTCAAATCTGTTGTCACACAAAAGTCTGCTAGCCACCCAGCACTGTCCAGGAGGAAAGGTAGGCTGCAGCAAGAATCCAAGAGCATATTCCAACTTGTAAAAATTTATTGTTGTTGCTGCAGTTATTGTTGCTGTTTGTTGTTACTGCTGCTAGATTAACCAATGACAATGTTGCTCTCAAGATTGTTTGACAAGTTCTTGAGACAACCAATCAAGGCCTTCATATAAACCAGTTCCTTGAGTTGCACATGTTGATTGGATGTACCACTAAGAAAAAAAATAGAATAAAAAAAAATGTCTTACCAATAAAATCAATCTTAATCAATAAAATAAAAAAAATAATTATCAGAAAAGCGAGTAGAATAATATTTCAACACTTTACCTCATATCACTATCTTCAGAAAAAAACCTAAATTCTTACAGACATGGTTAAAAATATATACAACATAAGCATTTGCTTTCAAATTACAAAACAAAAAATATGTAAGACTTTAAGATTAATGATGGCAAAGAAAACAGACATATTTTAATTATGGAGTTAAAAATCAAGAGAAAGAAATAGGAACTGACATTTAATACTGGAAAAAATATTGGCAGTTAACCAGTTTCATTCCTCACTTATCAAAACTTGATCAAGGATAATAAAATAAAAGTATTTACTGATTAAAAAAAGGAAACCCAAATACACTGTATTAGTAATATACTAACAGTGAATATTTATATGCAGATCACATTAAGTCCTAGCAGCAATTCCTTCAGATTACACAGGGAAGGTTGCCATGACTTAATGAAAATTCTCTGAAGTACTTTGAGATTAAATTCTGAGTGTGATCTGTATAAAAAGAGAACATGTTCTCCCAGATTTATTTTTTAATCAGGTGCTGTGCAATAGCAAACCTGGAAGCAACAGACTTATACAAATGATCATTCAGCTGACCACTCCTGATAAATACCAGAACATGCTGGGTAATTCTCTGTAAAAATTGAATTGCCCTCCCTATAGTCAGCATTGCACTGACATTTAAAAGAATAAATAACAAAACTTATTTTGAAGATAAGCAGGCTATGCTTACAAATGGATTTCAACACTAGTTGAGAGGATAACATGACTTATGGATTGCAAATAATCTGTTTTTTAATCATTTTTCTGTCAACCTTATGACAGACTGTGTTTACAATATAAATACCAACATTTAATTTACATAATTTTTAAAGATATATTTTCATAAATATTTCAATGCAGATTTTAAAACTCCCTATATATAAGAAATGTTTTTGCTGATAAAGTTTTTTTTTTTAAATTCATGTCTGTATAGGAAGAATTTATATCTACTTTATCAATATTCAGTCATAAGTTAACAGGAAAAAATAAATAAATAAAATAAAATAAAATCAGTGTGTTTAAAGAAAATGCGAAATAAATAATCATGGTGTCTAAGAATAATTTTTTTTTTTAAAGAAGTGGACAAAGTACATTGTGGTGTAATGAATATCAACCCAGAATGAGAAATCAGAGTTTGTTCTCCCTTTAGCTATGGGATGAATAGCAGGATAGACTGGGTTCTCTAGCCTTGGGTGGCAACCAGTCTACTAGATGAAGAAATGACAACTGACTGTGGGAAAATCTTCTACCTAAACTGCATCTAGAGATTATATGCAAGTTATGAATTGGTATAAAGAGTTGCGTCTTTAATGTTAAAAGTCCTATTATGATGTTTAGATTCTACTCAATATTATTAACTTAGATATATATAGTGATAGAGAAAAACTATTGTTTTTGGTTGGAAAATTTTTTTACTAAGTTAACAAAACAGACTAATTTGACTGTCAGTAGTTTATTTGCAACTATTTATTTTGATACTTTTACATTATTATACCTTGTAAAACTAATGTAAAAAAATAATATGAAAAGATTTTAGAACAAATTCGTCAATTTCTTAAAGGAAGAACATAAAAAAAAAAAACATTTTATTTTAAAAATAAGATATTAACAAAAATAATAAGAACCTCCTAAAATTTATTGCACAAATGCTCCTTTCTTTTCAATAACTCATAGCAGCCTATTATCAACATCTGATATTAGATTTGCAATTTTAGCGGCTGGCAAATTGTTTGCAGCAACTTTAACTGCCTCCCAGAGGTCACACTTGCTGTTGAATTGCCTTCCATTCAATATCTCTTGAGGATGCTCCACAGGTTCTCAATGGGATTCAAGTCACAGCTATTTGAAGGCCAGTCCATAAGAGAATCTTCAACAAATCCCTTTTCTTTCAACCAGGATTTAGTAAACTTTGATGCATGACTTGGTGTGTTGTCTTGCATAAAGATCATAGAGCTACACTTGGCTAAAGACTGGTTATCAAGCCATTCAAAGAAATATTGCTCTAGAAAATCACAGTAACTTTTGGAATTCATTTTAACCCAGTCTTTCAGTTTAAATGGACCCACGAGCTCATTACCAATCCCAGCCCATATCATGATCCCACCGGCGCCTTGTTGGCGTTTAAAAAAATTTTCTTGAGTCATGTTGCTTGCAAAACCATCCTCGAGCCCATCGAGGGCGATCCTTGATTCATCTGTAAAAAGCACTTTACTGAAATCAGTTTTCATGTATTTTTTTTGCCCACTGCAATCTTCTTTCCTTATGTTTTTTTGTTAAAATGGGTTTCTTTATTTGATTTTTTTACATCAGCAAACTTCCTTAATGCTTTACACATGGTTTCCCTCGACACCATAGGAGCTCCAGCAGCCTCAAATATGAACGCACTTGATGCATTTGGGTTTCTTATTAATTCTCTTCAGATATGTGATAGATCTCGCTTTGTTAAATTCCTGAATTCAGCCTGAGACTTTTTTTCCTCGGTTGAATTCCTATTTGACATATTTTCTTGATTGTTTAATGATCCCTTTTCAAATCCTTAGAAATTTGAAGCGAAGACTTTCCTTTGCTAATTTCTTTGATTATATAGTTTTTTTCATTCATTGTTAGTTCTTTTTTACGAGCCATAATACTAAATTCTAGTTCTTGCAAATAATCTCTTGACACTGCAAATTGCTATAATTACTGAAAAAATACTAAATATCAATCTGAAATTGAAAATTGGGACTTAATTGCTTTCATGCTTACTCGCTATACATAATAGTACAAATTATTTCATTGGATAACACATATCTATGAATTTTACATAAAATATTTGACAATACCTCTTTTGCATATAATCTCTAGACGCAGTTTAGTCAGTCATGGATTGAGAGAGACATGATCACACAAGTATGTATCAAGCATGGCACTTAACTGACTGGCTGGACAAAATACATAACTTAAAAAAAAAAAAAAAAAAAAAAATTTCTTTGAACACTTGCAATTGCAGTGAATACAGGCCTTTTTCATCACTCTGAGAAAGCAATTGGTTTTTAAAAAGTAAGCAATATTTTAATGTCTGCATATTTCAATTAAGGGAAGGAATAAAATTTTAGATTTTTAAAAAGTCAAGAGAAAAAAAATATATGATGGTTATACTTTTTGTGTAGGTTTTCATTATTTACATGTGTCTCCATCTTTGTTGTTTTTATCACAACATTTTGGCTGTTGCGCTCCTAGCCTTCATCAGGTGTTTGTTGATCCAGGTAACCTACAGGGAATTTCAAACTGAAACCTTTATTTAATCTTTAATCCACTAGGCTATTGACAATTCTGAGTGGAGAACTTTGACCTTTAAATCTAACTTGTCTGCTGATGAATGCTGCTGCTGCTATTTGTTATGTAAATAACTCCTCATCATAGAAATTCAGACAGAAATTGGATTTTCATTAAAGTAGAGGAATTTATTAATATTTATAATTTTTAAGTGTTGCCTGTTAATTTCTTCATCCCCAACTCAAAAAATAATGGTAAAGGAAAAAGAGACCATACAACACTTTAAATGAGCAAGAATGAAGCAGTTGAATGTAATTGTATTACAAAAATACATTGATGGAAGATAGAACTAAGATATTGACATAGGTCCTGTATTTATGTGCCACAAAGCATGAAGAACTGATTATTTACTGCTCAAAGTCTCTTGGGTTTGAGTCTGATAAGGAAAAAAAAAATATATATATATAACAGACAACTTACTTTCCTGCTGTTCAAATTTTCTAATGTGAGAGAATCTCTAATTTGTGACGCTGACATGGCATTTGGCAAATCCTGTTTATTGGCAAAAACTAGTAAAATGGCATCTTTCAATTCATCTTCTGCAAGCTGAAGAACAAAAAAAATAACAATTCATTATAAAAAAGGAAAAAAAAGAATTAAAATCAAGTTTAAAAATGGCTAAGAATCTAGAATTATTACTTTTATTTTTGGGAGCAATTGATATTAAACTTGGAGCTAGAAAAGTGAATGGAAAAGCAGAAAATCAATTTTCTATTTGCATCAAACAAGAGGTTGATGATACTGTGGATTAGAAAAAGCTTGAATTATGATTTTTATGATAATCATAGAAGGATCAACTATAATCAAGTAGGAGGAGTCATCTTTCATTACAGCTTTATCAGAATTCAACTCTGTTATATCAAACCTGTATTTCATGGTTACTGGACTGAATCATCAAAATGAGACAACAACTAACACCACTAAATGAATGAGTGATAAGTAGTCAAATGGTAGGATTAATCTAAATCACTACAATGCCTGTTAAGTAGTGGAACCATTCTGACCCCCTCCCCCAATAAAAAGATAAGATTTATCTGTGATTACTTGCTTCCACTTTTTCCATTATACATCCAAACTATGGCAAATAGCATAGCTAGATATTTGAAGAGACTGATTAATATCAACAGCTAAGACTAGGATTGAACTTCTATTGTATTTCCAAAAACTATAGCTAGTCTCATCCAAATTTTCAATTTTATGAATGGATCCAGATGTTTTCCTTTTTATTGCATGAACTGCCATTTTAGGGTGAACCGTCAAGTAGAATGAATGCTTGCAAGATAATAACTTACCATTTTCTGCAACTCATCTGAAGCTTCACTCATTCGTTCCCGATCGTTACTGTCTATCACAAATATCAAGCCCTAGAAGAAAAATAAAAAGAGTGAAAATAAATGATATTCAAATACATTTTAAAGCTATGAATAAATGTGGAAAAAAAAAAATATAATGATCGTGTTGAAAAGGTTCAGATAATTATATCTTTTTTTAAAATCAGTATTTAAATTCCCTCAAATGCATAACTACTGTAAAAGAATAAATATTAAAAACTTTATAAAAATGTTCAAAATACTATAATCTCTTTATGATAATGAATTGTTTATAACATAATTGGTAATATTTAATGTGTATAACCATTTTTAAAAGCATATTTTAATAAATATTTCATCTGTTTTTTTTTTTTCAAAATTACCATATACAAGTAATGTTTCTGATGCTAAAGTATTGTTTTAAAATTTGTGTTTGTATAGAAAGAATTTATATCTGTTAAATGTAAAATTGTGGATTCTAAATAATTATTTTAAGTAAATAATTTTTAAAAATACTGAAATTTTTAAAGTTCTACAATTATAGGGCTGCCAATGTTGGTTACAATTTTATTTCCTGCAGTATTTGTAGTAATAATTGTCAGCTAACATTTTACATTACAATAAATTACTCAAGTAAAGCTGAAAATTTTACAGAATTATTTAAATAAGTAAAAATAATCTGTATAATTGGATTTTAAAATTGTACTGAATTAGTTAAACAAGTGGCGAAATAGCAAGTTTGCCGATTTTATTATCATCATTAATATAAACATTATTATTCAAACGTTTTTCTCAAGTCAGATCTATGTGGCTATGTCCAGAGTAGGAACTTCAAGTGGACTTAGCATAACAAAAAGAACTTTAGAAAATAAATATCTTGCTGAAAATGTTATTCATGCAAAAATTTTATAAAATTACGAACTATTACAACTTTATCCGAAGAATGTGTATTCAGATAGAATAACGAAAATTGAAGGGAGATAACTGTTAAACTGAATGAATGCCTGCTTTGAGTTATTTGATTACAATTGTATTCTTGGAGAAATATTTTGAACTTTAATCAAACAAATTAAATATTTTAAAAAAAGGTATTTTTTGTATTTCTCAGTGATTAAGACACGAATTATACAATACATACTTTGTATGAAATGCGTCTAAAACTGTCTTCAACTTGGTTAAAATAACTTGTATTAGATATTTTGGACCCATGTTGTTATATACAAAGTATGTTACATTGTATTAGTCTTTACAAAACTGAAGACTAGGCAATTATTAAAGGTTTATCTATATAATATAAAATACTAAATTAAAATTTAAGTGTCTAGTTTAGTTTTGACACTTCAGAATCAAACTTACCAGAACTGTAAATGCCAGAATTCACAACAGTTGCAGATAGGTAAAGTAACATCAATGAATGTTTTAATTCAATGAAAGCAAGAAGTACCAATCCAGTATCTGTATCACTTAAAGGCGTAGATAACAAAGTAAATCATGTGGAAAGAACAAATAAAAGTAGGAATATAAAGAAAAAACATGAGGGCATCCTGCCAGTACAGTATTGAATCAATTGATGATCACAGTTGACAGTAAAATTTTTATCTTATCTCTCCATCTATATTTTGTAAAGCTGGCATGAGATTTTTACCTTGTTTTATATTACCTTTACTATGCAAATTAAACCAGAGAATTGACTAAATTAATCCAGACCATACTATTTTAAAGGATGTATTTTGCTGAATCAGATACATTGTGAAGTATGATTGTTTTGACAAATAAAAAAAAAAAAAAAAAAAAAAAAAAAAAAAAAATCTTAGAAAATATCAGTAAATTTCTGGCCAGCTTAGTTTGTATCAGGAGGGATTCAGAAGATACAATTCACCTAAACAGATTGCATTAATAGCAAAATGAAGTAAATACCTGTGTATTTTGGAAATAATGGCGCCAAAGAGGTCGTATCTTATCCTGTCCACCAACATCCCAGACAGTAAAGTTGATGTTTTTAAACTCAACAGTTTCAACATTGAAACCTGAAGCAAAAACAAAACATAAATGATATGGTATGAAAAAACAAAAACAACTTCAGCAGATATCCAACTTATAATCCAACTTTATCTTAAATGACAAAATAATGAAAATTGTTTGCATGTGTAAAATTTGAGGAAAATGATTCCAGTTTGATTTTGTAAAGTTAATGACTAAAATAAATATAATCATTATTTAAACTTACAATTTTAGCTGATAAGTTATGTAAAATATTAGTTTATTATTTGACTAGAGGTATAGTTACAAAGTTTAAGTTTGTTTGTGTTTTATGGCATATCAACCACTGTGGGTTATTTAATGCCAAATCCAGTTTATATGAATTTTAAATGCCTATTTTGTATGGAATAAAAAAGTATAGCTGGCAACATTATTGTTTCAAAAAAAAAAAAAAAAAAAAAAAAAAAAAAAAACGTATAGCTGGCAACATTATTCCTTTACAAAAAAAAAAACGTATAGCTGGCAACGCTCTTCTTACAAAAACACGTATAACTGGCAACATTATTCCTTTTACAAAAAAAAAAAAAAAAAAAAAAAAAAAAAAAAACGTATAGCTGGCAACATTATTCCTTTTACAAAAAAAAGGTACAGCTGGCAACAGTGTTTCAAAAACTTAAGAGCTGGCAACATTATTTTTCTGAAAACATTATCTGAGACCATGCTGTTGGGTGCAGTTTACCGCCATACCCAGGACGCGGGTGCAGTTTACCGCCATACCCAGGACGCCAAAGTTTAAGAATATCCTGTAGGATTCCATGTTATATCTAATAAGGAAACAAAACAATTATCTTTGCTGAAAAGTTCTCAGCCGACTCACTTTCTAAAATCTAAATAAATCTTTTTTGAATGAGGTGATCACTGTTCAGCACCTTGTAGATTGCAATACATTTAAAATAATATTGTGGTAAGACAAACTGATTAAATTGTTCATCACAGATTTGAAGCCTAGTACAATTGAAAAAGGTCATGAAAAAAATACAAAAGAAAAAGCAGATGTTTAAAAATGTAGTTTTATTGAACATATTACCAATAGAGCCCTGAAATGTCTTTTTATAAAATGGTATTACATTGGATGAAAGAATTCATGCTATTTTATTTAAATGTTAAAAGCAATTATTTTGCAAATTTACTTGCATAGATTTGAGTTTTGAGACAGTTTAGAATTTAAATAATTTTTTTTTTAAATTTATATAAAAGTAAACATTTTAGACATGTAGCTATCCGCAAGAAACAAGTCCCAACTTATTTTTATAATATGAAGACCTTCAAAATGTTAATCTTTCATCCTGAACATATATCAATAAGAAGTTTAAGATTTTCAAGTGGTTAAAAAAAAAAAAAAAAAAAAAAAAAAAAAAAAAAAAAGCATTAAAATATATAACTTAATCCTGGTAATCAAAGATTATTGCCATAAAACAATGAACAAGTCTCAGTTAATCCAGCCAAAGGGAGTGGTGTTTAGCTGGTATTAGAGAGGAAGAAAAAAGGAGAGAGAGAGAGAGAGGAAGAAAAAAGGAGAGAGAGAGAGAGAGAAAAAAAAAAATTAACCAATAATAAATTTAGCTTTGTTAATGAAAAGATTATGCAAGAATAAAACTAGATTCAAATGACAACACATTCACAAAATCTTTGGTAAAAAAAAAAAAAAAAAAAAAAAAAAAAAGTTAATTTTTAACTCAATCATGAAGCAACTTGTCCCTGGCCAAAAAAAAAAAAAAAAAAAAAAAAAAAAATCACTCAACAAAATCTTTTTTGCTGGAAGATTCTGGTAATGATCATAAAAAAAAAAAAAATGTCCATATTCTTCAATAGAATTTGCAGTAATACTAACTCACTTAACAGGTATATGTAACTCATAGTTATAAATAAACCAATAGAATTTAACTGTGATAACCTACTTACTAGTCTATAGTCTAAACATGGCATTAAATTTATTTTAAAATTACTTTATAAAACAAACAGGCAAAATAATGATAAAACAGTGACATTTTGACAAAATTAACAAAAAGTCAAATGTTTTGTATTTTGGAGTAGCATATTAAAAGTATTGAAAAATTAATGTTTACATTTGTAAGTATCTTACTGGATATGTATATCAGTTTTCTAAAGTATACATCAGAGTTAAAAGGAAAAAGTTGTTCAGCCTATTGAACTGATGTTGCTTATATTGTTACCACAATGTTTCAGGCAATTCGGGGAATGAGTTTTATGTTTTTTTTTTTATATGGTTGAGGTCACAGTTTCAGATGATAGCGGAACAATACGAAATTGTTAATAAAAAATTCTAATTTATTCTAAAAGCAATTAATTTCTTAAATTTTGCTTCTTACCAATAGAGATAGACTTTTAATAAATGATGTGCATATGTGTGCATGCACACACAAAAACAAAAACTTAAGTGCTTCTTTTTAAACTGGTGAATAAAGTCCAAATGCAAAAAATGAAGGTTAAAAGACTTATATCTATTATTTTTTCTAAATGTGAACCATTATGATCAAATTTTAAGAATCAATTTTGCTTTAATAAACAAAAAATTGTTTTTTTATCTGACAATTTTTGGTTAAAAAACTTGAACCATTAACATTTGTGTCATATTTTCTGCTTATCATAAACTAAACTGAAAATACAAAGAAGAATTTAAAAATGATAAAAATGAAAAATTTAGTCAAAACAAATCAGGCAATTGTAAATTAAATTTTTTCAATTTTGAATAATTGGAATGTGCTAGTATTCATTATATACAAAATGAATGCATAGAACACAATTCTTAAAGTATGATAAGTTTCATTGAGCTTTCATGCTCATCAATAAAGAAAAATTTTCATTTGGAATTATTCAAGGTGATTTAACCAAAATGTTTAAGAATTTTTATAAAAATTACAGTAAAATTTAACTAATTTGTTTTTGCATTTATTTTTAAAAGATTCTATTTCATGTCAAATGTAAAAGTTAATGCTATATTATAAAAAAGAAAATTCCTGATAATCACAATTTCACACATTGTTTTACATTTTAAGGTTATAAATATGGAAATTTTACATGTTAATAAAGGGCCCTGAAAATGTAATTAGTAGAAAAAAAAATAAAAATTAGGAATGTGTGGACTAATACTTCTGAGAATAAAATCCAGTTGAAGTTAGTAGAAAAGGTTCTATAGACTATCACAAATTGAAATCTAAAAGTAGATAAGTGAGAAATTAAATGTTTTCTTAGTTGAATAAACTTTAATCCAATAAACAGAAGAAAGTAATGAAGTAATATTGTCTGTCATCGCTTTAAAGATTGTAAAAAATATTTGAATGTGGACATGTATATATTAAGACTATATGTATATAATCTATAAATATATGCACATGTCTATGCACACATCAGCCAAAAAATAAACTGTAAAACTAAAAATGGTAACCAGATTCTGGGTTTCTAAAGATTTTATTGCTGCCCAGAAACAGGTATTCAGAGAAACTAGTTTTAGCAGTTAAGGCCTTCTATATCAGAAGGCCAACACAAGATCATTTAAAGAACATGGCTCTATGAATTTGCTAATGTGCTGTACAATCGAGGTCAACACAATGAAACATTCCTTGATAAGCTTTTTTGTTCTCATTTCAGCTCTACTAGCCAGAGACCTTAACATGAAGTTTTATAACCATGTTAGACTATGATGTCCTACTTGAGAAAATGTAAAGAGAAAAGATTAACTGCAACAAAGTGGAGGAGGGTAGACCTCGAAAAGCTGTGTTAAAAATGACATAAAAAAAATTTAAAAAAAAAGGAAAAAAAGAGGAAAAAAAAGAAAAAGAACAGAAAAAAATAGAAACAAAGAGGGAAAAAAATGAGAAAAGAGAAAAGAAAATGAATATAAAATAGGTTTTCTATTATAGAAACTACTTTATTTTAAAGTATTCAAACAGTTATAAGTTTTCAAAATACCTGCACATATTAATTGGCATTCAATGAAATTTGATCAGTTTACTTTGTGTAACATTAAAGTTACAAATATCTTGATCTTGACTTATTCCTCCAGTCAACACCTCCAGGTGGTATTTGCCACTGTACTAAGAGTAGGATCAAAACATTCAATAATTCCTGTAGTATATCAAAAGCAAGTACTGAGGGAACTAGAATTTTTATCACCACCTAAATTTACATACTTACTCTTGTAAGTTCACTTTAAACTAATCTTATATCAAGTGTGTGTGTGTGTGTGTGTGTGTGTGTGTGTGTGTGTGTGTGTGTGTGTGTGTGTGTGTGTGTTATGCAAAAAATAAATAAAAAATTCAGTCTTTAAAATTCATATAAGCATCATTAAAAGTATGGAAAAAAAAAAAAAAAAAAAAAAAAATAATGGTGGGTGTAGTGAGAGAATACACTTACCACGCTGGGCAAAGCAAACATGTAAATGTTTGGTGTGTAAATCCAATATAGCCGACGTTGCAAGAGAGTGATGATGTCACATATGGTCATGAGTAGCAGTCATATGTGACACACTATATTTTTCGACAATGTGGTTGATTTCTAGCCATTTTATATGCATTGGGGCTTTTGACATTAGTCCTATATTTTCTTTCTAGATCTTGCAATTTGTTTGTTTTGTTTTAAACTTAACCTGTCACATCAACTTTATTTCAAGCTATATTGGCATTTTACATATAATGGACAGATTAGACGTACGGTTGATACCAGAATTTGACAGGTTTCCTGAATGGCTCAAGAAAGCAGAGCATGTTTGCAAATTATGCAGAATAAGAGAGCCAGCAACAGTTATTCCCTTGAGGTTAACTGGAGGAGTATACGCAGTGTACCAGCAGCTCAGAGATGATGCAAACTTAAACAAGATAAAGTGCGCTTTGTATAAGGCATTTGGAATGGATGCCTTTGTTGCATGTCAACTGTTTGTTGAGTGGTGACTTCACCTGTTGAAGTCTACCTAACCAATTTATGCAAAATCTCAATGTCGTTTGGTGGCGTGAATGGCTAGTTACTGGGATGTGCATATTTAGCTGATTTACCAGAGGACATCAGTAGGCTCTAAGATTGATGAATTACCAACTGACCAACTATTGGCCTGAGCTCGGAACATCCTCAAGGAAACAGAACTAGTTGCATAAGCAGCAAGCATGGTATCCCAACACGATGGAAGCAATCCTTCATATCTGTTGCCACGTGGCAACAGATATAAAGGCCCCATATGCTATAAACCATTTTTCTAGAGACTGCCGGAGTGTTAAGAACAGTGCATGTCAATAATCAAAGTGAACCCTGTGGTGCTATCACTGTAATGAGCTGGACCACATAGTGAACTGTTTGGGAAATGTATCCCGAGAAGGGAGGAGTGGGGAGGTATTGTCATCACCCTTGCCCACCGTCAGAAATTAAATACATCATTGCCTGTAGTTGGCATCCAGGTAAAGGGCATGCAGTGTTCAGCACTTGTTGTCACAAGATGTTCCTGGTCAATAATTAGCATGAATCGCTGTCGGGTGTAGAGAAAACAGCATATGGATGTTTTAACTATCATCGGCACATCTTGTAGTTGACATACTGGTGGTGCGGGAAAAGCCCCTTGGCTACAATCTACTGATTAGCATCAACACAATAATAGCTCTAGGAGGTGTTAAGATCATGCCAGCTGGAAAGGTACTGCTTAGTGGAAGAAAAGAATGATGTGCAGCATATTAATTTAGCTAATTTGATGCCACGCTACCTTAATCTCGCTCTACAGTGGCAAGCCAAGGTGGCGCATCTCTACAGGGACTCACTATGTGCTTACCACTGGCTGACAGACACTTTAAAAGGCAAGGTACGAGTCAGGACCAAAGCTGCAAATGAGATGTTAGTGTGGAGGAGATTGGTGATTGTTAAGTGACTAGTTGACAAATACAGCCTACGGGTTTGCATTACACTGACTGCATTGGAGCAGAATCTGACAGATAAGCTGATCAGAGTACCAAAGAGGTGGCATGATATGATTAGACTAGGATCAAACCCCTCATTGCTGACATACAGTCGTGATTGACCAATTAACACTGAAGCAAATCCATAGTGTTACCAGAAACAACCTTCCACTTTGAGCCTCTTAAGGATGGTGTCAGAGTTTCTGTAGGTTCTTCTTGTGGTTTTATTTGTTCAGCCTCTAGCTTCCCTTTTGTTGATCTTGTGCTTCTTAACGTTTTTTGTGGAGACTTCAGTTGACTTAAATCATTTAATAATACTGCATGTCCTTGGCTGTGGATAACTCGCTCTCCAGTTTTTCTTGGTGTTGGCTTCATCTTTACTTTGTTTTTTTTTTTGTTTTTTTTCACATGTACCGTCGGTATTTCTCATTCACTATATTCAACTTTTTAAAGTACACTGGTTTTCTCTAATCTGTCCAATTCTTTATCTATCTGTTCAATTGAGGCAAACGGCACATTCCTTTTCTTTTTGAATATGACCTGAGCGTTTTCTTTGAGCTGGAATTTTGTCTCCATCTTAGTACACATTCCCAACCCTGGAGAAAAACAGTAGGAAATGTTTCCTTAAGTTTCTTTACTAATTTTTGGGCTTCGGTGTTTAAACTTTCTACCTTGTAATAGAACGAATTTATTGGTAATTCTGTTATCCAATTTGTACCAAGTAAGTTTGTGGTATCTTCTATGACAAAGTTTAGCTTTTCATGTTTTTTTATTTAATGTGACATTTGTAACAAATTCCCCAATAAATTGTATTTTTTCTCCCATCAATGACCTCGTGATTTTCTTTGTCTTCATTAAAGTTAGTTTCCCCAACTTCTTCCATGTATGCAAATTTATGATAGATAGGTCGGAACCAGTATCGAGTTGCATTTTTATTTTTTTATTACTTATTTAGACGGTAAAAAATTTTCTGGTTATTCCATCTTTTACCTCGTTGGACTTTAATTTTCTTATTTTATTCTTTATTTTTTGACCTGCAGTGCGACCTTTTATGACCCATTCTTTTACAGTTGAAACATTTTTTATTCCTAAAATTGCAATATCTGTACCAGTGTAGTTCACCGCAAGCAAAACATGGCTTCGGGAGTTTTTGTTTATTTTTCTCTGGTCACTTTTTGCTTGATAATCCACAATTTTAGAATTCTTTTTGGTAGACTGACTTTCTTCTTTGTAGCGTATTTTCCTTACATGCGAAATGCCAGACTGTTCTATCTTTTTTGAATCTTTCTTTACACTAACATATCTTGTGCAGCCTTCTGCCAACTTCTGTACCGTAACACTTGGACTGCTTTTTAATTTAGCCAGTACTAATTTTCTCAACTCTGCGTCTCTTTCCGATACCAGCCCCTGAACAAACACCAAGCACTTAAAATTGTCTGCGCTTAACTGCCAGCTTGAATTCTTCACAATGTTTATTCACATTGGCTGCGTATGTTATATAATCTTGTTCGTCATCTTTCAGATTCAAACATTTCCACCTCTTGTGAAACAAAGATGTCTTTTTACTAAATAATTCACTTAATATATTTACTGCCTTGGTAAATGTCAACTCGCTAGTTTTTTTTCGGTAAAATGTAGTTTACCAATTTGTTATGCTCAGCAGTTCCTAATTTGCTTAAAAGAAGCCTAACCTTCTTTACCGTTAGTGGCAGTCCTCGTTATACAT
>OZ010589.1:65780475-65822975 GCA_963932145.1 Acanthosepion lycidas
TTAGCTTGTATAGAATAGTTGTCTTTCCAGCTGCATCAAGACCAACTGTAAACGATAAATTAGAAGAGTTAATTATGACAATTTTAATAAAGTGTTTTATTTATATATATATATATATATATATATATATATATATATATATATATATATATATATAGATATATATATATATATATATATATATATATAAAATACATTGCATTTAATAGAATAGTCATGCAGCAGTAGAAAACTAGGTTATTCTCCCTCTCACTTTAAAAAAGAAAGAGAGGGAAGATTGTAGTAGTTTGCAGAGAAATCACACTAGTAACAAAAAGGAGAGATATTAGTCATAATTGTCATTGATACTGTCTGTTACAAATATCCTTTCATTAAAATTAATGTTTTTCAAGGTATTACTCAGTTGAAATTTCAGATACAAAAAAGTAACTAGAATAGACATTTTGGTTGCTTTGTTTTCTAGGTCATAAAAGACAACAAAACTAGAGCTTATTTTATAAATTTTTTAACAGAGTATAATAGTGTCCTTAATTTGGCTCTGTACAAGAGTTAAATCTTTTCTTTTTTTAAATGAAAAGAGAAAATTGAAGTAGGGCGGGAGTAATACAGGCTCACCTAATATATTTAATGCAATAGAAGGTAATTTACAGTAGTCACATTTATTTTTATACACCTTACATAAGGATAATTTAAACAAAGTATTGGCTTTTATTTCTTAAAATAGACATTATCAATTAGTGATAAAAATAAATTTAATCTTTAGGTAAAAATATGAAAGTAAAACCTGGAGAAAAAAATAAATAAAGAGGAATGTTAATTATGAACAATGAACCATAACCTACTGTTCCACTCTAACAGTTTATTAGTTACTAAACTTAACAAAAAAGTGAGAATATCTTCATATGCCTATAAATACCCACAAATGTTCAAAAGTTGTTAATTTTAAATTACAAAAGGTGGGATGTGGCTTAAGAGCACACATGCAGGTAATCATTATTTGTTGAAAAGGAATATGTGACAATTTCTTAAGATCATTTATGTATACAATCCTCAGTAACCCATGCATTGAAAAATAAACAAAATTAATACTTTAAGCAAATATTGATTACTCAATATTGATTGTTTCATCCTTCATATTTAAAGGTCTGACAAAAAGCTTTTAACTATCTTTTTAAATCCTTATAATGCTTATTAACAAATGCGGAGTTTTGAGCAAGACAGATGTATAAAATCGGTGGCATCCAATTACACTTTGTAATAAAGCATCAATAAATCAATACAGGTAATTTTAGATTGTAATATTTTATTGTTTGAAATATACTTTGTATATTAATTTATAAAAGTAACCATTAAATGTATATCTTTCATTAATACAAGTGTACTCATCTTGGTTGTTATAATACTTAAGGTTTTGGATGAAGTACCTTTAAGTCTGCTTTAGGTGTCTGATATAGTTGGTAATCTGAATTTTGAAATCAACCTTTTCTTCAATCATTATAGTAGATTTTTCCATGGTTAGAAGACATCACCTTTAAGTTCATTTTCTGTAGGTTATTCTGCCTTTGTGTTACTTGTCTCTTTCATTGAACCAAAGACTTTTCCACACCTAAGATTAAAATCATAATTTCCAGGGAACTAGATTTATTTTAACCAATGCTTTAATCCACTAGGTTATCTATCTCTTGGACAATCCAATGATGTAATTAGACCTAATGTCTATACTCAGGTGGTGAAACTTGAGTGAGCTTTTTTAATCAGAGGCTTCCAGATGTTGATCTATGTTAGCTCTACTGAGAAGGTTGTAAATACCTAATATGTCTGTTGCTTTTTTTTCAGTTGCCTTAACTTCATTCTAATGGGGATTTGATGACCACCCTTTTTTTTTTTTATTCCATACATAAACCATACCCAATATCAATGATAATTTCTCATCTCAAAAATTTTGGCATAAAGGTAATCTTTCTGATGTTTAAAAGAGAAAAATGGTTTTCATGACAATTTCAAAGATTGGTATTCTCAATATACCACTTACTATTCACTCCTTTTCTTTGTTTCTCCTATATTATTAAGTAACTACTGACTGTTAGGCTTATATCGCAAAAGGTGATAAAAATCAGATAGCCAATTACATACACACTTTGGGGAAGAAAGCACTCAGTTCAATAAATGTAGTTCACTCCATTTGAACAATACTAGATAACTCTTCAATAATTGTAGCTAAACAAGAATTTATTGGATGTAAAGTATAATTACTTTGTGTTATTAATTCCAGATAAAATTATAAAGAGAGAGAGAGAGAGAGAGAGAGAGAGAGTAAAGTCTATTAGCCAATAGAACATTTGTGCTGTTAATAAAATTTGTTCCAAACTATGAGCCAATATTCAATCATCTTTGAATAATAAGGTAATTTTAGTGGCAGTGCTAAAAATCTATGCCAATACCAAAGCATATCATTATGAACCCATATTCATTTCATCTAACCCTTAGGTCATTAACAGCACAGATGTTATACTGCCTACCTCCCTTCTATTCTTTCCTTGAAAAATGACCATTACTAGAATATTACTCCTAATTTTAGAAAGTAATTTTAAGTATCTACTCGACATCAAATGACTTATTTGACACCAGAAAAATATACCAAACTACTCAAATATTTAATGTCTGTTCTATTTAATAAAACATTTCCAAATGAAGGATTGCTGCATAAAAATGTTATGTTATTTTATAGACTATATGCATAGGTAAGTGTAAAAGTTATGGACATGGAAAGTGGAAACATTGTACAGAGTTCAAATTCTGGCAGTATTTTGTTCACTTCATACTTCCTCCAGTTATGGGTTAAGTAACAAGACATGTTTGGCTCTCTCTTTCTTTGAGCAGTAACCAGTTAAGGAAAACAGAATTGAAACTTTCATTGCCTTGTGGGTATCTTTGAGACAAGAAGAGAAGTCTAAGAAGCAAACCCTTAACTAATTTGGAGTTGAGTCCTTAAGACTGTTGGTTCACTGGCATACTATGTCACTTTCCAGCAACTACTGCAGCCACACCAGTGCCAAACTATTTGTTTATCCTTCCCTTTCGGACTCATCGTTAATGCCAAGAGGGAACTTGACATAACACACACATACATATATAACAGACTTTACATGCACCCCAAAGATTTTTCTGTGACTGCCAGTTTTTTGTTAGACTCAAACATCAGGTGGTAGAGAGAGACAGAATGGAAGGCTAACCATCAGTTAACACACACATGGGGGAGGGGAAAGTGCACCGAATATAAGGCATTCTTTATTCGTAAGTATGAGGTTACCATAGATAGTTTTATTTGTGGGGTCCTAGGATGAAAAAAAACAAGAGAGCAGAATGATAAGTACTAGGATTTAACTCAAGTCTGTTTTTTTTTTATTTTTTTTTTAAATTATTTATCAAAAACTATCTTATGCTTGCATACAAAAATAAAGTCATGCTTTTCCTTTAATATCCTCTTGTCACCTATAGCCTGTACCATGGGGAGCTTTTCCAATGTGCATAAATTACACATCTTGTTTCATATGCATGTGCAGTGCTTAAAATTCCTCCACTTAATAATGGGGCCCAGCTTATTTGACTATTAACCTCCAATATAAAGCAGCTAGTAGGGTAGCATTGAGTTTTGTGATCGAGTTGCCCATACTTCTCAGAAGTTTTAACCATCCAAAGTGAATGGAACTCACTAAGATGTCAAGCAATTTCTCACACATGTTGACAAGTCAACTAGCCTAACTGGGATAAGAAAAAAAAATTCCAGGATCCACATAATTCCAACAAACTTACCCTTTGAATTTAATCGACTTGAATTCCCAGTGAGGCTCAGCCATGACCATTAATAAGGTACAAAGATAATTAAGATTCCTGGCTTTAACCCGACTTCTAGAGATGTTTCTCTTGGCAAGCTTTATATTGCGTTAGATCCCTAAACAACCTTTTTATACTGGCTTCTGGTGGTAGAAACACTAGTATTATCTATCTAGGAATCCTGTCAAACTAAGGGAGTCCAACAGAATATTTTCTCTAGTAATAACCTTTTTTTATGTACAAATCTTTCATTTGTGTTCATTTGTTGTGCAAGAAGAAATATATTAAAGAACATACCATCCTGTCTATCCTTGCTCACTAACATTTTATATAATTTTGGATGCATAGAATATTTTGCTTCATTAACACCTACAGGAGTCAATGTCAGAGAGGGGACAGAAGAGGCCACATTGTTAAAAGGTGACTTGCAATTATGTGAAATTGCCCTTCTCTACAAGTGCACTGAAAAATCCTATTTATAATCTTGTACTACTAATAAAAGCTTTTGTGTTAGCAAGCATTCATAGAATGGTGAACTGAAAATTGTAGTGTCAATTTCAATATTTTAACTGCTTTGTCAAAAATTATTTTATGTGCAATGTAAAATCTGTTCCTTTAAAATGAAAATATCTAATTTTGTTGTATTGTGAAGAAAGCAAACAGAAATGAGATTTTAATTTTCTTTTATTTCCTATTTTCAGCAAAAAAACTATTGTATCCAATTTCCATTTATTTACTAGTTAAATAATCTATGCTTGCAAAGTTTTAAAGTTTAAACTGAATAATGCTAAAACAAGTCTTTAACTTTACTCATTATAGTAGACTAAATGGAATCCAATTTACATTACATATCAACACCTATACCATTTTAACATTTCTGCAGATTATTATTATCATTTTTATTAGAATAAAAATGCTACTTTCATTTAATATTTATATATATCTAAGTGCTATCAGTGTGGTACAATGTTTCAGAAAGTTATTTCTTCAATACTGACACTGGTTATAATTTATTTGTAAAACTTTCTCTGGTAATATTATCCAGTTATTTATTGCAGGTATAAATTGTGCTGTTCTGTGACTAGGAACAAAATTTTTGTTCATAAAGGAAATACAGCATAGAGAAACAAATATAGCAGATTTAAGTATCTGTGTAATTTTTAAATAAAATACATAATCAGGAATTAGAATTGTGAGCCTAACAATTAAAAAAAAAAAAAAAAAAAAAAAAAAAATCTAGAACAATATTTGGTGCATAACATTTTTAGAACAAATCCTCCACCACCACAAGAAAAAAAATTTACACACAAATTTTCCTTATTATTTTAAAACATAACTACTGTATACTAAGTGGAAATTTTATGGGGAGAAAGATAAAACAAGTATTATATACTTTCCCCATCCAGGGTATAATGACAAACTAAATTCAATAAAATCAAATATACAATAACTGGACAATCTTAGTTATACACCAGGAATAGTAACAAAACATTGCAGTGTTAAAAGAAAGAAAATTCAATCTGAGTGATTGAAAAGAGCAAACAACAATGCATTGAATGAGAGTCAAACTTACAAGCAAAAGTTTGCTATGGCGATTTGCTTATAATTTCAGCAAGCAACCTTTTCTCATTTTGAAAGAAAAAAAAAAAAAAGAAAGGGAGACACTCAAGATTGGATTTAATAAATTATATATATATATATATATATACACACATATTCAAAACATTTTGGAAATACCAAACCAAGAAAATAGTATGCATTATTAACATACAAGCGATTATTTTAACAAAAATTAATCAGTTCCGTATTGATAATCAGAACACCTCCTCAAAGAAAAAAAAGCCCTATAATTGCAAGATGTACAATGTCATCAACATAAATTTTTCATTTATCTATTTTAATCACAATACAGTAAATATTTCAGTTTTTACATCAGTTATTTTAAGGGATATATTTCTAATCCTCTACAAATTAATGCAGTTTCAAAATGAACCAGACTTTTATAGGCAGCAGGATTATAACTTTTCCCTACAAGTTGAGAGGGAAATTTGTCAATAGTATATAAAAAAAAAAAAAACAAAAAAAAAAAAAAAAAACTATTTGTACCTATTTTTTTATGTAGCTGGGAATACTTACATATTCTACAATATCAAATGAAAGCTAATATATTGAAGGACAGGTATGATGAGGTGCCTAACCAAGAAGCCTTAAAAAAAAAATCTGACATTTGGTGATTTAGCCAGATTTTAAATAGGCCAAGATGAAAATTTTTCAGCACTACTTCATGTGCATTTTAAAAGCAATCTTAAAATGTGCCATGTGTTACAGTAATAATTTACATCACAATCAATTCTAGAACCTTTTGTTATGCTTCAGGGTAGAAAGAATGGAACAAAAAAAAAAAAAAAAAAAAAAAAAAAAAAACTGCTGTAATAGATTGCAAAGAAAATTTTAAATAATAAATTTAAATAATATTAATGCAAAAAAAACTTTAAACTTATCACAATTGGTATATAAAAAATTAAGGCAACTTGAAAGAATTTATGTACAGTAAAAAAAAAAAAAAAAAAATCAATGTCTAATAAATTATACTAGCATGACCTAACAATTATAAGCAGCTGTTACCAATTATATACACAACATGAGAAATAGTTACATTTGTTTACACCTATAATTTTTCAGACTATACATATAAAAACCAATAAAAAAATAAGCAACACAAATGAGCAATATTCATGTGTGTAATCCACACAGAGAGAAAAAAAATGATGTACTTGTTTAACGTGGTAGATTTCAAAAATATGTCAACAGCTCATCTGTGTGTGAAGCCTTTATTATTTTTTTATTTTTTTTTTATTTTTTTTTTTTACATACAATTTATGGTAAAAGAAAAAAGTTTGTACTGTTATGACTGCCTGAGTTTGTGGGTTTTGATTCAAAAAACATGGCTAACAGTTCTTGCATGAAACTTGGAAAATCCATGATAGTTTTCCAAGCTTCAAAATAAGAGCTGTTAGCCCAATTGGTATATAAAAATCAAGGCAAGAAAGAATTTATGTGCAGTAAAAAAAAAAAAAAGAAATCAATGTCTAATAAATTATACTAACATCAGAGCTCATACAACCTCAGACCATACTACATTGTCCCAAAACTATCCTCAACTATCCTCTTGTACAAACTTTAAATAAGTTTATTTGTGTCTAATTCAATAGCAGTTTTCTACATAGTCATTGACCATTTAAGCCTATTTTGTTTTGAAAATGATTGTTGCAATCAAAACATTTACTGCACAGCTTTTTGTACTTCATTAGTGTTTTTCTAGGATCTTTGTTCACCAATCTTCTGATATAATAAATAGAACTTTACATAAGTTTGCATGGCTAACCTGGTAGTTTTTGTATATGTCTAACTTTGATTTTTCTTTCAATTTTGTATAATTTTGACAACAAAATGTTTGCTTAGTCTTGTAACTATTGTTGTGTTTGTGTAAATAAATATGTTCCTTAAAACCAGGAGAATTGTTTTCTATGTGGATACATTTATCTAAAAAATGTCTCCACATGGAAAAGTGCTTTTATAAAATTATTTTAGCATTTTGACCTATTTATACACTAATTTACTTAAAGCCCTCTCCCAAACCATTCTGGCTTGAAAATATACTTGTACAGAATGAAATACCTCTGCACTTATTTTTGGACTATTACATAATATCCATTTCAATTGCAAAATAGATTACTAGCACTAGAAATAATTAATTCCTGGTACATTTGGTTTGGAAGAAAATTAACATTTCATTTAAAAAAAGAAAAAAAAAAGATAGGGAGTGTACTTATTTATGGGCAGTATTTTAAAACTATGCATTTAGAATCATTGATTACATCAAGTTTCTAACCATGTGAGAAGTCAATAATTTTCCAGTTTGCTATGCTTAAAAATTTGAGGTTTTACTTTGTTTTGAATTATCAGTATAACTTGATTACTTTTGGTTTGTGGTGAAATAAGAAGTCTGCCTTGATATTGGTGCAAAAACTTAACAGCTAGCATCATGCATCAAGGGAAATGTTAATGTGGATTTAAATAAAGTTAAAAAATATTGTAAGATTTTCAGTTAGTTTCCATATATCTATAGATACTGTACATTTAGCTTATGCTAAGAAGTTTGACAAACAAGAAGTCTTACAGTAAGTTAATCTACTTTGAGTCCAATCAGCTGAAGGTACCTATGAACTGGTATATATTTTATGACACTATACTTTACTAGGAGTAAATAGCGATTGTTCCTGATGCTTTTTAATGAGCAAAATGAAACGAAAACAGTATATATATATATATATATATATATATATATATATATATATATATATATTCTGCCTGAAAATTCAACTTCTACAAACTATATAGCATATTCCAATTATTTGCACACATAATGAATGTAATAATATATAATAAAGCTACACCAGTAATGATTTCTCTCTACATTTTAAAGAGAAACACTAAAAATAAGGCTTGTAGAAAGATTAAAATTTAGCAAATTCAAAATTACATATACATACACACACATATATAACAACTGGGGAATAATTCATTTTAATGAGAAAGAAAGAAAAACAAATCTGATGATTGTTTGGTGAGTAACACATTATACTTTAAGATGTATAGAAAATTAACTACTTGTTACTTCTGAACATTCAAATATATTAAATACAGGAATTAAGATTGGTAGTTATGACTATTTCTGGTCAATGTGAAAACAACCAAGCTTTAGTGGCCATAATTAATTCTTGAAGTATGAATACAAAGCTACACAAGTATCATATATTCAATATAAAAGTGATGTCAAGCTGACATTATGTAATATTTCTGCCTATAGAAAACTGAACCATGTTAATTTGGAAAGTTTCAGCAGATCAGTTATGAATTAGAAAATTTTAAAGCTTTCATAATTAGGAAATAAATGGGGGAGTGAAAAAAAAAAAAAAAAAAAAACACCCTTAAGCTGAAAAATGTGAACACTTTGAGAGAGAGAGAGAGAGAGAGAGGTAGAGAGAGAGAGAAAAAAACCAAAAAAAAAACTCTTATTTATAGCTGACACTTCTAAAATAGTCAGAAAGACAGCTGATTTGACAGTGTTTACTCCAGTAATTGATTAGATAAACTTCTACAATCCAAATATTTACACAAAGAATTTAATTAGTATTTATTTGGCATTTTCTCTAAGTTTCAAACTTATATGCAAATAATTTTAAAAAGAATACAGAGTCTCCAATCAAAAGAAACCACAAAAAAAATAAATAAATTGCATGTTAACAGGAAAGTTGATGTAAAAATCAACAATTTTTATTGCTTATCAAATAATAGTTTTCTCAATTGAATCATAGGAATCTCAAAATTAAGTTAAAGTTCAATTCAACAAGAAATTATCCTAATATGAAATAATGTTACTTTTGGGCTACATAGCAGTGGCTAACAATAAGTAACAGGTGTCAAAAATTATAAAACCTTGGAAAATATGATACTTGATATTGGTATATACATTAAAAAGCAAAATCTGCATATAAAAGTTACATGTAAACTTTTAGGATTTAATGAAATTTAAGAAAATAAATAAGATTAAAAACAAAAAAGCAAATCAGTGCAAATTAATCTTAAATTTCTGATTACAATATCAAATAAATTTAGAGTTTAATTGTTACATTTCGAATTTTAAGCAATCAGAAAATAGACGAATAAAAAGGGCAACATTATGAAGGTAAAGAAATCAGCTGAAATAAAGTAGATTACAAATGTTACTAATTATTGCAAATAAATATGATCCAAAGTTAGTCCTAGTTATCTAAATGAGTAATCTCCCCTGTTTAAGTCTTTATAGACTAAAAAGAGTAATAAAAAAAAAAAGAATCTATTCTACAATCACATTTTTAGTAAATTATTTTGAATGAAACCAAGATTAATTGAATTTAGTCATTATATATATATATATATATATATATATATATATATATTTTTTTTTTTCTCACGACAATTCAGAATATTACAATTTTTGTTTTTGAAGAGACGAAATAATCTGACATTTTAAATGATTTTTTGTTGACTAAGTCGAATTATTAAAATGTCAAATCTTCGCCAAAGAAACTAAAAATAATTAAGCTTTTTTTTTAAAAAAAAAAAAAAAAAAACAGGAGGAAAATTAAAACGAAAAAATAAATTATGAACATTGAACATTAAGGAAAATTATTTTTTCTACAGCGTAAAACACTGCAAATATTTGGTCAATCGAAATAAATGTGAACAAAATAAAACTCAAACTCTAGAGAATCTGAATGAAAAGAAATAATTAAAAAAAAAAAAAAAAAAAAAAAAAAATGATATTTGAAATCATTTCAAATATGTTCATTTCAATATTTCATAGTGTAACGAACTCTATTTTTCATTTCACCAAAGCAAAAAATCTTTTTTTCATCCTAAAACGAAATTAATATTGATCAGCAATTGTAATTGCCGTTGTTTAAATGTTTTTAAAATCCTTATTTCTTAGACGATCAAGAAAGAAAAAGACTCGTTTTCGGCTTTATTCGAATATTTAATGATTACACATTATTATTATTTACATTATTACAATCATTATCCGCGTATTAAAAATCTTTTTTTAGACTCAACTCAATTTAAAAAAAGAAAAAGAAAAAAAGAAATAGCTATCAGCGTTTTTCCTGTTGATCAAAAACAAACTTATGAATTTAGTATAAGTATTACTATTGTTCAGTTTTTAATCAGAATATACACAATAAAACGAAAACAAAGATCTAATATTTTTTTTTGTGTTCTTTGAATATAATTTTTGAAATGACACGTCAGAAAGCCATCTGGTCCACAAAATGAAAACGAAAGACAAATAAGAACTTAATAAAATTTATTTTACAAAAATTATTTTAAAGAATATATAAAGACAGTTAATTCGTTTAAATCAAGGCGGAAAAATCCATGAGATCATATTTTTTTTTAAAGAAAAAAAAATAAAAAAAAATGATTCTCTACTAAAATTACAATGTTAATACACGTGTTTAAAACGTAACGTAAATGTTAAATTTTATCAACATTGTTAATAAACAAAAAACTAAGGTTTTATTATACGTGATTATTATTATTTTTTGTTTTCTTTTTACTAAAAAAAGAAAAAAAAAATAGAGATGAAGGTTAGGTTAAGGTAGTAAATATCATTACGTAGAAATATTTTTTCACGCTTCTTTCCAACAAAAGGAAAAAATATCCGAAATTAATACAGCTCGGAAGCAAGCAATGGAAATATAATTAATTAAAAAAGTCTTCTTACACAACTTGTAGCTCTAAAATTTTATAAAATTTCTTATCAACCAGTGTGTAATAATTATTTCATTAGGCGGATGTCTTCATGTTTAGTTTTGATAACTACAGATCTATTTTGAGAAAATTAAAAGATCTAGGACCGACAGGAGACCGGAAAATCCCCCCAAACACTTCTCCTTTGCATTTATTAAAAATATCAAAGATAAGTAAGAAGAAATAGACAACTGCACACCTATTTTTTTTATCGCAAGATAAAGTCGTATTATAAAAAATAAAAATGTGATAGATAGTCTTGTGTAATATAAATCTACATTGAAGAAGCCGCATTAACATTCAATTATGTATTTAATAAATTAATTTTAATGAAATAAATTAGTCTTTCTTTACTCTAAGTATGACAAGAATAGAAAAAAAGCAGGTTAATAATCGCCATGTTGGTTGACATGGTGCGTGTATGAAATTTGATAGATTTTTTTTTTAATATTATAAAAAAAAAATAAAAACAGTTTAAGATAAACATTATTAATCAATATATGCTTAATGAAGTCCTTTTTATTCTTTATACTTACCCATAAGAATTCGCATTTGCTTTTTGCCAAAAAGCCGATTGAAAATATTAGAAATTGTCAGACCCATAGTTGTTCAGTCTGCAGTAGTAGTCGTCGTATTTTGAAGTATGGAGCAAAGATTTATGTTCGTTCTTTCCTTCAAGTTATTTATTTCCTTATGGACGGCAAAGAGTTATTAAATCCTTTCAGTAAAATCTGCAAAGAAAGTGGGTTTTGCTTTTGCTTTTTCTGCTCAAAATGTTAGCTTTTTTTACCATGCACTTCTTTTCCTTCCTGGTTTTGTCTTACACTGCTGTTGCACGAGATGTTCACCAGGAAGAGATAGTACCTTCTTCTGATTTTTGTAAATAATTATTTAAGCAACGTACAGGTTTCAAATGAGAATAATAAGCAGTTAAACTATCCAACTAGAAGTTTCTCTCTATATTCTAAGTCTCTTAAAAAAACTGTAAGGGTTTTAGTCCGTAGAGACAATGTTCGTTCGTGTCTTCTTTCTCCTGATCGTCACAAACTTGTGATTGAAGATAACGTCGAAGGGCGCTCTTATAAACAACTAACAACAACAACAACACAGACAGGCGAACCTGATCGGTGTTAAGAGTTGTTAGACAAGAAATAGGGAAGAGTTATCAATTCGCTGGAGTGACTTCAACGATCAGTGCCACGTCAGTTGTGCCAGCCACACAAGCTTGTCTGCGCGTGACGTCACGCCCACATCCCATAATGATATTTAGACAACATGGCATAGGCCAACCTAGCAATAACCAGCATTTTGCAAAACTCATTTAGGGAGATGCGTAAAAATTTTATGAACTGATTCACCTACCTAGTTATGTATTTATACTTCGTAATAAGCCGAAACTGATAAGCATTTTTATTTTATTTAGTTCTATTTTACATCAGCTGTAGTTTCACCTACAGGTCGTCAAAGAAGAGAAGAAAAAATAGTCTGAAATTGAAACATCTGGCAGAAGCTGAAAACATAAATAAACAAAGTAAAGGTTTTTGCATGCATGCGTTTTAGTATGTATTATTATCGTTCCCTATGTGCGTGCATGCGCGCGCGCGCACACACACATATACACAGAACAATAGAGAAACCAATTTACTCAGTCTCCTCTTTTTGCCATTGTTGTCAAATATTTGTGAAATCTACCTCTATTAGCTGTCTCAAAACGTATAAGGCATAGTTTTATCATTATTGTTATTTCCTCTATCACTGGTCTTGTACCTACAGTATTTAATATCATACAAATACAATATTGTACTATTGCATGCCAAGAAATCATTTGGCGACTATACTTGTCCTGTTCTACCAATTCATTTTTACTTAATTTTCCTTAAGAAGACACCTGCAATCATTCCCAGGAAAGTAGTATGGAGACAAAACAACTTTTATTCAATTCCTACTGTGTTCTTAGCACTCGTATGACATAAAGACTAAAAGTGATGTCTCTTTTCTGCAAAATTGTAATTGTATTGACCTAATAGCAAGTTTGTTCGAGAACACAATTCAAAATAAACAAATTTTTAGCGACATGGGCAGAAAGTTTAGAGAAATATAATTGCTGCTACTACATTTGTGCCTTGTAAATAAAAAGGGACACACAAGCTATTTTGCTGTGTAGTGAGTTTATGCCACAATGGCAGCAGGAGACACAGATGAGTGACTGTAGAAGACATATGTAGTAGCATATGGTGCCTTTAAGAACCTATATTCTTAAAAAAACATACTCTCTTCTCTTTGCCTTTGTATAGGGTGAAAGACATGAACAGACATTAGAAATTTTAATGAAATAAATTAGTCTTACTAATAATTATCCGGATATATTTACTGACAATAGTTTTACTAATTTTACTGACCAGCAGGGAGAAGTACACTTTTGACTTTTGAGCACTTCTTCAGCTGGTCAGTAAGTAAAATTTTACTTTGTTCAAAATGGAGACATTTGGACTCAGACTCTGTTAGTGAAAAGCCTAACTTTTTCACAGACAGACATTTATTACTTTTATCCTATTTTATGGAATAAATATTTCATAAAATTTTAACCTATTGTCTATTTGCTTTTAGTTCTGTATTGTGTTGTTGAAAACATATTTGATGGTATAGATACCTCTTCAGTAGACATACCTACTTTAATGGTAACCCTGACATGATTGAACATGAACCTTCCGCTTACCTCTGCACCACTTGGTTTGTTAGAAGTTAAAAATAATTGAATTGCATTTCTGTCACTTGATATCCATTTCTGACAACATATTGTTACAAATGCCTTTTAAGAAATGCCTATATAATAAATTGATCTGTGTCTTCAATCATTTTTTGTAATTTGTGCAGCTAACTTTTTGTGCATAATACAAATACTTTCCTCTGAGTTCTGAGAAATAATTTTTTAAAGTTTCTTTGCTGGATTGCTCCACTGTATATGCATTTGCTTTATCAATTTGTTGCTGATAATGATTAAAATATTGTATTTTATCCACTTGTGAACTTACCACTGATATTTCATTTGCTTTATCAACTTTTTATCGATTTCATGAAATCTTTGTTTTCAGTTTTATATGAACTAATTCATATTCAATTAAGATTTATGATTAAATGTTTTTGTTAGCTTTGTGTAGCAAAAAAAAGCTTTAAACTTATTGTAGCAATTAATGCCTGCAATCGGCTTCTTCTGTCTCTCTCATCTGCAACATTTGTAGCCACTTCAACATGGCTGTTTGGGTATCAACCAATGGGGTCAAAACCAAAAAAAGAATCCATGTGCCAACACAAAGTTCAATTGAAAATCTGTCATAACAGTCCAGCAGGCAACTTAGTAATGAAAAACAAGGTCAGAAATCCAACCTTCACTTCACAGTGGCAGAAACTTACTTTCGCCCACCAAGCTCAAAAATCGTTATATTTATTACTGAAATAAAGTAATTGTGGCACAAGGCCAAAGGGAAAGTGGGGAAGGGCTGGTCTCTGCTAAGTATCTTAGTCCTAGTCATAATCACAACCCATTCATCCAATACAATTTATCCATTTACCACAAGAACGCATCCCTCACCACTCAATCCTGCATATACCACAATACCACACATTCACAGGGGACCTACAAAACACCTCATGGTATAAAAATGTTATGAAAGTTCATAATAAAAAAAATATATAAAAAGTTCATGAATCATGAAATGAAGGGAAGGGAATGAACATGAAAACTAACAAAACAAACTAAACAAAACAGATGTTAGTAGGACCCGTCCACCCTTCAAAATAATAAGAATGGCTGCTGTATTCAGCTGGTAGACAGAATCAAGTAGCACACTCACTACTGGAGAGGGAAGGGTAAAATAAATGATGGAATTGGAAAATCAAAGTCTGATCCAGCTGAGTTGAAAAGAGGAGACAAAAACAAACTGGGGAGGTTGGGAACCTTGACATGGATCATAACAATGGAGAATGCTGGGAACAGGCCAGATACCAGGAAAGCAAATAGTGTCTATCTTAACTAGGAAACCACCCTGATGTGACGAAGATGACTTAAAAAAGGAACTCAAGGACACCCCTTTCACATGAACCAAGCTCGCTACTTTCACCCACCTTTTGCTGAAATCTGTCAACACCAAACACTTTCTATCAGTTCTGATCTTCACCTTCAGCTGATGTTGAAAGAATCTGATGAGAATAGCACTCATATCGCAAAATTCTCTCCATTCGCATTGTCCATATTACCATTCTTGCCACAGCTAACAGCATTAGAACCACCATTTGTTTCTCCCCAGAATATGGTGGTGACACATTATTGTGTGTGTATGCAAGGTTGATGAGCACAAGTTTATTGGGAGTGATACGAGCTGTCAACTCACTGACATAATCACAGAAAGGGTGTACCTGAGGACAATTGTAGAAGGCATGTGAACAGTTTCCTCTAAACTGAGGTCACACCAGTGACCATCAGGCAAATCTGTCTGCTCCATCTGAAGGCCATGTCATTGAGAGATAGCATGTTGCAAATCAATTGCCAGGTAAGCGAAAACTCAGGGTTACTGAAGTAATTTGCTGCTGGTGCTCAAGACCAGAAAGAGCACAACTCAGCCAGTGACAAACCAAGCCACCCACAGAGAGGATCCTTCACAACCCCCTCCACTAATTCATGATACAAGACCTTTCAAGGCCGTGAAAGTTCACTGGATCAAGGAAAGGCCCTCAAGGCCCCTTGACACATGTTGAGGAAAGTCGACAGTTTCCTGGACATATGATGACACATAGCCCAGGAAATGGGAGGAGTGATAGTAATGCCAGGGAAGGTCTCCCTAACACCTCCCACCAAAATCGAATCCTCTGTCAAAACACAGTGAAGAAAAGTCAACCTTGAGCCATGTTGATGACTCACCAAGTGTAGCAATCCCAGCTCCCATGAGATGGACATTGGACACAGGCTTCTTTACAGACCTTCTGCTTGTGACCACTCCCCAAAAGAGGGTGGACAAGTGCTAATCGCCTTCATATGGTCTTTGCAAAGAGGAAGTACAGCCAAGCGGTAAAGGATGAGAAGAAAGATGTAAATGGCACACGCCTCAGCACTACCCTTCAAGGACAACCTCCTTCGGAGTCAAGTACAGACTGACACTCCAACCTTTGCCTGTACTTCTGATCAGTTTTTCTCCAGTTGGAGGTCAGGTGCAAATCACATTCCAAAAATGTGAACAGGACCATCTTGTCCAACCAAAGAGCCCTGGAAGATCAACCCTATACTTCCAGGCACCTAACTGCAAACCGGAAGACTTGTTACAGTTAATATTAGTCCCCATAACCTTTTTGTACCATTCAAGTACCTTCTGTACCACCTCAATGTTGCTGCAGCATGATCCAAAAATGGATATGTCATTGGCATACATAGACACTCTGGCTCAAATCCCACCAGGGACAGCGATTCCATGTAGGGCCAGATTGTACCACAGCAATGGGGGAGTGATACAGGAGGCTATCCATTTGCAGAAGTCAGGTTTGAATCTGGTGGCCTGCAGGACAGCAGCCAGATATCAATGATTGACCCTATCAAATACCTTGGATTGATCCAAATTGATCAGTGTGGCTTGCTTGTCGACTTCTAGAATTGTGCAGATCAGATGCAGGTTGCTCTGAATTGATCGGCCCCTCACAGCACAAGTCTGATCAGGTCTCAACAGAATCTTGGCAAATGACTGCAAATACTCTGTCAGGATCTTGACCAAAATGTTATATCTATGTTTAGCAGAGTTATGGGCCTGTAATCATCTAATTCCTGCCCACCATCCTTGCCCTTTTTCAACAGTGTGATCACACTCTTGGAACCAGTTGTTGAACATAACAGTCAAAATTGGCACAAAGATGTGCAACAACCTCATGTACAATTCATAGAGTAAACCATCAAGTCCCTAGAGACTTGCTACTGCTGACCCCCTTCAATGCCAAGTAGACTTAATCCTCACAGCTAGCCACTTCAGTCAGTGATAGCCGAGGAAAGTCAGCCAAATAGCTGTGAAACTCATTGTCACTGAGACTAGGCTCATTGGTAAACTGGCTTTCAAAATGACACCAAAACACCTTACACATATCATCAGTCGACCTCAGAGCACACCCCTCTGGGGTATTGACCTCACGAATGTACCAAGCGGAACCTTGACAGATCTCTTTCTTGTACAATACTGTATCCATGTTTATGGCTTCGTTAGACATCTTGTTTAACCTATGCCTAACTACCTGACCCTTGTAGTGTTCACTAGCCGAACACTCCAGAGCCTGCCTAGCTAAACCTATCTCTAGGGAGACCCCCCAGCCTCCACCTGGGACAGACTATATTCAAGTGTCTTTATCTTTTTAGCCTTATCTAGTGCAAGCCACTGGCTATATTCAATGGTGAAGGACCTAATGCTATCCTTAAGCCTCTCCCACCACCTATTCCCAATAACTGCCCTCACTAGTTCCTGCTGCACTAGTCTAATTTGCTGTTGCTGGTTTTCATAAGGTAGTATTCATATAAAACACAAATTTTATTGTAAGCTAATTATGTATAATAATGGATCATATGTAATATAGGTGAACAATCCAATTAGAAAAAAATAAAAATCATTCCATCTTAAATAAATTAATGTTTTGTGCCAATTTTTAACATCAACTTGAGAATTTTTTTAAAAAGTTGAATAATTTTAACACATTCAGCATTATAGTTAAAAAATAGTGAATGTATATAGTGTTTTTTTCAAGACTTAGCATGAGCAAAACAAATTCACAAATTTGAATGGAAAGAAAGACCCCAGAATGATGCCAAAATCTGTGGAAATTTTTCATCCTTTAATAGTCTGTTGTGCTTAGTTTACCTTGTGACATATATAAATATATATAGAAAAAAGCAAATGTTGATAAAATAACGAGGATCACAAAGTACTGTTCAAGGCCCTCAATCACACTTGGATCCTCCCCAGTCAGGGTTTTCGGGGCTAGTTTGCACTGGCCCTGCCCTCAACTTTCCACAAGTGCATTACATAAACTTTGAAAACATATTGAATCTTTCAAGATGTTCCTAGTTGATCTTCAAAATGTAAATACAGTGTAAAGTGAACATTTGTGAAACCTAGCTTGAAAATCCATTGGATATACAATTTTTCAAGCATCTAATGAAAAGTGGTTTTACTTATGCAACTTAGACAATAATTGGAAACAATGACTAAATTGTGTTGTGGACTATCTGAAGTACCAGTGATAAAAAAGTTTATGATTAGTATTTAGTGGAATGTCAAGCAAATCAGCCACTTTGAAATAGTGCCAGATGGTCAAACTATTAATTTGGACCTCTACTGTGAACAGCTTGATAAAATGCATGTCTCTTTAAAAAAAATACCTCACTTTGATCAATAGCAGAGCTCTCCTGCAGCATGACAATGTTTGACCTCATAATTCTAGGGTGACTATTATATACTCTTGTTTTTTTTCTTCTATGTACTATGTCCCTTCATAGCTCTCCACAACTACCTATCCTTAGTAGCTCTTAGTAAGTTTTGTTTTTTCATTATATCTCTCCCAATCACTGTTCTGCCATCTATTTACACAAGCTCATTAGGTAGGTTGCTCACTACTTACCTCTGTCCCTCTTGACTTCAATATGTCCTGTGAGTGTCAGATTCTCTGAGTCCTTTTTTTCTCATTACATGCCCTAGAAATTTCAACTATCTCTTTCTGATTTTAAATATAAGCATCCCTTTTGTTTCCATTTTTCTTAAAATTTTCTTGTTACTCACATGTTCAGCCCATAGTATTTTCAGCATAGAACCACATTTCTGTTGTCTCATGCCTCTTCTTTATCTATGAGGAGATTGTTCACCATTCACTGCCAGAATGAAGGACCAACATAACAGTTCAGTGCTCACTTTTTTTGTTTCTAATGAAATTTTCCTGTTTCTTAATATTTTGCTTTGCTTTTTAGTCTGGTAAAAATTTTACAGGAATGGAAATTTTTATATATTAAAGACCTTGAACAGGGATTTTTTTTTTATTTACTTGAAATAGTGGTTTTGTGAGGGAATTGAAGACCTGGCAAGAAAAATTAATGAAAACAATGTAACATTATGGATTGTATTTTGATTTTTAATGGTTGTTTTATAATTGTAGAATAAAGAGTTGATTAAAACTGAAATTTTTTCGATACACTGTAATATTTAATAAATAAATCTCTTTATCTTTTTTTAAAATAAAAATTTAAGAAAACTTCTGGTTGTATTGAACTTCACCTACACAACATAAATAATAAATGCTTTCAGCTTCTGACAAATATGTTAAGAGTATTCTTAAAAAGTGCATTATAATTAATAGATTTCCTGGTGATTTAATGTGGTATATTGTTGTGGTGAGATCATCTCCTTTCTAAGTAATGAACTGTACCATTCATTATAAATAACTGCTGATGTAATCTGTGGTGAGTATTTCTGCCAGCAGGTCCAATTTGACATGGTGTAGTGGTTGTCCCACTAGATTAATTATGACTTTATAGTGAGTTCTATTCTTGCTGGATGCTCCATAATTGTAGCCTAGTACCACATCTAAATTACACTTAGTAAATCGTTATTTCTGCTAGCAAGTTTCCTGTTGGCTTTTAAACTGTTTTTATACTTGGGAATCCTGAGGGTCTGGCTCCCCAAACAGTACTTCTCCCTTTAATTTTTGATGCTTGAAGCATCCCCAAAAGGAAAAATACTAGGCTAGGAGGGCTAAACTAATTTTGGTTTCTGATTTCATGCATGTGTAGGGCTGCCACTTTAAACTTGGCCTTGTACCACATTCTGTTTGAGTGGGTGTGCAGTTGAATGCCATTTTAACTGGCAAAAAGGTAAATAAAGCTTCTCTCTGTCTCCTTTGTTTTTATTACTATTGTATGGTTCTTGGGTTCCTTCATTATCAGACCTTTTCTTATTACTTGACTTCTAACAGTCTTTTCAAGCTCTAAACATTTATCACTTTATGTAAGAAAAAAGAAGACAAGCTTTCTTTCTTCACTACCTTTTGTCTTTTTCTACTTCTGTAACAAAACTACCTGGAAAGATGAAAACATGGGCCTGAAATTAGGGATCAGATTATTGCATGCATTGACTTTCTCAAACTTTCTGTATGCCTACCAATCTTGAACATTTACAAAAGAACTTCAGTGAAGGATCCAAGCATCAAAAATGTTATAGAACCATGCTAAGTATCTCCAACATAGACTGCATCACAAATGATGCAGTGCAATACACCACCATCCAAGAAACAGGTCTGTTGGAAGACCTCATAATCATCATCAAGAAAAGTAAATTGAAATGATATAGACATATTACAAAAGCCAACAATCTTTTCACTACCATCCTACAAGTTACCACCTTGGGCCAAAGAAGAGGCAAACAAGAAAAAATGGCCTGGCAGCATTACTGAATAAGCTGGAAAATCTTTCACCGAGACTCAGACATTAGCATACAACAAAGACATATAGAGGGAACTGGTCAGGTGCTTTGCTGTGCAGTGACTCTATGACTACACCCAATCATGAGACTAATGATGACGATGTCAACTTCTGGTTGGAGATGTATTAATAAAAGAACCAAAACAACCATTGGAAAATAGTTTTATTACTAAGTGGAGAAGATGAAAAGTTTTTGCCACTTTGAAACTAACATAAGCTTGTGTAGTACTTCTAGAAGCATTTTCAATTCTCTTTTGTCTTCAGCTTTTTAGTATTCACATACTCTGTTTGTCTCCATCTGGTGTTTAAGGAAAAATAACTAGTTTTAATAATGTCCTAAACTGACTTCTATCAAAATTGACAGAAATAACAATTTTTAATTATTTTTTTAGTTATTGATCTATTTTCTGAGTGAATTTTTAATTATTATTTGACAGTTCAAAAGCCCATTCTTCTTTTCTGTTAAAAAGAAATAGTGGCCTGGATAATAAATTAGATAATTAATTGTCAAATATTATGATTGGCAGTGAATATAACCATAAAAAGACCAAGCTGGCTATGAACTTGTTTATGTATTTTCTTCATTAGTTATCATTATATCTTGTTAATGACAAGATAAGACTACAATCAGGATGACTTGTATTGGGATTAAGTATGAAAAAGACCCGATCTCTGTTTTTCCTGGGTATCAAAACACAAAATTAGCATCAGTTGTTTGGATCAGAATTTGTATTTAACTTATGAATTTTATTTTACAGATTCCTATCAACAGCATCAATTTGTGCTACTGATTGTAATAAGTAAAAAAAAAATGATCTTGTCAAATTATGAATTTATCATATGTTTATTTGACACTTAGGAGAGATTAATTGTTTGATGGCCACCTTTCAGTTATCTACAATGATTGACTGGAAATCTTTTAAAGAAGGTTAAGTTGGTTTAGTGTTGGGCTTTCATTCCACAGCTGTGACACCTGTTTGGGACATTTGCATTTCACTATCTGATAAATTGTTTATTATGTAACATTATTGAACCAAATACAGAGAATCAGTTCCAACTATGATCATATTTTTCTCATTCATTGCTATGTAAATATGCTCAATATATTCATTCAGTTTATTGTATTTATGACTTATTTTTCTGTTTTTAGCCTTAATTCTCTTGACTGTTTTGGTTTTGTTAATAGTAATGAGCCTATCCTAGTCTTGTAATTGAGATGAAACCCTGTATCTCTAATATATGATACCACATAGTGAAATCTTTTAATCAAGATTAAACATCTCCAATAATTTTTTTTCTTAATTTTGCCCTTAACAGGTAAAGTAGAAGAAAAATTAATTAACACTAACAGTACCTGTGAAAATTTCATGATTTTCCTATTTTAATGTTCTGATGAATCATAATTGTTAATTTAATGATTGTATAAGCTCCTTGCAAGTTCCACAACTATCCATGGAAATTCCCATATTGTATCATTAAATAATTGAGTTTAACAACTTTAACAAAATATTGCAATAACAATCATAAACATGAATGCAGGTCATTATTTAAAGAAGTAAGGGCGTACAAAGGAAAAGATTAAAAAATGACAACATTTTCCATTTCACTGAAGCAGATATTAAATGCATGGCAGCATTATTGCATCCACTACATTTCCTTTCTTTATTTTTCTTTCTTTCTTTTTTCTTGTTTGTTATGTATGCTTTCTTTTTCTGACTAAAACCAAACAGCATCTCAGATATATCTTTTTTTCCATTTTCCCTTGCAATCAAACCAGAATGATCCATTATTTATCTGAGGTAATTACAAGGCATAACACACATGCTAACGAACAGAGGAACAAACCAGATTCTAATATGATCCTTTGGTGCTGAACATGTTTTAAGAAAGTGTTGTGAAACAGCCCCTTTAGTTTTTTATGACTAAGAATATGCATTTTCCTCAGTGAAAATGCTTAAACATATTAAAGTGACCCTGTTTTACATGAGGCACTAGAAAGGGCATGAGAAACACAAACTTTCATCTGGTAGAAGCCATGTGGTTTCCATGGATTCTTTAGGTAAGGGAATCACAATTTCTATTCAATAAACATTATTCAACTAACAATCAAAATTGTCTTTTTGTTGAGACAGAAATGTAGAATAGAATTTGCACTCAATTTCACCTCAGACCAAGAAGCCAAGTGCAAGACAGACGTGATATGACCCCTAGCCAGAGGTGAAGATCTGCAATTCACCCACTATCTGTAGAGGCCCTGAGAGGTGAACACCTGTCAGTAAGTTTGTGCCTGATATGTGCACACATGAGAAAAACTGTTAGACAGATAAATATATAAACAACTGCTCTAGGGAGAAGTTGGGCAGTCTCTGATACATTACAGACAAAATGTCTGTGTATTACACCAAGAACTCTGTGGAGTTGCTTCACACACTGGCTAAAAGTAACTGGTGAAGTATTAGAGTGATATAAAATGTAAAGTTAAATATGAAAGATTCAAGTCTTGTGTTATCAACTGGCACATTCACTTCATTACAAAAATCAAAGTCTGGCTATCAACAAATAATCTAGTGCCAGATTTCTTGCATAAAATCTTCTTATTTGTTAAGTCTGATTTTTTTTTTTACTAATTTTGGTTTTCTTTTCTATTTTTTTAGTGTTTGTGTGTGTTCCAACGTTATGAAGATTATATTTTCTCCAGAAACTATAACTATTGCTTGACTAACAAAGGCTATAATCACTTCAGCTGTATATATGTGGCATATATGGTATAAATTATTGAGCTGAAAACACAATGACGTGACTACTTGTGGCAACTGGCATGGTTGACCTGTGCTAATCTTTTCTTTATCAAAATTCCAGAATGAGGCTAACTCATACTTGTCTTATTTTTGCTATATTTAGTTATTTGTCATAAGAAATAAAAGGGATTTGCCACTGATGATATAAGCATTTTTGATTATTGCAACATTGTGAGTCATGCCTTAGTGGCAATTTAATGTTGGCATCATATAATTAATGCTAATGCAACTGAGAAAGAAAAACTATACAGAATTTGTATTTGGCTTTCTAGATTAAAAGAAAATAAAATTTAAAAATCAAGATAATTTGAATGTTGACTTTAACTTTTTTTTGTATATTGGTTAACTGTTTTGACAACTCCCAAGTTTGTTTTATTGAATGAATATGAAAAGTGTGTGATGTTATCCAGAGCCATATGAGAAGTGAAAAATCTTTCAGTACATACATGAATTCAATTTTAGAAAATAAATGCTCTAACTCAAGGCCAACCACAGTCGGGATTGTAAATTCCATGATCCTTTGAATAGCTGCATAGTATGTGCTTTGCCAGAGCTAGGTACCATTTTTGAATTCAGAGTTGTCCTTCCCCTAGAATGGTTGCTACACAAGGCTGACGAGCCCAGTCTGTTCTACTATTTGATTCGGATCTTTCTTAAGGATATTTGTGCAAAAGTGAATGTAAAAAAATTCGGCTGAACTGCTATAGTGCTATGGGGTTTCTGGGTTAAAATGAACAGTTGGTTTATCCATGCCAAGAAGATTAATGGAGAATCATAATGATGAGGAAACACATAGATAATTTTAACCAAACAAGATAAGGAATTTATTTACTAATTTACAAGCTTGTTGTGTTAGTAGCTTGTTTCATGAAAATAAATCAGAAATTTTGAAAGTTCATAGTTTTAATGAATTGTCATGAAGAGGAAATGTTCATACAACAGATTAAATAATCTGACACAAAATAATATTAAAAAATGTTTAAAACAAAGATAAGAGAGTTTGTTGCTTACAGAAGGTATATATGGTTGCATACTTTCAAAAGTAGACAAAGAGAGATAGTTTGAAATATTTAGCTTTCTTGGATTGTTGAGAGAAAATTCTTTGAAGACCCGTGTACTGGGTTAAAGGCTGATAATATAATTGGTGAATAATTTTACACTGGCAAGAACTTGAATGTTGGTTGTTGATCATGAGGAACTTTAATGAAACCTTTCACATGACTTCAGACAATCTTCTCTTATTAATTTAATTTTTCTCTTCATTTTATATCAAAAAGAATTTTGCATATGCTTGCTATTTTCTTTCTGGATAATTTCTGTGAAGGCAAGGTCCCAAAACAACTTCACATAGGCTCACAAATTTCTTTCCTTTTCTTCTCAGTTCATTGATCAATTTCTGTGAAGGCAAAGTTTTCATTGGTGCAAAGAAGATTTCACATATGCTCGTAAATTCCTTCCGTCTTTTTCCTCAGTCCTCCGAATTTGAAGGGAGTGGGTGAAAAGAGTTATTATTATTTCACACTCACTGCACCACAAACTCTGCCCCATCTGATTTCTCATTCCCAACCACTATCCATTACTCTATCTACATATCCAAAATAAATAAAAATAATTAATAAGCAACAATTTTAAGCTTTCAAAAATAAAAACTATTACAGCATTTGTGAAATCTTGTATTGCTTGAATATGATAAGTTATTGGTATCAGCAAATAGTATACCCTTATTATGACTTTATTTTATTTTATTCCTTCTTAGATTTCTTCTTATCCGAGCAGCTAATTCACAACTGGTGAGTTTTGAAAGCTTTTTGTTCCAACCTTACCACACCTGATTTAGTTTCTTCTCAAGTAGTTGCTCACTAATAGATTGAAAATAGAGTGAAACAGGGAAAATCAATTTCTAAGGATCACACAAATGAGATATAATGTTCATTATTTTTTGCTTTTAATCTCTTTGCTTTTTGTTTGTTCTATTTGCATCTTGTTCTGAAGATCAGAACAAAGACAAAAGGTTGAGTTTGAAACCAACAAAGTGATTCCCTTCGATCTTACAACATCTTGCAAATTATGATAGAAAAGTATTCAAGTATCATCAAAGGTAAGAATAGCATCATACCCATATTTAATGCTGTTGGAGTGTATGGTCATGGCAAGGAAGAGGAGACAATGGAAATCCTTGATGATAGGATGAAGCAAGCAAATAATTTTCATAATAAAATTGGTATTAAATAACTGACATTGCTAGAATCTTCAGGATCTATAGGAGCAATATAGCACATGAGTATCAGATTATATTTATCCTTATTAAAAATATTGGTTTAAGATTGTTAAGAGAATCTATTTTTATGAGTTCTGGGTCATTTAGATCAAAAACTACAAAGAACCCTTTGATGTGGTCAGATGACCTTACCAAGTGGAGGTCTTTCATCTGGGTATTCATATTTGTTGGTTGTCATGAAAATTAAGTGAGTTGGCAGGTAAAGTCAGTTGTTGTAGAAATCCGGTTCAGAGCTGACTGCTTCACAGGACATGTAAACTATACCACATGACAAAACCCAGCAACTCCCAACTGAAGTTATTTTGAGGAATTTCTAATTTCTTGCCAGTAAGATTATATGTTTTTCCTATTTAGCCAAAATAACTGAAATTAAAATAAAACTTTGTTTTTTTGTTTACTATGAAACTTAGTTGGACTTTCAGTCATTCCATTTGCTTTTTTTTATCTTATTTCTTTTGTTATACACATGACAAAGATGTACCAATTGATTTGAATAATGAAAACTTTAAAACCTCCATATAAAAAAAAAAAAAAAACCTATAAAACCAATGCCTACATAAATACAACAGGGATTTCCTATACAATTACAAAATAGCCTTCATAAATAATAAATAAAAAAACATTTAATATCCTTATATTTTATAAAAAACTCAAAAATGTAAAACAAATATCAATTAGCAATAATTTCCCTAACTACATTATAAATAAATTAAACTGACGTCCCCACCCCCAAAAAAATATTGCTGTCAAATATGGTCTGGTGTTCTTGCTATAGATTTAGAGATCCTTGATAAAATCCAAAGGAAAATCTGCACTGTTGTTGGTCCTGATCTGGCATCTTGGCTTCAGTCACTTTTCTATTGCCTTAATGCAGCTTCCTTGTGCCTTTTCTATAAATATTTTCATGGTAATTGTTCTGATGAACTTTCCTCTATGGAACCTAAACCCTATGAATTTAATGCACTTAAATTCATAGGGTTTAGGTACTAGATTGGTGGCAAGATAACATCAATTTACAATTGAGATGACTGAATATAACTGTAAGTTCTATGCTAACAGTTTCTTTTCTTGCACTTTTTGTTTGTAGAACTCTCTTCTGGCTTCTTGCTTCCCAGTTAACTTTGATCTTTAAGAATTAAAATGCAATGTCAATCATTATCATGTCTTCTTTATTCCTGATCTTTTATTGTTCTTGCTCCTTAATAATGTTTTTCTTTTTTCTTATATTCTTTCACACTGAGTACCCCACCCCTGTATCTTAGTGGCTTTGATGTCTTGCTTGGGGTGAAATGATTTAAAAAGAAAAGAATACAAATGACAATAATGTAAAGTAGATAAAAGTAGTTCAGTCCTGATTGCATTATTGTTATTTTAACTGAACAGTCAAAGGCATTGTATATTTTGGCCTTTTGAAAGGCTCAGATAAATGAATATTGGGAAGTCATGTTTTTACAAGTTTGGTATGGTTTGCACAAAAAAAACAAAACAAAAGAGAAATTAATAATCTATGGTAAACACAAAATACAGATTATTATTAATTTTTGAAGAGTATTTTTTCATTGCATTTCTTAACGTAATAATGTCATTTTTTGACATTTTTTTAACGTCAAAAAACGACATTATTATGTCATTATTTTTGCACCAAGTTAATAATAAAAAGCAATAGAAATAAAATTAAAGAATTTATTGATTGATTAATTGATTTGTTTTTTAAACTTATCAACCCATTGTGGGTTATTTAAAGCCAAAACATATTTTGGATTTTAAGGATAATTCTTTTTATGCAAATGAATATTGCATTAACAATTTTTTAATAATAACAATGCTTTTTTCAGATACAAGTTCTAATATTTCATTTATAGGAGATGAATTCATACCTTTTTCAATGGTAACATATAACAAACCCAACTGGAATTTGAACTTGGCTATCTGATAAAATTAAAGAAATATTAACCAAAATAGTAATCATTTTTCTAATAAATTTTTACTGCTTAAAATTATTAAATTTTACTTGAGTGTCATCTCTTATATGTTGGTGTTTTCATGTTGGGAATATACATTTTCTCTTGTGAGCAATATCAAGTTTTGTCATTTTTGGTCATCTATACTTCACCTGTATGAGGTTTGTAAATTTGTAAGTGAGCTTTCATCATATATGAGTAATCGACTATTAAATTGGAAATGTACTTTATGGAATTGTGGAAGGTTGAGTGGGTGGCAATAGACCGTGTAAAAATATTCAATGTGTCAATAAAGAAAAATAAAAATAAAGAAGAAAGCAGATAAGATGTAAATGCTAAATTTTTATATTCCAGAAATTGTTGGCATATTTTACAAATCTTGGTTTTCTTTTTTTTTAATCCAGTTTCTTTTTATAAAAACAGTTTCACACCACAGAAAATAGACTAAACACAGGAAGATTTCTTGCTGATTTCAACTTGGACTGTTATATTCACCTGCTATGAATTGCCTACTTGAAACCTCATCCTTTTTTTATACATAGCACATGGATGTAGTAGTAGGCACAAAATGCATGCAAATATTTAACATAAAAATGCTTTGTTCTGTTTGAATGCATGTTACTTGAAGGCCATAAAATTTATAATACCTAAATAACTGTACATACTTAAAAGGTGAAAAGGTATAGATTAATAAATTGATATATATTTTAAATGATGTACAATTTTTACACTTAGAAAATTATTTGAATTTTATTTTAATTTGGATTACACTCAGTAGGAGTATCATATCTTAATAATTATTTTTTTGTGAAACTGTTTTATAAAATTTATTCTAACAATGTATACGCTATAATTTGAATCTGTACAGGATGCAATGGATAAATTGTCATCTAAATTACACACAAAAAAAAACCCACTGACATTTCATTTTAACTGATATATTTACGAAAATGACACAAAAATATCTTGAAATACTAAAGAGTAAATTTATTCAATAAAATCACCATTGGCTTCAACCACAGCCTTCAGATGACTTCGGAATCTCCTGCAACAGTTTCCTTCTTTAAGTTGACGAATGCTGTCATAATCCTGCCAATCATCTTTGATATCACAAGGATTTTTGTTGGTCTCTCACTCTATTGTGCCTCACACATAATAATCAAGTGGGTTGTAGTCTGGGGACTTAGGTGGCCAGATGTAAGTGATGATGTGGCCACAGAAATGATCTGACAGCCATGACTGTGTTCTCCTGCTTGTGTGGCATAGTGCAGAGTCCTGTTTCAGCAGCCACCCTCTTGGCCCAATGCAGCACTACCCCATCAAGGCACTAGATGTAGGCCTCCATTTTGAGTCTGTGGCCCTGTGGGAAGATGAAAGGAGGCATAATGTCGCCATCACTTGTGATCACTCCAAATTCCTTCGTAATAACCTTTAGACTCATCCAACTCTTTCCAAATCTTCTGCACTATCCTCAGATGGACACCCAAACACTTTGAAATGTTTGTATTGGAGCTTCCAGCATGAATGCCAAGCAGTGCAACATGCTGTTTCCAAATTTCTGGTGGAGTGAATTGTGTCATGGTGTTCTTTTTCTCATAAATGGTGTTCAACTGACCTTACCATACTGTGCAGTCAACAAAATCAAAAACAAACAACCTGCATGTGTGAAGTTAAAAATATACCCATCACACCCTATATAATTTGTTCATTTTACCACATCTTAATTTATAGAGATTTTTAAAGTTTTTCCTCACAGCTTTCCTCTTTGGTAACTCAACCTCATAAATTTAAGTGTAGTACTAGATTTTACTGTTGAAATAGTTAGATGTAACCGTAAGTTCTATTCTAGTTGTTTCTTCTCTCACACTTCTCTTCCTGCTTACTTGTCAATTATGATCTTCAGAAATTTAAATGCAACATCAATCACCATCTTCTGTCTTTCTGAATTTTGTTCTTTTAATGTTTTTTCTCCTCCCTTTTTCTTATTTTCTTCTACTCTCAGTCACCCCTTGCATTTTAGTGGCATTATCACCTTGCTTGGGGTGAAATTATTAAAAAAAACAAACACTATAGAATAAATATAATTACAAAAAGATAAAGATGGAATAAAGAAATAGGATTTTAGTAAAATGTCAGCCAAACAAAATATATATTTAGTAGATCAACAGAAACTGTATCTGTAGAATTGAAGGGAAGTCATTGCACCAATGATCATATTGATAATGTTCTTCTGATCTATATTAATGTATGAACATAGATTATAGTGTTGGAGCTTTGAAAGTTGTTATGTAGTGGTTTCACAGTAGAGGCTTGTATTTTGTACTAAGTCGGTCCTAAATAGGTTCGGCGTACAAAACGTTAGGAACTTGATATAATAGGTAATGACGCAGTAATCTAGTTGTGGTAGCTGATACTTTAATATCTGACTAACAGTCGTCCGACTTCGACTGACTGACCAACTCTCTGAGTGACTCGTGACTGCTACTACTCCTACTTATTATAGGTGGGAGAGTCTATTAACAATAGAATAGGTGTGTTCCAGTATAACATCCCCCCTAAAACTTTACTCTGTAGGAGCAAACAGTTTTCTTTATTTTCTTTATTTTCTTTTTTTTAGCAACATCGTAGCATATCTCCTACATTTTGGATCCACTTTTAAATAATCAGTTGCCTTTCTTTTTCTCCGGGATCAGCGTACTTCAGGTAAAATCGTTGCAGGCATTGTTAGATCAAACGTATCGAAAATCACCTCCATCAGCGTTTCTTCTGCAGGACTGCTGTCAACCACATCTGAAGCACGTCGTCTGATCTGGTTAACGTGCCTTCTGCACGTGAATTTTTTGCCTTTCACCAAGTACATCATATTGCCAATCCACTTTTCTATTTTTCCAATCTCCCAGAATGATTTATTCTGTTTATAGACCTTAAAATATATTTTTTCACCAGGATTGTATTTTTTTACTTGAATAAATTTTTCTCTACCTGGCTTTGTCTTTTTTGGTAATAATTTGTCGAAAACAGATCTTACCCGACGTGCAAACATCACCTCGGCTGGCGACTGTGAGGCTTGTGTTCTGTTATTTGGGGGTAATTCTGTATACCTGTAGAAACTTCTGTAGGGCTTCATCTGCAGGTATTTCCCTAGCTTTCTTTAGAGCTCTTTTCAGAGTGTCCACAAATTTTTCAGCTAATCTGTTTGACCTTGGGTGATATGGAGCTGTGGTAACATGTTCGATGTTGTATTCCTTGCAGAAATCTTTAAATTGTTTCGACATAAACTGACTTCCGTTGTCCGTCACAATTGTGTCTACTACACCAAACCTTGCAAACAATTCCAGCAGGAAGTTTTTAGTACTTTGCGTCATTGGATTTCTTATCCTTTGTATCTCAGGCCATTTCAAGAAACTATCCACTACTATGATGTAATGGTATCCATTCAGTGGACCTGCAAAATCCACATGTAACCTAGACCATGGTAAGTCTGTTTTTGGCCAGGGGTTAAATTTTATTGGGGATGCTTTTGCAGCTAAAGCACAGCCTTTACATTTTGCCACTGCGTTCTCAATGTCCCTGTCCATATTCGGCCAATATACAAAACTTTGCATTAGGCTCTTCATCCTAGTGTTGCCCGGGTGACCAGTATGAAAATCCTTTAGTATTTGCTTCTGCAGTGTGTATGGAATCACCACACATTCTCTGTACAACAATGTTGTATCACAAAGCGAAAAAACATTTGTTGTATACTGGTTCCTCTTGGCTATTTTTTCTTTTATTTTCAAAATATACTTGTCCCTGGTGGCTTCTTCTTTTATTTTTTCTAGAGTTACCAGAAGTTCCCGAACTGCATTACACACAGCAAATTTCAGCTCTTCTTCTGACTTCAATGAGGCAATTACCGTGTCTTCAAATGGTTTGCTCATTTTTGGAATTAACCTGGACAGCCCATCAGCATAGTCAAATTTATTTAATGGTATGTACTCCATGCTGAAGTTATAGTTTAGCAATATTGTACCCCATCTCTGTAGAATGAAGCATAAGGCATTATTTGAAATAACAACAGAAAGTTTTATTCACAATATTCAAAATAAAGGGTAGCATTAAAGTTTATAGTAATTTTTGAGCCCTATCTCAATAACTAAATCAAATATTATAACAGGGACAACTGTGTTAAGCATACCTGTGGAGAAGTGCCAGCAATTGTTAGCAATATTTATTGGAACTTCAAAAATAAAACAAACTGACTCAGTGGTACAAACAAATAATATATATTTATTTATTTGATTTAGATTGTAGTGATTTCTTTGTAATTTGGGGTAGTGAAAGTGATTTATAAATCAGATCTTGGTAGCAGTTGGGAGTTTGTTTTGACTCAGTAGTTGAGAGTTTAAAAGTCAGACCTTGGTAGTAGTTGTCATCTTAGAAATAGGTTAGCATAAATCTGCTATGTTTTTCTTGGTCCTTTTTGGGCAGAAATGTCTTAAGCAGATGACTGTTTAACAACTTCACATGACACACTTGGCTAGTTTCTCTACTGGTCCCTTCTTTTCTGTCTCTCATATTCTTTTTAGCCAGATTACTGTCACAAAGCTTGGTTTTGGCTAACATCACAAGACTCTTTGTGTTAATTTTTTGATTCACCAAAATTATTTTATTTTCTGGTGTTCCTTTCTTTTTTCTTTTTTTCTGGTCCAGCAAACTTTTACTGTTTTGTGGACAGATTCAATTTTTTCTTTTTCTTCCTTATTTTATTTGAGGGTTACCTGTTCATTAGTGGAGAGAGAGAGAGAGAGAGAGAGAGAGAGAGAGAGAGAGAGATTTTAAAGGAAAGCGCAAATGCCTTTTTTGTTTATATATTTTATTTTTATATTTTATTTTATTTTACATTTTCTTTAATGGGACTCACTACAAATAGTCCCCCACCAAAAAGTGAAGTTAGTGAGTGGAATATACTACGTCTGCAGTCAGGATGGGGTTAGTGTTGGTTTTTTGTTTTTGCTATACTACTCACCAAGTAGTGGCTGTCCTTTTCTTTACGATGTGGAGGTATATGTTTGAAGCTGAGGCCTTAATTTCTTCACTATTGAGCATTGCGTACATGAGACAACAGTGTTGGCACTCATTTCAGAGTTGCTGTTGTCTGTCTGAAACTTTGCTTTTATATAAACTGCTACTTCTCTGATCATGATTTTTTCATTGTCACATTCTTGCAAGTCCCATACTTGGCTGAAATGCAGAAAATTCATCATTTGACTCCTGTAGGTTCTTAGCAGGTAAGTACCTCAACTGCTCATATGAGGATGTGGTCTGTTGCGAATATTCCATCTGTTGGAATATGCCCTTGTCGAGAAGTTGTTTCATGATTTTAATAAATTCAGTTTGCATCCTTGGATGTGCAAGCTCAGGTATTATATTGATTGTTTATGCCTTGTTCAAATCAGTTATGAATTGATTGATGTCATTAACTGAATGGAAATATTTTATGTTGTGCATAGTGTCACGTATGTGTGCTTTAAAGGAATGTGCAATTTCCTTATTTTAATTTTAATTCTTTTTTTTTTGTTTATATATTTTATTTTTATATTTTATTATATTTTACTTTTTTTGTGCATGTGTCCATTCAAGTAAGCATGGACACATGCACATCTACATGCATACAGAGACAAAAGAAGTATCAAATGGAGATACAATATAAAATAGTTTATTGTTAAATATTAGAGTTGTATTACATGCTTTGCCTTGGTCTGAACACCATGCATGGAATAGAAGTTTAAGAGATATAAATGTAATATTGTAGTAGATTTGGTATTTACATTTTCTGCATGTTACAGTTAGTTGACTTGAAAGGAGTTTCTGTAAGACTGAAGATGTCAATATGAATGACAACTTCAAAATGTTGAAAAGAATAGTAAAACTTATTATGTTGTAACAGTTTGAATATAAAGATGAAGATTTAAATAAGGTAAAGGGTAAAAATATGGGCTTTACTTACAACATGATTAAGTTTTTTTGTTTGTTTTTACAGTAACATTCATCCTGTACAAGGCCCAAGGGCCACTTGAGGTGGTTATGTTAAGAGGCAGTTTGTATGGATAAGAGAGGAAGGTAATGGTTAACCCTAGACTTAAACAGGTTAAGCTTATAGTGATCAGGGAAACATCCTCTTAGGAGTCAGTTCCACGGAACAGTGGTTAGTACAATGATTAAAGGAATTATGAGCATACAGATACGAGGCTGTGGTAACATACCTACGGACAATAATGGATATGTTCCCATCCACATATTGGTCTGCAGTTGGGGATTCATTGTGGAATTCACTTGACTCACATCTAGCAGTTGACTACTTTTTCTATGCGCCACTGGTGAATCTTATAGGTGTTGTTCTTGTCCTAAGTATTATCATTCATTACCAATCTTCGTTTGATTATTCTATTCACTAACCTTTCTAAGGTTGCAACAGAGGCAATAACTCTAGTTTTTAGGGTATACTTTTAATAGTATGACATTACAATTGCCATAATTGATTTTTTTGGAAAAGAATATATACTCAGCATTGCTTGGATGAACTGGTAAGTCCGATGAAATTTGAATAATAAGATTTAAAACAAACATTGTTTCTTCAGTTATTGATTGTCTAATAAGGGTTCAGTTGCAATTTTGAGTTTAAATATATTATACTCCACTGCAATTAGATCTCTTTCTGATTCACTCAACATGTTAACTGGATGTGAGCACTAATAAAAAAAAAATCCAAAATAAAAAAGTCACCTGGGAGCCAATAGATTTACTTAAAAGAAAGCACCTCATAAATGACTGACACAGTACCCAGCTCACAGGCCAGCTGTTGACAATGGCATAAGCAGAATATCTCTTTTTACTTTTTTTACATGGCTAGCAACTTCTAATGAGGTCTAGGGAAATTAGTAGTTTAATATGTTAAAAGCAACATATACAAAAGATGAATGCCATTTTGGATAACTTATTAAGTCATTAACTGAAAAATTTAGAGCAGTTCAACTAATGATGTAAATTTTAATTCAAATTTGGCAGTCATGGATATGAATAAACACCATATGTTTCAAAGAATGATATTGAAGCTGTACTTCTTAAAACTCTGTTTTAGACATAGTAATATAAGTGATCTCTGAAATGAGGGCTCAAGATTATTTGGACACACCATTCATCTGATAAACACTGGGAAATTGACCAGCTTAAATGTGCTGAAAGTAACAAAAATTTTGAATCTTGGTAGAAATAAACCATGTCTAAAACAGTCCAATTATCTGCTCTTCATTTTTGCTCTCATTGTTACTCCATGTCTACATCTCAATGTTATAAAAATGCATAAGAATATTTTATTTATTATCAAGTTAATATTAAGTATATCTCATTTTTATTTTCCATCAAGAACACAGATCATTAAACATTCATAAAAGAAATAAGATAATAAAATAACAAGTCATTGCAGCAAAGCCAATAACAGAGAGTGTTGAAACCATCATCATAATCATTATTATTAGTTTTCTTTGCTTTCTTTATAAATGAGTGAGGAAATAGCTTAGTGAAATGTTGACTTTTACAACTGATGATATGGCTTAAGATGTCTCAGAATACAGAATCATTAATATTATTGCTGTTTGGAGGAACAGGTATCTTAAAACCCCCCTACAATCACTCAAGAAGGAAAGTCCTGCTCAAACATGGTTGAAAGCTAAAACCAATAAAATGCACTTGTTTTACAAAGTTTGTGCTGGTTTTGAGAAGTACCATAGAAGTGTATGCACCTTTTCTCACTGATGGTTACATTATTGTTATTTAATTATGAACTAATTAAAAGTCACATCACTACTATATGCAGCAAAAGTGGGGTATAATGTGTTATTTGTTTAGAGAAATATATAAACAGATTTTGAGAGTTTTATTTTAAAAAATGTTAAAGTATACACAAAATTTACCTACATAGAGTGAAAAAAAATTTTTAAAAGTGGAAAAAATTTATAATTACTTTGTGCAACGTTTCAGACAAATTATCAAATATTAAGTTGTACCCTACTCAATATAAAAATTATTTTTTAATAAAAAAGATATTAAAATTGTTTGAGAAAAATTAATTAAAATGTTGGAATATGTAAAAATATAAAAATTATTTTTTAATAAAAAAGATATTAAAATTGTTTGAGAAAAATTAATTAAAATGTTGGAATATGTAAAAATATAAAAATTATCTTTTAATAAAACAGATAATATTGAATTGTGTGAAAAACTAATTAAGAAACAGAAACTGCCAAAATGAAGTCAGATAGTTTATATATAAAAAAACATGAATAAAAATTGATGTGTAAAGATTTGTAAAAAATAAAGAGGCTCCAAGTTGATGTTATAAAAACATGCCAAAATGAAGCCAGTTGATTTATAACAAACTGACAGCTTGCACATTCAGTATTAAAATTTAAAAAAAATTGGCTTGATTTTGACATTGTCAAAAACAGTCAAATTTAAATTGTAAATGGATGTGGGTTGATTAGACAGTGATTCTTGAGTTTTAACCAATGTAGTTAAAAAGTATACATCCACTAAGAAGTTGGGTTTTGATCCAGTTGAAGTCACTTGTTTGTTATGTAAGGGAAGATTTTAACTGCAAAGTCAGAAAGAAATAGACCACACTTGGGTGAGAAAGCTGTGATTTGGGATGAGAAAGACTACTACTGCTGCTGAGGAAAAATAAAGAAAGAAAGAAAAGGAAGAAGAACCCTTAAAAACCAATGTCTTTTCTTAAAACAGATTTTTATTTTATTTGAATGTCTTTTCTAAACATGTGAAAGTTAATCTCATATTTGAGAATGCCTGTTTCGAAACCCTGAATATTTTGTCTAAAGGACACAGAGAACCATCATTGTCTGAGTTAGGTCAATCTTTTCTCATCCCCTTCTACTTTCAACCTTTGAACCATTGATATTTTGAATTGTGAACTTTTTGAAGCAAATTTCTTTTGTTGCTAAGAAATTGATTTTCATGAACTGTTGCTCTCAAAGAAAGTTGTTAAAATTCCTTGATAGTTTCAGATAGACAAGGGAAATTTTGTACAAGGCCTATATTGTATTTTGTACATTCTGTATATTGTGAAAAAATATTTTTTGTATCATTAATAAATGTTTGTTTTGTTGTAAATTTCACTTTGAGTAAGAGTCTTGTTTTTTGGATAGTGCTTTTAAAAGTACTTATAAAGAGAAGGATAATAGATTTGAAAATCTCTCTTTTTCTCCCTTTTCTTTTTTCCTCTTAACAATCATAATTTTATTTTGGGGGATTGTATAAAACTCTACTAAAACTAAAATTCAGGCAACATAATTCAAATAAAGCTTCATTTGATCAAAAGTCGGCATTATTGTCTGTCATAAATTTTTAGAATAAAAGATACTCGCATCAAACGAAAAATCCGAATTTTTTTATGATAACTGAATATTACAAGCAATTAGTTTGAAAGTCCATCTTACAGGTAATTACTACACTGACTACAGAGTTTGATCCTCAGTGGATGCTCAATCTAATAGCCTTTGGCCTGCCTATGACAAATTTAATAAAACTGAGCACTCTGAAAAAAGTTTTTCACACCGTTTGTTTGCCATTGTTTTCTTTTAAGCTCGGAAATATTTGCCATCTGCCATTCTTTTCGTATACTGTATTTGAGCTGATCATTCAAAAAAACAAAAATAAATCAAACTTTGGTAGGTAGGTAATCACAGCTCGGAAATCTATACGACAGGGAACTAATAAATATTAACACCGTCACCTAGCATTTAACAACACGCTATAACTTTTCGTGATAGTTGAAATAGGACAATAAATTCATAATGTCGCAATTAGAAGCTGGAGCAGGTGTAGCACAAGTGGTAAATCGCTGTCGAAGTGCTAAGGAGGATAAGAGGCTCGGTAAGTAAAAGGTCATTTTTAATATATTCCGTCAAAAAATAAAAAGAATTTTGCGAAAAACTCCCGATTTCTTATTGAATTAAGTAAGTAAGAGGTGAAACCGTGCCCAGAAAATTATGATGTAGGTAAGCGAACCGCAGATATACTTTTAATTTTTCAAGTATTTCATGATTAATTCTCAAACAGGCTTGATGTTTTCTTTAATTCTAATGAAGAGATTCTTAAAAGAGTCTCTGAAATGCCAAAAAAAAGTTTCTCTGCGTCAGAAGAAAAGGCATTTTTAGAGCAAAACTTGTTGTTGTTGATGATGATGATGATGTTCCAAGATCTCTTCAAAAAATTAAGGAAAATATCTCTTCCTTTATCAATAAGATTTGCAATTTTAAAAAGTATCTTGCTTGATTCATGATGCTTTTATATTTTTAGAGAGTCGTTGGAGTTGAAAATTGTTTGGGGAATGATGGCAAAAAATGTGTACGGTGTACCTTACCTAAAATTTTTAGGTGTTGTTGCCAAATGGGATATTTTAGGCTAAATAAAATATCCCACTTTTGAGGAGCTAAAATAAAATATCTCAACAAATGGTTTCACCTTTTACGACATAAAAGTAACCTTTAGTTTTAGTTCGAAAATGTTTTTTGTTTGTTTGTTTTGTTTTTAGTTTTTTGTTTTTTACTAAGACTATTCTATTGACGTCACTACACTTATTGTCCAGAAATTATAAAAACACTTTTTAAAAATTCAGTGGAATTTAAAAGATTTGTCTTTTTTTATTTATTTATTTATTTTTATTTTTTGTATATAATTCAAATTGTATTTATTTTTATTCAGATTATTGTTAGGGGACTTTGTTCTATAAAAAAGATGATGTCCAGTAATTAAAACTGCATCATTTTATACAACTATACAAAAAAACAAAACAAAAAAAAAACAACATAAATAAAAACTAACTGTTTTAAATAAATTCCACTGAATTTTAACTCTGAACGGAATAAATTCCACTGAAGTGTTAATTCTGAATGGAATGTAGAAGTTATTTATTTATTTATTTTTGAGACTTAAGAAGAAAATCGGAGAGGATAATTTTTATTGCCGTAAGTAAAGGAAAGGTCCATCTCTAAATTTTATTACTGATGATGAAGCTCGCGAAAACCGGTTTTAAAAATCTCCAACGTTATGACGCAAGTTAGTAAATTTATGTAGCTGCTTTCTGTTTCGTAACAAGAACAGTTAAGAAGACATTTTAAAATAAATGTTCCTTTCTTCATCGTTTGACAGTCCCCCCCTCCAAAAAGAAATCTACTGGATTCCATGAACAGTCGTTGTGTCTGTTAATTTAATGTTCTCTCTCTTCTCACAGATTAAAAAAAAAAAAAAAAGTTTTCATTTTCTTTTAATACTGACATCAGTAGTCTCTAAGAGATCTGATAAACGAATACAGTGTTTTTTTTTTTTTTTAAGTTAGGTTTTTTTGAATTTTGATTAAGTATTATTAAAAAAAAAAAAAAATCTCACTGTCAAAATTGTTTTTAGACAGGTATGACATTTTTATTTTACTTGTTTTTGTCCCAAATGTTAAATTTCATTTTTTACTTAGGAAAAAATACGCTATTTTTTGTTTTATTTTGAATTCTAGAATGCATAACTTTCTCATATTGAAATGAAAATGCACAAGATGAGTCACGTTCAAGAAGTTTACAATATAAGGGGGATAAATCAATGTTACTGCTAGCATGCAAAATAGTTTGAAACGCTAAAACCGACTACAGTGTAAACCGGATAAAAAATGAGATTTTCTCTGGTCCCAAATTAGAGCCATACTTACCTAAACAAAATAGACCAAATCCTGATATAAGAGAAACCCGGATATAAGAGACTTCTTCTCCGGTCCCGATAACTCTCTTATATCCGGGTTACACTGTAACCAAATTTTCTTTTTATCCCAAGTTAACTGTGTACAGTTTATGATAAAGTTTCTGTATGTAGGAACAATTCTTTTAAGTTGACATCTGATACTCAATAAATTTCTTTCTCAGGTAAAATGAATTAATTTACTTGGAAAATACCATTTTGAAAGAACATCTCCAAGTTGTATTATTATCTATTCACTTTTGTATCGCTTATCTGTTTCTGTCAGTGAATGAAACTTTTCTGCACTATATGACCTAGGGTCTGAACTCCCAATTGCCAGAAAACCGTATATGATTTTTCAATTTTAGAAAGGTACGACAGTCGACTAAAAAAGGCTGGAGGGCACAACTGCTGAAATGTTGAGTTTGAGTATAACACAAAAAACCAAGATGAGGAAAGTATTTTTAATGGAAAATTCATGGTTAAGGTAAAAGTCTAGAATCAGGGCCATATTCGTGTGTGCAAAAATGGAAGAAAATTTGCTAGAACTTTTTAAGAACAAGGAGAACCTTTTAACTTTCTGAAAGAAAACCAGTTAATTGCAGAACAAAGAACCTGTGAAGATTATTGTTGCATTATGACCTTGGTATCCAAAAGTTGTTCTAATGGATGTATTTGGAGATGTCATAAAAAAGGCTGTATTTTTGTTGATTTAATGAATCTTTAGTTCATAATGAAACAATCTGGTTTCATCTTTTTCTCAGAGAAAATGGAACCAATAAGCATCCAAACGAATGAGAATCAAAAGGTGTATTTGAAAATAAAAACAATTAAATAAATGATATAAAATTTTAATTTGTCATTTTGCGAATTATGGTCCCAATTTTAGACTTTTACTTTACCTAACATAAAAACATTTTGCTTCATACAGTATAATTTTTAAAAACAACTTTATCAAAGTACTGATTTGAACTATAATTGCCAATTATTTCCCTATTTTCTTATAACACATTCACTGTAGAAGGAAAAATGAAAAATCATAAATGCAGAATAACTCAATCAAAACCAATTCTTGCTTTCTGCTTTTTTATGTTTTCATATATACTGACTTATAAATTAGACAAATATTGTCTTTATTTCGAGAGAGAGAGAGAAAATGTATTTCTTTAAGGCTATGATTATACAATATTTTACAAAAGGGATTTTCTGTTTATTTTTTCACTAGTTTATTACCAATGAAAAAAATTACTGAATATTTGAATATAGTGTCTTTGAAAGTCCTTTGTTGAATGTGGCCTTCCACAAAAATTTTTCCATCTTTGCTATTCATTGGGAGGAATGGGCCATTACCCTTGCATTGAGCCTATGTATGTTGTTAGGGGCTTACAACATCTGGTATTCTCAAGTGGTCACCTGGTTAGGTATTGGCCAGGTTCAATGTTGGTTACCTTCAGTGATATGCCCACTTGGATTTAACTTCTAGGTTTTATGAAATGATGAATAAAACCAAAAAAATGTCACTATTTTAATTTTTATTACAATAGAGTAAAATATGCTTTATTTAATATACCAAAAAAAAAAATTATTTACCCTAACCTAATTTTTCTTTTTATTTATGCAAATACCAGTCAATCTAAACTTGCTAAGAAGTTAAATTTTTTTTTTTTTTTAATATATATTAAACTAGCAGTATAACCCGTCTTTGACCGGGTCTTTCATTACTGGAAATTTTTGCCGTTCAATTGGAGCAGTTTAATTTTTAGGTCAGCCCACCCAAAAATCAATATTAGTAACAACATTTGGGTGTAACTTAGGCACATCCCCAAATAGGGGTGTTAAAAATTTAAATGGAGGTGGCCCTGAAAAGGGAACTGTATAATAATAATATTATTATAATAATTTAAACTACTTATTTTTATTAAAGTTGTTATGAAAGATATATATCCAGGAACAGATAGTAAATAGTAAAATGTTGCTGAGGGTTATAATGGACAGGAAATAGTGGAGAGCCATTGTCTCCAACAATTTGGACTAAAAAAGTGGCACTGAAGAGTTATTTCTCAAAAAAAAAAAATTTTCATCGAAATCGGATGAAAACTGTGGAAATGCATAAACAACATCCGATAAAACACACACACACACACACACACATTGAAAATTATAGATATAGATTGAAAACCCTCATTTTACAATACTAGTGGCTATTAAAAAAAAATTATGCCAGAAAAAGAAAGATGTGATATAGTTAGTAATGTGGCTTGACCATAAGTTATAGTAGTACACCTGATTAATTGAGGGCAATGCATGTTATCAGGTCACCTTGTTTACACTAACATGCAATGACATGGCTTTAGTTTAACTATGAAAGAGTATTAAAAAAAACCCACCTTGCCAGCAGAGTGTGAAACAAAGGAAGAGTAAAAACAAAAAAGCAGCAGGTGGTCAGGCGAAATGGATTCTTTGATTAAAGGAGAAACGATTTCATCAAGGCAAGAACACTTAGCCTTAATGACACTTATTTGACACTGTTACTGCTAGAGGAAAAAAAAGACATGTAAAAGATAATGAGCCTATGAAAACTAAGTATTTTATTACATTGATGCTATCAAATCAATTACATTATACAGTACTCACTGACAACATATTTCTCAAACCTTTGCTGTATCTTTCTCATGCTAGAAGAAAGCATAGCTGCCTTTTATAGGTGGGACTGAGATAGTGCAACAGGTGTTTCATATTTATTTAAGAAATAATAATTTCAATGATAAACAGTCATTTTTAAAATTCTTTATTTATAGAATGTTACAGTTTGTATTTAGGCCTTCAAGTCAGCATTTTGTCTTACAAAGTCTTCTAATACCATTGTACTTTTAACTTGTGGATTCTTCTGTAGAAAATCTAAAATTATTGGTGTCTGTCTGAATTTCTAGGATGAGGAGTTATCATTATTTATACGTGGACTATTGTCATCTTTGTTATTACAAGGTTTTGGCCATTGTGCCTTCCGG
>OZ010589.1:65827328-66027328 GCA_963932145.1 Acanthosepion lycidas
AATCCAAAGGTTAAATATTTGGTGAATATAAGTCAAAAAATTCTTGGTTAAGCTCCAGCAATTTTAGACTGGTCACTGCTCAAAAAACCCAAACATGCAGTCTAGTGTTATCTTAATGGAATATTATGCCTACTTATTTATTCATTTTTTTAAAACTAATTTTGGACACTTTGCATTGTTTGCTTCTTTCAAATTGTTGAATTAGGAGCAGTAACTGTTTAACTCATCAATTGTTTGCTTGTTTGGAAGGAACCCATAGTAAGGAACCCATAACCATTTTATCTAATGTAGCATCATTTTATTTTTTTTTTTATATGAAGACCACTTTTGGTACAATTAATGATGGTTAATTTCCCTTGTGCCACATTCTTTTGCATTTCATCCACTTTTCATCACTGGCCATAATCTGTTTAAAAAAATGGAACAATTAAATATAGTCCAGCTGGTTGTTTTCATTTAACATTTTGGAAGCCATGCATCAAAACAACTAATGTAACCAAGTTGATGAAAATGATTTTAAATACTTGGATATTTTGAGTATGTTATTCATCTTGTGCAAATGTTTTGATTCAGTTGCTATCAATTTCAGCTGGTCTAACCAGCCATGGAGCATCTTTAAGAGAAAACTCATCAAAATGAGACTTCACAAACCACTTTTGACATGTTCAGTTTTTCACAGTACCTTTTCTATAAACTATAGAAATCTTTTTTTCTTTTTTTTTTTAATTTAAATATATTTTTTCTTTGCATTTGAGTTACTTTTTTGCCTTTCTAAAGTGAACAAAGCTTTTTTTTTGCCAGTTCAGTAACATCAGGTATTTGTAGGATATCTTCTGAAATGTTTATTTCCTCATAGAATGTCTATTTGTTTCTCTTTTTCTCTGAATATTTTGTCAGAAAGCATATTTCTATCTTGTATTCAACTTCAGGAAAGGCAATGAACAGATAGCCAAATTTGTACTTTCATGTTTCCCTTGAGTTGGACATCTACAAAACAGATTCAATCTTCGAATCTGTTTTGTAGAGTTCCAACTTATCTTTGGGCAAGGAGCTGCACCTGTCAAACTACTGCTGACATAGTTACAATAATTAAAGAGTGGATTTGGAGGGAAAATAATTTTGTTAGCTGACTCAAGATCACCAGAGCATTCTGGGTATGATGATAAAACTACATCTGGCAGCAAGTCCTCTGATTAGGATTTGAGGAGCGTGGAACCACCTCTTAATTGCTGGTGTTCCCAGGTCCACCCTGACCTGAGGTGGTAGCACCTGTTAGGGTCTCTGCTACGGGCAAATAATTAACCCCAAACTGGGGTCAAAACACTGTGAAAGTGTAAAAATAGGTTTTAGTACCAGCAATACATTTTTGTAAAAAAAACTATTACTAGCAATGAATTTTTTAGGAAAAATTTTTACCAGCAAAACATTACCAGCAATACAGTTTTGAAGAAAAAATATTAACAGCAATAAAAATTTTGTTGGCATTAAATAACCCATTAAATAACCATAAAACAAACCAAACCAAGATCACCAGAATTTATTGTGTCATCAATACTCTATTGTAAATACTCCTAATTTAAAAGATAATCAGAAAGCTAAATCACTTGACAAAAATGATTCTAAAAGTTGTTTTTTTTTTTTTATCACTAATAACATTAATCTTGTTTTCACAGAAGGAAGCAAAATAGAGAGATGTGTACAAAAGTTGAAAAAGTTGGACAAGTGTGTAAAGAGAGTGAGAAAAATAGAGAGCTAGAGATAAGTATGTGGAGAGACAGGCAAAAGTAGATAGACAATGTGTGGAGAGAAAGACACTTATGAGAAATAGTAATAATAAATTATCTACTATAGTATTTTAACCTGAATATATCACTACATCTGTCATTACTGTTTGGGAATTAAAAATAATCTTTTATTTGCTTTGCCATGGAGTAGTGTTCAGTAAGCTAGTCTACCAAACTATTATTGATGTCTTTCATAAGTTTTTCTCATTTGATGCTTTGCTGATTTAACCTTTGTCATGTGAAGTTAAGTTTACTAAATGACAAAATGGTAATCTCGGTTTTCAGTTTAGCTGCTAAGAAACAGGTGTTAATGAAGGTGAAAAAAAGAGATGGGTGTATTGATAAAAGGAACCATTTCAGGAATAAATGATGATAGTGAGGGTAACAGTGCTATGATTTTTCTTGTTTCATTTGAAGTGGACAAGATGAGATATCCCAAGACATGAGTAGCAAAATGAGAACAATCCACTCTCATAGATTGAATAAAGGGTTCAGTTTCAAATTCTTTGAAGGTTACATGAAATGACAGACACTTAAAAAAAGGCCAAAGAACATAAGCCAAAACACAGTGATAATAGCAACTAAGACAAGGACAATAGCCTGAATGTAAATAACCCATCAACCATTTTGTTTTTGGTTTTAATGTCTTAATTTCATCTGCTGCTTTTACTCCACTTTCTCAGTTTTTTGGGTTTTTTTTTTCAGAATTATGTTTACAAAGAAACAAATTCAGTAATTTGCCTGATGAGCTAAAGGAGCTTACAAGTCTAGAGATGCTGGACATCTCCTATAATAATTTTACTCGACTACCAAGTGTCACTTACAAATTTTCAAAACTCAAATTCCTGAATGCTGAAAACAACTCCATAACAAGTAAGAAAAGAATCTCTAAAGTTTTTTTTTATTATTTTCTTCTTTTATATCTTGTATTTGAAGGATGTTTTTTTTATTATTACTGTAAAAATAATTGTATTATAAATTTTAATATTGTTCTATATTGAAGGTTATTTTGACCTGTAACATAAATGCATTAAAATATTCCATTTTTAAAACCTTTAATAAATTTTAATTTTTATGAGAAGAGAATTTTAATTAATGACAATTATAAAGTTTTTGCAGCTTTTATTGGTTGGTGAGATAGTTACATATTTTCTATTGGTACCAATGGTTGGTGTTTGAGCAGAGATAAAGAAAAAAGTTTGAATGCTGACAAACAGACCCTCCCAACTTGAAAGATTGGTGCAACACAATCTTCCTAACCCCACTGGGCTTAAACTATTATTATGTCTTTTTAAATTTTTCTTTAAAGGTCTATTTTTAGAATCAACTAATTTTTTTTCTAATTAATCTATTGCGACTGAGTTTTCTTTTAATATTCTCTTTTTTTTTTTTTTTTTTTTTTTCAAATATAATAGTACATTTCAGTGCCTTAAATGTGAAGGCACATTTTTTTTATTTTTTAGGAAATTTTCTCACCTCACCAAGCTTAAGACCACTTTATTTATTTATTAATTTTGTACTTTTTCAACCATTAAATGATTTTCTGGCTTCCTTCTTTTATTAGTCAGTTTTGTGCCATGTGTGATACCCGCTTAGGCAATTATGTATCTTTCGATACATAACTGACAATGCAGATTTTTTCCCACAATAGGTTGCCATTTCTTACTGCGGTAGACCAGTTGCCATCCAAGGCTATAGAACCCAGTCTGTCCTGCTATTTATCCATAGCCAGGGAGAGAAGAAGAGGATTCATACCTTTTCCAAGGGTATTAGCATGTAAGTGAATGTAATGGATTCGACTGTAATTTGAACTCGGCTCTACTGATTCCTCAGTTCAAGCCGCTATCCATTACTCTACCATGCCTCCTCTTTTATTAAGGCACCTTTAATATTGCATATTGATAAAAATCCTGATCACCTCCATCTAATTAAGACTCCCACCCACACACACACACCTAATATTAGGTTTTACTGTAAAATATTTCAATATATGTAATTGGAGAAGAGTGAGTGGCCATTGTTAAATGTAAATAAATGGCAGTGTCCAACAAGCAGAATTGATAAAGTTTGCAATAAACAACAAAGAAAAGAACAGGGCAAAAGTGAATATAAAGTAAGCAAATGATATATGCAAGGCAGATAAACAGTAAAACAGTAATATAGCAAAAAGTTCACAAAGTAAGAATTGGGGTTGACACTCAAGAGCAAGTTTGGATAAGCGAATGTAGTGTTCTGACATCAAGGCAAGACAGAGTGGGACTGAGTCATATGAAACCAAGAACTGGCCTGTTTTATTGGCTTGGAAGAAATCCCAGCATGCATTTGTTTGCTTTTGCCTATAAAATGGGGAGAAGAAAGTGTTTTGCAGTCATTCATAGTCTAGATTGGAACTAAAACATTGGATTACATTGAAAAATAAATATTTGTTGTGTAAAAGAAATGCATTTTATCATTAAACTGTGGACTTATTGCTGTTCCTATGTAGTTTTAATGTGTAACTATAACAACAGAACATTTAATCATAGGTTGGTATAGAAAACAGATTAATCAGAAATACTTTAGTTAAACAATTAAGTATTATGAAAGGTTCAGTTGAAATTCTTGATTCATTTTATTTGGTTACAATACAAAACTTAACTTTGACTCACTCATGCATATGTCTAAGGCTAAAAAAGTGTATCACAACAAGAAATTTAATCTGGTAAGAAATTTAAGTTTCCTGGATGGTTGGATCTAGATCTTCATTAACCATGTGTTGCATGATTTACATTTTGCTTATGCTTATATGGATGCTGTTTCCTATTGGAAGAACATGTGTAACAGATGCAGCTCATTTTTGAGGATTTAAAAAATTTGAAGTTATCACTCCCAAATAAATATGTATTTGGTAAATTTTTTTTTTTTTTATAATAATTAATTCAGCTGGTATTTCTCCTTCTTCAAAAGTAACAGCTATTTCTAATTTTTCTATACTTAACACTATGAGAAAATGATGTTAATTCTTATTAATTAAAAATTTATTTTTTTAATCATTTCACTCCAGACAAGGCAATAAAGCCACTAAGACAAGGGGTTACTGAGTGTGAGAGAATAGGAGAAAAAATACAGGTCAGTGCCATTAAACCATGCCCCAATAAACTGATGTCACTTAAGCTGTGCATGCATGATGGACCCCAGAATTTTTTGTCATGTTCATATTAGAATCATAATCATCAGTGGATCCTAATTTGAAATAAATTCAAACTTGATTGTGACACTTTTTAAAGTTTGATTTTTGTTTTGTATAATCTTTTATTTTAATAAATTCATTAAATTGAGTTTTAATACCTTCATTATATCCGTATTTTTCCAGGCATTTACTATTGTTTAACCTGGAATTTTATGAAAGTGTCGGTGATTCAGTAAAGGTCTTACAACTACAGACTATGCTCAGAGATGCCAAGAAGAGAGAAAAGAAGCAATGCTCCATTACTGACTTTCTTAAAGAAAGTGTTATTACAAACTTTATTTTTATTTTCCATTATGTACATGTAAATTTATTAAAAATATTGTTTCATATTACTGTGACGCTATGGTAATTAATTAACTAATTAACCATAAAAATTGAACAGGAAAATGTGGAAAACAGAAAAGAAGGGTTAAAAATTACCCCAACATAAAAAGATGTTATTTTCTTTTCCAAAAAGTCTACTTTTCTCAAGAAACCAAAGAAATGTGTCAACGATAATTTTGCAAAAAGGCAATGTGGTGGTCTTTGACATTTGATTAATGATGTCTGTTAAAATTGCTGGTTAAGAAAACACAAAGTAACCAGAAGTGACAAAGCTCTCATTTGAGAATGCATAGATATTAGGAACTGGTCAGGCAATAGGGCCATATGCTAATTGTAAGAATTTTGGTAGGGTGAAAGAGGAATTGTGTAAACAAAGTTCCCGTTGATAATTCTAAAACTGCATGGATAAGAAATCCTGAATAAGCAATGGTGTCAATGAGTTAATTAATGAAGCAAACTTAGCCACACCACGACCGAGATGCCATTGGTAGTGTGGTAGCAGTGGTGATAGGCAGAGGTAAAATAGTAAGAAAGATGGAGAAGTTACTAATGCACACCGAAAGGAATTGGTGTGAGGAGGGAGTTTAGGAGGATAGCTATCCTGCAACCACTCCTCCCGGATGAAGGGATCCCCCCCGAGAAATAGGAAGTAATTAATTTTCCAAAAATGGGAAGTAATTAATTTTCCTAGCCACACAACAGAGAGACCCTTGTTGGAAATCGGGATTCACCGAAAACCCCAGGCTGCGTCTCACCCTACACTGTTTTGGTTGAGGTTCATATAAGCAAGTGCCCTCAGGCAGTTCGCATGCAGGAATCCATATTTTGCAGTTGAAGAGAGCTGACAGAGATTCCAAGATTCCTGTTTCCAACTTTGCCTTTCTACAAAACAGTAAGTTATACTGACAAACGAAGTTAAGCCAGCACTTAAAAACTAAACCAATTGACTTAGAAGACCAGAACTTGCCTAAGAAGTATAAAAGTGTTACTCTCAGAAGAAACGGGTTGGGAAAAAACACACTCCTGTATAGAACAAACTGATAAAAGTTGATTTGCTTTCTTTAAACATACCCAAACCTTTTTGGTTTTCATTCATTTCTTTTTGCTTGTGCAACATCACCTCCAGTTTAGACTCACCTTGCATTACAGCCCTGGTGCCTGATTGATCTTGTCAACCTAAGATCAAAATCATAACATGGGTAGGTTAGACTTGAGATCAAGGTAGTTACTTCAGTAATCAGTCATTGGAAGCGAGCTGAGAACGACAGAGCTAGTGTCGAGCCGGTTGCATCTGGTGTGAAGCCGTTATGTATTTGTGTCGTTAGAATTGACCGACAATCCCATTTGGTACCCTGACCAAAAGATCCCACTGGTTAGCAATGACCGCTGATTGACCACTGTCAAATTAATTTTGTGAAACTTGTATCATTACGTTGCATAGAAACCTGTACTTGTACATAGATGTTACTACATTTTATTGTTATATTATTTTTATTAATACATTACAATACAATTTATTGTAATGTTTTTATTGAAAATCTTAATAAAACTGTAAAAAAATTAATTTTGTTTTTTTTTCATGTTAAAATCTCATGTGTATGAGATTTCTGCCATCTTTTGTTGTCATCAATGATTGATCTATTGACCTGGCGTTTTATAATTGGAATTATTTTAGGTTGTCATATTTCAAATTTATTGACATTGATGCAGATTTTTATGTGAAATTAAAGGATAGTTTTAATAAATGTTTTTCAAAATTGCCAATATTCAACTCTTAGTATTGAATATGCATTTTGCATACTTAGCCATGTTACCCATTTTTGCGGATAACTCCATGGACTTAACAAGCTTTGTTTTAGTGGTCTAAGCTGGCAATCCTGACGTCGCAGCTCACTTTTGATCTAAACTGCAGATAGAAGTTTTGGACCCCAACTATCACGGATTATCAGCACCAACCTGTACTATTAAGGAACAGGAACAATAAAAAAAAAACAGGATTTAAGATAGAAGATAATGCATTTAAACGTAAAGTCCTAGAAGAGAGTTCAACAAGCAAGGAGTACGAGAGAAATTATTAGCATAGAATCTTGCCAATCTAGTACTGTGCTTAAGTTCATAAAGTCTATGTACCATAGAGAAAAGTCCATCAGAACAATTACCATGAAAATATTTATAGAAAAGGCACAGGGAAGCTGATACAGTGGTGGGAAAGGGACTTCCCTAGCAGCTTTTCATAAAATTAAATCTTTTGTTTCATACAGTAAAATTGCCCCCCCATACTGAATCAGGAAAAGAATTGTTTTTGCCAGTTGATGTTTCTTTCACTGGCATGAATGCTGTTTTGAAGCAAAAGACTGACAATCAGTGGAAACCATTTTTCTTTCTTCTCTAGGAAATTGTTACCTACAGAGGCCAGATACATTACCTTCAAATGAGTACTACTAGTAATTTATTCTGCAGTATAGTATTTTTACCAATTAGTGGACGGGGCACACATTGTTTCAGATCATTCTAGTCACTTTTGGACAAATATTCCTTGCAGGAGAGATATTTGGATCATCTTATCTGGGTTACCTCAGATATCCATTTTATTAGGTTGGTGCAAAAATAAGATCGTTTTTTGACGTAGTTTTTAACGTCAAAAAACGATATTTTTGCACCAACCTAATATTAATGGAGTGGACAACCTTTCTGCTGCCACTGTCTTGGTGCATTAATGATCTTCTTTTGGATCCTAGTATGGAATTTGTTGAGCAAACAAAGAATCGGCAACTACAATCATTTCTCTTGAATAACTCTTCGTTCTTGAAACTTATGAAAATGTGTCTTCCTAACAGCAACCTTGAAATTGTGTGTGACACCAGAACAGTTAAACTATGTCCTTTCATTTCTGAGTTTCTATGACTTACCTTTTTTCTTCACACTTCATAACTTGTCTTGTCCTTATGATAATGTCTCCATTCTGCTAATCATGGACAGAATTGTTTGGCAATACACTAAGTCAGATATTTGGCTTTGAACAAAGACCTGCCTTCAGTATCAAAAAACTAAAGTTGGAAGACACTCACACATTCTGGTTCTTTTCTGTCATTTGATGAGCTGTGCACATCAACAAGAACCTCAAAAACATCCCCATGTTAAAAATGTAGACCAGAATATCTCTTTGGATAAGCTGAAGCCTGTCATTTTGGATACTGTGTATGTCATGGACATTCCAATGATTTAATGCTAGAATAGACTGTGATTGGTCTCATCATCATGTTAAATGGCCAAAGCATCAATGTTAATGATTTTTCATTTTGGTTACATGTATTACTAATTATCCTATGTTATAGCAATATGACTTTAACTTAATCAAAAACTTTTCTTTTCTACATGTGAATGGACCTTTTTAACTGTTTACTTGCTTTGTACATTTTTGTGTATTGGTTTTCAGTTTCAGATTTGTTCAGGTTATGTTCTCTTCATCTTGAGATCTTTGACCTTAAGTGGCAAGTTTCTTAAAATCTATTTTTGTGGTGATGGTGGTTAGGGTTACTTGTAGTGTTACAAAACTTGACTATAATGTATACACATGTCAAAGAGCAAGAAATGCATCATATGAAAGTCTGGCTAGAAGCATGAAATATAAGTCTCCAGGACAGCTAGAGATAATCTGTCAAAGTGACATCACATCTACTTGAGACATTCATTTTCTCTCACCTTTTAAGGCCAAAGATAAATGTAGATAGTGTTTTCACTCATGAACAAAGTGTTACCATATTGAGTGCACAGTAATGTTTGGTAAGGTAAATTTATCTCAACCAGCTATTCTAATACAGTTCAAGAGTTTAAATAGTGAGTTCAATCATTATTTCAGTAAGATATATTATTTTAACCAGAGATTGTGACTCCAAAGTTTGCACGATCATTCTGATCCCAGTATATTTGTATAAATTAATTTTTTACAAGAATCAATAAAAAAATTAGTCAAGAACACCATAATCTTTAATGTCAAAATAGAGGCCTCATTAAGTATTAAAAAACTACAACATACTAACATTTGAAGAAGACTTAAAAAAAAAAAAAATAATTAAATAATAATCAAAATGTAATAAGAACTCTAAGGTTGGTGTGTGTGTGTGTGTGTGTGTGTGTGTGTGTGTGTGTGTGTGTGTGTGTGTGTGTGTGTGTGTATGTATATATTTCATTTTTTTTTTTTTTTTTTTTTTTTTTAAAGTTAAAATAAAACCAAATTTTTCTCACATAAGGATTATTTTGACTTAATTTTAGGTGTGGACACTGACCTGCTTCGTGACATGACAAATTTGGAAGAAGTGAATCTCTACAGAAATCCCCTCCCTGATACCTTACAAAAGAGTCTGAGCAGTGAAGTTTTGTTTACTGTTCTTGTGGGTGAGCGGCCCCAGGATGAAGAGAGTGATGAAGATGATGATCATGAAGAAGAAAATGAAGAGGAGGAGGAGGAGGAAGAAGAAGAAGAAAACAACGAAGAATAAGAATATTGCATGTTTTATATATTTTGTGATGTTTTTTGTTTTTAAAAACCACCTCTGTTCTGACACTGGAAAGAAATTATTCTCAATGTGATAATGATTACATATATATAAAAAAAACAAAAAAACAAAAAAAAAAAAAAAAAAAAAAAAACAAACAAAACAAAAAAACTTGAAATCTCAACCATCTGCTCCCATGGGGTTTGAACCAAAGTCAATTTGGATTAATCACTTAATCTTAGCAATACTCCCTCCACTCACTGACTAATGAGATAAGAAAAATTTAATTTAAGCAATATTTCACTATATCTTAACATCTTAAGGACATTGTAAAATGGTATTTATTTTTATCATCACCCATCTTAAATATCAATATTTTAAAATAATTTGGGAAGATTTACATTTTTGTTTGTTCATAACTTGAAGAAAGAGAAATTAAGTTTAGATTTATAACTGTGCTTTGGTCACCTTGAATTTTTTAGAACAGAAAGTCCACTGATGTTTACCTTCTATGACAAGTGAGCTACAATTGTGCCACACCATATTTTACACATAAGTCAGGAGAGTAGTGGGAGAAAGTAAAAGAAAAAAAAAAGTTACCAACTAGGAATTACGAGTACTTACATATTGCAATTTTTATTATACATTAAACTAGAAACTCAAAGATTGTTTTAGTTGTGCTCTTTTGTACAGAATGGAGCACTTTGATATTGGCTATTTGTTTCCATTCTATACCTGCACAGAAATATATCATTGAAAATGATTCTTGCAAAGTAACTACTATTTTAGCTACAAGTCTTGAGGTTGATAAATTTTCTTGCTATAGGGATAGTGGTTAGCAAATAGATCTTGAAGTGAATTTGATCCTCATGGGGCACTCTATCTTTGGCCTTGTATTAAACTAAGCTAAGCTTGGTACATATTGGCACATGCCTTGCAATAAACCAGTGGATAGCAAGCTAATCTTGCAGACTATTACTATTGTAGCAAGTGAAATTTTAGCATTTTAAGATAAGCTGAATGAATATTAGTGTTGGTGCCATAGTCATCATGAGAATATCCAACTCAGCACTTATTTGAGAGCCTTGCAATAGATGTCAGAACAGCTTGTAAACAATCAAACTATACTGCATCTTGAACTATAGTTCTTTACCATGTGGTATGATCAGAGAACAAATATTACTACAATCAGTCAAGTAAGGGAAGTATCAGATATATATCATAGACAATATTGTTACATAATTTAGTACAATTACATGAATGAAATAATCTAATTTGGTGTTAAGTTTGAGAAATATTTCATGATTTTAAAAAAAATATAAAAAGTTTTCTTGAGATAAATCCAGATTAGCATTTTTGTTCATTTCGTTCCCACCATTTCATCTGTTAGAATGTATAGGACATCAGAGATGAATCATATGGTCATATTTTGTCTTAAATTGAGATCTCATTGAACCCGACCGATCTAGATTTAGACACTTACCAATTCCCCACAAGTTATTTGAAAGTTAAGAGAGCAAGAAAATAAAAAAACATTTCCTTGCTAGATTTTTCAGTTGATAAATCAATTTATTGTACAAATTAATGTGTGTTCCATATGCTCAAAATCAATCCAACTGTTTAAAGAATCAGTATATTTAATAGTAAATATTAAGCAGACTAAAAAAAAAAAAAAAAAATATAAAACTTTTACCAGTTTTATCTTAATTAAATCAAAATCAATTTCATATTTTTGATGTACATTGTGAGAATGAGAAATTATACTTTTGAGATACTCTAATTGGAATTTTCAAAGTAACTTAAAACAAATTGAAATTGCATATATGGACTCCAACGAAAATTAAAAAGTAAGATCTGCTTCCCCTTGAGACTTCCCTACCTTATGATGGGAAGTTGAAAAATTTTTGGTCTTAACAGGAAGCCCTTCTAAAAAGGGGGGGAAAAAAACCCCCCAAAAAACACTGGTCAGATTTTTGGGTTTGTACAATTCAACTCAAAAGATCTCCACTGAATAATGATAAATTTACACTTGTATCTTCTCATTCTCTCCTTTTATCCCTTTCAGGATTTCCATGTTTTTATGTAAAAAAAAAAAGAAAAAAAAAAAAAAAAATTATATATTTCATATGAAAAAAGTAAATAAATGAGGAATGCACAAACATTTTCTATTGCATCCTCTAAGTGCCTATAGAGAATATTAAATATCATTTTCATGACTTTTCCTACCAGTCTCTTCACATCTAGTTAGCATCTCCAGACCCTTTCCACACTCTATACTTCTATTTTTATATTCTTTCTTTCTCTTTCTTTCTTTCTTTTTCTCTTTCTCTTTCTTTCTTTCTTTCTTTCTCTCTCTCCCCCCATTTTATATTATGTAGTGTCCCCACCCTAGTTAGGAATATAATGAATTCTATGCCAAGTATTGGGTAGATGCTAATCTGATACTAGGTAAAAAAAAAGCATACAAATTGGTTTAAAAATGACAATTGGGAGAAAATTCTTAGTTCTTGCCAACATGTTTTGTCTTCCAGAATTAAATTTTTTTTTTTTTTCCCAATTGCCATTTTAAAATCAATTTGTCTTATCTTCAGAATTATTCTGGGAAATTTAACTACATCCATACAAGTAGAATAATAGTATAAATACAGGGTGTGGCAGAAATACCTCCCACATAATGGCAAGACAGTGGCAATGGGGCCTTTATCTAGCTAATGTCTTACTATGGGGAGGGGGGGGGGCAGATTTCCACCACATCCTGTATTGCCTAGTCTAAAGTATGCTGATATAGTAACTACTTTCTATTCATATTGCTTTTCATAGATATTCTGCAGGTTTTTTTTATTAAATAGAACCTACAAAAAATGTTCATTGCAAAATGCTGAAAGTTAGCAACGTAAACATTTCACTGCCTATTTCTACCTTCTTTCCTTGAAGATGATTGAAAGTACTCAGAACATTACATACAGTATTAACTTTCCATCAGAAATCAAGAGACTTAAGATATTCCTTGTCTGTTCTTTGAGGAAAAAGAAAAAAAAGTTTAAACAAAGTATTGCTACCTAAACTTGGTGTGTGAGTTATATATATGTGTGTGTGTGTGTGTGTGTGTGTGTGTGTGTGTGTGTGTGTGTGTGTGTGTGTGTGTGTGTGTGTGTGTGTGTGTGTGGACAGGCAATGTCAACACTATATTTACAAATACCATCCCTTATAGTAAAAGCATTCTTCCCTCATAAGTATGGCAAATTTTAAACAAAGTTATGTAAAAATCTGATTGTATTTTTTTTTTTTTTAAATCATTCTTTCATTCAACCATAGAAATTTTTCTCATTATTGTAAACCATCCTTTCTTTTAGCTGTATAGTATTTGCTACACCAGGTTTATATAGTTTTTAATTCAGAGTTACATTCTCCTAGACTGGTTGCAACTCAAGGCTATAGATAGCAGTCTGTCCTGCTATTTACCCCTATCTTGAAAGAAGAGGATTCATACCTTTCCCCAAGGCATAAAAAGTGAATATAATGGATCTGACTGGAAATCAAACTCAGCTCTGATTACCCAATCAGTGCCACTATCCATAACTCCACTGTGCCTCAATTTGACTGAGTCAGCATGATTGTTACATTAAATATATAAATAAATAAATAAATAAAAGTCTGCTAGAAATGTCATCTTGTGACACAGAACATGATTATTTTCATTTTTTTTTTATTTATATATATATATATATATATATATATATATAATATACAAACATGTCTGGGTTGATAATTTGGTTTTAAAAGAAAACATTTTTCATTTTCAATGGAGCAAAAAAAAAAAAAAAAAAAAAAATATATCGCATAAGTGACATTCTTTACACTGTTACAAAATGCAAGACTGGTTTATACGGACTGTTTATTTTTTTTTTTCAACTGAATATATTTTAATCATTGTAAATATGAAAATTTATATTTTTAAACTAACTTTGAATATTTATTTTGGCTATTTATACTCAAATATCTGGGGTCGGGGGCTTGGCAAAACTGTACCAGATTTATTCAGACTTACATTGTAATTTTTTTTTTCTTTTTAATCATTAAAAAATAAAGCAGTAAAATATTAAACCCTTTTTCTTAATGTATAGTCTGAACTGTATTTACATGATCCCTTTGATCAGTCAAGAAAGATCATATATAGATATCTAAAACTATTAAGAAAACTTTGTCTCACAACTATTCAACAGTGCCAAACATGTTAAATTACAGTAGCTGTTTCTTTGGAGCTTGCTTAATGTAAAACTCAGAATAGATCAACCTAAGGTACAGATTTAATGTCTTAGACTTTACTGACAAGTAGATATTTACTTCAGCCTAGTTGGGCACAAGGCCTGAGAGCCTTCTATGAAGGTAATTAATATATGTAGTGATAGAAACCAGAAAAAACAATCTGAAATGTATTTAGAAGCTATTAAAACTTGTAAATGTTTATGGATTGTGACATGATAGTCTGGTGTAGTTGAAAGAAATGCAACCATTTAATGAGAGAGTAAATTTCAAGTTGAGCATCACCTGCAACAAATCTTTATGGTAAATATCACTGAAGTCAAAAAAAAAAAAAAAAAAAAAAAAAATCCAGCTCTGCAGTGATTGTATTTGGCCAGTTTCTCAGATTTATAAAGCTTGTTTCTGTGTACCGACACTATTTGAATATTAATTTTATTTTCTGTGTGATAAAATTGACATGAAATAAATGGTTTTTATCATATTTACCAGTGTACGTTTTATCTCTGTCAACTTAGTTCTTGCTTAAAAAGGGAGATGACTGAATATATAAATTAGTAAATAATTTCCAATTGGGTCTTGTACGACTCAAATCTAACAATTTTCATTTGCGAAATTTTTAATTTTCAGAAAAAAAAAAAGTTAAGAACAAGAGGCGATGCTTTTATTTATAGGCTTGTGCATTACAGCTGGGACTCCCTTCTCTATTCTGTCCCTTTAATCCGTCATTGAACATTTATCATGCTTATTACACCATATATTAAATAGGTGCCTTCCCTAATTTGATACCTTGGTTTAAAATGAATTTTTATAAATGAAAAAAAGCTTTCTTGAAAGCTAAAAGGATTAAATGTACTATTTCCAGTAAGCAAAATACTATTTCAAACAAATTATACTGACTGGAATCAATTTGTTTTTTCTAAAATAGCTGATTAGCACCTTTTTAGTTGTTCATCACAATGTAATTCTCTGTAAAAGTTTTCAAAAACTAAAGTATAATTACTGAGTAAAAATTTTTTTTTTTATTTTAAAATTTTTTTTTTTTTTAAAAACAAAAGCTGCTTTTTTAACCAACATTGCCATATTTTACATAATGATGGTTCTACAGAGAATTTATCTGTAAAACAATTTAAAATGATGCGAGCACTCCCCCCCACCATATATATATATATATATATATATATATATATATATATATGCTTAGTAATCTTAAAAATGTTGGAAAATAATCTCTAACCTAATTTCAGTAATGTTGACATTAAATTTACTATAGCCATTGTTCTTATTTCTTGATAATGTGTATGGACGACCGTACTTAAAAAGAAAAAAAAGTGGGGGGGCACATTATGTAATATTTTATATTAAATTTTTAAGTTAATACAAATTATTTTGCACAAAGATTTTAAGTTTCTCAATTTTTGATTAGTAAATTGAATTTTCACTTAGAATTCATATGGTTAGGAGATATATTGTCCTTAATAAATCTTATTTATAAAAGCAATTAAAAGCTTTTCTAATTTGAGAATCATTCTATTTTTTATTTATTTTACAATTCAGAACAGGTTTTCAGAGAAATGAGCAATAGCTTTGAGGGGGTGAAATTGACTTACATTCACATTTGTCCTTTAAAAGGACCTGCTTTTAACTAAAACCTTTTGGATGAAAATTTAACTGCACAAGACTTTTAAGGAGAAAGACTAAAGAGTTTTGTCAAAAAAAAGTTTAAGTGTGGGACCTTTTCATCATGCTATTCCCCCCACCAACCACGTGAAAAGGTGGAGGAACCGGAAATGATCAAAACAGTTAAACCTGACGATGCACGAGTTTTATGGAATAAACAAATCTATCAAAACATCCAACGGTTTTCAGTGCAATGCCTTCTGTCATTACTAGTATTAGGTTGGTGCAAAAATAATGACGTAATAATGTTTTTTGACGTATTTAACGTCAAAAAAAAAAAAAAAAAAAAAACGACATTACGTCATTTTTGCACCAACCTAATAAATACTTATGCTTTAAGGTAGATTAGTGATAAAGACAAGGACTGAATGCAGGCCCAGCACAAAAGTTTGGACTAGTATTAAAAGTTAAAATAAATAGTAAATTAGGCACTTTTCTATATAAGCAGAAAAGTTTTGTATGATATTGACATTTCCTTTTTTGAAGAGTCCCTGCTGTTAGTAGAAACATAGCCACTGATAATAGGCAAATACAGGTAGGTAGTCGAGTTAAGGGAAGACTAAAGCTTATTAAAAAAAAAAAGCTTTGCAGTTGTGAAGGGCAACATTTTGCTAACTTTAGGCACCAGCAAAAGAAAAGTAACAACTTAAATCAAGGAAGAGGTTTCTGTTAATAATTGCTTCTATAGATTTTAGAAATGCTAAGACATAAAAATCAGGACAATTTCCTGTCTCATTCATTTTCAAAAATCTAACTGAAGTGAATTCTTTCTTTCTTGGCTAAGATGAGAACCTTTTAGCATCTCAGATTCCTAAAAAAGCTTTTCAGACTAAGTTATTGAAACCAAGTTTGATATCCAACAAAATTCCACTTTATATACTAATTCAATTAATTGAAGCATTAGTATAAGAAACTCCCCAGTTTTATCCATGTGCTGATTAATCAATAAGAAAGTTATTTAATAATAGTGAGTTAATTTCCATATAAAGACTTAACAGCAATAAGAATATCTATGAATCTTGACAAGTCAAATATAATTTTCTTGGTGGGGTAAGCACTCGTGTATGAAAATATTTTATTGAATTCTTACAAGTGAACAACACTTTCCAATGTAGTATAGGTGAAACTAATACTCTCTGATAAGGCTAAATCAGAAACAATCTTATTTATCTATTCTAAAAGTCTTTATAATTTTGTGATTAAATAAAATGGTGAAACATTTGCAAAATTGTAGATATATTCAAATGTGCATAAGCATTTGCCAAGCTTTTTATATCAAACCCCTATGGGGATTTGTCAATCATTAAAATTTGAAAATCCTTTTAAACCAAAAGCAATTATATGTAAAGAAATAAGAAAGAGTCCTAATAATTAAAAGATGAGCACTTAATAAAGTAAGTTTTCCTATTTGTGTAAAAAAAAAAAAAAAAAAAAAGTTTTTTTTTTTTTTTAAATTTTTTTAATTAAATCTAATCACAACTAGAAGAAACTTATGGAAGATAAACACATGAGATACTTGCCAAAGAAATAAAATTAGTTTTATTGACAAGGAATAAATAAACTAACATTTGACCATTTCTTGCCCTAAAAGATATTGAAGAATGTAAAATGCTTGCTTTAGGGTCATGTTAGAAAGCCTTTCTGATCACTGCTTGAGAATTCAATCCTTAATATGGTTTAAAAAATATTTACATTTGACACTGAAAATAAAAAAAATAAAGTAAAAAGAATACTTCAGAATCAAAGCAAAACTTCTGATCAACACAGTAAAGGAAGAAGTCAACAATGGTAATATCAAAATGGGAGAAATTTACAAAATTATTCAAATTCTTTTGTGCGATTAAAAAAAAAAAAAAAAAAAAAAAAAAAGGTTTGTTTTTAAATAATAAAAAAGAAAAAAAAAAAAAAAAAAAAAAAAAAAAAAAATCACTATTTAATTCCTACATTTTATTGAAGTAAAATTGAGAGTCCCTCCCTCCTCCTTTTGCTGTGCTTATTAGAAAGAAGGAAAATGAAATATGAGGAAGTGTAAAGAAAAACAAAATAGCACAAAGTGATTAAGGGAAAAAAAAAAAAAATCTTATGTAATATCTAGATAAATTCATGAAGAGGTACTGAATAAAGATTTACAAATAGAATTTATAAAGATGAACTCAATAAGTCTGAAATAAAACATTAAGTAGAACCCATCATTTAACTCATTTTATCCTTAAGCATTGTTTGTTAAACTCTTGATGCTTCATCATTGGAAGGATTTTTATTTAATATCAAAAGATGCTGTGAATTTAGGACATTTTCTAAGAACCTTAGTTAACGTTGTGCTTTTTATTTTTGTAGATCTTTCAAGGAATTTTCTTAATTAGTAAATCATGACCGTGGAAATCCGAAGAAAAAATTAAAAGAAAGAATGTACAAAAATATCAGCAGAAAATATTAGTTTATCGCAATATGAATTCTGATTGAAAACTTTCACTATAATAAAAACTATATTCTACAAGAACTTTTTATTCTGTTATTAACTACTTAAAATCCCAGTTTAACTTTATAAATAAGAATTCAAAACTATTTCCAAGGCAATTATAGGACATTTGAAAGTTAACCTTTCAAAAAAAAAAAAAAAAAAAAAAAAAAAAAAAAGTTAGCATCTTTAAGTATATGCTATTTTACAAGCAATAAAATTAGAAGGTAAAGTATAATTGTAGAACAAGTCATTTGTGTTTTAATAGCACTAAAAAAAAAAAAAAAAAAAAAAAAAAAAACACGCAGATGCAAGCAAAAATCAAAACAATGAAGGTAAAAGATGGAACAACATTTAATAACAATTTTAAAATATTGGTGATAGAATTGTTTAAAGAAAAAGTAATGTAGCTTAAATCAGTTTTCCAATGAATAAAAAGCTTGTGATCAGAACTTTGAGGAGAAAATGTAATACTTTAACTGATCAAACTGAAATCTTATGAATAATGAAAAATTTGTTCAATTCTGTAATATGAGAAGAAAGTGTTAAATAAATTAGAGAGCAAAGTTATAAAATTACAGATGAAAGAGTTTGAAATCACAGCCAATTATAATTGTTCATTGTTAGGCAAGGAATACACAAGTTAATAATTACAGTCACCCCCTACACGCTAACAATCCTTGTTCCCCATTGAGGATGAAAGACCTCTTCAACGCCATGGTTTGTAAGTATTATTCCTCAGGGGACCAGCATTTGCTTTTGTTGCAACAATACGAGTGGCAGTCATTTTGCCTGCAACAGAAACTGAAAAGAAAAAAAAATTTAAGAGACTGAAGAAAGGGGGAGGGGGGAAATTAAAAATAATTGTCTTATAAAAATTATCTAAAATATGGATTTTAATTTTTTTTTTTTTGTCGGTCCTAAACTATGCAGGAGACTTATTATTTGAACCTCACAAATAAGACATACTATAGCTAACTTAATATTTTCAGTTATTTCCTTTCGTACAAATACTACCACATCTTTATCTATAGCAATTTTCTTGAAATAATTCTTTATTTGGTGCTGACAATAAACATGAGCAAGATTTAGACCCAGACTAAATTACAAAATATATATCTCAAACTGCCATGCAAAGGTGATAAGTATATATATATATATATATATATATATATATATATATACACATACATACACACACGATCAAAATATAAGTATAAAACTTAATATTAAGAGACATTAAAAACGGGCAAAGCAACCGGTTTCGCTCCTGTTCTTCAGGCTTCAACGGGAGATTTAAAATTAACACAGAAAAATGTACAATAAAAGGAATTGTAAAAAAAGAAAAAAGGAATTAGAAACAAATGACTGCGAGTCCCAACAAACACTCACAAAGAAGGATTAAGGTACCCAAGGTAAAGTGCCTCCAGAACTTTTAGATGAAATAAGGAGTGAGACCGAGACAACACTGTGAACCAGTCAACACTAAATTTGGCTGCACAATCTCTGTTCTTTAATAGGTGTTCACATATGGCGGAACTATAGGTGTTCGGGACGAGTCCATTCAAAGGCAGGGTGTGATTTCTAATTTTTGTAGGAACACGTCGTTTTATTCTCATGTCTAAGCATCGAGTTGTTCTCCCTGTGTAGTCAGCTCCGCAACTACAAACTTAAAGTTGATTTCGTCGTTCAAGAAAGGCTCAGAGCAGATCTTTAATGCTCTATGTAGGAGGGTTTTAATAATATTAATCTTGCGCTTAGTGGGACAAAAAGAGTCCCAACGCATGTACAACCCTGCGAAAGTAGGTTTTCTGTAAACGGAAGTGAGAAAACCTGTTAATGTGCGATGTACTAATACATCCAAAAAGGCCAATTGATGATTGGATTCTTTTTCAATAGTAAACTTCAGTGCTGGATGGATACCATTTAAAAACGAAAGAAACTGGTCGGCCTCAACTTCACCGTTAAATAAACAAAAGGTATCATCAGCGTACCAACAGCACATTTGAGGACAAAGTGGATACTTTCGTATCTTTTCTTCCTGAAACTCAAATATGTTGGTAAGTGCCGGACCCAAAGGCGAGCCCATAGCGACTCTGTCGATCTGTCGGTACATGGTGTTGTTGAAACTAAACTTGGAGGAGGACATGGCAAATTTCATCAATTGACGAAATATTGACTCAGGAAAACTAGGTTGAGTCAATGAACTGCGATAGAGAAAATCACAGCAAATATCAATGGTTTCCATTAAAGGGACACAAGTATACAGGGAGCAGACATTGAAAGAGCACATGAACTTACCAGAAGAAGACAAATTTTGAACGCAGTCGACGAAGGAAAAGGAATCCTTTATACAAAATCCATCCAAGCACTGCAACACAGGATCCAAAAGTGTGGAGAGCCATTGGGCTACCTTGTGTTGGGCTGAACCGATCATAGATAACATCGGTCGTAAAGGTACACCTTCTTTATGGATTTTCGGGAGACCATATAAACGGGGACGAATCGAACCGGAAGGACGGATTAAGAGACATTAAAAACGGGCGAAGCAACCGGTTTCACTCCTGCTCTTCAGGCTTCAATGGGAGATTTAAAATTAACACAGAAAAATGTACAATAAAAGTAAGTTGAGAGAAAAAAAAAAAAAAAAAAAAATGAAAAAGGAACTAGAGACAAATGACAGCAAGTCCCAACAAACACTCACGTTGTTTACACAAAGAAGGCTTATGGCAAAATTTCAAAAATTCTAAAGTGGGTAAAGTCAGGGTTACTTTCAAAAGAAATTGCCAACGAAATTTTTTTTTTTTCCTCTCTCAACTTCCTTTTATTGTACATTTTTCTGTGTTAATTTTAAATCTCCCATTGAAGCCTGAAGAGTGGGAGCGAAACCAGTTGCTTTGCCCGTTTTTAATCTGCCTCGTAATATTAAGTTTTATTTCGATCATTAAATTTTGTACCTACAAAAATATCTTTAAATATATTTTTAAAAATTTACATACTCACCTATTTTGTTGGGCTTCTTTGGTACGTTTGGTGGAGCAATTTTACGCACAGATCTATAAAAAAAAAAAAAAAAAAAAAAAAAAATATGGTTTCAAAAGTAGGCGTCACCAAGTCAATATTTTAAAGTGTTGATGTGAAAAGTATGAAGGTTAGTGGGTTATGTTGTTTCAAAATCACATCTAATAAATTTCAGATTTCATTTACTTGGAATATTGTAAAAAGATAAGTGTAGTGGTTGGCTCAGAAAAAGTCAATTGAAGGACTAAGTGGGGAAAGAAGACTGGTAGTTTTGAAACAAACATTGATGGTAAATAAAACTATTAAAATTACTGTGCAACTACTAGGAGTTTGGTAACCAACTGTATCCCTTCCCAATTATTAAAAGAATATTAATATTATAAAAATTCTTTTAATAAAAGTAGTAAAGAATTCCACACCATTATAAGTGGAATGATTTCACATGTATGCTTATACAGATAGAACAAGTCTGAACAAATTATTTAATTTGTCATCTACTGGGTGCTACTTGAGTAAAAATGAAGTGCTGATAGTCTAGAGAGATTCAACTTACTTTACTTGTTGAGTTTTATGAGAAAGGCTTGAAGAGGAAAAAAAAAGAAAAAAAAGAGTAGCAAATAGACAGAATGAAGGAATATAAAAATTTATAATTAACAGTAATGTTCAGGAAATATTTAAATTGTTGAAATCTTAAAAATATTGGTAAATCAATTGGAAATACTCCAATTAAGTTAAGCTAATTGGATATTTATTGCATAGTTATTTTCACAAACAATGACTTTCTGTCTTTAAAATTATGCTGCTGATGGAAAGAAAAAAAAAATAAATAAATAAAATAAAAAAAAAAAAAAATTACAAAAACGAAGAACATACCGATTTTCTTGTTTTACTTTCACAGTATCCTTATTAGGTCTGCAAAGAGAGATAGAGAAAATTTATGATGATTAAAAATAATCTACTTCAAATGAGGCACTAGACATTGCAGATAGTATATACTATCTCATGAGTGCTGTAAGGCATTTGAAAACAATGAGATGTGAATCCCTACAATGTTGGGTTGCCTCATGATTTAACAGAAAAAGAAAATTTCATGAACCACATTTCCATCTGCAATTCTCTTAAATGCAACAAAAACAACCCATTTTTAAGAGACTGATCACAGGTGATGAAAGTGGATTTTTATGACAATGAAGAGAAAATGGTCCTGGGGAAAATTAAATGAGTCACTGTTAAGCACTTCAAGAGTGGGTTTTTACATCTGAAGGTGATGTTGCACATCTGGTGGGATTGGAAGGGCATTGTGCATTACAAGCTCCTTCTGCAAAGTTGGACACCGTATTCATCCAAGTACTGTTTCCAATTGGACTGATTAAAGGCAGCAATTAATGAAAAGTGTCTGGAATTAGCCAATAAGAAGGGCATCATCTTCCATCAGAATGATGACAGAACTTGCCATACTGACCTAGCCTTGCACCCTAGAAATTCTTTTAAAACAAGGAGAACTTGAAATTTAAAAAAAAAAAAAAAAAAAAAAACTTCCTACCACATATCTGATGGATATAATTTAAACAGAAATAAGAACCACTTGATTTATGTTAAGATAAAAAGTAAAATGAAAATGTCCATTTTTGAGTACAAGGTGTGTGTGTGTGTGTGGGGGGGGGTGCTGAAAAGTTATCTACTCACCAAAATTGTATTTTTTTTTTTTTTTTTAAGAAAGGGTTCTTAGTTAAGAACTTTTCAGTACTGTTTGCATGAGAGAGGTAGATGCAAGTATTTACAAACACAAAGCGTAATTACAAAAAAAAAAAAAAAAAAAAAAAAAAAAATTCTCCCAAAACAACTGAAATTTTTAAGATGATGTCTAAAAAGTAAAAAAATGAATTTCATCCTTACTTTGGAGATTTTATTGAAGAACAAACTGCTTTTTGCTTGATAGATGCAACTTTGCCAGCATGAATATTTTTGTCAAGCATTGGAGCTTTCCTGAAAAGAATATAGTTAAGGAAAAAACCAGCAGCACTTGATCGATTACTCAACCTAAAAAAATACAATCCAGGAACTATATGATCAAAAGCTCTATGGTTCAAACTGAATGTGTAACATGAAAAAAAAAGTCAGATATTAAGCACTCTATTATGACAATTAAAAGACAACTTATTGAACAATAAGGAATTTAATTATATCTGCCTTTATGGCCATAATAAAATTTTGTACACCTAAGAAAATTAAGCATATTTTGGTCAGCTTCATGGTTGTGTGTCAAAATAAACATCATGACAGTTTTACATATCTTGTCAGTGTTGTAGATGTTGCCATTGTCGCTATCTTCAGTAAGTTGTCTTGAAAATCTGCAAGAAATTTAGTGATGAAATGATAAATTATGTTTATCTCTATAAAGCAGTGGCACTACCCAATACTGATTATGAAATTGGCAGGCACTGTTCCCACCCTGTTTGGGATTTTCAGTGCCCTGAGACTTGTCAGTTGTGCTAATCCCCATGCCAGCAATTCTGTGTTGCTTCACCAACTTGATCAGCTCTTCTTCCAACTTTGTAAATATTGCCAATTTTCTTGTCTTCTTTGACTTCAACATAGATTAAAGTTAGGATCACACATACCAGTGTTGGAATCTAACACTTAGAACATTTGAAGCAATGACCAACTTCCTGGTTCCTTATTCCCCTCTGTATACAAAACTAAAAAAAATAATGGCCAAAGTCAATTGAGCAAAAAGATTTGGGTTTGCAATAAACTGCTCAACAAAGTTTAGTGAGATGTAAGCAGAGTAGTACTGTGGCTACTGCCAGTGACCAATAAAATGGTACAAATTTTCTGAGTTCATTTAGGTGTTGCAAGTGAATGTAATAGCAATGTCTACTTCTGTTTTATGCCACTACAGAAAAATATGTGGGAATCATTTTTGTTCTTCCTAGCATGAGCTTTTCATGGCAAGCTTATTGCATTTGTGTTAACGTGTGCTTTAAATATTGTGTAAATTTTCTGTTTCAAAACAATGTAATTATAAATTCTTATCTTTACCTAATATGGACTGGATAAAAAAAAGTTGAAGTGTTCAATTTAGGTTTAATTTTGTGGATATAAATTCTAAACAAGTCAGTGCATATTATACTCAAGAGAAACCCTCTCACACACGCGCGTGCTATTAGAATTAGGGGTTTTGTATTATACATGAATGCATATTATACACAAATCACAGTTTGTGTTACTGCTCCAATGTAATGGAGAAGAACAAAAGTAGAAATCTAATTTGCATACCTTTCAAGCATGCAGATAAATTTTTATAGCCATATAAAATTCATTATTAAAGTGATTGACAAAGATTCACATTTATTAAAGCTAAGAGAAAGGATACTCTGCTTTCTTACGCATTTGATATTTTTGTGTGGCATAGCTTAACTGTGGAACTTTATTCTGAAAAAGAAAATATGTTTTAAAACAAATTTTGAACAGAAGTTATGCAAATGGTGAACAGCAATAATGATAGCATTACAATCTTATTTGAACATTGAAAAATTTATCTGCATTACATATATTTGTACCTCTTTATTAAAATATTTGCAGTTTATATTGAAAAATCTGTATTAACTGGGCTTAAATTTTTGGTATAATAAGTAACAAACTTAAAAAAAGAAAAGAAAAAAAAGAAAAGAGGAGAGGGGGGGTAGAGAGATAAAAACAGATTATCGACTTATTTTTAGACCTAGTCTTGAATTTACAGACTAATGTTATAAATTTATTTTCTCATTAGCCACAATATTTGGTCTTCCCCTAATTTTTCAGTAATTGAGTTTCAGAATAAAAATGAAAATTTTAACATGTAACTATTTACACTTATCTTTATTGCCATATTCAGAATGTTTTGACCATCAATTGTTCTAATTCCATTGGATAAAGGTGTTGGTTGAGCAATCCAAAAAGTGACTTGACCCAAAGAGTTGGCCAAAGCAGAGAGGACAAAAACTTGGAGAGTTGAGTTACTAACTGAAACGTATCCAAAAAAGGCATGATACGTGGAATTAGAACAATCTACCCCCACAGAGTAAAAGGGTTTGGTTTGAAATTCTAATGTATTCTGAAGAAGTTTGGAGCATACAACAGTCAAAACAATGTAAATAGTTACAGTACCTCATTTCAGAAATATAGACAGATACTCATTTAATATTTGGTAATTTAGAAAACATTATCTATAGCTTATTTTGATTTGCTGCAAGCATTCACTGGATCATGCATTTTTACAGGAATAGGAAAAAAAAAAAAAAGTAGTGATCAAACAAAATACACTTTGGGATATTTATCAAGTTAACATTGTGTGTGTGAGAGTGAGAGTGAGAGAAAAAAAAAAAAAAAAAAAAAAAAAAAAAATGAAAGGACAATTGGAGTTTCAATTACAGATGTCCTGAATACACTACCCTAGACTAAGTACGGGATTCAGATCTTGAATGAGGATAAATAAAAACTTCAGATTTTATAGTCCTGGAATAATTCCTCATCAACCTCCCAAATTTAAGCTACTCACCTTTATAGATTTTTTCTTTGGTAACTCACGTGATTGTCTAATCAATGTCATTCTTTCTTCAAGTGTTTTATCAAAGAAAATAGCATGAATCTCTTGCCGTGAGGACTCCAACTGAAGGAGAAGAGAAGACTCTTTAGATAGAAAAAGTGATAAAACAGGTATTTAAATTTCACTGATTAATTTTAAAACATGAATGAAAACATTTCATACCTGGTTGTTTATTCTGTTGATAAAGTCAGTATGAGAATTATCAATATCCTCCAAAAGTTTCACACATTCCTGGATTAAAATAATAATAGTTACTGATTCTCTATGAAAGAGAGGAGTATGGGAAGAGGGAAACATTAAAAAATAACCTATAAAAAAAATTCATGTTCTTTTATCAGGTACTTTATATTTAGACTAAAGTTTAAAAATATAAAACTTTAGAAACAATTTTTAAAGAGAGCAATGATGTCAACATATTCTTGACAAATCATAGAATTTAAAAAGTTGTTTATTTTGAAGCCATCCTTGTAATTTGCAAGAAGAGTCCAAGCAGAAGTTAAATGTTACTTTGGTACCTTTTGTAAATTTCAAAATCTATAAGTTTAGTTTCATTTTAGATAATCGAAAAATAAGAAAAACATTTAGGATTTATCTTTCAAGGGAGTAAACTATGAATTCACAGAGGTTTAAGGAAAATATTTTTTTTATCATTAAAACAGTAACTGAATATAAAAATTCCATTAAGATTTCAATTCTTTATAAAAATTGTAAAATTTTCTTTCATTATCAGAAATGTTTCTCTTCCAGGTCACAAGTTCAAATATTTCCATTCCTCTGTATTTCCTTGTAAAACTTTAGATTTAAAGCATGAAAATTTAATATAAAATGTAATAAATAACAATGAACAAATTAACATTCTGATTTAAAGCTATATTAATTGGATCGCAAACAAATAAGACAGTACCATTTACAATAATATCAAATTTAGCAAGTAAATAAATTAATGTGATCCATTGGGGTCACGGGAGACTTGCACAATATTTTTTATTAAGGAAGAAAAAAAAAAAAAAAAAAAAAAGTGCTTACTTGTATGGTCTTTCTCAAGGCTACTACTTTAGGACAAGACAATAGCCTTCTGGTGAGAAAGCCCTTAACAGCAGCTGAAATTTTCTCAAGGCCATGATTTCTAGACTTCAAAGAGAAAGAGAAGATGATGAGAATAAGAGAAAATACATTTAATATTAAGTTGTTTCATAAGTAATTTCCGTTTTGGGGTACCATTTGTAATGAGGAAAACAGTTACGAATAAATATGGAGTACACTAACATACCTTAGTGCTTGCATGGTAGTTGAAGTGTACAAAGTGGATTTGAGGAAGAATGTTCTCTTTCAGGACACGACAAGTTCATATACAGTAAAAATAACACAGGAAAAATTTTAGAATTTGGTTGGTCTGTTCTACCCCACATGCTATATTCATGTGACCTTGCATCAAATTTTTTTTTTTTTTTGACTGCTGCAAAAAAGCTTTAAATGGGGAAAAACCTTCAATGCAAACCAGATTCAAAATTTCATTGAAAACTTGAACAGAGACCTGCAAAATTTTACTCAAGAGGTATTGAAGAGCTGCATGAAAAATGGTTAGAAGTCACTGTAAATAATAGTGAATATAATTGAATAAAGTTGTATTTCAAAGAATAAAAGTTGATAAACAAAAGCGGAAATTGTGACACCCTAATAGTTGACTTCCTCTCTTCCATCAGCCTACAATATCAGCACCAAAATTCTGGCTTAATCACAACCTTTGGTACCACTAGGAAATAGACAATTATTTTAACCACAAGACATGCACTTTAAAAAAAGAATGAAAGTAAAGTTTTTCAAGCATTTAATCTTTTTCTCACCCAAACTAAAATTATTCAATCTTACCTTGGTAGGCTTTGGAACATTATCAGCTAGCACTTCCCCTGACACCTGGGAAGAGACAGGTGAGACAGCTGGGGTTTGTGGCTCAAATAACTGTTTGATCGGAGTTTCTATTTGCCCATGCTCTGTAGATGTAAAACTGATGTCAGGAGTCAAGAAATCAAGGCCTGGTTTCCAGTTCTCAGATACTTGTCTGGGTAAAGTTATGCTTTCAAGGGTTTTTTTAAATTTTTGTTCTGCTACCTCCATTTTCTCTTGCCAATCATTGAAGTCTTTCTTCAATTGGAAATAAGAATTTTTCTTTTCAGAAAAGAAACACTTCATTTGATCCTCAATTTTATTGTCCCAGTCTAATGGATTGTCATTGGTGAGAGATGGAGAAGGGAGTGGAGAGTCCACGGAAACTGAAAGGAACAGGATGTAAGCATTTATCAGAATTAGTTGAACAATAGCATAGTAAAAAGGTACATGCAGCCCTGATCTTTACAATATGAGTAAAATCTGACATTTGTACCTGCAAAAGGACGTACCCAACCCTGGACACCACTACTATATAAATCTCCCTTGGCAATTTTTGTTTTAAAAAGGCATTTTAATAAAACCCCAAAATATGAAACTGGATTTATGCATTCTTTTTTCTTGAGAATTGACAAAAGAATTAAATACTATTTTATTAGATTGCTCATTACAAGCACATAAAAAAGTATGTAAACTAAGTACAATGCAACATTTATCATAAATAAGTATAGAAACAATTTTTTTTTTTAATTCATAAAATTATAAATTTTTTTGTGAACAAGAAAATTCAAACAATGACAAGTAACTAATACATTTTGAAAAAAAAAAAGAAAAAAAAGTTAAATACTATTAGATTGTTTACAAGAATAATGCTTAGTACTTGTGTTGAGAAATAAAAGAATGCATAAATACAGCTTCTGATGTTTGGGTTATGTTATAGAAATTGTAAAAATATTGTATACTCCTCCTTTTTGCCAATTTTTATTGTTTTAAAAAACAATAAAAATTGACAAAAAGGAGGAGTATACAGTAATAGCAGTGTCAAGGCAAAAACTGTCTTTTGAGATAACTTTTTTGTTTGCTTGTATAAATGTTAAACTTTGCCCCAATAAATATGAGGCTGTGCTTAAAGATAATTCATAGAAATTAACCTTTTTATTAGTTTGAAATAAAAAACTAATCATATTGAATCAGATATTTAATTAGCAATTGTTAGAAGCCAGCTGAAGTTTCAACAGCTATTTAGGTTCTTGAAAAGTCAGGTTTTCACCATTCCAGTCAAAATCCAAATGATTTATAATCCAACAACATAGGTCCATTCACATTTGGCCAACAATACCTCCAAATATGAGATGTGAGAATTCTTTTGGGTTCCTTGATAATTTCAAAATAAAAGTAAATAAATTGGTTGCCAAATATTAAGTGGCATTGTAAAGTGACTTTCAGAATATTAGTAATCATTTTAACTAATATCTCCAGGTTTTTGTTTTTAGTTAAGAGGGGAAAAAAAAAAAAAAAAAAAAAAAAAAAAAAATTTGCATAGCAATAGAAAATTTAATTTTAATAAAAAAATTAAAATCACTATCATTTGCAAAAAATGAAAGGTAATCTTAAAAATAAAGCTTATAAACAAAAAGGATTTAAATTAATCTCATTTTTGTAATTTTTATAAAATTTACTTTATATTGAAATTATTTGTCCAAACATTAAGTATTGTTTTCAGTATTTCATAATTTATTACAAAAACCTACTCACCATTTGTGGAGGTTTCATCTTTAAGCATATTCCCAACATCCTTTTTAAGAGAGTTTGCAGAAATCTTATCAATATTTGACAGCCGCCATTCTCTAAAAGTTTTAGGTGAGGTCTTCTTGGCAATATTTGGCTGAGATATGGTTGATAATTTATGCTGTGTCTTAGACTTCTCACTTTGCAAACATTTGGGAGAGTTTTTGGCCTTAGGGAGTTGAGGAGTCATGTGAAACGAGTCCTTGGTTTTTTTAATTTGATTCACACTTTTTGATCTTTTAAGAGATTTCTTTTGTATAGAGCCTTTAGAATCAGAATAAAGAGATTTTGTTGCACTTATCTGTTTGACTGGAGTAACCAACCTACTAGGGGTAGCAATATCTGGTCGGACAGATTTGGGGCTTTGGTTTTTAGATGGTATCCGTTTGTGTAGTTGTGTCTCAAAATCTGCATAGGAGGGAATTTTTTCTGAAATATTAGAGCTGTTGTGATTGTCTGTGGTTGGAGATGGTGTAAGCTGAGCAAGTTTAACCAAGTTGATTGATGGTTCCAGCAGTGTGTAAGAGCCACGTCGAATTCCGGAGTTAGCAAAATTAGTGCTTGCATCAGTCACTATGTCTGATGAGACCTTTGATTGTCGCTTAGTCAGACAAGTGACTGGGGAATCAGTAGACATATCACAGAGGCTAGCTATCCCAGAGCTGGTGGTTACATCCACTGTGGCAACAGATGCCTGTAAACGGAGTGGAGAATCAGTCCCAACTGGAGAAAAGTTGGACCGAACTAACTCTGGTGAATGGAAAGCCTAGTGAGAGAAAGAGCATTTATCCATTAGATTTTGCAGTTTGAAAATAGACTTTTCTATATAATAAAGTTAATATTTTTATATCTTTAGTCTCTTTAAAAAAAAAAAAAAAAAAAAAAAATAAATAAATAAATAAATAAAAAAAAAATTCATTAATAATGTACAAAACAAGAGGCCAAAAAGTCACACTTAACCATCAGGTAGAGAGAATGAAACTGAACAAGTATGGCTGGCTTTGAACACAAAAGCTTGAACATTATTAATTAGTAAAAATTACACTTTCTCTAGTGAACCAAGAGAATAAAAGACAGAAAAGGTAAAAATTTTATTTTTTATATTCTCATCAAATTGTTTACAGATTTCCTGAATAAATAACACATGTCAACTACTTCTCTATACAAAAATGGCTGCAGTTTCATAGTACCATGTTTACATCAGACAACACTAAAACTTATTAAATTTCTTTTCTTCCTTTATTCCAATATTGTTTCTTTGTTCACTATCAAATACCTTGTATTGATCGTCATGATTACAACATTTATCCATTGAATGAGCACAAAGCAAAATACAAATTTCAGTTTTTAATTCTCATTTTAGAGGAAAAAAGTCTAGTAATTTTCTTTGATTATTATGCTGCATATCTAGAACCAATTTATGCCAGACTTACTGCAGAGGTTTTCAGTTTTAGTTATTCTTTGTACTTGTTATAATCTCCTCCCACTTTTAGATTTGCATACGTAAAACTAAATTCAAGTGATCTTTTAAACATTTATACTTTAGTATTTTGTAGGTGTACCCATACACACAAATAGCAGGGCAAACTGAGCTCTCTAGCCTTGATTGGCAACCAGTCTAAAAGCAGCACTTAATTGAAACCGGAAGCAAACTGTTTGGAAACATTGTAGCACACTATTTCTGTTACAAGTTCTTCCAAAAAGTATGTGTGGTCCTACATAAGCATCCACTATTATAACCAAATGATTGGAGAATAAGTATATATATATATATATATATATATTATATATATATATACACACACACACACACAAAAACAAAAAAACAGACAAACCAAAACACACACAAAAACAAAAAAAAAAAAAACAAAAAACAACATAACCACAAACTAGGTGTAAAAAAGTGATATGCATCACATTACAAAAAAACTAACATGATCATCAATCTATGAATTCAAACACATACATTGATTAGAAGATCATTACATTATTGTGCAGGTTAACTTGCCAGATAAATCACATTACCAACTAATGTAATAAATCTGCCAAATAATCATCAATGATACAAAAATAATATCAACTTTGAAAACATAACACCAATTTGAACACACACAGGTGTGAAACTGACAGTGAAACTGACAGTAACACAGCAGTGGTGATTCTTATGCTATGTCCACACTGTATCTACAAACTTTATTTCTGCTACTCCTCCACAAATATAAGATTTTTAAATGGTGATTGCCACATCTTGCTCAGATGAGAGACACCTCCTCAACCTTTGCATCACTTGTAATGGCTTAGTCTTGTTTTGGCATCTATGGCCTCCTAAGATGACTTTAGACCAGCATTCACATGCATAGGTATCATAAATATATAACAGAAACTATATCCTTGATGGTGTTCTAGTGAAACTTAGTGGGGAAAAAAAAAAAAAAAAAAAAAACAAAAAAAAAAAACCTCACAATGCATACATGTAGACAACCTTATTAAACCACCAAAAAAAAAAAAAAAAAAAAAAAAAAAAAGTTTGTGAGAACTGAAAACTTTTTATAAGGCCTTATATAATCTGTTAAAATCCTAACCCAAAAATAGGGGGGGGAAAAAAGTCCAAACTGAAGAAAAATACATAAAAATCTTAAAGAATTTGTGTCCTTCAACCAAACATGCAGTGTTTATTGACAAAGTCAAAAGAAAAAAAAAATAATACTAGAACTATTGAGACAGACAATGTACCATGAATCAGCAGTGAGCAGGTTTTCCTGTTGAAAAGTTTAATTTGTGTATTGCTTAAACAAGACATAAGTTTGACATCAGATATCAAAACTCAATATACCATGAATGAATGAAGCTATATTTAACTCTTTACAAAAAATCTTAAAAGGAGAAGAAAAGCACAGAGTTCATTAGAGACCAACAGATTTTAAAATAATTAAGAAGCATTTACATACAAAGAAAAATAATTAAAAAAAAATTAAGAAAATATTACTTACTGTATTTTTCTGCCAAGCTTGTTTAACTTCTTGTTGGTCACTTAATCTTGAAATGGTTAAATCTTGAGAGTCCTTTAATAGAGAGGAGGGTAATGGCACATCACTTCCATCACCATCAATGCGAGGTACAAGGCCAATATTTTCAACCCCCAAGAGGAGTTCATCTAAAGAGTCATCACCAAGATGCTCCTTAACAGACAAATTATGAGGAGAAGTGGACAGAGAAGATGATGAAGCAAGGCTTATAGCATCATCTAAATTCACTTTTGGTACTTTAGACCCTCTGCAGTTATTATTGTTATTGTTGTGGACATTAATTTGGGATGATACTGAAGATTTGCACCTTTGTATTTCTGCTGGTCCTAATGCTTGTACTTTCAGGGATGAAGGAAGGTTTTGAAGAGAAAGAGACTTCAACAGTTCATCATGTGAACCAATTTGATATCTTTTGGAGGATGGTGAAGCTGACATTTTGGGGCTAGTCTTCTTTCCAGGTGAAATAGAGGAATTATCTGAGAATTCTGTAAATGGAGTAGAAGACCTTTCTACTGTATTGATAACAGGTCTCTTCAATGGAGGTTTGTCATCATTTTCCTGGTCATTATCACCCTGAATACTTTGCTTTCCTCTAACAATTGTAAAAGTGGCATTATTTACACGCTGAACTTTGTTTGAAGTGTCTGGTTTGACTGTTAGGGAGCACATACCTACAGGCTTAGGACGTTTTTTGGTCACATAAGCAATCAGGGGAGAATTCATTATCCAAGGTTGTTTATTTACCACAGGACTTTCTTTTAATGAGGGAGAGCAAGAAACAGAAGGTGGGCTCTGTTTCTTCACAGACAAGTGCAAGCCATTGTCTTCAGTAAGAAAGATAGGAGCTTTAAAAATATGTGCAGAATTGCTTTGGATGTTGGTAGATGCATTTTCTGGTGCATGGGCAGGATTCTGATCAGAGTTGAGCTCACTTAGTGGTGAGGATGTTGAAGTAAGACAAAGTGGAGTGGGAGAACACGAAAAAGCACATTTGGGGGCAGTGAGGAGATTTGTTGTAGGAGACAATGCAGTGAGTCTGGAATTCAGATCCAGGCTCAAATCACAAAGTTCAGAAGGTGCAGAGCTACAAGATTCTGGTAGATGCTTACTCAATGTGGAAAGATCACGTGTTATTTGCTGTTCCGATTTTGAAGTCAGAGGTATTCCATGCAGTTGTGTGGGTAAAGAACCATCATCAAGAGAGCCAAGATCAGAGAAGGAATTCATGATTACATCCGTGTGTTTCCAATCAACATAAGACAAACTGTCAACGGGTATGCTTGTGGTGGTGGTAGTAGTAGTAGTAGTAGTAGTAGTAACTAGTTGATCATCTTTGGTGGGACACTGAGGGCTGACAGCTGATGCAAGGGCTTGAGCTAGTACAGTTTCTTGCTGGGAAGATTCCAGAGAATCATAGAAATCATGACTATCATTTTTGCTTGCATTCTCAGAGGGAGAATGTGCTGGGGCTGAGCATCCAGAAGTCTTAAAAAAAAAAAAAAAAAAAAAAAAAAAAAAAAAAAAAAACTTAGTATAAACTGTAGAAATATGAAATTAACCAAATAGAATTAAGGTACCACTTTTATTGTCCAAACTCTTGAATTACTTAACATGGGAAAGTTTATAATTGGCTTTAAAGACATGAAACTGAATACTTATTTTATTTATTAAAATTTACTTTGTAAATTACCTTCATTGTTTCTACAAAATTCTTTAGAATCAGATGATACCTCTTATTACAATTTAAACCATTTCCAGAGACATTAGTTGTGTACACACACACACACATTTGAAATTTTAATGTCACTTCTAAAGATGCTAGGAAAAATGTTAGGAAAGTAGATTATTTGCATCTTAATATCTGATTTGATTTTTTCATGTCACTGAATAATTGATAAACAGTATAGGCATACTGAATTTTATAGCATTTTGCAGATTATATGTGTACTTTTGATTTTTTTTCTTTTTAGATACAGATTGCAGATTAGTGGTAATCTTACATTGTACAAGTTGGCAGGTACTATTTTTAGCAGCATTTGTCCATTTCAGGTTTGTGTCACATTTTAGTAGTAATAAAGTATATTTTAATTTAAGTGAATGTACATTTTTTTTTTTTTTTTTTTTTTTTTTAAGATTTAGCGTTACTGCACTATAGACTAAAGTAGTGGAGGATAAACTATGGTCTGTGAAAGTGCCTTATTTGATTTGGTTTTTCTTTGTTCAATTTTAGCTGATGTCTAGTGGAGATGAATGACAAATCTGACAACTCATTCATTTCATGAATAATTAGCAAATTTGTGAAGACAACTCAGTTACTAGGTCAATTTGTAGTAGCTGATGCAAACTGGGTCATATTCAGTTTGATGCAGAACACACAGTAAATTTGTATATTTCAAATTATTGTAGAGGTAAAAAAAAACAAAAAAAAACAAAAAAAAAAAACACAAAAACTGCAATCTTATTCTATGTTATTAATTGAGAGGAAAACTGTCTATAAAAGGATAACACTAAGAGAATCAATAAACATCATTGAATAAGGAGGTAAAAAATAATCACAAATTTCAACTTTTAACCAGAATGAGAACCATGTTATATGTGATAGAACTATTGCTGGTGACAAAAGAAAAAAAAATTAGCCTGTTTAATGTATTTAACAACAGTACAGCTGTTTGGGCTCTTAAGCAAGAATACAGAATGCCACTGAAAGAATAAAAATGAGACTTATTTTTCTGACAATCAGTATATTTGGATAATCAGTTATATATATATATATATATATATATATATATATATATATACACACACACATGTTTGAGGGTCAAAGTTGGAGCAAAGTTTTTAGTTTCAAGTCATTCTCAGTGCATAACACGAGTAGTTGGTATGATGACTTCTCTATTGGTTAAGTTGCAATTCATTTTTGAATTAAGAATAAATCAACAATATGGTCACTATTGTAATCAGGAACTAAGAAAATGAAAGCACCATTTCAACTGTTGTGTAGACACAGAAATACTGTGTCGGCTATAAAGTATGCTTGAATAAAAAGTAGGAGTATCACTCCTGCAGACAGAAGTCACCAGATTAAACCGTGTTGGAATTATTACAGATCCCCTTACCATGTTGTGAAATTTTAGCAACTAGGAGAGATTTTATTTTATTTTTTTTTTTCCACACAAATATATCAACACTGACTTTTAGAATTCTGCATTGAATCTGCAAATATTTTGTATTGGACCATTTGGAACAGTTTTTCTTAGCAAACAACAGTTTTGGGCCAACAAACAGATGAAATGTAAGAGCTATCAGCAACATAGGTGAAAAAAATATGTAGAGTCTTGGAGGATTTATGTGCCCCACAGAAACTGAGTGATAGAACTTTTGAGGAAATTAAGCATTTGTTGCGAGAACATTTCAAGGGATCACTTGTGAAATGGAAATAGACACCAGGTGTTCATTTTTTCTTAAGTGAGGAGCAATTCAAGAAACTACCTAATGCAGTGTTTTCTAAAACGGGTTTAATACAAAAACTGCATATTTATTCTGGGCATATCATTGAGCCTATGGAGAGTTGCCAATGTGACTGCAAAACACCAGAGGAAAAGATAATTTAAGAGTGCTGGTTGTACCTGGATTGGGACCCAATCTTCTTTGATGGGATTATTAGGAAATCTATCAGGTACCTGCAACCAAATTATATGGACAGACTTGGAGCAAGAATTTTCTGAGCTTTTTAAAATCAGGCTTGGGCACTTTGAAATGCGTAACAGCGAAGCTGTATATCAAACCTAACATGAAAGCTTGACCAGTACCGTTAACATCCTAAGAAAAGGTTGTGGCCTAACTGGATCGCATGGTTACTACTGCTGTTATCAAACCAGTTACTTTTTCTGAATGGACCTCCATCATTCCAGTGTTAAAGAAAAATGGTCAAGTTAGGATTTGGGGCGATTTTAAACAGACAATAAACTCAGCCTTACAGATATCCCAAATGTAGACCATTTGTATTCCAAAGACTTGGGTGGACATTGTTTTATGTGATTGGATTTGAGCGACACAATATTTACAGATTCCTTTGGAGAAAGAGTCACTAGAACTAGCTACTATAAACACTCATAATGGTCTTTACAGGTACATCAGATTGTGTTTTGGAATTGCTTCTTCGCCCGGAATTTTTCAATGCGCTATAGACAAGTTAATTCAAGGTATACCAAGGACTGCTGCTTATATTGACGACATTTTAATCTGACAAAAATATGGAAGAACAAATCCAAAATCTGCATTTAATGTTAAAAAGACTGAGATGCAGGCCGCCACCTTAGAATTGAGAAAAGCAGATTTGGGAAGTTGTCAATAGTTTATCTGGGCCACATGACCAATTCCAAAGGAATTCATCAAACTAGGATAAGTGCTATTCAAAGAGCACCAACACCAAAAAAAATCAGAACAGCACAGTTATTTAGCTTTTGTTAATTATTATTGCTGGTATTTAAATATATTGGCACTGTTCTAGCTCCACTGTATGCATTATTACAAAAAGGAGTCCCCTGGAAATGGGGAATAGCCAAAAATTTGCATCTGAACAATTGAAAAGTTTAATAACAGCTGATGTTTTAGTTCATTACAACCCTAAATGTAAAATTTTAATGACCCAGTTGGTATTTGAGTAGTAGTTTTGTTACATACTATAGCAGATGGAAAGGGAAAAAAAATTACTTTGCCTTGAGAACATTATCAAAAGCAGAACAGAATTATGCAAAGATAGAATATGAACTAGCAGTAATTTTTAGAGTGAGCAAATTCTATAAATACATTTACAGTCAGGACAGTTACAATCATTACTGATCATAAGCAATTGCTTGAGATTTTAAAAGAGGGCCGTGCAATATCACATATAGTAAGTGTGAGAGTACAATGTTGGGCATAGGTACTCTCAAACTACCACTATCAGCTTGTATACAAACCTGGTTCAAAGATTCCCAAAGCAGACAGACTAAGTTGACTAACCGTGGAGGACTTTTTTTTTTTTTTTTTTACACTATTACCTTGTTTGGAGTAAGTAGTACTTTCTATGACAGCTTTAGAGTCAACTCTTGTCACAGCAAAAAAAAAAAAAAAAAAAAAAAAAAACTTGCTTGACATACATCCAGGGATTCCATGTTATCTCAAGTGCATAAGTGGATCATACAGTGATGGCCGTAGAATGAATCCCAGGATTTTCTACAGTACACAAACAGGAAGGAGGCATTATCAGTACAAATGTGTTGAATTTTATGGGGATTATGAGTGGTTATCCCTTCAAAGTGTCAAGACTTGCAGGAAGGTCACCCAGGTATTTCATAGATGAAGTCCCTTGCTTGTTGCCATATCTGGTGGTCTAATTTGGATTTAGACATTGAACTGTGTGTAAGAAATTGTGTTATGCGCCAGGATAAGGTTAATATGCCCCATACAAGCATGTTACACCCATAAGAATGACCAGAAAGGTTATAGTTTTGAGTGCATATAAATTATGCAAGCTTCATCAATGTCAAATGGATCCTTGTGGTAGTGGATGCTCATAGTAAATACATGTCATTTCATCACCATCAGCAGCAGTAACAGAATGGATGTTGCAGTGCACATTTACAACACATGGGAGCCCTCATATGATTGTTTTGGACAATGCTTGCAGTTTTTCTAGTAAAGAATTTTCAAAATTTTGCACCTTGAATGGCATGTTTGATGTTCACTATATCACCTATTGTCAAATGGACTAGCTGAACAGGCTGTACAAACCATCAAGAGTGGGTTAAGAAAAAAAAAAAACTTCCTGGTGATCTCGAAACTTGGCTACTGTGTCCTGGATCACTACCATCTTTTTCCACAAACAATTGGTCAGTCAGCAGCCATGTTGTTAATCAGATGTCAGCCTAGATCTTGGCTTGACCTGGTGTATCAAGATTTGTCTGCCAAAGTCACCAATAAAATGGACAACACTAAAATGTCAATGGATAGGAAGTGACAGGAAAACAGATTCTATTTGGGAGATGCTGTTAATGTTATGAAGTTTCAAGGGAAACCAAAATAGATGACTGGAGTTCTAGAGGAGCAACTTGGTGCAATAACTTTTCTATTATGGCTGGAGGATGGGTGTGTATGGAAAAACCATGTGTGATTATTACAATTGAACCAAAGCCATGCCTGAAAGGAGCTAAATAACCAAGGAGAACTCGGACACATACTTTGAAGGGACACTCAGCATGTACCCTTACGGATATAGACTGAGGGAGGAAAATCAACAACTCTGAATGTTAGCCAGAACACCTTTTCAGAAACGCAAGGAAGCAGAGAGAAGCAAGACTGAAAGTGAGTCCAAGCAACAGGCATAAAATTAGACACCACAGGAAAGTGATGCAGTGCCCGACTTTTAGCGAGAGATTGTGCTGAAAAGATATGGAAAATGATGATGCAGTTATGACAGGAAGTGATACAATTCTTGCCCCCGATAACTTGTCTCCTCAGTTCTTTTGAAACACCCATGGACATTCCCACCTAAGTAATGGTTCACGACAATAATATTGTTTAATTAAATTTTGACTAATTGGGGAGGGATGTTGTAACTGGGAACTACAGAAACAAAAGCACTGTTTCAGTTATTGTTCAGACATGTAAGTACCATGCCAACCATATTGTGTATGTGTGAATAAAAAGCAGGAGTATTGTGTCTGCAGGCAGAAATCACCAGACTCCCTTACCAAGTTGTGACAGTCACCTTTAAGAAAAATTATCAATAAACACATGAATTGTATCTTGTAGTAGTTTAAGACTGATAATCCTAACAGCAACAGTAGTAGAAAAATGATGAGAGTCTTTCATTTTGTAAGATAAATTAAAGAGAAAAGACACTAATATTACAAAATAGTTGAAAAAATCTGGACTAAACAGGATGACAGTCAAATTAAGGAGGATACTAGAATGTCACCTGAAAAGATTTCCTCAAACAGGAAGAAATAGCAAATCTGCCAACAGCTTTTATGCTCATTACTTATGTAAGAAAAGTTTTTCAATCACATTAGAAAAGAGGAAAATAAAATTCAAAGTGAGCTTTGGAGAACACATTTATGTTTTCAAACATTAAGAATATTTAATATTAAGAACATGTTTTATGAAGGATGGCAAAAAAACAAACAAACAAAAAAACAAAAACAACATCACTGAACTGGCATTAAATTTAGTACCATGTGGTATGACAAAGCTAAGAAATTTTTTTTTTTTTAATTAACATGAGTTTAAAAACATTTACCAATAATATCAGAACCTGATATTCATGACAATTTCAGATTAGAATTGCATATACTATATAAAGCTTTGATTTTTAAGGAAAATAAGCACACTTAGATGTTCAATTGAAAGATGCAATGAATTTGCTATATGGCCCCTGCATCAAAAATGCAATGAAATAAAAATTACTTACAGAATTCAGTAGTCTTTTCTGCTTTTCTCTTTCTTTTGAACGTTTTACAGCTTCCTCTCGATACATCTGCATTTCTTTTTTGGAGTTTTCATCAAGCTAAACATATGTAAAGAAAGCAAGACAAAAATCTGTTGAAAATTTCATATATATATATTACTCCCAAGTACATGATTGGTGTATATTTTACATTCAACATCGTCACTTGATAAGACACCAAGGGTGTTGAAACAAAATGGCTATTTTTGTAGTGATTTTATAACATTTATGTTATAAATTTTTTTTTTTTAAATTATATATATATATATATATATATATATATATATATATATAAGCAGTTCAATTGCCATATGTGCCTGACAAATTGGGAAGCCATGAAACTTCAAATTACACTACAAATGTAGGTATGTGTATTTATTAATATATACTTCATACCTATTTAACTACATTGAGCACCGTTTTGTTTGCATCATAAATTAAATATTTGCATATGCATGCTATCATATGCATATACAGTTGCTAATATCTCATTAGTTTATATTCACTTTTGTGTTTGTGTATAAAAAAATTACCATTTTTCATACATTCTAAAAAGAAAAGTAATTTGTGAGTGTAAGTACAGTATTAAAGCTTTATTTAATTGATTTTCTTCAAGGACCAGGCATTTCTCTCATTCATCAAGTGAGAACTGATTTGAGCACAGCTATTGTACTTTTATGATTTACCTTTGATTATATGACAAGATTAAATTATGAAATGGTCATCTAAGAAAAAAAAAAAGTGTGCTTTGCAAAGAATTGAATAGCATAATTTTTGAAGATAAACTTGGTTGTGTGTGTGTGTGTGTGTGTGTGTGTGTGTGTGTGTGTGTGTGTGTGTGTGTGTGTGTGTGTGTGTGTAGGATGCAAAAATTGACAGAAATGCTGTTCTACATTACTTGACAAATTAAAGCAATTACCACAAAATGTGAGAACAATTTATACTTAGTACCACTACGGGTGGTTGAAGAGTTTTTTGTCTTCATTCCTAATAAGAACATTTCATTTGCAACTAAGATAGTAAGTCTCCAAATCTTCAGCATTATTCAATTGAAGAGAGTGAAACACTATTTGTTAGAAGTTTACTTACAATAGGTGGTAAGATGGGAACACCATTGATCTTGATGCAGGAGATATAATGCTCAGTAGAAGCGGCTGCAGCAGTAGCCATGTGATGATTGGAGGATGTGGAGATGGAATCCAGTTGATATTTAGTCTGAGCTAACAGTTCAGGCAATTTAGAAAACACCATTGCCAGATTCGAAGAGCTGGATAAAAAAAAACAAAAAAAACCTGTAAACAAGCGACAATTTCCAACAATTAATTTTTACAGCAATGGAATTTAAACCGAAAAGTTACTTAGAAAGGGTACTTTTAAGAGGAAATTACAGAGTATGTACAAAAAATAAACCATCTTTGAGATCCCCACCCACGGGGGAGGGGAGAGAAACTGAAATGGTTTTTTACTTACATTTATTTTATTTTTAAGAGAATGTAAAAAAAAAAAAAAAAAAAAAAAAAAAATCCCGATAGAAGTATTGACTAAAACTTCTACACTACACTACAGGATTATAATCAGCGAAAGAAAAAATAAAAATAATGGAAATAATAAACAAGTGATATTAATAGAACAGTAACAGTCCCAGTAAAATTTCTCACCTGAGCAGATAGATAATCTTTCACTTCACCTCAATAATCAATATGACTTATGATGAACTAATAAGGAGATTTAATTCAAGGTAATATGTATTGATTGACTAGTTAATTCTGTACTACTCATAATAAAAATACACGGCAATGACATTTTTAAACTAGCATCACATTAAAAAGAAAAAATACAGTTTGTATTTTACTTTAAAAAAAAAAAAAACCTGATAGTTCTTTTCCATTTCACTTTAATAACCAATTAAATTAAATTAAATCATTGTTTTTTTAGAGCTAGAGACCAAAGGAAAATACATTGTCATTCAAAGAAAAGAAGATTAAAAAGAAAAAAAAAAAATTTCGGTATACTTGCAAAAATGTGAAAATACCTTTCTTGTAAAAGCTCATATGACAAAAAAAAAAAGAAAAAAAAAGAAAAAGAAAAAGCTATATTTAAATTTAATGAATGTCACTAGACGACGATAGACTCTTGTTTGAGTTCACGAGAGAAATCATTACCGTAATCAGTCAAGAATGTAAATAAAAAGAAAATTTCCTGTTTAATAAAACCAGCAAACGTTATTAATTTGGACACAAAGTTAAAAACAAAAATCCTTTTAGTTTTTGGCCACTATTAAGCCCAATTTCTCTTCCCATAAGCCTTAATTAAGCTTTTAATTAAAAACATTTAAACCCACAGTCGAGATAATTTATTTACTAATGAAACGTATATTTTTAGATGCAAATGTATATTTTTAGCCAAGGAGTCCTAACTTTAGCATTTTTTTAAATGTTTTCGATTTAACCATCTTTTTTCTGATTTTTCAAAGACGTGAAATGATTTGCAACGGATAGAGAAGCAACCATATCGCGTTAAAACATTAAGAAATAAAGTAATATTTTGAAAACAATGAAAGTAAAACTAAAATATTTAATTAATAAGCTTAAACCTGAAGGTCCTAACGAAATTCACAAAAGACAAATAAAAACGGAGTAAGTCTTCGAAGACATGTTTACACAAGTATGAGAATATCTGTCGTAAGATTTCAATTGAACCCTAATCAAATGGTTTGTTTCGCTGACTAGAGAAGCAAACAGCAAGTCAACTGAAGTCATACAAACCACATGAACACACCTGTCCGAAGCATGTGTATCGAAGAAAAGAGGTATTTGCAACAAAAAAGTAATTAAAGGGTAGATTTGTGTGAAAAGGCACTTCACAAGAGGTGGGAGGGAGAGAATAGTTTGAACTTTGAAGGGAAAACAAGCAGGGATAAAAAAAAAAAAATCTAAGCTTGTTATTAAATGACCAAGAAGGTTAGTCATTTTTCAAATTAAGTGAGAGAAGAAAGAGAAATTCGGTGACTAAAAAAAAAGTATTGTAGAGAAGGTCGTAAATAAGCAGATTGCTTTTTATTTTTACAGCTGAATAAAAACTTTTTTTTTTTTTTAAAAGAAAAAAACAAAAACAAAAAAACACACACACACAAGAAAGAATGTCGCGTAAAAACTTAAAAGGAAATTTTAATTAAGTAATAAATAAAAAGCCAGCACAAATCAATTCTTGTAATGTAATGTATGCACAATTATATCGGAATCACGATCGATCCAAATTTATAAAGCTGAATTAGTTTCTTCAGTTTAAAACACAATTCGACATCGGAATAAGAAACGAGCGAAAATAGTACAAATTTGACTTTTTTTTTTTTTTTTTTTGCGCAAAGTTACTTTCAAAGCAAATATCGAAAGATCGAAGTTAAGACAGGTTAGATAAGGTTCAGGTTAAGATTACATGACACTCAGACAGTAAGCTGGTCTTCCGTTATTATTCCTAATATTGTCAATTATTCTTAGTCTTCATTAGAAACAGCTTTTTCTTTCATATTTTTTATGCTATCGACAATATACAACAAGAAGAACTACCAAAACAAGTTGATAAGTAACTTTTAAAACATATCACTTTAATGACAAAAACATTTGTATCATTTCAAACAAATAAAAAAAGATTAAGTTTCTACTTCGCCAGAAATCAATTACTTTTTCTTTTATAGATTTCTTCTTTAGTCTTTCTTTAACTAAGTTTACTCACATCGAATTCCCTGTCCCATCTTCCTGTTGTAAATCATCGACTCCAAATATTTTGGTCGTCATAGCCTCGTCATTGTCTTCCATGGTATTATTACAAGGTAGTTTTCAGATACCTGAACGGTATCACAAAAACCTGCTTTACACTTCAAGGTAAGGGTGAGGAGCGGCCAAGGCTGTTGCTGTGTTTGGATAAATTGGTTTTGTTGCCGGGCAAACGCCATTTTAAAACAAACCATTCGTATTAGTAAGAATTGTAAGATTACGTCTGATTCGCCCATTGATACTTACGTCACGACACAAAGTGTATCAGCATAAGCCAATCAGGGTGCATCTTACAGAACCTACATTGGTAATTTATAACATATTTTAACTGATAAAGCCATAGAATTAATAATTAAAGAATAAAAATTGTAAACCGAAAATAAATTTTTGTTATTATTTATAATAATTTATTTTGGTCACACTCATAATTCTTAAAGATTTGAAAGCCATATATTAAGATTTTTTTTCAGGACAGTGAAAGCAGACGACAAACGAGTCTGCGATTGAAAGGGAGAAAAATCATGCAGCATTGTCTGAAATGAAATTGGTATAGAGATCCACGTCAACTTCGTGTATAATAAAATAAATATTTACATCACTTATTTATCTCATATTTTGCGCTCCTTGTGATGAGCATCTGGTCTGGTGTAACAAAAACATCATCCATTAAAACTACTCAGTGTAATGATGGCTATGGAAAACGTTTGTTGGTACTACTATGTTTTTTTTTTAAATGAAGTGTTTTTTGTGTGTAGTTTTTGTTGTGCATGCGTGTTTTCATGTAAAGAAGAAGCATAAAACTTGAGTTTCAACCACAGGCGTTTTATTCTTTTTTATGGTGACTGTAGTGAAACAAAGTTCTTAATGTCTCTCTTGGGTATGTCCGTTTTCTTTTTGGCCCAGGAGTTAGTCACTAGTAAAGTAAATGTTACATTCTTCTTCTTAAAACCAGATCTTTTTATTCATGCTACACTACACTAATTTCCACCACTGGTCGGGTGTGAACAGCCAAAAAAAAAAAAAAAAAACTGAACTAAAATTTCCATCAACTGTGTAAGGCTCTTCACATATCCATTTTTACTCACATACTCAAAGAAAAAAATAAGCAATAGAATCCAGAATTTCCACCCAACAGCACCCACTCCTGCATAAAGAAACAAAATAAAAACTGGAGCTGATTTGAGCCTAAGAAAGGGCATGAAAGCCCATCAAAGGGACATTTTTGGCAGTTGAATGGCATCTTGTACCATCTCCAAGAGACAGCTCGCCAAAGGCTGTTGCCCCCATAAGTCACAACTCAACTCATCCTCCCTGTATTCAAAAGTGGAAAGAGAGTTCAGCTGACATTAGACTGGGGTAACTAACATTCCCCAGTGGGAACATAATTACTGTGTGGCTCTAGATATTGGAGGAAAAAGGAGAAAGAGAGCGAGTCAGGAAATGTTTATCTTTTTATTAACTTCAACATTGCCACCTAACGACATATGACAAAACCAAGTGAGGTAATCATATTTCTGGTCACTTTACTCTTAGCATTATGGGAAAATATATTTCTTTTATTCTTTATTATTCATTTATTTATTGAGTTTATTTAATTTTCCCACAGTCCATCACAACTTCTTTCAACAGATTATTATAGCCCATCTTACATTCAAAGCTCAAACTACACAATTTGGAGAATAGAAAAGTTTCTATTTTGTTGCATAATTAAATTCATGTAGCATAGTTTGGTAATTAGTGGAAGTCAATTAATATAATAAATAAAATTTTAGTAATTGTGGTAAAATTTAAAATTGTTATTTATATTTTTAATGCAAAGTTTTTGTATGTAAAGGTTGGGGTGGCTATACATTCATATACACACAAAAAATAATGCTTGCATCCTCAATTTTTCTAAGATTCAAAATTAGTTCCATTAAATCCTTTTTGGTGTGGATACAGTATAAAAACATGCCACATGACAAAAAGGAAGATTGATGAACCCATCGAATCCTTCTATTTTTATGTTGTAAAGTCTTAAACCCTGATTCTCATAAAAGAAATATAAATGTGGTTAGCAAAGAAAAGGATTCAGTTAAACCGATTTTGAATTTTAGAAAAATTGGGCAGTGTTGTTTCTTGTTTACAAGCAATTGAGTAAATTCCTCTAAGTTTTAGCTTATTGTTTTGCTTAGTATTGACTAAGTCTTTTATTGTTTTGGATGTAGTAGTAATAAATTTTATGTTGTGTTTAGATAGATTCTTGTTGATGTGATAAAGTTAGTTGAAAGGACAATATATTTTTTGATTCATTGGGGTTTTCAGGAGTGGCCATTTTTTTGTTTTGGAATATTTTATGGGCTTTTTGTTTTCCATTGAATATAAAATAATTAGGGTACTGGAGAAGTTTGAAAGTGTTTTCAATGTATTTCTCCTCTTTGTGTAAATAATCTGGCTGCATATTTTGAGTGCTCTTAAGAAGAATCTGATGATTATGCCTGATTTTATTTTGTTCTTATGGTGAGAATAGAAATTTATTAGGTTGTTTTTGTTGGTTGATTTTCAGTGGACACCGAGTTTTAAACTGTTGTTAACATGGTGTAGCTTGATATCTAGGAAGGGTAAGGAATTGTGTTCTTACATTTCATATGTAAATTCTATTGTGTGTTCAACTTTGTTTAGTTGATCTACTAGGTCAAGTAAATCAGCATAGTTAGGATATATAAGTATGGCATCATCAATATAATGGAAGTATGTTGATTGTTTAGGTAAAATATTTTGGAAGGGACCAGATTTGAGAAATTCTAAAAAGATGCATGCCATTACTCCACTGAGAGACAATCCCATTGGTAATCCAAATTTTTGTTTGTAAAAATCATTATTAAATGTCAAGTAGCAAGGTCAAGGGTGATGAAATGGCAGATTTTTATTATTTTTGCTGTTGGTAGAGATGTTGCCTTCAAGTCTTTCCTGGTCATCCAAATGTCCAACACCCATGTCTGATCAATGAGATGATTGCTTCAATCCACACCTTGCCTTATACCACATTGTGATTAATTTTGACCATAAGGCTGGCAAGGGTCAAATTATCATCAAGAATCATCATATTGGGCTGGTCCAAGTAGAATGAAGACACAAGAAAAAAAAATAACTTGAATAAAAATAAATGGTTTTATATACATTCTTATATACAGTACTTGGTTAGTTTTGTTGTTAGAATTTATCAGTTTCTCATGCAGACAATTATTGACCCAACCTGCTTCTTAAGTTAAACGTGACACTTTGGCTGGCTTTGTTAAGTTTGGCAGGAGGCTGATGTCAGAGGTTTTCTTCAGGCAGGCAGTCACATGAGATTGTTTCTCATCTGGCATCTGGAACAACTGCTGCTTGCTGCTTCGATTCCTTGTATTTATTGATATTCACCTAAAATCGGTGTGAGGCAGGACATGGTTAGGAGACTCAGTGATTATCCCATCTTTCAACAAGAACCCCTTTGCTGACTGGGTCATGAAAATTAATTATATTTCCAAATTAGGAGATCCCCCTTTCCTATGGGTAGCAGTTGCAGGTATTGATCCGCCCCGATAACTTCTTCCTTCTCTTATTGGCATCTCAGCAATACGTTCTGATGGGAGTGTGCAATTCCTCCACCTCCCTCGGTATTTCATCTGCACCTGCCACCTTGGCTACTCCCTGACCAATGACTCTCAATTGCTTGACATGGTTTAACTTTAAGATCATTAATCAAAAAAGATCCAGGTCTTACATGAATTCGGTTGTAGATTGTGCATATTTCCCTGAAAATGCTAGTGTGTATATATATATATATATATATATGAAGAAAAATATACGGAAAAAACAAACAAAAATCCTTATATGCAATTATGCTGTTTTAATGTTAATATAATGTCAACGTCGGACGTTTCGGTCTAATAAACCATCTTCAGGACATATTCATAAAATATCCGACGTTGACATTATATTAACATTAAAACAGCATAATTGCATATAAGGATTTTTGTTTGTTTTTTCCGTATATTTTTCTTCATACTGTCCGATCTATATCCATATATTTGCTTACATATATATATATATATATATATATATATATATATATATATATATATATATATATATAAAGTGGACATTGAAGTCAACACCCAGCAGTAACAGTCTATTTCATGCTTAAACAGGTTTGAAGATTGCATTTAAGCATGAAACAGACTGTCACCACTGGGTTTTGACCCCAATGTACACTTTTACATATAAATATATATATATATATATATATATATATATATATAAATATAGTTAATAAATAAATAAAAGTGACAAATAGTGAGTGATAATAAAATAAGCACATACCATCTCCCCCTCTGTAATCATCCATCATAATAAAAAGACATTTTTCAACACTAAAGCAGAATGAGTCAAATAAAGCTTCATAAGCTTCTACTTAGAGTTGTTACTATATTACATAGTGTATTTGTGAGACTTGAAGTCATGTCTTTTGAACTTTTCTTTATCTATTAACTGTGTGTATGCAACCATCTTCATAGATAATCTAACATCAATTGCAGTGCAGCTCAAAAATTTGGATGAGATTCTGTAAAAGCATGAAAACTGGAGAAAAACTTGCTGTACTGGAATGAGAAAGTCTAGGATAGAGCTTCTGAGTGAACTGTGGCAAGGTCATACAATCAATAAGTCAAGGCAAATTCAATTAATTTGCAAATGTGGGTTATCTTGCATAATCCATTCAGGATTGGTGTTATACAACAGGTACAAACATAAATAGCAGAAAGTGTGAAAATAGTAAGTATTTGACATGATGTGTCACAAACTGCAAAAGACTCCATCGTATATATATATATATATATATATATATATATATATATATATATATATATATATATATATTAGCTTAAAAGCCACCCTATTGGGTACCATTTAAGTTAGCCCCTGTGGAGTGCTCTTGATTGAGCATTCAGCTTGTTCAGGAGTTTGAGAGACCTTAAGTCTTTGCATATTCTCAGCATTGGAAGCTCTCCTGGCTACCATTTGATCTAGGTTTTTATTTGCATGGGACTTTATTTTCTTTGCTGCACCCTTGGCTCTTTTTATTTCAATCTGGTCCTCTGTTGATGGAGATTTCATTTTGTGAGGCTGTATGCAATAGGCAACAATAAACTACAGAAAAACTCAAAATTGATTGCTGAATTTAACTACTGTATTAATATATAAGCTTACCTTTTAAAAGTTCAATGATAATTCTTCTGCTACTAATTTAAAGACAATTTGATGTATGTAAGTTCTTACTTTCGGTACAAAAAATCATTTTTATTTCATGGGGTAATTTCACTGTATTTTGCAATTAATTTCAATTATTTCCAAATTTCTTTCTTTCTTATAAAAATTGTTATAGTAAAAAAAATTTGTTGCAAAAAATCATGTAAAAAATTGTGGAAAACAATAGCAGTAATGAAAACTTGAGAATCCAAAATTTCTGTGACATGAGCTATTGAAAGGTAAAGAGTTGTTTTCCTTTAATTGAAAAAGTGCGACACACTGACATTCACATTTATTATATATATATATATATATATACATACATATATATATATATATATATATATATATATATATATATATATAATTATTTATCTACACACATTTACATATACATACATACATACATACATACATACATACATATATATATATATATATATATATATGTATGTATACATACATACATATATATATATATACCAATATATATATATATGTATGTATATATGTATGTATATGTATATGTAAATGTGTGTGTGTGTGTAGATGTATGTAGACATATTTCTGTGTATATCTGTATGTGTATATATATGTATATACGTGTGACTGTACAGTTATTTCTGTAGGTAGTTCTTTTTATCTTATTTTCTTTCACCTAATATATAATATATCAACTTAGATGATTAAAATATATGTTTTTATAGATATTTGTGGGTTTGGAATTTTCGTTTTTTTATATGTTAAATAATATTATTTTTAACCATTTTTATCTTTGTATATTTGCTCGCTTAAGTTATATTTTAATAAGTGGTAAGCATTTGTTTAATGACATTTTCAGTCTTAAATATTTCTTGGATGTGGTATCTGATTGTCTAAGTCAATGTATGTGGATGTGTGTACATGTATTTATCGGTGTCTATATGTATGGAAAGTGCATTTACTTTTAATTGTGTATGCATGCATGTGTTTGTTTCCCTTCTTTTTTTCTTTTTTTTAATAAAGGGCCGTGGATATGTTCCCTGTCTCGTCACTTTTTGTGTGTATATATATCTAAATATATCTGTTGAAAATTCCCATAGACCCCGTATAAAACGGGGTTGGGTAGCTGTTTCTCGAGATGAGACTCTGCCCTTCAGCATAGCCTTGTCTGGGGATCCTCTCTGCCTCCGGGCAGAGAGGTCGACCAGCACAGCTGGAAAAGATTCCAGCTAGACTCTGTAGTCCGTTGACTTACAGATACTTATAGGTAGTTACTACCTATAGTGTAGTCACTCATGAGGGTGACAGGTTATTCCATTACATCAGTAACCATCTGTCATTCCATCAGTTTTCCTCTTGGTCTTAATCAAAGTTTTTCTCATCAGAGTAAAACCAAAGCATTCCAGCTTGTGGGTATTTTAGTTTGTTTAGCAAGTGCTTCATATGGATCAAACAAGTCTCACATCCAATATGAACTGACCTCTTCCAAACATATACAACTTGTACCAGATGTCTTCATTCACAACTCTTCTGACGGTGCTCTCTTACACTTTGAGGTTCTTTGAAATGACTCTGATATACTTATTGATTATTTTCTGAACCTTTCATAGAAAGTTAGATGTTCTGATAGTACTAGGACCCATAGCCTGTGTTTTGCATTTAGCTGCTACTATTGGATCCCTGTTAGTAGCTTCCAGCTCCTTTCTAACTTTTATAACAAAAGATTACTGTGTGCCTTTTTATTTGCTGAGGCAATTTGATGAATAATATCATTCATCTGAAAAGAAAAGGTAATAAAAATAAATTTGAAGACAGAGCTCTTCAAAGATATGTCCACAAAAAAGTGACGCACACTCTATTTTCTTAATTTTTTTTAGAATTGATTAAATTTTATTTTAAGACATTTTTAAAAATATTAATTGAATGAAATATTTCCAATCTTATAATGAGTCATATAAAATTACAGTTTAGCAGCTGAGCCATGTCTAACTCAGAAGAACTGAGGTACAACTGTGTTGTATAAGTTGAGCCAAAGCTGTCTCAAAATAATAATTCGAGGTTTTGTATGGCACAAGGGAAGCAAATTTTGAGATGTAGGTTTCTTTGGATTATACTGGATACCATCCACTGAAAAGTTTTTGGTTTGTGGAACTTTGCCACTTTTCAAAATTTCAGATTAAAGTCTTCTTAGGTAAAGGTTATTCTCCACTTAAAAGGAATTTAAAAATTATTCTCGATTTAAAAGGAATTATTTATTACTACATGGATTTTCCCATATAAAAAAAAAGAAATCAATTGGTTATCTCTTTCAGTGCATACTAAAAAAAAGGACTTATTCAATGTGAAACTGAAATAAAAAGAATTTGTTTATTTAGAATAATTCCTGTGAAAAGAAGATAGTAAAGGCTTGTTGAAAATATTCTTTTGAGTACCTAAAAAATTTTGATTGCTAGAGAAAAATGTTCATTAGAGAGTGGGGACTTATATTAGTTGCTAAAGGTAAAGAGTTCTTGGTAGAGAATGGTAGGGAAGTTCATGTGCTGTTAATTTTCTGAGACATTTGAGGTTAAATGTTCAGCATAGAATGGGAGTGTCTGTTGTTGAATGAACTTCCAAGTAAATGCCATTTATGGTAAACTTATAAAAGTTGGTACAGCTTTGAAGAATTATAGTTACAATGATTGAATTGTATCATCAGGGAAAACTTGGTGAGGTAGTTGCGCATGTTCAGAATTGTTTGTTTTTAGTTTTTGCATGTTTGTGGAGTGAAGACAAAAATAAACACTAAGTCAAACAATAAAAAATGGTTTCTGAGTCAGAGGATTTGTGAATCCTTCCAGTTATTAAATTAATCCTTTGTAAATTTAACATTTTTCAACCCACAGGTTACATTGACAATAAAACACATGCTTCGTGATCCATTTGAAGAGAATATAAGCAATGATTCTAGACCAGACAAGCCGGTAAGAAATGGCAACAGACAGCAACATATGATGTGCATGTCTTTAAAGAAATTCCCTTACTCATTCACCTGTCTTTCTCCCTTGCATTCTTTTTCTCACTCATACATGTAAAGAAATCACATTTCTTTTCTACTTAAACAACTACAAACAAGGAACTTTAACTTGTTGAGAAAAATTTAGCTGTAAAAACATGAAAATATAAATATTTTATATTTTTATATTTAAAAAGCTTTCTTGCCTTTTTCTTTGTTGTGGGCTGTTTTAAATCTGCAAAATGTTGCTCAGATTTATTTATTAGTCACATGGTATCTTGAAGTCGAGCATCTTCTCTTCACTGCTGAAATGTTAATTGATCTGTTTTGACTATCCACTCAGGGTTGTGTCCTGAATGAATAGTAGTTAAACTAGATAGCTGCTTTTCTTATATTTTTCCACAGTAACCTTTCAAGCCACCTTTCAAAATTGTTACATGTTTCAAATTCCGTTCTTCTGATTGGTTGAAAATAATCCAGACAATGAGCTCTCTTCTCAATCCTTTTTTCAAGAACATTTTGTTTTTATTACACTACTTGGGCTCAGAAACAAAGCTTATAAAAAAGTCCCTTCTGAACATTTTATTGGTTGGAAATGTCTTTGCTCTAGGTAGTTGAAATGAGTAGAGGATTTTTTTTTTTTTTACATAATTTTTTATATTACAAATTGCTGGAATATAGACAAAGTATTACTGCACAACAGTAGGTAACTGCTTCCTTTCAATGTTGGAAGTGAAAAATTCCTTTATATTGCTAAGGAAGTTGACTGGTGTGTTCATTGCATGTCCACATTTTCCAATTTCCTTGTTAAAAAATTTTGCAATTTCCTTGTTAAAAAATTCATTTTAGCATGAATTTGGTAAGTAGTATTAACTAAAGTAACAGTATCATTAGCATTTTATAATTTCCTTGTTAAAAAATTCATTTTAGCATAAATTTAGTAAGTAGCATTGACTAAAGTAACAGTATCATTAGTATTTAAAAACTAGTATTAAATGAATTCTTAAATCATTTTTCATGGTTTTGTAGTGTTAGTGAAGAAACACTTTAGAAATCTGTATAAATTAAGATTACATAAAATGAAACAATTTGATTCAAATTATAGTGGACACATTTCTTGAAAATTTTCTGCTAATCAATCAGTTTCAGTGAAAATAAAAACGTTTTTATTGAAATTTGTCAATATGATACAATATCCCTAAGTGAATACCAACTTAAAATAAAATTTAATTAATTTGTAATATATGTAGAAAGATGCAAATTACACATCAGATAAGACATATGTCAAATTATTCATCTGCAAAGTTTTAAGTTTTAAGCATGTATTAAGCTAGCAGAAATTTTATAATCTTTAAATAAAACAATTTCAAACAGAGCTCAGCATTTTTCTGTTAAATATTCATGCACATTTTGTATCTACTATTATGTCTGTGCATCTGGTATAAATAAAGGAAAATGTTTCAAGTAGACAGTCTATATGATAGTCTGAGCAGCAGCTGGATGTAACAATCTGCACAGAAGTAGTAAGAGAGGTCATTAAGAGATCTTCCTGTCTTTAGTCTATTTCCTATCATACAAAAACTCTTTTCATTAGAGGAAACTGAACAAAAAAAAAAAAAAAACGAAAGAAAGAAGCAGTTTTTATAAAACAATTTCTGGAATATAAAATTTTGAATTTACACTTTATCTGTTTTCTTCTTTTTCTTTGTGAATGAGTTGAATATTTTTACAAGGCTAAATTTTCACCCTCTCAGCCTTTCACAGTTTTAAATAAATTTTTAATCATGTCTTGTGATTGATATTTATCTTTATTGTACATATTCAAACTTTACACCTTTTATAAAAATTATTTATATAATAAAAATAAAAGAAATTTATATGAGGAAAAATAATAAAAATTAATTTAACACAGTTTCTTAAAAATAAAATGTAAAAATGAAGCCAGTTGTTTTATAAAAAAACATCGATAAATATTTATTAGCAAAAATTTGCAAAAAAAAGGTTCCAATTTAATGTCAAAAACCTGCCAACTTAAAGTTTTCAAAAAATCACAGTTTGATTGGATAGTGATAATTTGAGTTTTGGACCAATGGGAATACAAAGTGTAGAGGGATTTATAATGCTGAGTAATTAATTATAAATCCCCTAACATTTATATATACAAAAATACTTGTAAAAATGAGAAACAGCAAGACATGGAAACAATAAAACAAGTATTATTTATTATCTGGTTGTTATGTAGTGTTGGAGACATGAGAGATAATAATACTGAGTAAGAGTGTGAGTTTAGGGACAAATGTAGATCAAATATGGATTGGAATCCAACAGAATGATAAGATAAAGAATAAGTAAAGTGTATACAATCTTTCGTGTATGTTTTTTTTTTTTAATAAATATGTGTAATGAGTGTCCCAATAATATAGTTGGAAAAATACATCTGGAGTTTTCTTACCTCAAATTTTTGTTGAGTACTAAGAGATAAATGTTATATAATTATTATTTTTATAATTATTTACTCAGCATTGTAACTCCCCTACAAAAGTATGCCTCAAAAGGAGTTAATTTAATCCAGTTTGGAGTTATAAAAAGGAAAATGTTTTTTTCCAAGGTAGAAAAAGTTAACTGTCTCAGGCATATAAACTGTTGCTACTGAACAAATGAAAGAAGAAAGAAGAAGAAAGAAAAAGAAAGAAGAAAGAAGAATCCTAAATGATTTGAGATTTTATCTCATATTTTCACATGTCTATTTTTAATCTGATAAGATTTTTATCTTTGTCTATTACAAAAATTTTAGATATTTATCTTATATATTTGAATGTCTATTTCTAAAACTATGAGTTTTTATCTCATATCTGTGAATATCTATCACAAAAACTGAATATTTTGTCTTAAAACCAACAATGCCTGAAATAGGACCTCCTTTTTCACCCTTTGAACTTGTGCACCAGTGATGTAAGTAAAATTCTTTTTTATTATTACTAAAAGAAAAGAAAAGATTTGATTTTCATGAACTGTTATTTTCGAAAAGAAAAAAAGTAACTTGTACTTACAAGAACTGTTAGTCTGCCTAGACAATTTGAGATGCACAAGGGAAATTTTGTGCAAGGCCTATTTTGTACAATTTAGTGTTGTAAAATTATTTTAAGAAACTTTTGTTTCTTTTCAAATTTCACTTTGAATAAGAGTTTTTTTTTGTTATTGCTTCTATTAAGTTCTTTGGAAAAGATAAGATTATTTAAACCTTTCTCTAATCCTTTTCTTTTTACTTTAGTTGTCCTATGACTTGAGTTCATAATTATTCATAGTAAGTACAATATTTTAATGTTAATTCTGAGTGAGAAGAGGGAAATTTGATTTTCAATTTAAATCATAAAAATAATTACTTTTAATATTAGAGGAACTGTAGTGAGTGCAAAATAATAACTCCCTTTATCCACTCTCTTTAAATTTGGAGAAGCGAGGAAAAAGGAATTCATGAGCCTATGTGAAATTTTATTTGGACCAATGAAAACCTTGCATTCACAGAGATTGACTGGTGAGCTGAAAAGAAGGAGGGAATGAATTTGTGAACCTATGTGAAATTGTTTTGGACCAATGAAAACCTTGTCTTCACAGAAATTAGCCAATGAGCGAAGAAGAAAGAAAAGAATGTAGTGAGGTTATGTGAAATTTCTTTTGATATAAAATTTGGAGACAAATTACATTAATAAGAGAAGAGTTTTTGAAGTCATGTGAAAGGTTTCATTTTAGTTCCTCATGACCAGCAACCAGTGTTAAATTTCTTGCCAGTGTAAAATTATTTGCCAATTATACCATTGGCCTTTAACTAAGCACATGGGACTTCAAAGAATGTTCTCACAAGAATCCAAGAAATTTAAGTATTTCAAACTACCTCTTTTTGTTTACTTTTGAAAGTATGCAACTGTATATACCTTCTGTGAGTAACTTACTTTTGTTTTAAACATTTTTGAATATTATTTTGTGTCAGTTCATTTAATCTGTTATACTGTTGTGCTTCCTACATTTTCTACACAAACTGGATGTTGACCGCTTTACGACCCAAAGCAGACTGTGTAAATACGTTTTCTGTGCATTGGCTCAATGTATACATCCATTTTAACCAAAACAAAATTAATAATATATTAGGACTAGTCAAAGCCACTCTCACTCAAAAGCTAAAACCTTAATTTCAAGCCAACTAAAAACTATAGATACCCAAATTTAAACAGACTCTACACAGATCAGCGTTTGATGTCAACAGCGACACACTGACATGCAGGAGGTGTGGCCACCACCAAGTGTTTATTTGCTTCAAATTTTACCACTTTCTCTCCCGGTTACCTTAGCAACAGATAGACGTTACCAGTCTTTGTATATATGTAAATAAATTATACATTTATTTACTGCTACTCAATGGCCTCTTTTGTTTGACACTTGGATTTACATTTGCCAAGACAGAGAAGGAATTAATCTCCACAGCAGTAACAACAAGAAGGTTCTACCTTGTAGGTTACCATTTTTCACCTATGCAATTCGTTAAAATTATGGACTTTAAAAATTTCTGATTTATTTTCCTAAAATGAGCTGCTGACACAACTTCAAGTATGTAAATTCATAAATAAATTCCTTATCTTGTTTTGTTAAAATTACACGTTTCCTCATCCTTATCATCCTCCATTAATTTTCTTAGCATAAGTAAATCAACTGTTCATTTTAACCCTGAAGCTTCATGCCACTATAGAACTATCAAATTTTTCTTCTTTTATTAGGTTGGTGCAAAAATAATGACGTAATAATGTTGTTTTTCGACGTATTTTTTAACGTTAAAAAATGACATTATTACGTCATTATTTTTGCATCAACCTAATAGATTATTTGCATATGCTGAAATTGTGCATTTGTTGCATATAGGTTTTAAGAGAAAAATTAAAAAATTATAGTTGAATTCAAATAACAAGGTTGTAAGCTTTTTTTAAAATAGGATATGTTCCACTAGTCTTAGGGTGGAAAGATAAATTATTTGAGACTGGCCACCAAAAAGATGAAGTGATACAAGACATGGTAAACTTAATAACTATTTTATTCAAACTGCTGCTTGATCTGTTTTGCTCCCAGCATTCCCTAGTGAAACTGGAATTGCTTACAATCATAATCATAATCAACATTATGGATGTTGTTATCAACATCCCCCTTCCTAAAGTAATTTATTATCGTCTTTAATTTATTTCTAACTTTAAATAATTACAAATCAAAGTTTGTTTTGGTTAAAGCCCAAGGCGATAACTCACTCACTTTGTGAAATCAACCAAATATTTTGGAATTTGTGTTGTTTGTCCGCTCTGAGTTTTTTCAGTACTTTCTTTTGTATTATTATTTGTTTGAAGGTTTTTGTAATGATCACTAAATGGTTTCTTTCTCAAAAGTCTATTTCCAAAATGTGAAAATGAAATATGCTTCCTATTTCTTTAGGAATCCACTTGATTAGTTGTCACAATTTATGATCTGTTATCAGTGACTGCTGACTTGATTGTTACTTCAGTGTTCCAATATTTTTCTTTATCTAATTTTATTCTAACTCTATCTCCTCTTTTTAGAGTTGGTAAATTTCTGGCACTATGAAATCTGTTAAAATTCTTGTTCATTCTAGTTTTTCCTAGTTTGTCTTTCTTCCTGATTTGTGGGAAATTGGGTCTTGGTAATAACTTTTTTGGCTGTAAAGGTAATGTGGTTCTTATTTTCCTTCCAATAATTAATTCTGTGAGACTGACTCCTGTGGCTTGAATTGATGTACTCTGGTATACCATTAATGCTTGTAATGTGCCTGATAGTTCCAAAATTCTCTTAGCTATTAGGTTGGTGCAAAAATAATGTCGTTTTTGATGTTCAACTTCAAAAGAAAAACGACATTATTTTTGCACCAACCTAATATATTAACAGTACTTTCCTCTTCTCCATTTGCTTGAGGATATAATGTGGACTTGATGTTATGCATTTAAAACCATAACTGTCTGTAAAATCTTTGAACGCATAACGTGTTTCCCATTATCACTGATAAGTTCAATAGGAATTCCCTAACATAAGAAAAAAATTTTCAACTTCCCTTAACACAATTGTTTGTCATTGAATTGAGCTTTGCTATTTCTATATATCCTGAGAAATAATCTATTGTAACAATATATTGGTGTCCTTGGTGAGTGAAAATATCTTTACCAATTCTTTGCTATGGACCTTGAGGAAGTGGTGTTAGTTTTAATTTTTTCTTTTTATTTGTTGGATAGTGTATGTTACAAAATCAGCATTTTTTTAGATACTAAAAAATATTCATTTTGTAACATACAATATCTCTGGTCTAAGTTTTTCAGGTATGGCAATTCCATAGTAAATTTTCATGGACTGACAATTCCTTCAGACTTGTAAAATATGGCCTTATGTCTTCTTTCTTTATGTGTTCATCCATTTAGTGTGAAATGTATTATTTCCTGCAATACTGAGTCCTGTTTAGTAGCTATTTTCATCTCATTTAATTTTTTATCCAATGCTGGTCTGGTTCTTGCCATGCAGTCTGTGTATACTCCAAAATCTTTACCGGTATTACTATGTCGGATAAAGGACTTCTTGATAGTGTATTAGATACAACTAGAGCTTTCTCTGGAACATGTTCTGCTATTGGGTTATATATCTTCTCAGTTTCATCAGAAGTCTTTGACATCGTAATGGGGTATTGTACAGATCATGTGTCTTTATTAATGGTATAAGTGGTTTGTAGTCAGTTAACCGTTTAAAGGATTTGAGTCCTGTAACACCTCTGTCAAATCTTTCATATGCCCATACACAGTTCAAACACTCTTTCTCAATTTATATTTCCTCTCAGTGCTATTGAGTGTGCATGGGCTAAATGCTATTATTTTTAAATTGCCATCTATTTCTTGAAATAAAGTTACTCTGAGACCATAACTGCTAGCCTCAGCTTTAACTACTGTATGTCTAGTTGGATCATAGTATGATAGAACTGGTGCTTGAGATAGTAATTCCTTTACTTTTTTAAAAGAATTCTCTTGTGGGTAATCCCACACAAATACAATGTCCTTTTTCAATAATTCCATCATTGGTTGTATTGTTCCAGACAAGTTTAGTAAGAATTTGCCTAAGTATCTGGCCATGCTGATTATATGACATAGTCTGCTTAAATTTGTAGGTGCAGATAACTTCTGAAAGACTTTTAGTCTTTTCTTGCTGGGTTGAATTCCGTCTCCAGAATTTACATGCCCAAAATATTCTACTTGTGTCTATTTTAATTCACAATTGGATTTTTGTAATGTTTTAAGAACAATTTTTAGCCTTTCGTCGTGTTCTGTAGATTAGAACATTCTCAATAATTGTTTTGACACCTTGAATATTTTTCAATAATTCTGAAATTAACTGTGTCACCAGCAGTGTATAATGAGAAAGGACAAAGACAAAAGAAAAATGCTCCATCTGCATTGCTTATATTGCAGTGTGAGTAGAATGTATGTTCTATAACTTTCCATTTGATTCTATTGGATAGATTCGTATGTCAGCATTAAGCAGATCTAGATGCTAGCAATCTCCACAACAATTTTGTCAAAACATTTTCCTAAATTCATTTTTATAGCAGTTTCTAGACAATAAGTTCTCTCCCTTTACACATTTAATGACATATATCTCCATATATTTGTCCTTACCTTCATCTGTAGTGTTACTAAATTTTCCAATGCATTGAACTATTCCTTCAGGACTTGTGATAATGCCATTTACTGGTTTTAATAAAGGTTTTTCTCACAGATTTTTGTAAGTTTCAGTTGAGATAATGTTTATGTTGGCACCTGAGTTGATTTTAAACCTCACTACTGTTTCAAAAATTTTTTAATTTTATACCATGAGTCATTTAAATCTGTTTCTGTTAGATCTTCTATGAAATATTACTTTTCTTCATTTACTGTCTGTATTGTATTAGTTTTTAGTTTTAGTTGTATTAGTTTTCTTAGCCATCTCTGTAGCTTTTTCATGTTTCGAATCAAGAATTAGTTGTAATCTTTTGGATAGGTGCTTATTCTATACTATCAGATCTTAGTTGGTAATTTTTCTTTGGAAACACACATGCTTCTGCTAATTCATGCAATGTACGATTAAAGGTTTCCACTGGTTCTCCTGGTAACTGAACTCTAAGATAAAATTTTGTACTTTTGTTTTTGGCATTACACTACATTTTCTTTACCTGCAGACGTCATAAATATTATTGAAGTAAAGAAAATACTAAAAAATGACTGAAATAATTTTTCCATATAATTCTAATGTTTTGTAAAGAACATTGGAAGATTTTTGATAGACTTTTTTTTAACTTTTTATACTTTGTTATGCAATGCATATATTTTTAGTTTACAGTAAAAAACATAAATAAATATTCTTGAAATAAAAAAAAATTTCCTAAAAGTTATAAAAAAATAATTTTGTTCTTCCTGTCCTTGAAAATGAACAGAGTCAAAGTAATTTATTTTTAAACAGTCTAGAATAAAAATCAATAAAAAATGATTTGAAATTTATATTTTTAAATCAAACAAACAAAACTCAAGAAAAATATAATTTTCAAGAGGAAGTAACTCTATCCAGAGTGAAATCTGATTTGGAATGAGGGAACTGAAGAATATGGCTACTGCCGATATTATCGCTTAGCATCAACTCTGTCACTGTTTATTCAAATCATTTCTTATTTTGTCCAATTAAGTAAGTACCAAAATTGTATATTTCGATTTTAATACTATATATATTTTTCTGCTTCTTTCCTTACTTAACTTAAAAAAAAAAAATAAGGCGAAGTCTTTGCGTGTCACATGATTGTTTACTAACAAGTCCATGCAACAAACGTACATACGAACGTGTTTTTTATTATTCTAAATTTTATTGAACATTGAAGGTTTATCCGATCGCCTCTTAACCTGATGTATATACTTGTTATGGGGGTGATTTTAGGGTGTTTAACTATGTATGAATTTTGGGATTGTTGGAGTTCCCTAAATCGGGTTTTTGGGCATAAAAAAACATTTTGCATTGCAGACTCGAGTTATAACATTTTTTAACAAGATTAAAAATAAATAATAATCATAATGAATCTGTACAATACAATGTTTGTAAAGTTAAATTTATTATTTATGTTAAAAAAAAAATCTGTATTATTTTCTGGTGTTTAGCCTATCTTTAGAATCGTAAGTTACAATACAAATAATGAGAAACCTGAAAAATTATTATTTTTTTTTTCATTCTAACTAAAATCTAAATGTTTAGTTTCTGTTTATGGTTTAACTTTTAACGTTGTTGTTATGTAGTCAATGACTGTTTTTTAATTGGCAATATTTATTTAATTCTCTTACGTCTTTGAAGAATTCTTATTTTTAAAATTAACAAAAGTAAAAACAAAATTTGTAATTTATTAAATAATCGAATTTAATTTACTTAAAAAGAAAACATAAAAAAAAAACAACTAAAAATTTTATAAACTTTTTAATTTAAAATAAATGTTAACTTTTGTTTTGAGTTGTGAGAATCCTTAATTTTGTTAGGGATCTTCCTACCCAACTATTTTTTTTTCACTATTCTTTTAGTTTTTTGCGCTAAGCTATGTTATTAAAAAAAACCCCTCTAACTACTGATTTTTGTTACAACTTACAATAGATTGTAAGTGTTTGTCAACATAATGAATTTGAAATAAAGAAAGAGAAATATCTTTGAAAAATATGAGCAATTATTTAAGATCGCTAAAACAAAAGAAAAACATTAAAATAAAAATTAATAAAAAAAAAACCTTCATACGTAATAATCTATTTTGAGTTTTCTGACTGTCCAAATTGACATAACTGACTGACTGATGTTTTTACGACAGTGTAAAACAGAAAACTATTGCACACAATTCAGTTCATTTGGCTAAGAAAGTCACTAGTGCAAATTATTGCTTTTTCTTACTCTCATCTGAAACAATTAACAATGCTTGGCTAAAAAAATAAACAAAAATACTTTTAAAAAATTTTTCATTGTGCTATGCTCTGTTTTTTTTAGCGATCTCATGAAGGTACTTTATAAGTTACAATTTTTTTTTTTACACCTTGCTATTTTTTCTTTTATGTTTATTTTTTCTTTTAATCGTCTAAAAAACATCTCTAACGCATTCCGAGGAGTAAATTATGTTGTATCTTAACTTTAAAACTAAATTTCAAATCGTTACCAAGATGCCCTTGATAGAAAAACGAAGTGTGTAGTGTACTACTGAGTACTGATTATTTAATTCACTATATTTTCCTAGTTGCGCCATTTTTTACCGAATTAATTTCTTTCGAGTTAAACTTGTTGCAAAATAATTTATTTTCAGCTGAATTTAATGACCAGTTGCTTAATTTTCATAGCAAAAGTAAAACTACATCATGATTTTGTTTATTTATTGACGTATTTCTTAACTAAGTTCCTCATTGTGCACCGTTTTTTTAGTTCTCATAAAGCTAGTTTAAGTTTTATAATGACATAATGTACTTTAAAAATCTGACAGAGAATGTCTTCTTAATTTAGATTTTCGTAACTGAATATAAACTTGATCTTTTTATTTTTAAATGAAGGAATATTGTACTACCTCACCTGCAAATCAGAAATTTCGTGTGACTTTTACTAGAATTAAAAAAAAAATCTTAATTATTGAATGTGTGTAAATATTTTACGTCATATTTTTTTCATTTATATTTTTTACTTGAAATATAAAAATTCATCAACATCTCTCTTTCTTTCTCATTCTCTTTACTTTTTTACTTTATGGGAGATATGTCCCAAAACCTCAAACAGTGTCTGAAATTTCGGATTGTACTGAACTAAAACCTGCTTTTTTTCTTATATGTACACATAAAATTTAATTTGTAAATTAGGCAAGATAAAAAGGGTGAACAACTTACATCAATATTCAATAACCAATAATGAAGTTGAAATAGAACAGTTATTGATAACTGTTCTATTTCAATTTCATAAATATAGAACTAAAAGTTGGACAGAGGATAGAAGATTCTTTACCGTAGATCTTAGCAACGTCAGCAAATGATTTTTCTTCATTTGAAAACTTTTGCTTTTCATTTAAATTAAGTTTTAAGTTAGGAACCACTGTACAGCTTCACTTTTTTAAAAGGAATGTGTTATTTGGTAAAAAAGACCCTTTCAGAGAGTACTTTGAGAGTCATTGATGCTTTGGCAACCTTTATCAATCAGAAGCTGCAATCATTAAAATAGTCTCAAGAGTTGACTAGTAATGACACAGCAACCTATTTCCAACATAAACTTAAATCTGCCTAGTGAAAAGTAGAAAATAAGTAACTGTGATTTGCTTAAAAGTAAATGTTGCTGTTTGATGATCATTGTAGCACAATTTTACTTCAGGGAAAATAGAGAGAAAAAAAGACCTAGTTACTCTAATTAGGATATTCATAAAATGAAGAAACATAGGCTCATGCTATAGAGGTTCTATGTAAAAGTTCAAGGAATTTAATTATGAAACAAACAAAAAAACAATTTAGCCTAACACCTAATTTAATTATTGTCTTTGACACAGTTTTACAAACAGTGCTTGTAACTTAAGAACAGTCTTTCAGCTTGTCTGTCTTATAAAGGGTAGCAGTAAAAGTTGGTGCAACATTCAGTTTGTATACATTGTCAAATGTATGTTCCAAATTCAAATTAAAGGCATGAATATTAGTTATGCAGTCAGAATATATTTGGTAAAAAACAGAAAACAAAGTTTTGAACCAAGTTTTGGAATTGCACTCTTTTTTAATGTTCACAAATTGTAGGTTTCATTAAACTGGCAGATTTAATCAAGAAAATCCTGCTTTCTCACACATTTATTTTGTTTTACTGTTACTTGGTTCTAGTTGTAGATATAAAATGGGGCAGAATAATTAGCTTCAATGTATCTGGATGCACAATCTGTCATTACAATAGATTAAACATAGATGACATATATTTTAGTAATTTTGAAACCATGCACTGTTTAGTAACAACGATAAAATGTAAACAAACATTAAAAATGAGCAAAGAAGGGTTTTAAATTGTTCTTATAGAAATTTGCACTTTGTATAGCAATTCAATCACTTTAGTTATCAGACCATAAAAAAATTAATTTCTGTGAATTATCTTTTTTTTTTTTTTTAAAGATAAAAACATTTTTTCTTTATTATATTATTGGAATTACTGGCAAATCCTGCCTGACAATTTTATATTTACATTCTGCATGAATTGAGAATTACTGATTGAAATCATCAATTTCTCAATGTCACAAAGAGGCTTCCTAGTTTGTGGAGTCACTCAGATCATACTAGCAGGGATAGACTCATTTTTACAGGAATAAACAAGGAAATAACACTAAAAGCATGCTAAATTGTAAATAGTATCATATAATTTTATTTATTTTTGTGTACTAGTGTGTGCATATTTTAGTTATGTATTTTAGAGGTATAAAGTCACTTTGTTTTATGACAAAGAAGGTACTGAGGAGGGGAAATGGATGTCTTGACCCTTTGCAGGTCTGTAGCAAAGAGTGAGTTCATGGTTTTTGGTGCCAAGTATCTATGTTCTGTAAGGCTATATCCTTTGTTCATTACTTAAATGAAGCATCATTTATGAAGAAGAGAATTTCAGATTTAAATGGTGAGAGAGGAAAGGAAAAATAAAATGAAACATGATCTCTGAAATTTTCTTTTTGCATTTTGGATTTTTTTGGTAATCTGAAAAATTACTATCAGAAACCTTGGATAGTTTTATATTTATTATTCTTTTAAATGTTTATAATTCATGAGATTAGAAAAAAAATTCAAGCTCTTTCACTGCACATCTGAGCACCTGACCTGTTTCTTCCACATATCTGGATTGGAAGGCAGAGAGTAATTAATTCATGTGTAGTGTGTCTTGCACAAATAGATCTAGTGGAGGCCATCTCTCTCCAGGTCAAACCATGGCCAATGACGTACAGCTTAAAGGCTCACCTTGGTCATTAATGACATTTTTTTTTCAATGCTCTTCCAATCCTACTAGATACACAGCATCACCTTTTTTAGATGCAGACCAACTTTTGCAGTGATTAATGAGTGCCCATTTTATTTTCCCAATGACCTTTTTCACTTCACATTGTTGTAAACAATCCATTTTTCAATACCTGTGGTTGTTCTTTTAAAAATGGGTTGTTTCTTTTGTGTTTGAGCAGAGAATTGCAGGTGGAAATGCGCTCTGGTAATTTTTTTATGTTAATTCTTGTAACACCCATGCACCATAGCAATGTGCATATCAAATGCCTTATAATGCTCATATGAGATATGTGGAGTGTGACCTGAATTATTTTTAATCGTAGTTTTGATTTGGTCATTATAAATGCCTGCAAACCTGCTGGAATATGCTTGGTTTTCCAGATCAAAGTTTCCACTTCTGAACAATACTTCCAACTATGGCACCATCTCCATAAATGGCACATATCTATTTTTTTCCTGTTTGTACAATATTCTTCCTTCTCTGGAAATAAAAGAACATCAAATAACAGAATTTTATCTCATTTATCTCCTTTTTCACTTCTAATAAAAATATTTTTTATGAAAAAACTTGAAATGTCACCTTTAAGAACATATATATGCCATAAATTTCAGTCCTGTGTCAAATGATGCCTACTGAAAAATGCTGTGAACCCAACCCCATTTATAAAATTATAGACAAATGTACACTGATTAATTCTCATTCTTATATCTATTACATATTATAAACATTGTCTAGAAAGCAACAATTTTTTTCTGGTATTAATATTTTTCCATTGGTGTCTGTCAAGGTTTCCCTTTTGTTTTTTATATTTACAGATTTTTAAAAATGAATGCAATCATTGCTGTGTGTCATTTCTGTGAGCTTCACGGTCCTCGGATTGTGTTCTGTACACAACCATTTCACCCACAGGAACCTCGTACTGTAGATGATGATGATGCCTTATCTGATGTCAGTTCTGGACACATGCACTGTCGATCCAAAACTGCACATCGTGGATCTTTTTCCTCCACAGACAGTGCTGCTGTAACTAGTATGAAAACAGATCTATGCGAGGTGAGCTTTTTGTTTTTTCAAAAATTAAATTCAAAGCAACTTTATATAAATAGTATTTTCCACTTGTCTATGAGTGCTTGTGTGGAACACTGAACACTCAGTATATTCCTAGTAGTGGCCGCCCTGTTGGCTGGGGATGTCGAATATGCTAATTGCACCTCTGCAGAGGGGTAAAACCCTTTTCTCCCCAATGAGGCCATCTGTTTGTCTATTTGGAAATGCTGAAACTGTCATCATAATGTCCTACCTTAAAGAAATAGATTTATACTAAAACATAACATCTACAATATATCATCTACAAATTATATGCCAATAAAACATATATTTATCCCATAAGTATAAAATTACATTCAAAATATATTTAGTTGAAAGCCTAAATTGTGTTCAAAATATATGTAGTTGAAGGCATGAAATTGTGTTCGAAATATACGTAGTAAAAGGCATGAAATGGCATACAAAATATTTAGACATTATTCGGACTATTGTCCTCATCTTTGTCGCCATATTTATCACAACATTTCAGCTGTTGTATGCTCTGGCCTTCTTCAGGTGGTTGGAATGTCGAACTGAACCCTTTATTTCGCTCACTGGGGTAGACTGTTCTAGTTCCACGTGCCATGTTTGATGGATGTCAGTTATCAGTTATCTCCTGTTAATTTCCCTCTGAAAGTTCTCCACTGCCTTAACCGGGTACTGTCACTGGACTAACCAACGCCTTTATCCACTGTGCCATGTGTCCTTGAGGACATCTGGGTATGAATTTCTGGGTATTATAAACCTAATGTCTTCAGAAACCATTTTTACCAGAGCTCATATTGCAACTATGTTGTTATCATTGCTCTTCTCTGACATTCCTTATTACTGGTTCCCATATTGTATTTATTTCTATGCTTGGTTGGCTCAGGAGATTTTTGTGGCCTAGCATATGTGCTGATTCCTTAAGTTTATGAATTTTCCAATGGTGTTCCTTGTCAATGATCTCAACATGATCCCACAGAGGGCAGTGATCTCCCTTCTCTCTCCATATGTGGTCAGCCACGCCTGATTTTTCTACTTCCCCTCGTGTTGTCCTGATGTTATATGGACCGCAGATCCTTTGTAATTTCTCTGCTAACCCCTTCATATAAGGCAGGCAGACTGTTTTCTGAGTGTTGTTGTCCTCTCCTCTTGTACCTGCCTATCCCAGTTTTTGGGGGCTGCTGCCATGTACCCAGGGTAGTTGTTACGTTGTAGGGTACTACTTATACTGACCAATTCTTTATCTAACGTCTCTGGGTTGCCACTTATGACTTTTGCTTGGTGTTGTAAGCAACAGACGATCCCTTTCTTTATGCTGTATGGATGGTGGGAGTTGAAATTGAGGTACTGTCCAGTGAATGTCGGTTTACGGAATATGGATGTCTTAAACTCATGCTCTGTTCGAGATATTAGAACATCCAGGAATGGGAGTGTGTTGTTACTCATTGTGAACTGTATCGGAGGTCATATTGAGTTCACATGGTTCAGTAGAACCTGATCATCTTCCTGGTGTGGCCAGAGTATGAAGGTGTCATCCACATACCTTAACCATATATTTGGCTTTAGAGATATAGATTCTAATGCCATTTCCTCATTCCATGTATATATTCGCCATTGCTGGTGATAATGGCGAGCCCATTGCTAAGCCCTCATCCTGTCGATATATGTGTGATCCCATTCCGAAGTGTGTTGTTTGTGTACAGAAAGTCAACATCTCCATCAGATTATTTATTGGAATACTGGTCCATTCTTCTAGGGAAGAGTCTACCCCAGTGAGCGAAATAAAGGGTTCAGTTCGACATTCCAACCACCTGAAGAAGGCCGGAGCGTACAACGGCTGAAAGGTTGTGATAAATATGGCAACAAAGATGAGGACAATAGTCTGAGTAATGTAAATAATGTACATAATACCTCATCTCAGAAATATAGACAAAATATTTAGAGTTTGTGGGGATAAAATAAAAACATGAGATTAAATAAAAATACAAAACTAAATAAAAGTAAAAAATAAAATAAACATTAAAATCTCCCAGGAGTCATCTGACAGGAAAGACAATTTACGCATGTGCAAAAAAGAGATTTCCTGGCGCCAAAAATAAACTAGAAGAATCTATCTCTTTCTCTGTTGGACCTTTGACTGGTGAACACGTGCAAACTGTTCGGGAAGGAAATTCCCCAGCAAGAGGTCGTTGGAATCCAAAAGAAGGAAATAAAATCAGTGTCCTAAACTGTCCCTCTAGTGTCTCCATATCCTTTGTCTTTTCTTTGTCTATTTATTTCAGCGATGAAGGCAATTCAACAAGTTTTGGATGTTTAGGTGAAAGAATCAATCCAGCACTAATAGCCATAACATCCATAAGTTTAGCATTAAATGACCCATTGATGTTGATATACCACTAAACTAAATCAACCAAACTAAACTCAATAGTAGTAGGAGCAATTGTTAATAACTGGAATTTTCAGTAATTCAATTACTACCTGCAACTGCTTGCCAACCTTTAAAGTGTTCTGAGCTAAAATTTTGCTACTTACTGGTTGACAAGTTATTTTACTTGGTTTAGGACTAAGAAGCTATTTTTATAAGTGGCTATAGTACGAGAGCTATTGGGCTGTTTTTAATGTTGTCAGGTAGCAATTAGGATCACGCTGGAATTTTTGATAACTGTGCTTTTATTTTTTTTCATGTAATTTATGTCAAAAACTGATATTTGAGCCCAGCTTATGGTGCTGAAAGTGGATAATGATCAATTGAATATATGAAAGGAACTGAGTATGTTTTAAATATCTTTTTGGAAACAATTCTTTTACATTTTACAGATTTAAATTATTTTAATATTTGGGAACTTACATTGAAAAGGAAACAAAATTTTGTTTTCAGCATTTTTTGTTCACATTATTCAGTTGTGGATGGGGGTCAGAGACAAAATAATTGTGTTAATTTGACTGAATGTTGTGTTGTATGGGCCCAAAATTCACTTAATATAGGAGTGTCAAGTTAAACCTGTCTGGCCTTTATAATATTTATTTCAAGATTCCAATGATTTTCTGAGAAATAAGAGGCAGAAAAAGCAACTATTCAGAATTGGTCATTTAAAAGTAAATGATTAAACACGTGTTATATTTGATTAACTTCAAATGATCATAACTTGACAAATATTTGGATTTAGGCCAAAGTTAGACCAGTTCTGAAATCCAGAGACTGTCTAATTTCAGACTAGATATAGCCTATATCACTTGTTTCAAAAATGGCAAGTATCTTTTTGCAAGCACATAGTGAAAATATCATAATTGGTCCTTTTATCGACAATTTGTTGTTATATTGTTATAAAAAAAAACATGCTGTCTGGAATATACAGTATAGAGACCATTTTAACCAAACATTTAGAATTTATCTTTTTTTTTTGCATACTAATGCTTATATGATTTAATTTCCTTACAGAATAAGCATCATATCTTGATAGCCTTAAGAATATAAATGATATCATAAGGACAACTTTGATATCAATATTTGGGCCCAAGTTTTGAAAAATTTCTTTATTTTTTTTTAAAGTACTGAGATACATACTGAACTTTTGTTCAATAAAAAAATTCATTGTTTGGTCTGTTATAGCTCACTTTAATCATCTGGACAATGTTTTGTGTATAAATAGGTTCATTTAAGGATTTGATCAAAATTTATGTTGAAAATATTGTCATAAAATTTGAGAAGCATTCAATAAAAATTACAAAATGCCCAATTTTTTATTTTACTTATAAGACTCTATGGTTCCTTCATTTATGAACATGACCTTTTGCAGAATTGAAAACCATTTTTTCATTACTCTTTTATGCTTTTATTGTCTTTGTTTTATTTAGTTAATTATATGGTGGCTTACATTTTAGATTATTTAGGAAAATATGGTTTATTGACGATTATCAGTTTTCATTGTATTATTTAGAATAATGTAGAAAATGCTGTTTCTGTAATTCATTTTCTGTACTATATTTTGATTTATTAATGATTTGGATCCCCCCCTTTTTTTTTTTCTTAAAGCTAATAATTCATTTGTCATTGGAATTTGAATACTATGATAAAGGCAGAAAACCCTTTCTATTCTTGCTACTTTTTTTAATACTCAGTATTTAATATACTGTTTGTTTTCACCTGAAAACATTTTTCTATTCTTTAATACAGATAACTGTATTAAAAAATAGAAAAATGTTTTTAGATGAGAATAATGATTTCTGGGCAAATTTTAATCTAAGGCAAGGCAAAAAAAGGCTTTGTCTAAAGGACCTTTTTCTCTTGACATTTCTATTACCATGTACTCCATCTGTAATTTTCATTGACTTAAAAATTTATTTTTAGAATTTTAATAAAGCCATAACATATGAAACTGAATTTATATGTTTATTTTTCTTGATAATTTACAACAAAAATGTTAAACACTATTGAATATTGCTGTCTCATCTGGTCTGGTGCTTTTGTTATGTATCTAGAGATTCTTGATGAAATCTAAAGAATCTGCAATGTCATTGTTCCTGACTTGGCATCTTAGCTTCTGTTACTTTTCCAATGTGTAACATAGCTTTACTGTGCTTTTTCTATAAATATTTTCAGTACTAGATTGCCAGTTATGTTTCATTATTTTATTGTTGAAATTGCTGAAATTCTATACTAATAATTTTTTGTCTCGCACTTCTTTCTTCTTAACATGTGAACTTGAATTTATACATTTCTTTCTCACTTTAATTTACCATAACTTCCTCAGATTACTTCTTGCTTTAATTTTTGTGGGGTGGGGGTCAGTTTACTGTTTAGCTTTATATACTATGGTTTTATTAAAATTCTAAAAATAGCTTTTTAAAATAATAAAAATTACCAAGGTAGTGTACAGTAATGGTAGTGTTGAGAGAAAATGTGCTTTGGATACACTATTCTTTTTTTTTTTTCTCTTGTTCTAAGTGAAACTTTGCCAATTTCAGGCTTGATTCCAATGTATTTTGACCATTTCTAATTATTTTGATTTCTGATGGTGTTGTTTATTTGGCAGGGTTGCTATTCAGTAAAGACAGGATTTGTGAGCCATGATGATGAAGGTCCCATCAGTTATGTGAGTAGTCAACACCCACACCACCCAAAGGTTTTCAGCATGGTCCGACAGGCTTGTTTGCGCAGTCTCAGCTGTGAGGTAAGGAACTAAAAGAAAAAATGAAAAAAAGTTGATTTGTCAGAACAGATTTTCTTGGTGTTGTAAGCTAATCATCGCTCTTAACCCTTTTATGCTAATGGTATTGTTGTATAGTGTTGTTTTACAACACATGATCAGTAGTCAGCTTTCTGTTGTCTGTCTTTTTATTCTACACTTTATTTCTCCTATAACCAACATAAGCAAATATGTAAAATCCTATTTGCCCATTTCACTACAGGTATATTAAATGATCTTTCAAAAATTGATAGGCTTCTCTAAATGTTGGTGTGTGAACTTCATTCTAGAATCATTCCTGTGCTATTTTTTTTTTTTTTTTTTTAAACAATGGTATTTTCCATTGAATACAGGAGTTTAAACTATTCCTTTGCAGTTCATTGCTCTAATGTTCCAGCTGCTCTTAAATTAGGTTTCATCTTTTTTTTAGTTACTATTGGATTTGCTTTGACTTGTCTTAGCATTTTTTTGGTTGACCATTAAGAAACATTCTGTGGAGTACCATTTTGAGGAAGTTTGTTGGTAGTGTTAAACTCTTTTCATTTTAGAATAATTAATCCAATGGCACAAACATGGATATGTGGAGTGGAGACAGAAATAAATACCAGGACAGTCAAATGACAAAAATCTGGTTTCTGAGTTGGAGGATTGTGCATTCTTCTGGTTAATAAATTAATGCCTTGAAAATAAATATTTAACATTTTTCAACCAATGTTCCTGTCAATAATAGAAAAACATGCTTCATGATCCGTTTGAAGGGTATTTAAGCAAAGTTTCTAGATGAACACAGAGAAAGAAGAGACAGACTGCAACAGTTTTATGGCACATTGGCTTAAAAGAAATTCACTTACTCATTCACCTGTCTTCCTCACCAAGCTATGGGACACTTACACTTTCCCACTTACCTCTTCTTTCTCACACATACATGCAAAGAAATCATATTTCTTTTCATCTTAACAAACAACTACAAACAAGGACTAACAGCTTTAACACTCATACATGCTAAGAAAAATTTAGTTGTAAAAAAACATGAAAATAAAAATATCTTGTATTTAAACATCTTTTACAGCTTTTTCTTTGTTGTGGGTTGATTCAAATCTGCAACAGATATTTAACATTGACAGTAGCTCAAATCTTCATTATATTGCTGAATTATATCATTCTTTTGTTTGATTGAGAGCTCCTTTATCTTAACAGTGATAGCCTCATTACAATAAAGTGAAGGATTGAATGATGGCATCATACCATATTGCTGGAAGATTACAAAAGTTTCAATGCAGTTGCATAGAAATGATCCTTCTTAGAAATTTATAAAAATGTTATTTAAGTTTTATAAATACTTTTTTTCACTATTATTTTTGTTTACATTTTTTTTCTGCATTGTATGTTTGAAAATATATATCTTTTCATGGGAATTGTTAATTTTATATCAAAATACATCACCTATGTAAATTTCAAGTAATAAATATTTTGCAAGTGTTCAAATACTTTTTTCTTCTGCATTGTATAATCATCATTGTTATTAGTCCCATGACAGAGTATGGTTGTAGTGTTACTGCACAGCTGACCCGTTCCTTTTACATATATGGGTTGAAAGCCAGAGAGGTATTCATGCATAGATCAAGCTACAACCGATGTCCTCCAACTTGAAGGCTTGTTTTGAGCATGGATACATGGTCATTGATTCCAAGGAGGCAAGGGAACCCTTGTCATTGAGTGCAGTCTAGGAAGCCCTCTGCCCAGTGATGATGTGTCAGCTATGGAGTTCAGTCTATCCTGTTGTCCTAGATGGCCATTAATCTTACTAGAAGGCTTATCTACTCTTTGACATATCTTGTTTTTAAACCTGTTGGGTGTCTAGCCACCCTCCTTACCAGAATTGTTCTGGATATGACAATAAATTACATCTGGCGACAAAGCCTCTGATTGAGAGGTTTTGAGGAGCATGGAACCACCTCTTAATTGCTGTCGTTCCTAGGTCCACCCTGACCTGGGGTGGTTGCACTTGTTAGGGTTTCAGCTATGGGCAAATAGTGAAACCCCAAAATGGAGTCAAAACATTATGAAAGTTTAAAAATACATTTTTGCAGTGAGAATACCAGCAATACATTTTCATTGTAAAAAAAAAAAAAAAAAAAATTCCCAGCATTGCATTATTGGAAAATAAGAGAACAATTACCAGCGATACATTTAAAATAAAATTACCAAAGCTACCAAGAAAATAATTTCAGAATTAAATGACCAATAAGGAGTTAAACAAACCAAACTAAATCAAATCCTCACCAGAAAAAAACTGGTAGATTTAGTTGCTGATGATTTGACCATGTATAATATAATCACTCATTTTCATATATTTATGACAAAACCATTCTACTTAATAACTTTTTCTTCTCTTTTAGGTTTGTCCTGGCCGTGAAGGTCCAATATTTTTTGGAGACAAGCAACAGGGCAATGTTCTCAGCTACACATTTTATATCCAGGATAATCAAGCTCGAGGGTTTAAACGTTGGTACAGTATCATCATTGTCATGATGGATAAAGTCTACTTATTAAACTCCTGGTCATTTCTTGTGCCCAACCTTCAATTAGTCATCAAACAGTTACAGACAAAAGCAGAAAAGGTGCGTAATGTATTTTATGCTTTTCACTGTATTATAAAAAAGGCTATTAGTTTTTACATATTTCAAGTTTTATTACAAAGTGGTCTCAAAATAGCTAATCAAACTAGAGTTTAATAATAAAATCGATACACAAGCCCAATGGAAAAATTAAGAATTTGTGTCGATTATAAGGTGGATGTGAATCACCAGATCTGTTTGGATTCATTCCGATTGCCAAACATTGAAACAGCATGCTGTGAGTTTGCTGGCATGAAATACTTTGCTAAAGTTGACCTCAAGTCAGCATATAATCAGATAAAAATTGATAGCAAGTTTTAAGAAGTCACCACAATGAACACCCTTATTGTTTAATAAGATGGATTCGTCTACCGTTTGGAGTAAAAATGCCAAGTCATATTTTCCAGAAAGCCATTGAAAAAGTTTTGGAGCGTTTCTTTTTGTACTAATGCAGGTGTCCTCCAGGGTTCTATACTTGAACCGACTTTGTTCCTAATTTTCATCAATGACCTTCCTGATGGTATCAGTTCTCAAATATTTACAGTTAGGTTGGCTAGATGCAATTGTAAGTTCTATGCTAACAGTTTCTTTTTTCACACTTCTCGCTTGGGGAACTCTTTCTGGCTCTATACTTTCCAGCCAACTTTGATCTTCAAATTTAAATGCAATATCAATCCTTATCTACTGTTTTCTTGATTACTCTTCTTTTTTTGTTTTTGCGCCTTAATAATGTTTCTCTTTTTTCTTATTCTTTCACACTCAATAACCTCTTGTGTTTTAGTGGCTTTACTGCTTTGCTTGCAGTTAGGTCTAAGATACTTTTCTACTACTAGTGTTATTTACCCAGTATCATCTACTATTTGACACTCAGAGATAAGCACTGCCAATCTCCAGCCCTTGATTTCTGAAATGCCATGAAGGAATAAATGTTCTATATGAAAGTCGAATCTAGATCCCTAATGAACAGATTAGTTAACTAACCAACTAACAAACAAAATTTAAAAATAATGTACCTTTTAACCCTATAAGACTAGATGTACCCAAAAGTTTCACATGCTTAAAGTAGATTTCTAAAACCATCTCATAACCAGTAGTGAATAAAAGACTCTCATAAACTCTTGAAATTTGAGAGTAAAGCTTATGATATCTTATTCAGGTAGTTTTTACATAAATTTAAATTTATTTTTTCATTTTGATATTGAAATACAGTGAGCCCCTGCCTATTTGTGTTTCAGCATTCGCAGATTTTTCTTTAGAACATATGTACTCGTTATTTGCAGAAACCCTGAATATTTGCATGTTTTTCTGAAGAAAGTATGTACAAATTATTCGCTGAGAACTCCCTTGATTCGCATATTTTTTATATAGAACATATTTAAAATATTCTTGTATCATTTTCCTGTTAAGTGACTTAAAACATATAACAGTCCATTTTTATGGTAAAAATTGGAAGAATTGTACATCTTCATTGTAAAAAACAAACACAAAAACATGTGTAGTGCTTGGGCTTTGTTCTTTGTTAAGGGCTATGGCTTGGGTCTTAAAAGTGGCTTATGCTAAGTCTAGAGGCATCATCACAGTTCTGTTTTTAGAAAATGTTTTAAACTTTATATTTTATGCCTTGTTACACATATTTTATACAGTATTTTCAATGGTTGCATAATTAAAAACAGTTATTGTACGTATGAAAGAAAATTTACGCTATTTACTATTTTTTAAAACTTTCAAAAAGGGTCTGAAATGTTTCTAAAGTGTTTAGGATGAAAGTTTAAGGCATATGGGATTTTAACAATCAAAATAGGTACTTATAAGCATTTTTAGTGTGGGGGGGGTTACAAGTATTCATGGATTCTAACTATTTGCATCCACTTCTTGTCCCTAACCCCTGCAAATATGGGTGACTCACTGTACTTAAAAATATAAGTATATAACAATATTTATGGCTTAAACAGAAAAACTGTTTTTATGGAGTAATTTGTATACTGAAATATATTATATAAAATGACAGTGTTGCCCTTCATATGTTTTAATGTTTTTAATATTGGGAATATATTTTTGCCATTGTGGGTATACAGGGTGCGATGGATAAATTGTCGTTTAAATTACACAGTAATGAAAATTGCACTGACATCTCATTTTAACAGATATATTTATCAAAATTACATGAAAATATCTTGAAATACTAAAGAGTAAATTTATTCAATAAAATTGCCATTGTCTTCAACTACAGCCTCCAGATGACTTTGAAATCTTCTACATCTCTTCTGGATAATCTCCTTGTTTAAGGTGGTGAATGCTGCTATAATCCTTGACTTCAGTTCATCTTTAGTGTTACAAGGAGTTTTGTTGGTCTCTTGCTTAACCACACCCCATACATAATAATCAAGGGTGTTGCAGTCTGGAGAATTAGGTGACCAGATGTAAGAGGTGATGTCACAGAAATTGTCTTACAGCCATTACTGGGTTCTCTTGCTTGTGTGGTATGGTGCAGATTCCTGTTACCAGACATAGGGTCTTTCAGCAGCCACTCTTTTGACCCAGGGCAGCACTACCTCTTTGAGGCACTTGATGTAGGCCTCCATCTTGAGTCTGAAGCCCTCGCCAATAAATTCAGAAAGATCAGAGTGAGTTTTCCGAGCTGCCGTACATTCATAATCACCATTAGACTCATTCAACTCTTTCTGAATCCTCTGCACTGTCCTCAGATTGACAGCCAAATACTCTGAAATGTTCATTTTGGAGCTTCTGTGGTGTGAATGCAAAGCTGTATAGCATGCTGTTTCCAAATTTCTGGTGGAGTGAATTACGTCATGATGCTCTTTTGCTCACAGACGGTGCCCAACTGATCTTATTATACTGTGCAGTTGACAAAATCAAAAACCAATGTGTATGTGCAAAATTAAAAATATAAAATGGTGACAATTTACCCATCGTACCCTGTATATTAAGTGTCGTTTATTTTGATTATTCATAAACCTTCCACACTATCAAAAGTAAAAGGTTTGAAAGGAAACTCCCATCAATATTAGAAAGAGCTATAGCTGTGAACTTGAAAAGTTTGTTTTAAGATGGTTTTATAAATTTCAATTCATAGTAACACTAAAGGAACAGTCAATGAATACCGAATGTTTCCTGTATGGAAAATGCCTAATCTCATCTCTTTCAGTTGTTTCATAAGATGCTCAGAAATTTAAGTGTGTTTTCATTACACATGAGTAAGAAAAATTGATTCAATTTGACAAAGATAAGGTAATCATTAAACTCTAAAAATTCTTAAAGAATTATTTGAAAAAGATAAAAATTAAAATTTAATGCAAGATGAAAATCAAATTTCTTAGATGAAGCATTATTATTAATTTTTGACTAGTTCAGTACCTGTCACTTTACTGACAGCAAGATGATCAAATTTCAAATTAGAATATATATTGTTTAAATACAGAAGTCATAAAAATGGCTTCCAAGGGTCACGCATTTCAACTTATACACTTTTCCTGTTACCTGATGGTTGTTACCAGACAGAAAAGGAAATTAGCCCTTGCAACAAATTGTGTATGTATGTTTCTGTATATTTCTCCTAATTTAAAAAAAAAGACTTTAAAAATAATTCTATTAATGAATAATTTCAACTAAAATCTCATAAATATCTGATTTTTGTCTCCAGCTTTATGATTATATTGCTCAGCTCAGAATAAGAGTTGTCCTTATTTCCATTAATAACAATATTTAATCAGCTTTGTCTCAGGTTTGTAGTTGCTGCTATTCCTAACTGAACTGGTTACTCATCTAAACATCATCACTGCTTAACATTACAACTAGTAATAGTAAACATAAAACCTAAAGAACTGACATAAATTTGAAGGAAACCGATGACCAAAATTGAAGAGAAAATGTCTTAAATAAAGTATTATCATCATTCATTTTTTTACTATTTTTTTCCCTTTCATATTTTTGTAGTTGCTTATTGCTTTTTTATCACATTGTGATAAAAAGAAACAAATAGAAAAGTTATCCAAAAAGGAATAATTTAAAACAAGTTCAATACTTATACTAAACTCAATGCTAAATAATAACAATCTTAGAAAGTTTTGTTAATTTATGAAAATGTAAACTACTATGAAAAGTCTTTGTCTTAGACACTATCATTTAACACAAAAACTAAATATGGTGTAAAATTCCTAATGAATGATTACTTTAACAAATACATGACAATGAATGTACACTATTCAGAAGTTCGAGGTGACTCCAGAATTAGCATGGGATGAACTTGACAGAAGAGCAAAAAAAAAAAAAAATGAAAAAGAGTTCTTAGAGTCATTGAAAAAAGAATAGAATCAATGATCAAACTTATACTTTGAGAAACTTTTGCAATGAATGCCAAAATTTGTGCTGCAGTAATCAAGGCTAAAGGAAGATATTTTGACAAGAGCAAAATTTAATCATAAAGTGCTTTCTCATAAAAAATCATGTCTTCTTTTTTTAGCCATGTATATTAATTTTCTCTTATTTAAAGTACAAAACAACCACTTTTTTAACTACTTTATTTAAAAATTTACCAGGGGTGGTCTCAAACTTTTGAACTGTAGTGTATGTATATGTTAGCTTAATATGATAACAGGTAAATGGCCTTTACACCTAATCCTATTAATTAACCTTATATGATATATATTATTATTAACCTTATATTTGGGAACTAATTAAACTTTACTTTTGCATCTTTTAGGTCTATACAGAGGAGCAAGCTCGATGCCCACAGAAAGGTTATAGGGATAGTATCTATCCAGCTAATTTCCGATTCCAGCGTGGTGGTAATAAACCTGCAAGGTCACTGAAAGAGCTAACAGATGAAAAACACATTTTTAAAATGTTACATATGTATTTTGTATGGATTTTGAAAGCCTGTGTAAATCGAACAACAGAAACATCTCTGGAAGCCCCACCAACAGAAGATGCCATTTTAGACACAGAAAGACTTGAAGGTAATTTACAGTATCTTTAGTTACTTATTTTTTTTTTTTTAATGGAAGTTAGTCTTGTTGGGAATCTTCAATTATCACAAACCATTACTGACTGTTTATTATGAGATGTATTAAGAGCATTTCTGTAACCAGGTGATTGGTCACTTTGTTCTACATGGATTATTTTGGTAGTTGGTTCTGATAAAAAAGAAAGAAAGAAAAGGACCCAGTTGTAGAGTTCTTTTGCAGTAGTTTAGTGAACAATACTTGGTTCTGTATTCAGCTTGATTAAAAACCAGGTTTCTTTGTGTCTGTAATTACAAAGAATATGCCTTTTGTAAGCACTAATTGATTCTTAGGATCAATGTCAGATTTAAAACTGTTGTTAATTTCAAAGTCTGATCACTTTCTTTGCATTATTGGATATTGTCTTTCTCCTGTTTGAACATTTTGCATAAATATTGTGAAAAAAGCACCATCAGCAATAGAGTTCACCACACATAGATAACAATGCAACAAACTAATGTCAGTAGTGTGGAAATTCAATATATCTTCATCCTTTATTATATATATATATATATATATATATATTTGTGCAGCAACCTTTCTTTTAAACATTTTTTGCTAAATATTTTTTATTTACTTTTTCCAGCATCATTACATTTTTCTGTTTGGTAGGAGCAAGGGAGTACAAAGATTTTCCATAATTTTCATTGTCCCATTAAGTTTTTTAAAAATAGAAAGATGTTCACATGAATTCCAGCTGCAACCCAACCCACAAAGGCTTGAGATAAATGCTCCTTTTCAAAACAAACAAAAATAAAATACAACTTAAACAGTCAAAACATGAACAACACCAAAAATAAAACCCCCTTGAAAATGGCTAAAAAAGTGACTGAAAGTACTTGGGACAATGAAAATTATGGAAAATCTTTGTACTCCCTTACTCCTACCAAATGGAAAAATGTAAGGATGCTGGAAAAACTAAATAAAGATTAATTAAATCTTCCTTGTCTGTCATATTTAATGAATCTCACTGTAGTTGATTTGTCAGGAAAGTGATTTTTTGATGTTATCAGCCTGGAGGAGGCGATCTCAGTGTGCGGCACCTTTGGAAAGTGCCTGAAAACCATACAACAGGTTGACCTTCAACCTTGTGAATGAAATTGGGTAGATGGAACCATTTGGGAGCCATTGATAGTTGTGCTAGCATGAAGTCACAAGTCATTGTGACCAATGATTTGAGTGTACTGGCCTTGTTCAAACTGTTGATCATGCTAGATAACATGCTCTCTCCCAGAAACTGTAACTAAGGTCTGCTCAGCATAATTGCAGTATAAACCAGAGGTGGGCTCTGTGGGTGTTGAAGAAACATAAATGTGACCAGGCAGGCATCTGCAACAGGGATTAGCTAGCCATTCTAGTAAACAGGCATCCTTGAGTGGCCATCCATCTATATATTTTACTAGCAGTAGAGCTCGGTGTTGCCCGGGGATGTAACAGTAAGAGATAGATCAAGTATTGACCATCATAAAGACTGAAAAATAAAATTGACAAAGATTATTGTTTAAGGTTGACGGACATGCATGTCTTAATTAGTTCTGTTTATTTATTTATTTATTACGAATTGGTCAAACTCAAACAAAAACATTGTTTTCAATCGTTATGAGTCTACCGATTGAATAGAATTTTATTATAAACAATTGTCTTGTAAATGGAATTTTTAAAGCATTCTAAATGTAAAAATAAAGAAAAAAGTGTGCAAGACAATAAGAAACACTACCTGCCAAAAAAAAAGTGAAGTTTTGTTGAAATCAGTTGAAAAATGTAGGAAATCTGATCCCATATATAAACGAACACACACACACAACCTGGGTTTTATAATAAGTATAACTCGATATGAGTTGTCCCCCTTTCATTCTCTTGATGCCTCTTAATCGTGTTTTCAAATTGATTTTGTGCAAAAACAATTGTTTTTCCAATTTTTGGTGCAGTCAGAACCACCGCAAGGTAATTTTATGTAGTCCTGTGAAGTTTTGTTGAAATCGATTGAAAAATGTAGGAAATCAGATCCAATATATAAACGTACAGACACACACACACAATCTGCATTTTATAATAAGTAAGATGTCAGCATTCAATTTTGCATGTGTTAGTCTGGTCTTTATTGAAAATTAGATCACTTAAGCATATAATGAATATATTCAAGTTTTGTTTTTTATAATTCAAACCTTCTTTATATATTTTATTTGTGGTGAAATTACTCATAAGATTCATTTGAACTGAAACCATTCCAAACATATTGAAGAAACCTGGATGGCATATTGATTTTTACATGAACAACTTTCAGAATAAAGTGTTATTAATTACAAAAATATTGTTACTCCTATGCTGTTCTACCTTATCTGCCCAAGACCAAATGTTTACGTGGTGCAAATGAGGTGATATTTGAAAAGGTCTTGAATTTGGTAATGTAAAATGGTTGCAACCAATTGGTCCTACCAGATTCATTTATCTTTAGCTGTATAAATAAATCAACCTTTGTCATGAAAAGAAAATAATTCAAACTTTAACTAATAATAAGTAGTGGTAAGTACAATCACAGAAACCAATTTGTGTACATACCGATACTTGGCAGATGTCTAAAAACTTTTCAAATCTTTTATAATTGGTTTTTCCAACAGTGATATTCATTTTGCTTGTTGTCATTGTGTTACACAGCAACAAACTTCTTTACTGGTATTTAGTTTTTTGTGTTATTAAATGGTAACAGACATGATATTATGGAGTGCATTTAATGACTAGAAGGAGTTTGATTGATCAAAAACTCAGACTATTGCTATCCTTCATTCCAATTTTGGAACTTGTTGCTTAGAAACTCTAAAAAATTACTATTTAAATCTTCATTTTTTTCAGCATTTTATTACATTTTACAAAAAACCAATTTTGTGTTTTATCATATTTTTTCCAGCAACTATGATTAAATTAAATGGTGAACCTGGAAATGTTCTTTTCTGTTTGTCTTTCATCATTCAGTTCTTTTTAGTAAATCTTGAGACAGACTTCTTGGTTACTCATTTTGATTCTGTGATTTTGGCCAATAAAACTCTTGATTACATTTCCCAAGCTGAGAAATACTTGAATTATAATGACTTTTTAAAAAATTTTGAGTATAAAAGGTCAGTTTCTTATTAACATATTTGAACTTCTTATTGTAGACTAACTCAGACTTCTTGGTCTAAAATCATTGAAATGGTTTGTTTTCAGCTTGGTCATCTTTGGTTCCCCTTGGCCCAATTTGTGAAATATTTTTTTCTGAATAAGCCTCCACAGACTTGTTTAAGGTCCTGTTTCATAATTGTTACTTACACCTCATCGTTGTGAGATTGGTTTTAATTTTACTTGTTCCGTTTCAGGTCAAACATTATCAGGTATTTCTTCAGGTTCATATTACACATGACATCTTTTCAAATGTGCACCCAACACCTCTTCAGGTATATTTTCCCTCTCCTGATCAACAGAAAAGATGGAGTGTTTCAGAGTGGCACAAAGTATGTCCATACTTTTGACAACATTGAGATGACTAATGAGTCTGACTTGAACACACCATCATAAGGGCAGGATGAAAAAAAAAAACAAAACATGAACAGATTGATTAATACTGCCACCAAACTTCACAACAACCACAACCAGCAGCAGAAAAGCAGAAATCAAATCCATTATCAGTTTCAATAAACTCATTGGATGCTGGTTTTAATTTCTCTAGATCATGAACTACACTTTCCCCCTTGGGTTGTTGACATTCATTGAAGAATATGCAAAAGTGAAAAAGTTTATACAGTGAAATGGGTATGAATGTATTTTTTGGTCAGTGTCAAAGGAGACACTGAATTAGCTGTGCATGGTTTGACAACTGTGGTAATAATTTTAAAAATCCTCCTTTTGCCTGAGGTATATATTTAAATATTGATAACACCCTTCAGTATAAAACGGAATGCTAGCCTGGGAGAGGCAACTATTTTCGTTGGCAATGAAGCTGAATTAAGCTTGGTGGTGAAAGGAATTGAATCTTATGGATGTAAAATTAAAGGCTTATATCGGGAAGAACAACTCTTACTCTTTTTTCTGTTATGTCAGTTTGTGCACAATTATAAATTTTTTTTCTGGTGTTAAGATAAATGCAATTTCTTTATGAAATCAATCTGTTCTTTTTTTTCAGAACCATTCAAACATTGTGACCTTATCACTGACAAAATAAAAATATTGATTCCACTCTGTGAACATAAGACACTCTTTCCCAAGGAATAATGTTTATTTCTGGTACATATTTCTATAATATACGCCATTAGTATTCTGAAAACTAAGAATGTGTTTTGTTTTTCAAGTATCTAGCTCAGGGAAAAATTTGCAAAATTACCTTCTCTTTTCCTACTCTTAATCCTCTATCAAAAGGGCATCTAGATGTTGTGTAATGGTAAGCAAACTTGTCATGCTAGAACAATTACGACTGAGTAGTGAGTTCGATCTTCACTGGGTGTCCTATACTTTTGGCCTTGTGACGCATCTAAGTTACACTTAGAAAATCATCATAATCCTCTTTCAAAATGGCTGCCACTTTGGAGACTTAGGAAAAAGGGTGTCATAGAATTTGTTTTCGGAAAGAAATTTCTGCAAACATTCACAGGATAGTAATGAATATTCATCACAGTAAGAGGATGGGTTAGTAGAGTTAATGGTCATCTTAGAGAAAAAGGAGAAACTAACCTTAGTGACAGGCCCTACAGTGGCAGGTCAGCTGTTGCTGTGAATGAGGATAAGGTCAAACAGGCTGATTCTCTCATTATAGTTGACTGAATAATCTATATTGAAAAACTCTGTGAACGCCTGCAAGTGAGCCTTGATAGTGCGATCTTGGCTATTTAAAGTGGTGCTCCCTGAATGCTGACTACTGACTATTCCATGAAGAAGGAAAGGATGGTTACTACCCAAGAGTTCTAAGCAGGATAGTCACAAGGGATGAGACCTGGGTTCAGTACTATGAAGTATAGAGCAAAAGAAGATTAGTGAAGTGATACCACTCGGACTCTCCTGAAAAAAAAAGCAGCACATTCCATAGGGAGAATGATAGTCATTGAACTTTGGGTCCAGAAGAAAGTTTATACCTAGTGGCACTAAGGTCATATTTGAAGATGAGTGAGATGCTTTTGTAGTATGACAATGCAAGGCTTTGAAGCAGTTTAAAAACCAGACAAGCAATCATAACACATGGCTAGACTACTTAGTCTCAACCACTTTACAGTTCTGACCTGGCACCCTCACTTTCATGCTTGGGCCTCCTAAAGGAAGCACTCTGAGTACAGTGGTTCTCCAGTGATGATGAGATGAAAGAGACAATTTGTACATGATTAAGAAAGCAGTAAAGAAACTTCTAGAAAGTATATATGCCATCATTCAATTTTTGTTTTAATCATTTTGCCCCAAACAAGGCAATAAAGCCACTAAGATGCAAGGGGTTGCTAAGTGTAAAAGAATATGAGAAAAAGAAAAACATTATCAAAGAGAGGGAACAATAAAAGAACAGGAATTAAAAGTGCAGAAATTATGATTTTTGTTGAATTTAAATTTTTGAAGGTCAAAGTTGACTGGAAAGCAAGAGGCTGAAAGAGAGTTCCACCAAACAAGAAGTGTGAGAGAAGAAACTATTAGAATAGAACTTATGATTACATCAAGCCATTTCACCTGTAAAATGATAAGACCTATCTACCAATCTAATAATATGCTTAAATTCAAAGGTGGATTACCATTATTGAGAAGGAAGGAAACTATTGAGGATGAGACTTAGTCCTGAGACTTTTAGTATGCTTTATGTGTTTATCTGTTCTAATTAAAAAATAACGCACATTACTGTTTGACTATTGGATGCATCAAGCATATTTGTTCATAGTAATCATGGCTATTCACATTAATGCTAATCAAAAGTTTGGCTGTTTACAATCAACTATGGTTACAGGCATGATGAAGTGCTGTTATTTCATCAGTAGAATGATACATTTCACTATTAGTACCATGTGTTTAAAAAGTCATTGGTAGGGATCTTTATATATTACTGAATAATAGTACGTTAAATCTGGATTGAAGCATTGACATAATCAGTTGATTATTATTATTATAGTCCTCTGCCATTGAGCATCCTAGACTAATAACCTGTTGGACTTTTAGAAGTAATAGTGAAATATAATCAACAGCAAAACTTGTGCTGATAACAATATAGTACATTAATGCCATTAGTTAAGGGTTCAATATGGTTTTGTCATAGATATAAATGTATCAAAGAAAGCAGCACTTCATTTAGTACATTAGTATTTGATTTTCCAATCTTTATCAGAGATATCGGTCATTTATGTACCATGTTGATTGTGTGTCATTCAATACATGACTGATGCGGCAGATTTTTTCCTGCAGTTGGTTGCCATTTCTTTCTGTGGTAGACCAGTTGACATCCATGGCTATAGAACCCGGTCTGTGCTGCTATTTACTAATAGCTGTAAAAGAAGAGGATTCATACCTTTCCCAAGGGTATTAGCATGTATGTGAATGTAATGGATTCGACTGGAATTTGAACTTGGCTCTCCGATTCCTAAATCCAAGATGCTAGGCATTATTCCACTGTCCCTCCATACAATCACATATTCTAACACTGATAAACTTCTATAGCAAAATATCATACCTTCTTACAACACTGTCTCCTGCTTTACATGTTTAAAAGGATAGTCTGAGTTGTATAGATATTTTCATTGTTTATCATTTATCACCAGCCATTGAAGATAACTTTTGTAATTCAGTCAGTTAAATTCAGATATATATATGTGAATCTGTCACATAAGTTAAACTTTTGAAGAAATATATTTCAACCAAACTACAATAAGTGTTAATGAATAATGCTCTAAACCAGCGTTCCTCAACCGGTGCACTAATGTGCCCTGAAATGTACCCAGGTGCCCTGAAATGTACGCAGGTGCACTCCAAATTAATAGAAGAGTAATTTATGAATTATTGTTAGATTTAAAAAATCTTTATTTTTTACAAAGCTAGAGACACCAAGCACATGGCTTCCATGTCTAAGTCAAGTCTTTGTCATTTGATATTTTAAACTGGATGCTAAATTCATTAATCTTTAAGGAATGGGTAATCCTTTTGCCTTTAAGGGATTTAAATCAGTCATTATTGACTTCTCTAAAACAAATTAACAAATTATTCATAAATCCCTTTAAATGAAAATTCTTCTGCTAACCTTATTTGAGAATGCTAAATCAAAATTTCATATTTTCAAATTTCATGACTAAAATTATTTAACTTATTAAAATTTAAAGTCTGCCCCAGAGTTTCAGTTATTCTTTGAGTGCACCTTGAAGTAAAAAAAAAAGTTGAGAAACACTGCTTTAGAATAACAATTAAAGGGAAATTGACATTTAAAATTCTATGATCATACTGAGGATTATGACTGCTCAAGTTTGGGAAATATTGATCCAAATTGGAAAGTACAAAATCTTAGATCAAAAAGTATCAATTTATCTTTATTTATAATTTGTGCAGTTTGAGCAAATATTCATTAAAATTCCTCAGAGAAAACTATAATTATATATATATTTTCTATAATTATATATTTTTCTAAGATTCTGACATTTTTACTATTACATAGTTTATTTTTTGTTGCTTTTTATCCATTTTTAGCTTAAATATCTCTTAAAATTTGAAACAAGTTTAATTTAATGACTGAAGGATAGATTCGATAAAACATGATTTAAAAAAAAGTACAAAAAGATGAATAGACTACTTAGAACCAATATGTATGTGAAAATACTTGATCTAAAAAAAAATGTAAGAATAGACTATTATTACTAGGTAGTCAAGAATACTGTGGAATAAAGGTAAGAAAAAGACAGTGGCAAAAAAGAAATGATTGATTGATTCATTTTCTACGGTTTAATCAACCCTTTGCAGGTTATTTAAATCCAGAAAATATATTTAGATTGTAAGAATTTTATTTATTTATTTTTTTAGATAATAATGATTTTAGTTACACAAGTCTTACTAATTAACCCATAGCTAGTGGAGAAGAGAAGAAGTCATTACTTTTCTAAGGATATTTGTGTGTAAGTGAATATAACAAACCAAACGGGAAATGGAAATTGGCTCCTGATTAACAGTTCTGAGCTATTATCCAATACACTACCTGCACATCCAAGCTTACAGCACCTGGTATTCCCAAAGAGTCACCCATCTAAGTACTGACATGGCCTGACATGGCTTAACTCATACAGTTTCAATGTGATGTGGCCATAAACCAGAGATGAAAATCCTGCCTAATAAAAGTTTTGTAGCCTAAATAGTAAAGTATTGTTAAAGGACATAAGAAGGTGAGATAGAAGTTGAAGTCAATCGTATATATTGTGTGTGAAATGAAATCTGATGGTTGTTAACTAAATGCACACATTAAATTGTTGCCATTTTATATTTTCAATTTTGTGCATGTGGTTTATTTTTGTCAACTGCAGAGTATGGTAGGGTTAGTTGGGAACTGTCTGTGAGAAAAAGAGCACCATGACACAATTCACTCTGCCAGAAATTTGGAAATGGCATGCTGTACTGCTTGGTATTCGCACTGGAAGCTCCAATATGAACATTTCAAAGTGTTTGGCTATCAATCCGAGGAAAGTGCAGAGGATTCAGAAAGAGTTGTATGAATCTAATGGTGATTATGAAGATGTTTGGATTGATCACTAGCAATGGTGACGTTATGCCGACATTCATCTTCCCACAGAACTTCAGGCTCAAAACTGAGGCCTACATCAAGTGCCTTGAGGCATTAGTGTTGCTCTGGGTCAAAAGGTTGACTGCTGGAAGACCCCATGTTGGGCAACAAGACTCTGCAACATGGCACATCTTCAAAAACACGATTTGGCATTGGGAAGCTTTTGCAAATTGCTTATTCAAGTCTGTTCCTTTACTTAAGTTACTTTTATATAAAGTGCATTAGCAATGTTGTTTCATTTTGTTTTTATGGCTTATTAACCCTCTGTTATTTAAAATTGAAATATTTTGGATTTTAAGAATAAATTTTTTTTTTTTGTGAGTGAATATTGCATTAAGTTTTTTTGGAAAATAATTATTTTTCCAGATGCAAGTCCTACTATTTAACCCATAGATGGGGAGGTTGATGGATTCATACCTTTCTCAAGGGTATTTGTGCATGAGTGAATGTAACAAACTTGATTGGAATTAGAACTCTGCTCTCTGATTTCTCATTCTGAGCTGCTATACATTACACCACTCACACCTCCATACTGTAGCCAAATATATACGTTTGTGAAAAGAGAAAGAGTGCACTAAAAATTAAACAAGCACTAATTTGTAGCTATAGTGAAATTAATGGAAAACAAAACTAAGCTTAATTTTTCAGTCATTTCTGATTTATTTTTCATTTTAGTTTTAATGCTTTTAGACTTCAGTCACTTTCTCATTGATGTGACATAACTTCCCTGTCTTTTTCTACAAATAATTTCATGGCAAATGTTCTGATAAGCTTTTTTTCTTTTCATAGTGTCCCGACTACATGAATTTAAGTATGTTACTAGATTGGAAACCAGGTCTTCCCCCTTTTTCTATTGAACTAGCTAGATGCCACTGCCACTTTTACTCCAAGTTTCTTTTCTCATACTTCCCACCTGTGGAAGTCTTCCAATTTTTTGCTTCCCTGATAACCACAATCTTCAAAAATTTAAATACAATTGTGACGTCCCCCGGTGACGTCTGCCTGGCCACGTCCGTCGTGCTATCCTGTCCTGTGACGACCAACTGGCTTGGTCTTGGTCGCGGCACCAAATGTGACGCTCTAACCTTTTGGTGATTCGGGTGGGAATCTGGTTAGATTCGGTATCAGCCTTGTCGTTCCCAGCTCGCCTCCAACGTCTGGTTACTGAAGTAACTGTTTTGATTTCTAGTCTAACCTACCCACGTTATGATTTGATCTTAGGTAGACGAAATCAATCAGTTGCCGGGCCGTAATGCAAGCTGAGTCCGGACAAGGGTAACACCACAGAAGTATATGCAAAAGAAAATAAAGTAATAACTCAAAAAGTTCAAATGTGTTAAAAAAAGGTTAAGAATATTTTATATCTGGTTGCTGAATACAGGACTGCGTCTTTCTACCGACCCGCTAACATGGATTTGTGACACTTTGTATTTGTTAGGAGAGTCTTAACATCTTAAGTTGTTTGTTCTTTAAGAAACTGGTTTTGGTGTATCTTCAGGTGATATTCATAAAACTTTGTTTTGGTGGTGCGAGTCTAAATTGTTCTTGGTTAGAAGTTGAGTTCGGAATTGCGTGGAATCTTTGTCACCTTTCTGCGAGGCTATTAACTCTGTAACTGTCTCTGCCAACTCCAACTGCTACTGCTCTGCTGTCCACTTGTTGCGACTCTGCTTATATGGATGCCGAGCAAACCGGGGTGGGCTTGTCGGGGTTTGAGTTTCCTTGATAATTCTAAATCCACAATCCACTTCTTTGTTTTCGGTCAGGAAAACTTTTTTTTATTCTCCATTTTTGGAAGTCCTTCCAGATTCTTCCTTTTTCATATGGGTATCTCACCTAATCCCTTCATGAGGCATCAACAGGTTTCCTCTCTCTCTCACAGTGGCATCTCATACCGATCCCTTCAGGGGGCATTAACAGTCCTCCCCTCCTTCTTCACATGATTACCTTCGCCTAATGCTCACACCAGCATTCAGCCAATGGACGCCCAGCAGTGTGGGTGTGGCCAGACCAGCCTCGGTTTAAAAAAATCTTACTCAAAGAAAAAAAAATTATCTCCCCCACTTTTTTTTTCTTTTCCTTCGTAGTGTGATCCCTTAATCGCAGTTCATATCCTGATGTCACCAAACAAGTGGGTGGTCAATGGGACGTATCGCACCTTGGTGCCACTTATTCGTTCTGATAAAATAACTTTGCTATCATAGCCAGCTCCTGACAATAAACAGGTGCCTTTCACAAACGACCTTTCCGTAGATAACTAATCTTTTGTTTTTGTAACTCTGTGTGGTCCAGCGACATTTTGTTTTTCGGTCAGCATATGACCTAATTAATTTTTATCTCCCAGCATCCTGCGGGAGGTCCAGTGGGCATTGTTTTTCGGTCAGTGCATGCTTAATTAATTTTTATTTCCCAGGGGTCTCAGACAACCTGACATTTTCATTATCGTTGTCATAAATTAATTTAAATCTGACAAATCCGCGACCCTACTTTCCTCGCTAATGAGAATAAAAACCTTTAGCACTTTTCTGTTAGGAAAAAGATAACATCGCTTAATGTCCTTTTCGTGATGGCTTCTTATCACCTAAATTTAATTCTCGCCTTTTTCATTCTTTCTAGCAACCTAAATAGTGTCACACAATGTCAATTGTCATTTTCTGTCTTCTTGAACTTTGTTCCTTTTTTTTTTTGTCCTTTCCTCAATCCTCCCTATTCTCATTGTCTTTCACTCACCGTTTTCTAGTGGCATTTCACCTTGCTTGGGGTGAAATGATAAAAAGAAAAAAAATCCTTTATTTTTGATCTAGCTTATTTTACTATGCAAGTTATTAAGCTACTCATTACTCTCACATATATTAAAAAGTTTAATTCATACATGAATTTTTTCCATTAAAATATCATCACTTTTCACTTCTTTGTGCTGGCTTATTTTGCTTTTAGGATCAAACCTTTTCTATTTATGATGATAAACTCTTTGTTGAGAGTAAAGTTTTTATTTTTATTTTTTAAGAAATAAACATAGGATCAATTACCTGTATTTTTTTTTTCTACACTTTAGAAACAGAAGAAGGTTTTATCAAATTATACATGCGAAAGTCAAGCCCCGATCTAGAAAATGCAGAAATGGAATCTTCTGAGCCAAACCCAAATATTCCAATGTTTCACAACTTGCAGCATCTCATGCAGGTGAATTTTTTTTATTTATTTTTCTAATAAAGCTTATATTGTAACAGCTTTTTTTTTTTTTTTTTTAATTATTTAAAAGAGTGAACTTGGCATGTAATTTTTTTTCTTTTTCATTTATAGGTACTTGGTTACCTCAACTTTCACACAGTTGCCCACCACACCATTATTGGTAACCAGCTGATTGTAAAAGGGGCCCAGAAACAGTTAGTTAAATCTATGCTGGATGTATTAAAGGTGAGTGTAAATTTATTTTCGAGAGGAATGATGGAAATGAGATGGTTATATAAATTGTTTTTGATAAACCAGATTAAAAGGAAGAAAAAATGCTGCAGTGTTATGTCTCTCTCATATATATATATATATATATATATATATATATTTCTCACTTGATCAACCATTGTAATAAATTTTGACTAGCATTTCCTTTCTTTTCATTGCAACTTCTCACCACAAAGTAATGTGGGTCAGAAATAAAGAATAGACATTTGGTGATTTGTCTTATTCCTTTTGCTTCAAGGAAGGTTGAGTAAAGTGATAAAAAGCAGCTAAAATAAAAGGATGAAAGTAAATGCTAGTTACAATTAATAATCTGACCTCTTTAATCTGGCACCAGGCCACAGAAAATGCTGGATAACCCTGTGTAAAGATAGTTTTGCCAGCTCATCCCAAACATATAATGGTGTTATCAAAAGTAGAACGAAGCTTAAAACAAAAAATAAAACTATTTATGCTTTCAAACAAGGTTTTTTTTTTTGTTAAAAAAAAAAAAAAAAAAAAAAAGCCTAAAATCTAAAAAATTATATTTACTATACTATATGCAGCTTATGTAAGAAATGAGCAAAACCATATCACCAAAAACACTGCTACTGTGGAAAGTTTTAAACAATGTGTAGTGCTACTCTCATAGCTGCTCAACAAACTCATGGCAGATGATTGAAAGAAGTGCTGGACCACTGTGTCAGATTTAAGAGGTTGGACTGTAATAAATATAATACTGCTGGTACTAAAATCTATTAATGTAAAAATGAAAACAAATATAGTGGCAAGAGAAACTGTTTAATGAAAGGTTTATAAGTTAGATTTGATTTTTTTTTGTAATTTTGTTAAAGTACTAGTGCATTTTACTGGACTTCTCTGAGGTAAAGAGGAAATGCATTCAAGTCAAAATGCTTCTACTTTATATCCGGTTTGAATCATCTTACTGCCATAGATTGACAATGAGTTTAAGAAAAAAAAAAAAAAAAAAAAAAAAGCTTTAAGATAAATTTTTACTTGTAATAAATGAAAACACTTGACAATAAATTAAAATCTTTAATCATTGTCATCTTAGAACAATGAGAGCCAATTGTTTAACAAGGGTTACTTTAAAGGGAAGATGTCATAAAGTAACTTATCCTGATAATTTCAGGTAGGGCTATAGGGACCTAGGAGATTGTAATCTTTTACTCAGTAGTTTCTTTAGCCAACAGGGAAATATGTTTGATTGTTTCTTACATTAGCTGAAAATGTTTGCATTTTAAGATTAGGACCTCAGAAACACTTCACAAAGTCAACATTCAATCCAATGCCTATTATAATAGGAAGACTGATAAAAAGGAAACCTGGTATTGTATCAAGATAATTGTAGAGAGACAACTTTAATAATAAATAAAAAAATAAAACAACCAAAAACAATTTTTTAAGATTGTATCCCCCCCCCGTTTTCTAATTTGGCAAGCTTTTGTACATTTTGTTCTTTATAATGATTTTTTACACTATTTACCCAATAACAATACCAGGTAAAGAGTTATAAAATGAGGATATTGCAAGATCATATGGGGGATATATAACAGCTGATCTTTAACTGATTAGTTTATCCACTTGGGAATACATTCCATATTACAAGTTTTGGAGGAGGAGCCCTTCTTCCTTACCAATGGAATATGAGGGGAACGAGTTGATTCAGTGTATGTGAAATGGCAGGCTCCTAGCTGTGAGAGTCTGGGGGTATGTTCTATTAGTGTACCCAATGTAAGGTTGTGGGAACAGCCAGATTTTGGCAATTGTTGACAAAACCCCACACTGAACTGCTGTGACAGACCTTGTCTTCAACTGAAAAGAAAGAAAAAAATACTAAGACACCACAAACTGAATGGTACCTGTTGGATATATGTCTCTCCCTCTGGGGTTGAGTAATAGCCATTTCAAAAATGTGTCCTCACTGCTTCACCCTGTATATCTGATGCTGTCAGGGTTTTGGATGAGAATTTTTCAGTACACTTCTCCCCCATTTAAAAAAAAAAAAAATTTCATATAAGCTAACATATTAAAGAAAGGCATTGCAATTGTATTTTTTTTTTCTCTTTCAGGGTTTGCTTCCCAAGGGCTGCTGTAAAACTATTTCTTACAGCGATAAATATGAAGATTCTTGGCGTTGCAACTTCCTTGGATTGCCACTGGAGATAGCTTTACCATACCATATTCTTGGCTCAGAACAGTTCCTATTGATGGAGATTATATGTCCAAATGATAAGCGAGATGACCTCAACATGTATGAGTTTAAGATCAGTAGCCAGATTACTCTTCCTGATAAAGGTAAGTTTTATTTTGTTTTTCTACCTTGGTTACTAGTAAACGCAATGCTAGGACTTCCAATATATTTGTCAACAGTAGATATGCCTTTAATATTTCTAAAAGACAATCACATCAACATTCTCAATCTATTTGGTAATGTCCATTTTGCAATTAATAATCCATAAGTAGGGCTGTATATATTCACTAAATCTTAAACTGTGTGCTTATGTTATTAGGGTCTTTTGACCAGTGATATTCTATTTCATTGTTTGCTAAACAGCATTAAACAATTTGTGTAAAAGATGTTTTGTGGTTACATTGCATAAACTTTGTGATATTGGTATTAAATATAGTTTTATACAAATCTGTAACTGATATTTTCAGCTCCCAAAGTGTTAACACAAATGGAACTGGCCTTAAGGAATACAAATTTAAACTACGAAGTAATTGAGCAGTGCTTGATCTGTTTAAAGGAAGAATGGATGAAGTGAGTAAAATACCTTTTCTCAAAAACATCAAGTTGATTTAAATCCATATTTATATGTATCAACCAGCTTTTGTTTTATCATAGATTTGGGAAGATCCGTATGAAAATAATGTCTAAGCAATTTTTCATTTAGTTTCAAAAGGAAAGCTTTCATTAAAATATTCTTAATTTCTCAAAATTGCTAGTTAGGCCTATTTGATATTCTTAAGTAACATGGAAAACAATACAATGGAATTTAATTTGAGATTAAGTATATAATTAGTAACTAAAGTTCTAAAAATCCTCCAAATGAAATATTTGTATTTTAATTTTTCTTTTTTCTTCTCAGCAAAGTGAAAGTATTATTTAAATTCACAAAAGCTGGTGGTTGCCGGTCTGATGAAGACACAAAAAAGTTGCTTCAAGTTGTGGGAGCAAAGGACGAAGACAAACAGTTGCTCAAATTCTGGATGACTGGCCTGAGTGTACAATATCGCAATCACATTTTATCCACCTCTATGACACACAATATGGCTGCATCCTAACTGATATTAACCAGATGTTTGCTTTCAGATAAAATATAAAACATTGGAAAGCTCAAACAAGATTGTATACACACACACACTGAATAAAAACAATTATCTTCCAAATTGATTTTTCTGAGAAAAGAAAGTCCTATCTTTTTAAGATAGGACTCTTTCACATTTGCTGTTGGAGTTGAAAACCTCTGAATAAGTTCATTTATTTGAACTTTAATATTTACCCTTGTAAAAAACAAAATTATGAAAAGAAGAAGCAAGCCAGAAATAAAACCAGAACCTATACTTTATTAAAAAAAAAAAAAAAATCTTCATGGTAACAGAATTCAGCTTATTAGTTAAATTGCAGAGGGTGCTGCAAAGTGATTTACAAGAAACTTCCCTTCATGGAGATATTCCTCTTGAGAATATCAATTTCCTTTGTCTCACCAGATTTTGTATACAAGTTGACTTTTTTTCAAGTTTAATGATGGGCTAGGGAGGAGAAAAATAATGAGGAGTGTAAATTATTTGAAATGCACTTCAGTCAACATCAGTTCTTCAGCACGAGGTTATCACGTAAGGCTGGTGGACAAAAGCTCTACACTACCGCCTGCCAGATTTCTTTATACCACTATTCCCTAAAAAAAGAAAAGAAAAATGTTAGTGACTAGTATTATAATAGGAAATCTCAAAAATGTATATTTACATTCAAACAAAACTAGCAAATTCAAAACCAAAACCTAAACTGCCAAAATCATTTTGCCTTCTGTGACACAAAATTGACACTGCAAGGCATGTGAAGGGTTCCCAGGTAATTCTCTACCAAACTTTTTTCTTAAAAAGAGATTGAATAACCAAACATCAGATTTTGGTTTAGATATAGTCAGCACCCCCTTATGACAAACTTAAAACAAGTTCAATTCTTAGCAAACTTTTTCTCAAGAAGCTAGTGCAAGTGTAGTAAAAATACATACCCATGGGTCCCTTTTGAGAAGCTTTGGCTTTTGCTTCTTTCAAAGCTTTTTCTTTTTCTCTCTCCTTTTGTTTGAAGGCTACATCATCCTGAAAAACAAAAACAAAAAAACAAACGTTTTATTTAGGTTAAAAATTTGTAGAAAAAGAAAAAAAGATTTAGTCCAGTAAAAGGGGCACACTAAACTAGATCTGTGCAATATCTAACCACAGCAGTTTATTAACTTGATTGAGATTTTGAAAAGCTTGAATTGCTTCTTGAACCATTGCTTTCTCAAATTAATAAAATAGCTGTAAGGAATATATTGTTGATTTTAAAGCTGCTTGGATACAAATGAAGCTATCTATGTGGCACATTAATAATCATTTTATTGGGACATCACCGACTAATGAACAGCTGGAAGAAGATAGGAGTGTGTGAATAAGAAAGACTAGTCTATAGAAAGGTGAAATGGGCTACAATCATAATCCTAACCAAAAACCAGTCCAATGCATTTTGCCTGTATTGGAAAATTAAAATTACTGTTAAAATATTTATTCCAGCCAAGCGTCTCAAACAAAATAGTGGTTTTGAGCCAGAAAACTAAAATGTTGCAACATGGCTCAAATCACTTTATTAGTCAAAGTAACCACCACCAGTATCTATACAATATTGCCAATACGATGGTCAATTTATTACATCACAACAAAAACTGTTGTCCTAGGAATTGATAAACTTTTATAAGACATTTTGAAACTAGTCTGCATTGATGTGCACTTATATGCATATATATCCATACATGCTACATTATATAAAATGCACTATAAACTATTTCTAAAACCATGTTGCTGATGAGGAAATAAGGTTAGTCTTTATCACTTCAATGTATACATATACACACACTAAGAATAGATATATATTTGTTCCTCACCATAAATTTTAGGTCTACTTATTTTATATCAAACACTGTTTTATTATTGCCACTAGCACTCGTATACTAATTGATAAAGGACAGATCTGGTGGATAGGGGAAGTGAGATAGGAATGAATGCCTAAATGCATCAGTTTTTGCAGTATCCTGTAGAAGCATGGCAGGCCAAATCACAATATGACTTCTACACTGGCATACAAAAGTTTTGGGTCAATAGAAAAAAAAAGGAGTATACACATTTATTTTAAGATTTAGTAATATGCTTTTATCAGTAGGGTCTGTGGACCTTGAGGATTGGAAAAGAAGTGGTTGCATTTTTGTAGGTGCTGTGTAACAGAAGATACACTGCTTTAAGCAGAGAAAAAAAAAATTGGGGTGAGGGCATGAAAAACTATTGGACCAATTAAAGATCCAAGAGGAAGTCTTGAGAATATGTAAATTTCTAAGCAGGAATTATTCAACATTTATAATATGTAAGCTGCTTTGGCAAATCATTGTAGTTGAACATTACCTCCCATACACACTTTATACACAAACTATTGTTGAAACATACAAGAAGAGGACCCAACAAGAGATAGCCAGGCAGCTGAGAATTTCTTGAAACAATGTTCAAATCATCCAAAAAGTGTTTTAAGTGCAAAGAAAACTGGAAGACCTCACAAGTTAGACAAGAGAGATGAAAGATTGTGAGAATCTTGGTTGGCAATCCAAAATTAACAGCCAGACAAGCAACAATTGAATGCAGCCTTAACAGTCGGTTTCAGTATGCAGTTATTTGGGGAAAAAAAAAAAAAAAAAAAAAAAAAAATCACAGACAGAGAGAGAGAACAAAAGATTGTAATAGTAAAAAATACATCTAGCATGGAGTGCTGGAAAGTGGCAAAAAGTCATTTTTAGTGATGAATACAAAATAGCTACACTGATTCAAGAGAATATGTAAGATGACCAGTGGGAGAAAGAAACTTTTGCAAGACACACCCATAAAGATAGTAAAATTTAGCTGGCGGGCATGTAATAGTGTTTGGTTGCATCAAAAGTTATGTTCAAAGAAAACTGGTAAAAATTAATGGAAATGTAAAAAAAAAACAACACAAACATTAGTTTACTACAGTCTAATCTACCAGACTACAAAGATGTAAATTTTCAGCATGACAATGCTTCTTGCCACACACCACATAAAACGTTTTTGGCTGAAGATGTTCAACTTTTGTAAAACTGGCTAGCACAAAGTCCTGATATTAATATAACTGAACAGTTGTGATGAGAACTGAAGAAACAAGTACTCCAACTAAAACTATGCAATCTCCAAGAGATTAGCAATCACTACCAAGTTGAATGAAAAAACAAAAACTTTTTTCCTTTTTAATATATGGTGAAATTTTTACCAGTATTTCTGCATTGTATTTTTTTTTAAAGCACCACTATGCTTAAGATGCAATAAAGCAGCATGCAGTATTAACCCCCCCCCCCAAAAAAAAACAGTAACTTGTTTTCTAGTCCTCAATGATAAAACTGACAAAAGTACACAGCTTATCACTTGATTTTTTGAATAAAAATCAACAGCAGTAATAAATTTACAATGTTTGCCCAAAAGTTATGATCTGACCAGGTAACAAGATGCAGAATGAAGTAATCCATTGCAATACCAGAAAAGCAGCCAGGAAGATCTTTTATGGCAGGTTTTATTAACAAGGCTGAAGGGTGAGGTGGGAACGATAAAAGAAAGTTTCCAATTATCACACCGAGACAATTTTTCATCAATGTTAAGAAAAAGTAATTTCTGCACATGCTGTTCGGTCAAATCATAAGGTATTTGTGGTGTTTGCATTTTATTTACTTACCTCATCCAACTCTTTCTTGTCTTTTTTTGAAGCCTTTAAAGGCTTTTTCTTACCTCCTGCAAAAACAGCAAAAGGACATTGCAAAATAAACCAACCAGAAACCAATAAACTGATAGTCATACACTATTAACATTTGCTCAGAATACCAATTTGTTGAATAAAATGCATCCTGTAAGATTCAGAGATTCATCTGGCCCATATTTTTCTATTAAAATGGAATGTGAATTGATTTTCTTCTCCATAAGAAAAAAACACTTTCTCAGTCCCTTTTCCACTCTTCAATTGGCCTCCTTAAACACTCATGCATGTATTGAAAACACTGCAGCAATCTAAGGGGATAAGCATAATAAAATGACATGACAAATACAATCTAAAAACTTTTGACAATGAATACATCCCAATCATTTAAATTAAGTCTGAAATCCTGCAAAGTAATTTGCTTATTGAAAATATTAAAAATGTAATCTATTAACTTGGAATTAAAGTATGTATCTAAAAAAAAAAAAAAAAAACTTAGGCATAAAATGGATTTTTAAAAAAAAATCTTTCTTGAAGATTTTATTTTAGTCTTAATTTCAAGCTAATAGATTAAATTTAACATCCCCAATAAGCAAAATTTCAACAACTAATTTGAATTTATTGGAAGGAGTTTATTTTTTTTTTTAAAGTCACCTTTCATCACAATGTAATTCTCTTTATTAGAAAATCTTCCAGAAATAAAATTACTTTTCAGAAACTGAATATTAGCTGATTTAAATTATAATTAGTCTAATTTGAAACATTTACTTTAAATTTAAAATATTGCAGAAATGTATTTTATTCAATAAGACAGTAAGTATGTTGACATGAAGACAATCTTCATAGAACATCATTAGGCCTATCTCTAAAACAGTTGAAGAAAATGATAGGAGTACCATTTTTGTTTAATTTTTAAGTACTCAGTAATATTAAAAATTTAGCAAAATATTCTGTAATCTAATATTTTATTGAATTTTAGAAACTTTGGCTTTAAATTTACTATATATTGTTTGGACAAAAGAAAAAAAGGAAAAGCATACCGTGATGAAAAAAAAAAAGGGCCCAAACTATAAAAAACAATATTTTATCATCTAAATGTTTGTTAAGAGGAAAGACCAAAGTATTTTTGAATATTTCTTTTTTTTTTTTTATTACATTTTTTAATCCTTCCTAGCACGTCTGAAATTTTAGTTAAAAAAAATTTTTTTTTAGTCAGCAAAATTGCCATAAAAATGATAATGCCTGCTATTTTTGAGAAATTTGTAGGAAATTTAGAAAATTTAAAATACTTGGAAACTAATTTTTCTTAAAAAGTGTAAGTAATGTTTAAAAGTACAAAAGAAAACTGACATTTTTAAGTGAATCAACTTATTTAACTACAGCAATATTTAAAAATGAAATACTTTCAGCAATTTAATATTTTATTGATCTTTTTTTAAAGTACTTTTTAGCTTTACCGTACGTTTGAAGAGGATTTCTGGAAAAATAAAATTAAAAATACTAACAATAAAATAAATTTAAAATTTCATAACCGAGAGCGAAATAAACTATAAGAGAGATACCCAATTATGAAATTTTATGGTATTTTTTTTTTATCGTTAATTTTTATATTATCTGTTATGAAATTTTTCATAACTCAGATATAAAAATTAATCTTGAAAAAAAGATTACCATTCAATTTCGCACCTCATTTTTATGAAATGTGTTTTTTTCTTTTAAAAACGTGTTATTTTAAAATTTAATATGATCATCTGACAGTTATGAAAATATGAATTTTTTATTAATTATGTAATCATTTACACTTTATTTAAATCAGAGTCCACTGATAGAATGGAAAGAAAAGAAAAGAAAAAGCGGATGCAATTGATTTCAGACTTTCGTAAAAACTTGGTGGCCCCTTTTTTGGGGGGAATATTCTAACGAAGATATGTCCGAAACCCGAATTACTGTTTCTGTCCCTAAAATTGAAACTTTAAAAAAGTACATAAAAAAATTAATATTTAAAAAAAATTAAAAATTCTGAAAATGCGACGATGGCGTCAGAGAATTCAACACGTGCTTGCCGTATGAAAACGCAAAATTTTCTGAAGTTGGGTTCTTGGTGTGAGGGGCAACAACTCTTAAAACGCGTGACATTGTGTCAAGTATATACATTCATATTGGAAAAAATGTTTTTATGCAAACTCAAAAATAGTGTAAAAAAAAAAAAAAAAAAAAAAAAAAAATTCCTTTTCAAATACATGTCGCAGATTGTAATAAACTTTCAAATTTAAGATCTGTAAAAATCTACTTACAGCATTTTCTAAAGGACAAGGATAGAAACTTAATTTTAAAATATTTAACTTTATTTTGTATTTAAAATAGAAAACAATTCTTGTAAAAATTAATTTTTCATCAAAAACATATTTTGGCTTCAGACAATATAGCGTCCTTAAGGCTTCCTTAACATTAATTTTAATTATTATCCATAAAAACCATTAAGCTTTTCTAATTAAATAATGTCTTAATTTTATTGGGTTTTAACTTTTACAAAAAGATGATTTTTTTTTTTTTTTTGGTAATTAATTGTGAGTTTTGAAAGTTTCATTAAAATCCGACAATTATTTGATTTTTGCAAGAATTTCCAAAACCGGTTTTTTTTTTTTTTTTTCGCTTAAAGTAAAAAAAAAAAAAAAAAAAAGCTCAAATATTACGTAGACCGCTGACGCAAAAAAAAAAAAAAAAAAATAAAAAAAAATAAAAATAAATTTCGAACGTGCTAGAAAGGATGAAAAAAGAAAAAAAAAAAAAAATTAATGAAATATTAATAAATAATAATAAAAAAAAAAGAAAGAAGAGGAAAGACCAAAGTATTTTTTGATTATTTCATTAAATTTTTTTTTCAACGATGGGGAGTTTCGTACAGAACCCACTTTTCATTACTGGTAAGCACTCGATTGAATAAGGATGCGGTACGGTGGCGAGAAAGCAGCGATACGCAGGGCGCCACTCGTTGTCCCTTGTGGACCTCCAACAGCGTTTTTTGCGGAACCCACTTGCTCAGTTTGTACGTCTTACCTAGGCGGTGCAGTCTAACCGTTTCATCGGAAACGTTGAAACTGTCTTGCAAGTTTACCACACGTTTTAGACTAACACTAACGGTTAGAGACTACTGTTTTCTTCAATGGCCACCTTCAGGACTGTCATTCAAGACCTGTGGTCGTCCACTGCGAGGCTTATCATGGAGGGACAAGTCTCCCGACTTGAATTTTCGAAACCAATGCCTTGCAGTACGTTCATCCACAGCACTATCCCCAAACACTTGACATATGCGGCGACTTGATGCAGCTGCTGATAAGACCATTTTGAAGTCGTAAAGCAAACAGCCCCGAACGTGATCTCGAGACACTTCCATCCTTCTCACAGCTGTCCGGCTTAAAACTGATGGCCGGGCACGGTGCGCGTGTTTTTTTATAATGTCCGTCTGTCTGAATTTGAAAACAATTGCTACACGCATTTCGTATATTTCAACTTCATTGAATGACTAATCAAAAAAACGGACAGAGCTTTTTTGGTTACCTTGTAAATATTGACGATAAAACTTCATCTAGCAAAGCATTTTTTTTAAAAACTTTCTTTAGGTATCTCTGGGGAGGGGGGTTAGGGCAGATATCCTAAATATGAATATAAATACCCAGGAATTTCTCAGATATGAAATCATATTTCCCCTTTTTATTTTGAGAGAAAAAGGGAAATGAAAAGAGCGGCCATAAATGCAAGTGAAGGCTCAGAATATGAGGCCCAGTAAAGAAATGATTGAGGGAGATAATTCGACGTATGCTATGCGAAAATGATCTGATGTGATAAAAATCAATATACTAATAAAATTTCATATTTTCATAGCAATATAATAATCTTTACAAGCAAAAAAGCCATGGATTTTTGGGATACATGATTTATCTTGGAATCACAAGAATTTTTTTTTTAAATAAAATGTGCCACACCAGAAAAATCGGTAACCTTTGTTACATTTTAAAAAAGGAAAAAAAAAATGTTTAAAAAATAAAAATTCATTGATTTTTTAATTCAATGAAAGTTTAACAACTGTAAGTGCTGTCAAGAAAGTAAAAACAGGCAGACTTTCATTAAATTTGCCAGTTAAAATAGGTTTTTTGTTTTTTTTTTTTTTTACATTCTAATAAAAAAATAAATTTTTTCCATAAGTTTGTATAAGAAAAAAAAAATTAAATTCACTTTAAAATTGAAAGTTTTCAATTAATTATAAAATAATCCAAATTAAGATTATGTCTTTAAACTTAGGAAGAAAAAGTCTGGAAAATAAGAAAAAAGTCTAATAAAATAAAAATTAATTCAGAAAGCATCGCGTAAAAAGCGAGAGAACTGGAAAGCACCAGTTTTTCTATAAGAGTTTTCTAGATGAATGCAAGATAAACAGTAGTATTTGAAATTTTACAATTTGTAGCACAATACTAAAAACAAACAAAAAAGCAATAAAAGCTAGTGTTTATTGTTACGCAATATTAAATTAAAAAAAATAGTTTAAAAAAAGATAGATTGAGAATTTAAGCATTTTTACTAGAAAATAAATTCAGTAATCAAAAAACGTTTAAAATCGATTCTAGAAGGCTAAAGAACAAAGAAAGTTACGGATTTCTACTGAAATTCATCTAAGAATAATTTTAATGAAATTTGTAGACAGAAAAATAAAACTCACGCTTTTAGTGTTTAAGAAGTCTTTGACAGTAAATGTTACGTGAAAAAACAATAGGGAGCAAGTTTTACTCGCCTCAATACAGTCTTCAAAGGCACATTGTTAAACAATATTTAATTAACAATCAGATATAAGAGAAACAAACGATGCAAATTTAGAATTCAGATTGTTGCAGAATAGGGGGAGAAATGTGGAAAGAATATTTAAAAAAAAACAAACAAAAAAAAACAGTTTACCTTCTCGACCAGACATCTTGGGTTGGTTAGAATTAGAAAAGAGCGGTCTGAATTCAAAGCGGTGAAATTTTTAACAAACACTGCGCATGCGTGAAACCAGCCGACTTTTTTTTTTTTTTGTTTTTTGTAGGCAACTGTCGACCAGAGTTTGAAATCCTATCACTCACAAGCTTGAAATTATAACTGTTTGAACAGTTTATTAAAACTATAATTTATGATCTTTTTTTTCTTTTTCAGCACAATTTAGAAAGATTGACCGTAATTTGAATCCAGTTGACGTCGTGGTCTAAACCACACGAAGTCAGCATAGCCATTATTTTCGTATTTTAATGACTTGGGTTTAAGAACGGAGGCAAAACATTGAACAAAAAGATTTATTTTAATAAAAAACAATCATGCTAATTTAAATTAAAATATAATCAACATATAATGTAATTTAGTTAATTGCACACGAAATAACAATTTAACTTAAAAAAATAATTTTTTAAATTTACTTTTTTGTGCAAATGAAAAAAAAGCAGTGTGTCAAAAAAACGCAGTTGTTCTGTAATATAATAGTAATCATAAAATCTTATGACATCCCACAAAAAAATAAAATGTGTTATGGACATTTCACAAGTATTTCGAAACGAAAGAGACTTTTTTAGTGACTTCACTTAATGAACAGAAAGGACAAGATTAAGAAAGGAAAAAAGATAATGAAATATATTAAATTTTAATTTTGAAGAAACGTAAACACCTTTTATATTCTTGCCCGGTTTTGGCAAAAATGGGCTAACTTTATTATGTGAAGAAAAGAAATGCTATAGCTCCGTTTCAAGTTTTGTTCCCATACGTTACTGTCCCTTTATTTTATTTTTAAAAACTTTTGCAAGGGAGATAACTTACCTACATCTAGTTATCTTTTCATGTTTAGTTTATAACCTACTGCCTAAAATCAATTTAAAAAAAAAAAAATCACTGCTGTAAATTTTGCAATTATTTCGTAACTAATTAGATTAAAAACAATATAATTAAAACAATGAAAGTAGAAACTGTCAATAAAAATAATGCAGTTGTTATACAAAGGTTACCTCCAAAATTTCTTCGGGTTTTTTAGGGAATTATCCGATTTATGTCAAACTTTCAGCATTTATTCATTGATGAATCAATGAATTGTATAACAGGCTATTTTATTAGAAAACTTTAGGAATATTTTTGAGGTGTCAGTTACCCCCTTCATTTCGATTAAATACTTCTAAAATTGGGATGTAGTGGACCATTATGTTGACTATGGCTTTCCTTCGCAATATCGGGTTGGTGAGGGGGGGTGTGAAGATGTAAAGAAAACGTGCGTTTATATTTCCTGCTAGAAGGTCCAGCTACAAAGAGCTACAAAAGAATGTTTGACTTGGATTAAGTCCAACTGAAGATAAGGAAGACAAACAAACAAGACCGATATATGTAAACAAATATATGTATTAAACAAAACATTTACAAAGCATATAGACAGTTAACATTGTGTTTGAACATTTGTGTGTGTGTGTGAACGTTCGTATTGTAGTGAATGTTCGTACATACGTGTATGTTGGTAATATGCAAGATCAAGACGATAATTCTCTGGGACCACATTTTGCAGCAAGAATAGAGAAGAAAGAGGCAAACTCATGTTTGCTTTTTATAGATAATGTAATCACGTGACAGGATCAGAGCATCTTGGCGGGAAACTTGACTTAGTCACATGCTAGAAAAATATATTGTGTGTGGGTGGATTGCAACGCCTACTTGTGACCAATTAGAAGCAGATTTTTCCTGAAAATATTTACTTAGCTAAAAAGGCTCTTGGGATCCTATTCTCCCAAAAGTGCACAAAATCAACTACATGAAAATATAGCGATTATAAAATTGTTGCATAGCTGTGATTTATAAATTGTCTATTAGAAAGCAGTGTTGATTTATCCAATGAATGCTTGTTGTTGTATAATTTGAATTTGTGTAAGTATGTATGTATGTATGTATGTATGTATGTATGTATGTATGTATGTATGTGTGTGATGATGATGATCATTACAGGGGGATGATAATGAATATTTCTTATAGTTTTGTAGCAGACGTTAAACCTTGTTGCCAGACAGGCACACGTAAAAAACCCTGTCACCCCTTTCAGTTTTGGGGCATGCATAAAAAGAAAAAATTGGGAGCATGCATGCTGTGAACTTGAAGACACTTGTTCACTTTCATTTTGAGCTGAGTTTGTGACAGGAAGCCAAAGTTAGTGCTCTGTGCAATAGATGCACATGGCATGGATAGTGCACCTCACTCACTAATTTACCAGCAAAGTAAGTTCACCTTTGTTTCATTCTTTAAAACTCTTAAAAACATTCACAAAAAATATTCCTAATAGAATAAATATTTCTATCTTGTTTGGTTTCACTTTTCTGAACAAACTCAACACTTAATTTTCTTATGAAGCACAAACCTTAACTTAGTAACAACAGTTTGGTAACCACGTGTTCAGCTGTCAGTTTCTTTACTTATTGTTAACTTTTCTGTTTATAAATCCCTGCAGATATTATTTCAGTAAAAAAATTGTGATATGAAATCAGAAAATCTTGAACATTTGTCCTGAAACCTTGCAAAATAATTCAATAAACTCAAAAATAATTTTCGTTGAGAGTTGGTCATTGCATAATTTAATAAAAGTTTTATTAAAGCATACAAGTACCAACTTTTGATAAGTATGTACTGCCTGGTTCAGAGATTGAACCCACAGTTACTATGCCACCAGTTTCACAAACCAACACTTTAATCCACTTGTGGGACAATTTTGTTAACTGGATTAACATGCACCTGATAAAGGTGTAGGAGATTAATGCCACCAACAAGAAGGGTTTACCAATCTTTAAAGGGTTGATGGTAATGTGATTAACCCATTACTTTTTTTTAAGTTCACAAATGTAACAAAAAGCAAGCAAACAACAAGAGAAATAACAATATGAAACAATACTTTGGTTCAACAATAAATATTTTTTATATATAACCAATAAGGAACAAAATTGTATGTTGAGAATTGTTTAAATTGCTTCAAAGTTTTTTCTTATGTGGATTGAAATGTTTATGAAGATATTATATGAAAGATTAAAAGTTGAGAAATTGTGTCTATAAAAATGGATAAGTTTGATAAGGTATTTTTGTGTTTGTAGAAAAATTAAACAGTTTGTTTTTTGTGTTCAATTTTGTAATATTGTACTCAACTTACTGTTCTGTGTATGAAGTTGTCTCCCTTTGATTGAATGTGTCACTTGATGTTTTCTGTTGAGTTTATGTAGTTGAGTGAGTGTACTTTGCAAGCTGTAGAAATGTTAAATAAAGTTAACTTTAAGCCTGGTAAGATATGTGACATGGATTTGTGTGTTGAGCTGAGAAAATTCGTAAGACTCACTGTTGAAGTCAAATGATGTTTCGTATTTATTGATGTTTCAAACCACGTTGGAGGCTCCAAGAAATTTGGCACAAATTTTGTATCTGCTTAGGACTAGACCAATATGATGTGTACATAGTTGAGAATGCATGAAATTATGATATTTTTTTATTTATTAGCCAATCAGAAAGCATTTTTAGTTACTTCTCATCTGGAGCTGATTTTAATGGGTTGTTAGGCTACTTGGATTGATTTGAGATAAGTTTCACTCTGAGCCACTTTTAATGGATTTTTAAACAAATGTAGAAGTCTGATTCTTTAAAGGTCAGAGTACATAACAGCTGAAACGTTGTGATAATAACAGCAAAGATGCAGACAATAGTCTGCATATAAATAATGATAACTCTTCATTCCAGGTATTCAGACAGAAATCAGTTATTTGGATTGTGGCCTAAACTGACTATAGATAGATAATTAGATATTAATTGTATGAAATATATATATATATATATATATATATATATATATATTAATTTAAAATTATAGATAGATAGATATGGACTGAGAGAGAGAGAGGGAGAGAGAGAGAGAGAAAAGAGAGAGAGAGTAGAATAGATGGATAGATATCTGCATGGACAGATATAGAGAGCTTAACAGAAATGTCCTGATTGAAATGAATAATATTGTAACAGGGCTGATGAAGTCATAATAGTGCATGAAACATTATTTAGTGATTTGAGGCATTGGAAGAGCCTAGAATACTATGTGATGGAATAAAAATGCCAAGTGGAAAAAATTATAGAAGATTATTTAATCAAAGTGGAACCTGATGGAAAAAGTTAGATTTAAAAATATTAACTAGGACCTATGAAATGCTTAGGAGAATGTCATCGGTGGATATGGATTTTTGATTGATTTTGATTAACGCCCCTTTTTGACTTTGGACTTGTGAGACTAATTTATGAACTTTTGATTTATGACCCCAGTATTTTTGACTTTGGATCTGAACTCTCTATAACTATTTTCTGGTAATTATACATTCCCACAAGTGGAAAATATTTTCATAAAATTCTAATATTTTGATATTTAAAATGCATTTAAGCCTCATTTAGAGTATAGTTTTTTTTTCATAACTTCATTATACAATGATTTTTATCATTACATCTCTTTTATAAAGTTTCAACAAGTTGAATTACCATATGTTTTGACCATTGTATACTCTGGTTTTCTTCAGGTAATATTAGCTGGAATTTTGAACCAACCCTTAAAGGAAATTAAGATATTCAAAAGTATGGTACATGGAATTAGAACAATCTACCGCCATGGACTAAATAAAGGGTTTGGTTTGAAATTCCAACTGAGATTACCTGAAGAAGTCTGGTGTGTACAATGTCCAAAACATTGTGAATATGCCAAATGAAATGAATATAGTGTAAATACTTGCTTTTTAGTACAAAAGTATTCAAGTGAATCTCACTTTATGGCTCTCATCAAACAGAAGGTCCAGAAATGCTGTATCAAAAGCAACATTATAGCAGATTTGATACAGTTGAAATTTACTTTTCTGACTTATGATTTAACCTTTCCAGAAGGGCCAGCCAGATCTGGCTGGCCAAACAAAATAAAGATATGGATATTTTACTGTATTTGGTTTTCCATATGTTGGGTTAACTTTCCTTTCTCTTCCCCAATTAGTATGCCCGACATTTTGTTGGTCATGTGACACTCAATGACCAATCAACAGTGCCCAGTCTTTACAAAAGAACAGACTTCTGGTAAATGCTGTTAATAGAAAATGTATACCTGACACATAGTTTGACAGCCTTTTGCAACATGATGAGCTATACTTGTGATTAAAAACAGCCTTTTGTAGCATCCACTAGTTTTCTTTTTTGTGGTTGGAGAGAAGGCATGTGACAATTCTATATTTGTTAGTATGTTCTCTTTCTTCATTTAAGTTCTTCCACTTCTTTTAGTTGTCTTTAGTTTTTTTTTATAATAAATGCTTGGATAAATATCTGTTTTTGATGGCCAGCCTAATATATTTGGTAACCGAACACATAGAAGAATAGACATGGAAGCAACCAAAACCTGATATTCTTGAGTAAAATGCCTCTACCTATAGCTTGAACATAATCTTACCAGAATTTATATTGCCTGGTTCACACTCCTTCTTGGTTTTTTGAACATAAATAGAGGTTTACTCCTTGTTTCCTGTTTAGGGCTGTGTTTCCAGTTCCTTCTAAAATCTTTTCTTTCTCTTTCATTTCCGGTTGACTCTTGCATCTTAGTGGCTTGGTGCTTGAAGTAGGGCTTCTTACTCTGTAAACTTCTACCTTGAATGGCTCTTGGGCCTTGTAAAGATTGAGCATCATTGTAAAAAAATAAATAAATATTATATTTGCTTTTTCTTTATTTGGATCTTCCTCACCAGATTATGTTAGAAGTGAGGATATGTATTGTATATTTCTGTGTATAAGGCAACATTTAGATAAAAAAATATAGTAAATTTTCATGAATTTTCCTATACTTGTAGTTTAAGTTGACTACTTATTGATTATATAAAGATGATATTATTGGAAATGTTGCTACTTATTGTATCCTCAGAAATTCAAAATAAATGCAATAATAAAACCAATTGTGTATCATGTTTTTCCTATGCATGTCCCCTAAAAGGGAAACCATTGCTTTGTTTACATTTCATCACATGATCTCTTGTGAATGCTGATTCTTCTTCTTCTTCCTTTCCTATATCTAAACAGCCTGGTGTACTAATGGCCATTGACTTATACATCATCGACAATCACAAAATACTGCTAATAACAGTACGCTAATACTAATAGTACATTCTATTGCTGTTTTTTCAGCTGCCCTTGCATGGATACAAGTTGATTTCATTGATATGGAATTATTCTCCAAATAGGCAATTTATTATGAAGCTATGCCAGTAATATGTAAGGTAGCAATTGTTTTATTACTTTTATTTAGGGATATTCATGAATATGACGATAAATGGCCTACCTGTAATGTTTAAAATTAATTTTTAAAATGAAAAATTGTTCTTGGAGCTTTCTTTTTAGCTTTAATTTAAAGGTAAAGGAATAAAATTTGAAATTGATTTATCTCCGGTTAGTTTGCATTCCATTGGGAAACACAAATGCGTCAACATAGAATAATGTTATCGTGATTTTCTTATTTAATGTGACAGTTATCAAGTTTTACTGCTTTTTAAAAATAATTTCACCACAAGCAAGGCAATAAAGCCACTAAGACGCAAAGTGGTTACTAAGTGTGAGAGAATATGAGAAAAAAAAAAACATTATTAAAGAGAGAGAACAATGAAAGAACTGGAATTAAGAAGACAGAAGTTAATGATTGATATTGCATTTCAATTTTTGAAGAACAATGTTGGCTGGAAAGTAAGGAGCTGGAGTGAGTTCCACAAGCAAGAAGTGCGATAAAAGAAACTGCTAGCATAGAACTTACAGTTACATCTAGCCATTTCAATTGTAAAATGATGAGGCCTTGCTGCCAATCTAGTACTGTGCTTAAATTAAAGTCTAGTGTAGGGGAGTTATAACTGAGTAAATAATTATAAGACCCCCCCCCCTTACATATATATATATATATATATATATATATATTCATAGAAAATGAGAAGCAGCAAGACGTGGGAACAACAAAATGAGTATTTATTATCTGGTTGTTATGTGGTGTTGGTGACACAAGAGACAGTAATACTGAGTAAAATTGTGAGTCTGGGGTCAAATATAGATTAAATATGGATCGGAATCCGACACAATGATAGGATAAAGATTAAAGAATGAGTAAATTATATGCAGTTTTTCTCGTATTTTGTTAGTTATTTTTTGTTATACATGTGTGCAATGAGTGCCCAGATAATTTAGTTGGAAAATAAAAGTGTCTGGAGTTTTCTGTTTTCTTAACTCAAATTTTTGTTGAGTGTTAAGAGATTGAATGGCCTCAATTCAACCCGTACATTTTTTTACTTTACAAATGAATCAGCAAACGAAAAGCAAACAAGAGAAACAACCCAAAATCTGTTTTTATAATAACAAGCAATTCTCATTTTACTGTATGACTTACAAAGCAATCAAGTGTTTGATTTTTATATAGTAGTAAGAGTTGAAATTAATAGCAGGAGTTATTTCCCTTTAACTGTTATTTGAATTAGTTAAGACTTAAGGAAGATTAATTTTTAATCTGGACTCACAGAAGTTTCTGTTGCTTGTAGTTGATGAGTTAATAGAAGTTTAATGTTCGTACGTACGTGTGTGTGTGTGTCATAGCGCCTTCCCATCAGAGACGGACGTAAATTCTTTACTGAACTACATAGTTGTGGTTCTGGGGAAAACAGAAGAAAGAGAAAAAGAGTTGAAAATGTCGCTTGGTATTTATAATGTTGTATGTCACATGATAGGGTTGACACAAATTTTTGGCGGAATTATATTTTCGTTCAGGTCAGAAACTAAGCCGATACAGTTCGGACGCAGTTGAAAATTAGTATTAATTGACCAATAGGAGTAAGAGAAATATCAAGGCTCTGTGATCAACTTTTTGCACAAAATTGAACAAGTTATTTTTAGCTATTTGAAATGATGTAGAATTAAAATTCTATAAGATAATGTTACCTTTGTGGCCTGAAAAAGAAAAGGAACCCAAATTCTTTTTGACCCATGTGTTGACTGCCTGTCCGATAGTGAGCACGTCCCGTCTTTGTGTGTCTAGAGGAAAAAAGTGGGGTTTATTTTCATTGGTTTAAAAGAGTGAATTAATGATAATTAATTGTTATAATTATTTTATTATAATTATTTTTGATACTAATTAATTTTTATTTTTTATGGACACAACACTAGGTACCAAAGAGGAAAGCTCATCAGAACAATATGAAAATATTTATAAAAAAGGTATATAGTGATACATCAGTAGGAAAGTGACCGAAGCCAAGATGCCAGTTAGGATCAATAACTTTTGTATTCTGTTAAGAATTGCTAAATATATAGCAGAAGAAGCACCATACCAGATATGGCAGCAATATTCAATGCATGGACAAATGATGGTAGGTAGACATATAAAAAATGTGTAAGAAGATAGATCTGTCTATATTTCTGAGATGAGGTACACTACATTGCAAAGATGAGGATGATAGTCCGAGCAATGTAGTGTGCAAGATATATTCTGACAAGGGAATTCTCTAGCATGACACCGTGAAACAAGTTTCCAAGCAGTAGACTTTTAGTTTTACAAAAAAAACATACATGAATTCAAAAGAAAAAAGTATTAAAAATAGTCTTTTTGTTGAGTTAATAATGTCCTTAGGTAGTTAGTACACCGAAAAGGTCACGGCTGAAGACAAGACTTTTAAATAGTTGGTTCATAGAACAAAGCCGTGGTTGGAAAAAAAAAAAAAGCTTTCATTAACGAAAATTCACTGACCGTGTTTGTAGTTGTTGTTGGAGATGGTTCGTTTGAAGTCACCAACATATGTGTCTTCCAGCACGCGCTGTGACGAAAGGAAGACTCTATGCATCAATGCCGTGGAGACAGTCGCATATCTCTGCTGTTCGGTTTGACAGCCGCTTCTCAGCTCGAAAGTCAAAATCTGTAGCTTTTATATAGGGACTCCCACCCAAATGCGATACCCAAAGTTTAAAATGAATTAAAAAAAAACGAAAATCTATCTTGAAGTTTTTATTTTACTTTTATCAAGCTAAAAATAGAAATTAAATATTTCCAATAAAACTTTGGTGTATTTAAAAAACTAATTTCAATTGACTGGGAATATTTTTTTTGGTGCTAAAATAATTGATGAGCGCCCTTTTTTAGTCGCCTTTCATCGCAATGTAATTCTCTTTATTAAAAGATTTCCCAAAATAAAATATACTTTTCTGAAACTTTATTTAAGTAACAGTAGCTGATTTAAAGTATAATTAATTTGATTTGAAACAAATACCTACTTTAAGTTTAAAATATTGCAGAAATACATTTTTAACCCTACATTAGCTGTGTTGACGTGTTTGATAGCGATGTTGCACATAATCATAAGAAAGAAATAAGAAAGATTAAAACTTTATGAAGAGAATAATTCCTAACTGATAACTGAAGGGAAATAACTCTTTGCTAATCAAAGCTCAACTTATTCCCCTTGTAATAATCTCTGAATTTTCTAGAAAAAAACAATAACAATAATAATAATAATAATAATTATTATTATTGTTTTATTATTATTATTGTTGTTTTTATTATTATTATTATTATTATTATTATTATTATTATTATTATTATTATTATTATTTCTTTGAATTCTCCCAACTAGACCCGAAATAGCATTGAATTCTCCCAACTAAGGCCCGAAATGGCATTATATGACATTTGTGTAGTGTAAATACAATAAATGACACACAAAGCAACGAAGGGCGTGAGCTGTGCTTGTGAGAGCAATTTTTTGTTTTTCTTTAAAGCATAGGCAGTCAGGGATCACTTCAACAATTCTATCAGAACCTTTTCCAATAAAACACAGGTCCCCAATCACAAGTGAATTATTGATGTCATTATGCTCGTCAGAATCCATCTTGCACATTTATAAATCTATTATTCGTCCATGCATTGAATATTGCTGCCATATCTGGTTTGGTTCTCCGGCTATATATCACAAGATTCTCAACAAAATTTAGAGTAGGTTCTGTAATGTTATTGATACTGACCTTGCATCTCAACTTCAGTTACTTTTCCACGACCGTGACATGGCTTCATTGTGTCTTTTCTATAAATGTTTTCATGACAATTATTCTAATGACTTTTCATCCCTGCTACATTGACTGCATAAATTTAAGCGTACTATTAGATTGGCAACTAGGTCTAACCGTTTTACTCTTGAAATAGATAGATTTAACCGTAACTTCTATTTTAATAGTTTCTTTTCCCGCGTTTATCGCTTGTACAACTCTCTTGCACTTTCTTGCTTTCCTGCCACCTACGATCTTCAAAAATTTAAATGCAACGTCATTCGCCATCTTCTGCATTCTTAAACTCTGTTCTTTTATTGTCCTTCCTCCTTACTAGCGTCTTCTCATTCTCTTTCACTCTCAGTAACCCCTTGCATATTAGGGGAATTATCGAATTGTTTAGGGTGAAATGATTTAAAAAAGTGACATATTTTTTAGGTTTCCATTTCAATATTATTGTATTTTGATAGTTCTTTTGAAGATATTTAAAGCGACATTACAGTCTGTAGGAACTGCCATGTCAATAAGGAAGCACATTCTGCTTATGTTTTCTTTGATCACTATGTCGTGGGGATTAGCATTGATTGTTCTCTCTGTGTTTGTTGCCAAGTCCCAAATCATTGTTACAGGTCCTATGTCTGCAACCGGGTTTGGGTGGGCGTTCATACTAATTTCTTCCAGTTTGCTTCCCAGTGCAGATATTGCCCCACCCTGTCGTACCAAGTTTATATTCGGTGGATACTGATACCTCGCAAACTGATACAAGATTGTCAAATGTTTCTGGATATACATTACAGAATCTGCATTTGGCGTCAACACATTCTTTCTGTATATTTGCTTGATAATTTCCAGTTTGCAAGCATCGGTCCTGTGTCTCAAGAGTAAATTCTTCAGTTTCAGCTTTTAATCCTGCATTATGTAGGTGGGTATGTTTTTTTTCTATATCTGCTTGTTTGGCACGGGCAGATTATTTAGCATGAAGAAATTTATCTTGCCATCGTTACTACATTTGATCCATTTTATTTGCTTTTGCCGTCATTTTTAGGTTTTTTGCCACTGCAGTAGGCGGAGTATGGCCTATTTGCACTTCTTTTAACTACGGAATAAAGTTTCTTATTTCTTTGAATTAATCCTCTACCCGCTCCAATTCCCTAATTTCTTTTTTGACAAAATTGAGATCTATTCATTGTGTTTCAGGAATTCTCCCTTTCTTGAATGTTACATTTGCACATTTAACTAATACGAAGTTCATAGCGATGTCATCACTGAAATTTTTTACAGTTTAAGGATACCGTTCAACTCATTGTCATCTTTAGCAAAAAGTTCGAGATCATCTTTGGAGAATAAGTGATTAAAGACTTTGATGTTTATTTTGTATCCATAGTTATTATTGCTTAGTTTACGCGAAAGGGGTATTAGAGACGGAATAAACAGTAGGGGTAACTGGGAGTCTCATTGAAAAATTCCTCAGCGGAATTTCAACCAATTGGAAGTGGTAGTGTCTTTGATGTGATTAAGGTACAATGTAGTTTTCCCATGCTATATTTAAGGAAATTTACTATCACCGAGGAAACTTTTCTTATTTCCAAAACCTTAAGGATCCAAGAGTGTAGCACACTATCAAAGGCTTTACGATAGTCTAGTCAAGCTGTGCTAAGATTTCTACCATTTTCCTGCAATTTTCTAGGATCATCTTATTTATCAATAGATGATCTTTGCGACGTTATGAACCTCTTCGGTATCCTTTCTGTTCCATGAAAAGAATGTTACATGTCACCGAGAAATGAGTCAGTATAGACGTGATTAATTTATATGTGATCGACAGATATATTACTGGCGTAAAAATCACCCGTTTTTGATAAAAGACATAATACCATCAATGATCCATTCTGGAACTTGGGATTATTCATAAACATTTGCGCAACTTTGTTTTTTTGTGAATTGACAGTTGATAGGGTTAAAAGTTGGGTATCTTGTCATTTCCTTTTTTTGGGGGATTGTATTAGAGCTTGTTTTACATTATTCTTGATTATATTTTTCCATTCATGTACAGGTTTATCTTTCATTCTTTCTTGTTCTCACTTGATACAGTCTGCATTGGGATTATATTCCTTTGGACCTCTCCAGATATTCTCCCAAAAGTTTTGTACTTTTTAATAGATGGCGCTTTTTTGACTTCTATAACTTCTTTTCTAATTTCTCTGTCGAATTTCTTGAAGTCTGTTTGAAATATCTTCTTTTGTCAATAGAACCTACAACGCTTTTCATATCGTCTTGTTCACTGTGTCTGTAATTGAAATTTCTGTTTAAAACTTTTTGATTGATGGAAATTCATTTAATTCTTTAATTTTATATTTCCGCGTAACCTTCCTGCTTTTCCGTGTCGAAACATTTGAATTTCTTGAAAATTCATCCAGTATCAATAATTCACATCTGATTTCCTCAATTTCTCGTTTTAATTCTTTCAAGCAGGTTCTTTTTGCCTGTTCTTTGATCTTTTCTTTATCTTGACATTAAATTTACTAACATCTGCTAGAGCTTTTGCATATATTACACTATTTAGGTTATTATTATTATTATTATTATTATTATTATTATTATTATTATTATTTCCTTTGATTTCTGGTGTGTACACATTTCGTTTCGTTCTAACGTTAGAAATGGCATCATGACATTTTCCACTGACAAACAAAAAAAGAAAAAAAAGAACAAAACAAAAAAACAAACAAAAACAAACAAACAAACAAACAAACAAACAAAAAACAAAACAAAAAACAAAAAAAAAAAACAACAACATATTTTACAAAGATAAAGCCCTTCGTAAGGTGTGGGCTGTACTCGTGAGAACAATTTTTTGTATTTCTTTAAGGCATGGGCTTCCAGAAATTCCTTCAATTCGTCTACTGGAATCTTTTCCAACCAACCCGAGGGCTCCAATTGCAACAGGGATTGTTGATGTTTCCATGTGCCACATTTTTTAATTATTTGAAGTATCGTTATTATCATTATTTTTTTCTTTCATTTGATTTCAATTTGTTATCTTACAAAAGTTGCTTAAATGGGATACAGCCTAATCGGAATCATTGTAAAAGAAGCTCCTAAGAGTAAGGTATGCGTGTTCAAATCTCGTCTGCAGAAGCTTTATTTCTGAATATTCATGTTGTTTACTTAACTGATGTAGAATATAACGATGAAACACACACACACACACACACACACACACACAAATAAATAAAATAACAAATAAAATGAAAGAAATATTAACGAGAGATTGATAAAGGTGACAATTCTGCATTTAAAAACTTTGAAAGAATATTAAACATATTCAGGTTTAAGGTCTTTTTCACACATTTAAAAATTTCACGTTATGTAACTTGTAGGCAGGAAGAACATTTTAAAATTGTTTTTTAACTGATATTAGTAGCCGGTGACGTGCAGATGCTTGTTTGTTGATGCCCTGGGCCAAATCCTTGATTGTATGCCCGAAGACTCAAGTGTGTGTGTGGGGTAAGTGAGGCTATAGGGTCTAGTACTGAGAAATGTGAGAAAGGAAGACATTTTAAATATGTAAAACCAAATGAAACATGAAATAAAAACTTTATTCAAATTAAATATAAACTAAATTTTTATTTCACTCTTTGATTGGATGTCCTCCCGATATGGATGCCCGGGGGGTCATCACACCCTCTGCCTTCCCCATGCTATTGTATGTAGCCAAGTATGTATGTTGTGACATTTAGGTTGGATATGATTCCGTAAAAAAAATCTATCTATCTATCTATCTATCTATCTATCTATCTATCTATCTATCTATCTATCTATCTATCTATCTATCTATCTATCTATCTATCTATCTATCTATCTATCTATCTATCTATCTCTGCGTGTGTGCATGTGTATGTACCATACTTATAGTATTTGCAAATACATATTTCTATTTTTCTCTTTTCACCCACATACACGCACACGGAGATTTGTATCTATTATTCATAAAAACAGTTTGAATATAATCAGTGTCAACGAATGTATTTTATTTTCTCATAAGTATTTTTAGCAGATGGGAATAAAGTAGAATGGAAAACTAATCAATAAATGCAATAAACGAGGAGAGAGAGAGAGAGAGAGAGAGAAAGAATTGTCTTTTTAAATGTTATGTCTCATCAGGACGGAGACGATCACTTTTCTCTATAGATTCCTCTTCTTTATCGTCTGTAAATTCCCATGACTGCTTGCGAAAGATATTGGAGTTGTGTCCTGATGCTTCCTCTGTAGTTTAGAATTCATCATTTTAGAGATTGGCTGCCACCCAAGGCTAGAGAGTCCAGTCTACTCAGCAATTTAACACAGCTAGTTGGGGGAGGAATTATATAGATTCATGTCTTTTTCAAGAGTATCAATGCGAAACTGATCGCGATAGACTAGCCCAGAATTTGAACTCGGCACGCTGATTTCATTTTTCGCATCAATAACCCTTACGCTACAGATGTCGTTAGCATTTTCATAATCTTGGCTATAGCCTTTTCCAAGTACTACTACTACTTTTAGAAAGAGAATGTATACGTGTGTGTGTGTATGTGTGTGTGTGTGTGTGTGTGAGAGAGAGAGAGAGAGAGAGAGAGAGAGAGAGAGAGAGGAGGGGGAAAGAGAGATGAAATAGAGAGAGAAAAGCGAGAGAGAAAGAGACAAACAGAGAGAAAGAGAAAGAGAAAGAGAAAGAGAGAGAGAGAAGTATTTTTATAATCTCGGCGATATAACTTCTGAGTATTATCAAAGAGAGAGAGAGAGAGAGAGAGAGAGAGAGAGAGAGAGAGAGACAGACAGACAGACAGACAGACAGACAGCCAGCTAGCCAGCCAGAGAATGGGGAAAAGAGAGAGTGGAAGAGCGATGAAAGAGAGAGAGAGAGAGAGAGAGAGAGAGAGAGAGAGAGAGAGAGAGAGAGACAGCGACAGAGACAGAGAGAGACAGAGAGAGATAACAGAAAAATACAAAAACGGAGAGAGAGAGAGAGAGAGTGAGTGAATATATCTTCTAGGATGGTTAGTATTGGGTGCCGCTTTTAACGTTTTATAACTTTTTTAGAGTGTTTTAAATGAACATTTACGATTTCATTAATAACAATTTAAAAAAAAATTGATAGTCTTTTGTTTAACCGGTTCAACTGTCTTTTGTGATTTGTAATTAACCGTAAGATGTGAATAATACTCTTGGCCTTGTGCCAGACATGACCCACCAAATTAATCAAGTAGACGACAAAGTGTCCTCAAAACGTCACACTTAGAAGTATTTCAGTTCTAAGTCCAACAGAGAAAATAGCGTGCAATTGTTGTTGTTGGTATTGTTGTTGTTGTTGTTAATTCTTTTATTTATTTATTTATTTATTTATTGTTGTCATCGTTGTTGTTTTTATTTAATCTTCCCCTTCGCTAGGTTTTCATTATTTTTCCATCTCAGTTTCTTGGCATTTTTTTCTCTCTCTCGTTTCTTTTGTTTTGGTTGTTTTTTGTACACATCCAGATGAATTCAGACAAACAGAAAAAAAAATTCTTCTCAAAAACATAAAATAAAGGGAATAAAAATAGAAATAAAAAAAAAAAAAAAGGAAGATCACCACAACCAAAATAAACAAAGAAAGAAGAGAGAGAAAACATAAATAAATATGGAGAAAAGGCGTCATTCGGTATCACGAATAATATCTCCGGGAGTAGTGGTGGGAAAAAACAATCAGGACAATGGATGAAATATAGAGACAAAATCAAAAAGTATGGAAGTAGTTTCCCATCGGACAATTTAAAGATGTTTGTCATTCCGACTAAAACATATTTTAAATCGTGAACGCTGGTTCAGGTCAATGACACAGTGAGTTATAATCTCAAAAAGTTGGACGTTTGTATTTAAATTGGGTAGCGGAAAATTTACAAGTACGCAAGAAAAAAAAAATCTACAAGCATGTTTAAGAAACAGGAAGATTGTGTAGCATCCACTTTAAATGTATCTGCCTAGTGTTTAGAAAAACAAACAAAAAACAAACAAACCCAAATCCCCACCCGGCGAAAAACGCATTTTAAATAATTTTTAAATGCCTTCTCTGAATTTAAATTTCGGTTCTATTTGAAAAATAATGACCTAAAGCCAATCTGAATTAAAAGGAAAATTAATTTCCGTATATAGATAAACTTTTCAGGCATTTTAAAAACATTAGCACATGTAAACAACAATTTTAAGATTCTTTTTAAAATTCAATATTTTTCTAGAGATGTGATTCGAAGTCTATTAGTAAATTTAAGATTTAATTAACTGTACTTTCTAAAAGTAACACTTATCATTTAATAAACCAACAAAAACAACGTTTTATTTACACACGGTAGCTAGTGAGGGTAAAGGACAAAATAGAAATGCCGTAATTCTACCCCTGTCCGAAAAAGCGCGCGATAACGTAAAAATAAAACTTAAAAAAATATGTAAGACCAGCAATGCAGTAATAGAATTTGTTTTTTATGTTTAAAAATAAATTTTCCTTAACAAGTAGTTTAAGAATTCCATTTTAATTTTATACGTTTTTATTAAACTTAGCACAATAAATAATATTTGAAAGCATTAAACTTTAATGCTTTATAATATTATAACCAAAACAAAAATATAGTAAATCTAAATTGCGTTAATGTGAAAAGAAAAACATTTATTCTACAGTAAAATATTCTTTTATGCGAATACCATAGTTTCATTGTAATTCTGAAATTTTTCATGGTATTAGGTTGGTGCAAAAATAATGACGTAATAATGTCGATTTTGACGTACTTTTTAACGTCAAAAAACGACATTATTACGTCATTATTTTTGCACCAACCTAATAGTATGGGGAACAAATTATCCAGGAAAAAATAAGACAAAGGTTTGTTTTTAAAATAATAAAACATTAAAATAACAACTTATTACTGAAGCAACTTTTGTTCCTTGTATGTAATTTAAGACACTGAAACGCAGGAAAACAGCGATACGCCCCCCCCCCCAAAAAAAACCCCTAAAAAACAAATGAAGAAACAAACACCCGTACTGAGGAATCGGAAAGTCGTGCTTTTAAGTCAAAAACTTATTGAACGGGTGATAGATGAATTCAGGATACTCTTCCGATATTGCATAGCAGTCAGTCAGTCAGTCAGTCAGTCAGTCAAAGCGATATATGAGAATTATGTGCTTTTTGTACATCCATCACAAAACTAATCTAATAGTTGTTTTAAAGGAAAAACAAAGAACTAAAAAATTCTTTTAAAAAGAGTTCGCGCTCGAAAATGGCATTAAACTTAACATTTTTGAGTCTTCAAACATGTCTTTATTTAATAAAAGAAATCCTTGTGACGAACAATAAGGGGATGAATTTCAAAATTACACTTAAAAATTACAAGTAATTTTAAAAAAAATAAATATTTAGTGTAGATTTTTTCTGTCTGTCCAGCAGGAAAGAAAATAACGTGTTTAATTAAATCATACAAGAATGAATTCACAAAAAGATATTTTTTGAGATTTATTAAATTATTTTTGGTAAGATGTGGGCCAAATTTTCCGTATGATCACACATGATTTTGCATCATTTTTTTTTTTTTACTGAAATAATATCTTCAGGGATTTTTTTTTATAAAACTAAAAAATTACAAAGTATACACGAGATATCGAAAAGCCGTGTAAAACATACGCCCAAAATAATTCCTCAATGTTTTTTTTTTGTTTTTTTTTTAATGACGCAACCTATTCAGTAAAAAATCATTCATTAATGAATAAGTATTGAAAGTTTTGTTTGAATCGGATAATTCCATGATTTCTGTCAAATATTTTAAAACAGGGGTGTAGCGTTTTTTTTTGTTTTTTGGTTTCATTTTCGTGTTACCTAATAGAAACTAATCTTAACTTGAGCATAAACTTCCAATGAAAGAAAATTGGTATTTGTTTTGCGAAAGTTTGATAGTTATGCATACATAGATAAGATGTGTGAGAAATACAGAATGAATAGGGAAATGTGCGTAAGTAAAACCATCTAGAACGACAAGAGACATTATACTAATAATTATACTCGGTTGGTAAAAAACCTCAGTTTTTTTTGTTCTTTCTTCTTTTGTCACGTGGTTTATGCTAATTTTAGTTTTTAGTGTTGGTTTTATCAATAAATATTGTTCCGTGTCATTTTCTCCTTAGCCAGATTACCCTGAAGATCCATTCAGGTGAAACCTAGGTAGGTAGGTAGTTCCTGGCTCTTTAGGATTTATTATATATATATATATATATATATATATATATATATATATATATATATATATATTGATCATTACACCCCAAACAAGGCAATCTTTCGCTATACCCATGACCACTGGGATTTCCTTGTAGAACTTTCTGTCTTCTGTTAATATGCTTTTCAGATATCTAACTTGTTGCACCTGTTGGATTATGGTATCTCCAGTCTATAATTTGCACGTTGGGTTGTTGCTTCTGGTGGTAACCATGCATTCAGTCTTCTTGCAAATCAATGTTTAGTCCTTTCTTCTCGCTTTCCTTCACTACCTTCTGTAGGAGTTTTTTCTTTTCTGTGTCTGATATCAACCCTGCGTCATCCGCATATTTTATCTTGTTAATATTGTGACCGCCAATAATGAATCCTGGTAGGACTTCTACTTCTCTTAGAATGGCCTCATTGTATAGGCTGAAAATGTCTGGTGAAAAGACGCAACCATTATCTTACACCCTTTTTTATTGTTGTATATTTACTGATCTCCTTTCCTATCCGTATGCAGACGGTTTGCTGCCAGTATAGGTTCTGGATTATTCTAATATCCTTCCCAGATATGTCAAGGTTACCTATCAGTTCAAACAGTTCTTTGTGACATACTTTATCAAACACTTTTTCATAATCTATAAACATAGGTAGACATCCTTTTGCATTTCTATTGCTCTTTCTGATATCATTCTTAGCATAAATATCACATTCTTTTTCCAAGTATCTAACGAACCCACACTATTATCGTCCTATTTTCCGTCTAATTCTCCTGCGCGCTCTATTCATCAAGATTAGGATGATAAGTTTTGTTACATAACTCATTAGGTTGATTGTCCGATGGAGTTCACATATGGATCTACTTTGATCTTCCGGTATATCTACATTGTTGTATATTTCATTTATTACGGTTGTTAACTTGTCAACGGCAAAATCATCTAAGGCTGCTTGCATCTCTATTACGATTCCATCTGGTCATGCTGCTTTTGTTTCTATTCAATTTGGTCAGTGCTAATTCCACTTCAGATTTTAATATTTCTGGCCCTTCGTTGTTTCTGTGTATTGGCAGTTGTTCTCTTTCGTCGTGGAAGTGTTCTCCGATGTAGTCATTCCATCTCTGAAGTATTTCTTCTTTCTCTAATATCAGTGCCCCGTCTTTGGATTTTATGCATCCTGCTGACGAGCATGTCCCGTTAGTTCTCTTAATTTTTTTATGCATATCTGTTTTATCTGTGATATTCATTCTTTCTATTTCAGCACATTTTTCGCTGAGTCATTCCTTTTAGCTTGCCTGCATTTGTTTCTAATTTCTTTGTGTAGAGACCTATATTCTGTGCCATATCTTGGCATTGTTTTTTGTCTCTTTTTTATCATATCGAGAATTTCATTTTTTTTTCTTTTTCTATTTTCCTTTGGGATGATCTCAATTGGTGATGTTACTAAAGCTTCTTTGAATGTGTCCTACTTCAACTTTCCATCCTCATTTTATCTATTGTATATACTTTTAAAAATTCCATGTATTTCTCTTTGACATTCTGGTCAGTCAGGAGTTTGTAGTATTACTTTATTAAGTTTAACTTACTTTAGCGTAAAAACACAAGTGTGGAGCACCCTGTGAGCATCGAACTCATTACAATCCTGATTGGATAGATTGCTAAACGTGACATCAGTGTGTGTGTGTGTGTGTGTGTGTGTGAAGGAACACGCGAGTAAAAACTGTGATGTTTTTTTATCAAGGTGTTACGAATATCTCTCTACTTCCAAAGACAATTCAGCTTAGTACTTCGCTGATCTGAGGATCTGAACTATTCATTATTTCATTCATTTAACTTCTTTCTGTCGCCTATAACACCCACCTCTAAAATATAAAAAAAAAAAAGAGAAAAAAAATGTTTATAAAAGTAAGCTGACCCACAGATGCACCCACAGCCATTTTAGGATGTGATGGAATAGCCGGTCCTTAGCGCAAATACAAAGCAAAGAAATACGGAGGAGGATAGACACAGGTTTATAATTCTGTCTTCCTCAGCCACGGTTAGCAAAGCTAATTTCCTAGTAGATAAGTGTTTGGTTACAGGCGTTGGAGGACCGGACATTCTGCATAAGAGTGGCTGGGGTGAGGAGCAGTGGGCGAAAGATGGACAAAAAGTAGAATAGGTTACTAGATTGACAACTTGACAAGTAAACATGCAAGGAATTATATATATATATATATATATATATATATATATATATATATATGTATTTGTGTGTGTATGTGTGTGTGTATACTTGCATATATATTTGTATATATGTGTACTTGCATATATATATAAATGCAAGGGTATTGAAGGATATGCAAGGATACATATATACATATTTCTACTAGTCAAGTTGGTAGTGTATATATATATATATATATATATATATATATATATATATATAAGCTTTTTACCCCAAGCAAGGCGTGAGTGCCACTAGCACGCAAGGGGTTACAGAAAGTGGGAGCAAGAGTAAAGAGGCGTGAAAGAGGAAAGGACGAAGAGAAGGACGGGGAATAGATTAAGGCATGTGGCGATGTCGATTGACATTGCATTTGAATAGTTGGATATTATAGCTATCAGGGAAGCAAGTAAGAGGAAGGGGGTTCTACAGACGGGAAGTGCGAGACATGAAGCTATTGGAGTAGAAGAGACAGCTACATTTAACCGTTTCGACAGTGAAAGGGTGAAACTGAGCTGCCGACCTACTAGCACATTTAAATTCATGCAGTTTGAGAACTATCGAATATAGCTCGTCCGAGAAGTTGCCGTGAAAGTATTTGTAGAAAAGAGAGAGAGAGAGAGAGAGAGAGAGAGAGATAGTGATAGAGAGACATCTGGAACTTAACCCGTAGTTATTAGTAGAATATTGATCTGAAATTTTCATTGCATTATGGGCGATCAAAATTATTAATATTCGACACTGAATTAGTTGCATTGACAACGAAGGATATTATGTTGAAAAATAACGCTCTCTCTTTCTCTCTCTCGCTCACACACACACACACACACACACACACACATATATATATATATATTAGGGTTAAGACTTTTTTGTAATCTTATGTTCCTGTGTTATAAATCGATAAACTTTTGTTCAAAAGTAATAAAAAAACAAATTAATTATTTTGCAAAAGGTCAAGAAGTCATAAACCTACTACTGAAAATCATTATTATACCACAATAAAAAACATGGACAAAAGGGTAATACTACTACTAATGCTACTACTGATAATAATAATAATAATAATAATAATAACTTTGATGTAACATTGGGTAGTTATGATGGTCCTTACCCAAAAAATTCAGAGGCACAGATATAAAAAATAATTTAACATATATTATTAACAAATAAGATATAGGTCTACTCACTGACGATGAGCCATTAATTAATGGCAGAACTACAGAAAAAAATAGCAGAAGAAATAATAAAAACCTTCAGAACCTTAGGATTTACAATTGTTATTAAATCCAACCAAAAAATAGTAAATTTCTTAGATATAACATTCAACTTAAACAACGGAACTTACAAACCATACAGAAATCCAAACAACAACACAATATACATTAAAATTTCCAACCACGCCATAACGAATTCAAACAACCATATCTATAAATTAAAGAATTTCAACAAATTCTAGTAGCTTGAAAATATACAATGAAAAAAAAAATGAATCAGCCCTAAAATTCAGCGGATATTCAAACAAACTAGAATACAAACACGAAAACAAAATAACAGAAAAAGAAAAATAATTTGGTTCATCCCCCCATACAATACAATAAAAAAAATAGGGAAAATATTCTTTAAAATAATCGGCAAACACTTCCCTAAAAGCAGCAAATTATAAAAAAATCAATAAAAATACAATCAAAATTAGTTACAGCTGCATGAATAACGTGGAGAAAATAATAACTAAGCACGATAAAAAAACTCAACTAACCAATAACATCCAGCAAAATAACTCCATCAAATATAACTGCAGAAACAAAAAAAACAAAAAACAAAAAAAAAAAACTGCCACTTAACAATAAATGTTTAACCAGTATCATAATATACAAAGCTATCGTAAATAATAACATTAATACAGACGAAAAGTTTTACACAGGCGCCACAGAAAAGAATCTTAAAATATTGGCGTAGTTATATATTATGCTTGGATTACAGATTTTTAATTTTAAAAATTATATTTGGCAATTAAAATAAGCGGGATTTATATATGTATGTAAGAAAAACATTAAAAAAATATTTTTGAGTTGTAAATACTCATTTTTTAATTTAAAAAAAAAATTTAATTAAAGAGAGATTACTTGTTCTTATTAAAAAACAAGCAAACATTAATTTATATTGAAAATAAATAGTAATTAACATTAAAAATAAACCGTAACTTACATTAAAAGTTAAAAATTAATCTGGATCAACGTATTTAAGCAGATGTTTTTTTGGTACAAGTGATTACTTTTTTCAACATGTAGTACGTAAGTATTGACGAATGGATCTGTTGAGAGGAACATTTTTGCTTAAAAATGATGGAAGCGTTATGGATAAAAAAAGAAGAAAACCAACTCTCAATGATATCACTTATAAACGCGGTCATAACGTGCTGACTGAATTCGAAAATTAAAACAATTCCTTTTGGTATATAAAAATATCAAACCTATTCATTTAAAAACAAAAACAAAAAAACAACCTTGATAATGGCTAACAGATTACCCGAAAGCGCTCGGATCAACAGATCTTTTGGACAGTAAACTTATACTTCTTTCTGTATTGCGTCAAAAGCAGCTGCACGGGGTCAGGAACAATTTATTGCAAGATGATATTCGCAATCTTTATAATTGTATGCATCAGAGAGTACAGGCTTATGTTGGGTTATTCTCTCTCTCTCTCTCTCTCTCTCTATATATATATATATATATATATATATATATATATATATATATAAATGAATAAAAACAAAAGGAAAACATCTTAGCCGACGCGTTTCGTCCTCTGATGGATTTATCAAGGGAAATGTAAGGAAATGGAATACTTACATTTGCCTTGATAAAGTCCATCAGAGGACGAAATGCGTTGGTAAAGAAAAGATTTTCTTTTGTCTGTATTTATATTGTCCTTTTACAAATATATTTTTAGTTATATCTGAAATTTTACACGCACACACACACGCACACACTCTCTCTCTCTCTCTCTCACACACACACACACACACACACACACACACACATATATATATATATATATATATAGAGAGAGAGAGAGAGAGAGAGAGAGAGAAAGAGACAAACACAAATTTTCTAAGTCTTCTTTCGCCATTCTGCGCTTTAGAAATTTCAAATGTTTTTTCTGATTCTAAGTATAAGCATCCTTTTTGCTTCCATTTTCATTTAAATTTATTCGTTGCTCACATGTTCTATCCATCTTATTTTCAGCATCCTTCTTTAGAACTACCACTCTTGCCTCAAGTATCCTCTTCATCTGTGAGGAAAATGTTCAGCATTCACTGCCACATAGAAAGACTGATATTGCATCGCAGTTTTTTTTCTTTGTCTCTTATGAAATTTTCCGGTTCCCTAATAACCCCAAAATAAGAAACCTTTTGTTTTCCCTGGTTAAACATTTAAAGGGATGAATTTTCTTACACGCTTACACACTGTCAACACTCCGTATTCTCCATGCAAGAAAATTCCTCCGTGCAAATTTTGAATCAGGGTAAAAAGTTTTATCACATTTTGGGATTAGTATACGAAGCAAATTTTTCGTCACTTCCAGTGAGTATATGTTTTTAAATTAGGACTAATGGAACTTAAAAAAATTGTTTCTTGCTTCCTGACGATCTGTTTTGTGAAACCGTGCTAGATTTCTTTTTAGTGTTTACATTTTAAACAGAACTAGTTCGGTCCTCTTGCTGATGGCAAGATGCTCAAAGTTCAAATCTAAATTGTTTGTCCATTTAAAATTCTACCATTATTGGAAATTATATTCTGTTTAAAAACAGAAGGAATCATAACAATGGATTAAAAGGACAGCATATTTCAATTTATAATCTTTTCCTGTTATCCAGTGATTGTTGCCAGACAGAAATGAAATTAGCCCTCGCGACACATATGTCGATTTCCTATTTCATCCAAATTGTTTGTATGTAGATTTGCCAGTGTGCATGGATATTTTAATTCAATGACAAGCCTAAAAATATTTCTTAAAGATTAAAAAATAATTCTATTTTTTTGCCGAATAATTACTGTAAAGTTCTGTTGTCTGTTGTAACGGGCGTAATGGGTACTCCCCATTCACATAAATACAGTGGTAAATACCGTATGTTGGTCTGCAATTGAAGATTCGTCTCCAGCTGTGCTGGTTAAGCTCTCTGCCTCTGAGCAAAGAGGATCCCCAGACAAGGCTATATCGAAGGGCAGAGTCTCGTCTCGGGAAACAGCTACCGGACCCTGTTTTATACTCGGAATTTTTGGCCGAGCCCACAGGCTCGGATACCCCACATTAAATTCGGCTTTGTGCCACATCTGACCGCGTGGGCGGTTGGTAGATATCCTGCAGTTGGAGATTCATTGGGGAATTCACTTAACCCACTTCTAGCAGTTGACTATTACTTCTACGCGCCGCTGGCGAATCTTATATGTGTTGTTCTTGTCCTAGGTATTATCGTTCATTTCCAACCTTTGTGTGATTATTCTGTTCAGTTAACTTTCCTAGGTTACGGCAAGTTCAATAAAATCTTAAACTTATTTTATTTTTTAGGGCTAAAAATCATTAAGGCTTATGATCTTATTGCTCAGTTCAGGGTAGTGTTGTTCAGACAGAAAAGGATAAAATGTATTTTTTCCTATGTCTTATTTCAAATTCAGTCAAATTGTGTGTGTACTTGTTTATGTATTAAATGGAACAAGTACATGGAAAGTACTGATGCACAACACAGACTTAGGAATATACCATTACATACTCACGAGCTTAGAGAATCAGCTCTAGTTTTATATAATAATGACTGGCCGCTCGTATCGTAGACTACTATGATGACTAATCAATTCCTATTGCGGCCGCCTGCTCAGGCATATTTTGTGTTTGTTCAATTCCCACAGAGCCAACCTGTGGTTTATACTGCAACTATGCTGAGCGGATCTGAGTTACAGTTTCTGGGAGAGAGCGTGTTATCTGGCATGATCAACGGTCTGGAGAAAGGCTAATGAACTCATACTAGCACAACCACCGACGGCCCACAAATAGTTTAATCTACCCAGTTTCACTTACAAGCCTTGGATTAACTCGTGGCATGGTTTCCAGGCATTTTCCAAATGTGTTGCGCGCTGGGATAACAACGCCAAGATGTTACCTCCCTGGCGGTGGTACGATTCTAATCCGAGTTTCATGGTCGGAAGGCATACATTATAACCACTCGGCCATGTACCTATCTCTTCTTTTATAATAATATACATCTATTAGGTTGGTGCAAAAATAATGACGTAATAATGTCGTTTTTTGACGTTAAAAAATACGTCAAAAAACGACATTATTACGTCATTATTTTTGCACCAACCTAATAAATTGCCCAGTAGCTTCTGATTTCTGAAACTTCACTGAGCACTCTTTTATTCGGCAATCTGTATTTTCCGCAATGTCAAGCGTTTGGCGCTTTCGTTACATATTTTTCTCGTCCTGGCTATGACGATAAACTACATCCGCGTCCCGGGTAAGGCGATAAAATACGTCCAACAGCAAGGCCCCTGATCAGGAGGTTTTGAAAAGCGGGAACGACCTATTAATTGCTAGTGTTCCAAGATCCACCATCTCCCGGAGTGGTAGCACCTGTTAGGATCCTAACTATGGGTAAATAGTTAACCCCCCCAAACTGGGGTCAAAACAATATGAAAGTGTAAAAATAGGTTTTAATACCAGAAATACTTTGTAAAAAATTATTACCAGTAATACATTTTGGAAAAAAAGATATTACCAGCAATAAAAATTGTCGGCATTAAATAATCCATTGAGACTGATATGTCGTAAAACAAAACAAACCAACCAAATATATCTTTTTCTACAGATTTGTATATCTGTATAAGTATAGACTAAGTCTGGTACGTGGTCGTATTCGAGAAAAGCTTAGTGAAAATCAAGCTGTCAGATTAAGTCTTTAGTCACACCAACACCACTGCGGATATCTATTGGTAGACACGGGGATAATTTCAGGATACAGCTGTCACGTATTTCTTTTTGTTTATGGTCATCTTCTTCATCTTAATTTCGCATTATTTTCCACTTATCTTCAGTGACATGCTGGGTGGGCCAGCCGACCTTTGGCCTCGTCATACCTGTTGAATAGCCACCTCTCTCTCACGCGCTCGCGAAGCTGTCCTCAAACCGCTTTTTATTTATTTCCCAAATCATTGCTCGAGACAAAAGCCGACGTATGTATCGCCATCGTAAACAGCACACACAAACATTTTATTTTGCAAAACAAAGACGGATACACGTGTAAGTATATAAAAATATACACTATAAACATACAGACGCACACACACACACACACACAGTGATTTTCCAATTGTATCTTAGATGTGGCACAAGGCCGAAGGCCGAAGGCAACCCCGTGAGGATCGAAATCATTACTCAGTCGTAATTGTTCTAAAGAGACAAGCCTGCTAATCATTACACCACCTCGAGGTGCCCGCATGTATACATATATATATTTGTGGCATAAATCCATTTCTGACATATGTAAGAGGTATATTTTAAATAATTTCATGTATGTTTATGTTAATATGTGTATACATAATATATTGGGCTGACTCCAAAATTCGTTCGCTAATTAAGTAGGAATTTACTTAATAAATCGAATTAACAATATGCTGCAGTGTTGATATATATATATATATATATATATATATATATATATATATATATATATATATATATTCTGTATTTAGGCAACAATCCCTCATTTATACATGTTTCATCAAAAACAACACACAAGGTACTGCGATTAAGCTTCTTATTTAATTTTTCTTGTGTTCGAACAAGTGTTTTCATTTTCTGGACACAGAGTGTGTAGAAACTGTCCAAATGTTCTGTAATTCCGAGCGCTTTTGGCTATACGTTTACCCATTATCAAGGATGATTTTATTTTTAATTTTTAACTAGATGCATGGGTTGTGTGCCTGCATCTAGTGTTATAGGGATGATTTATTTTCCGAACACAGTCAGCACATTGTGGCCGTGTTCGTAGTTAATATTATTGAGTGTTGACTTTTTCATTTTTATTATTAAGGCTTCCATTAAAACACACACACAAACATACCAGTCTTCATCCAAAACATACTCGTAGAAAATACAAGCATAATTACCTCATCCACATGTAAAAAAGATTAAAAATAATGGATGTATTAATAATAAAAAAGAAAAAAAAAATTAACTAAGAACACGGCCACAATGTGCTGGCCGTGTTCGGAAATAAATCATTGGGCAATACTTACGCCCTACATGTCGAAAAAAGTAATCCCTTGTACGAATGCAAGAAAAACATAATAAAATGCCTAATCTCAGTGCCTGTAGAAATCGCTGCTTAAATTATATTAGGTTGGTGCAAAAATAATGACGTAATAATGTCGTTTTTTGACGTATTTTTAACGTCAAAAAAACGACATTATTACGTCATTATTTTTGCACCAACCTAATATATATATATATATATATATATATATATGTGTGTGTGTGTGTGTGTTTATATAAACATACTTTTGTTTATTCTCAAGCAGCAGCAGCGTCTCGAGAAAAATGCTTTTAACCGTTTTGTGCTCTGATATATATGTTTTCTTTGATTGAGAATAAACAAAAATATGTTTGTATAAACACACACACACATACACACATATATATATATATATATATATATATATATATATATAAATTAAGCAGCAATTCCTGATAAATTCTGTATATATATATATATATATATTTATTTATTCAACCATTGCTGCAAACGTTATTTTTGGCGGGTAAAAAAGACGCCCCGTTCTTTTATCTTATTTTAAACAGTGTGTATTGTGTCTATGGGTCTGTGCACCCGAGAAAACGTCCCCCACCCCCGGCACGGTTCGAATACTTTTAAGATTTCACAATCATTGTGAAAAAGATAGCGCTCAAATCTTTTGGATCAGCATGATATATTTATATATATTACAAACATGCATAAATAATGAGCATATATTGTCCAATATATATATATATATATATATATATATATATATATATATATATATATATATTGCCCGATATATATATATGTATATATATATATGTTGCCCGATATATATATATATATATATATATATATATATATATATATATATATATATATATATATATATATATATATATCGGGCAATATATATAAAGAGAGAGAGTATGAGAAAAGAAAATTATGACGAAATAACACATGTGCACATACGCACACATACAGGCGTACACACACGTGCGCGCACACACACACATACACACAAAGAAGAAGAGAAATTAACCTAACATCAATAGAAAAGCTTTTTTTTTTTTTTTTAACTTAAAATGAAAATAACAAAAACGAGAAAATTGACAGACAATTGCTGATTCCTCCTGACGAGTGGACCGAACAATTACACAAAGGTTCGTCTACGAAATTCCGGAGTAGTGGTGCTAAATATAACACAATCAGCCAAGTGACAAATTCTATAATTGTATTAATCCTAGATAAATAATGTGGACATGCGAATCAACACTGCATTGAAACTTTTAGGTTCATCTTTCAATACTATCTTCAGTACATATCTGTTCATACTGAATATATATATATATATATATATATATATATATATATATATATATAAACGCTCTATATCTGATATCAATATTGGAGATAGAGCATTTTAGAGCACTCTCCCTCTCTAAGTATACCAAATTTAAAACTATATATATTGTTATAAGCTTATTCGTTACGTGTACAATGAAACTGTTGATCTCTCTCATGTACACACATGTAAGTCTGGTCGAAGACCAAGGAAATTTCTTTAAGTTTTTTCGATTTAATCTTTGTAAGGTTTGTATAATTTTTCTGGCTTCCAGGAACATAAATTGTTCCATGTCTTTTGAGTACTTTCGGTATTCATATGCCATTACCAAATCGCATTTGAAAACTACCAAAGAAAACACGACGTATACGCAGATACAAGCTTTGCTTTCCCTCCCGAGGTCAGTGCAATGATGATGATGATGATGGGGCTATGCTGATGACATAGATATACATGGTTGTAATGATGATCTTAAACAGAAAAATCAACATTCTCTACTCAGGACTCAATATAAACCTTTTCAAAAACAGGAACTATGATCTGGAATTTGAATGAGAAACTGTAGTAGCACATACCCTGAGTCCGTCATAAGAATTCAGGATATGGAATTAATAATTACCAAACGAGTAAATACCAAAGGAGGCACGGTGGAGTAATGGATAGCGGCTCAGATTGAGCCGAGTTCGAATTCCAGTCGAATCCATTACATTCACTTACATACTAATACCCTTGAGAAAGGTATGAACCCTCTTCTTCTCCCCCAGCTATGCGTAAATAACAGGGTGCTATGGATAAATAGAAGGACAGACCGGGTTCTATAGCCTTGGGCCGCAGAAAGAAATGGCAAGTTACTGCGGGAAAAAATCTGCCTAGTCAGTCATGTATCGAAAGATACATGATCGCCTAAGCGTGTATCACGCATGGTACATAACTGAAATACCAAACCGTTAAAATACCTTGGTGTATGAATCAGTTATAACTTTAGTATAGGAGAAAAGGAAATTGAACATAGAATAGGCTGCGCAAATTGTTACAAACCAAAATATGAGACTGAAAAGTCGAGTCATGTTCTTAAATAGCCTCATCAGATCAAAACTTTCATATGAATATCATGCATGGATCAGAAATATCTCAACTGTACAACCGCGTTTTAAGATCAATGGCTACAAATGGTTTTGAGTGAGTGAGGCCTATTTTTCGAACCTTGTTGATTGACGCTACAGAATCACAAAGAAACAACTGTATCAAATAACATAAACCATATAACTTTCAATAGCATCAACATCTAAAATGGATATGAAATGTAACTCCAAGAGAAAACAATGACATAATTAAGATGTTTCATACGACTTCAAATAAAATGTTAGGACGGAAACCTCAATCAGTAATGGAAAGAGATATAACAGCTACTGGAGTTGAGAAACCTATTTTCCATGAAAAATTGTTTTAAGAGAAAGATTTTATGAATTTCAAACGAGAGTAATATTGGCTGCTCGGTCAATGGATGCCGAATATTTCCTTGTAGGGAATATCATTATAAACAGACAAATAAAACGATTTGATAATGTTTATATTGTTCGGACTGTTGTCCTCATCTTTATTGTCATATTCACGACGTTTCGACCGTTGTACGGTCTGGCCATTTTCAGGTAAACAATGTAAATAGTGTAAATAGTTACAGTACCTCATTTTAGAAATATAGATAGATTTTTGATAATGGTCTACGAAAGCCAAAAGTTCTTAGAAAAAATTGGATAATTTATTTTTAGATTCTCCTTGGAAACTAGAACCGCATAAAAATTTTACAGATCTTAAAGAACTGCGGTTAGTTTTCAATAAAACCTGCATAAACGAAAGATTGCTGCCCAAATACAGCCAATATATATTTCATATCTATCATTTACAATCTTTTTTTAAAATGATCTAAAATGATTTTCCGCTTCTTTTCTAGGATTATTAAGATTAAATTTATTCACTTTTTGTAAATTTCAGAAAAAATAATATAATAAACCAGCAGAAATAAGAATATGTTTTTAAAATCCTTCGTGACTTTTGCGACATATTGAATAAAACCAAGTACCTTACACTTATTGCGATCCAGAGAGAGCACACCTGTATTTGTTTGTCAGGCTAATCACGATGACGACAACCCCTCCCCACCTCCAACTACACCGATGATGAGAAGGCGGCAATGTTTTGTAATGGTGGGTGTCAGGGGATAAGTGAATTGAAAAAAAAAAAAATACAAAAAAACCCAAACAAAACAAAAAACCCAAAAAACAAAACCAAAACAAAACAAACAAAAAAACGTTGCCCTGAAGAAGAAATTGACAGATAAATAAATGCGTATATAGCGGAAATAGAGGAAGAAAAAGAGGTAAAATGTTTCTCTCTTCCTCTCTTCCTCTCTCTAACTCTTACACGCATACAGACACACGTAAACACACAGCGACGCACAAACTCATGCATTCATACATTAATTCACGCATACACGCACTCAAGCACTCCTTCACGCACACACATACATACTTATGCATGCATTCACGCTCAAATACACAAACACACACACACACATTCACATACACATACCTAAGGTGCTTACCCCGAGGTACTGGTGAAGTTTGAGAAAGTTAATTTGTGAAATGAGTTTGGTCGTTTCGATTGTACTCTGTGTGTCAAAAATGTCAAGGTCTATATGTGTGTGTGTGTGTGTGTGTGTGCGCGCGAACACACACACACACAAACACACATCCAGACAGAGTTTACTGACCGGTTACTCGTTTCCGAGTACACCGGTTTACTAGCAAATCCATATTGAAGAACTTGCTCAGGCACATTTGTATTTGTTCAACACATACAAAGCTCCCCACACCGGTTGTTTATGCTGCAATTATGCTCAGAGGATCTTAGTTACAGAGCGCATAGTTTAGCGTGATCAGCAGAGTGAACGATCAAACACTCGGTCACGATGACTTGTGACTTCGTGCTAGCATAACCATCGATGGATTCAGAATATTTCCGTCTACTCAATTTCACACACAAAACTTGGGTCAATCCACGATTTGGTTTTCAGGCATTTCCCAACGGTGTCATACGCTCGGATCACCTCCCCAGGCCAATAGCATCAAATATCGCCTCCCTGACAAATCGACTATGTTGAGATTCGACCCGGTTTGGTAAAACAAGCTTTTAACTTCGCGCCAATACACATAGTCTAAAACTATATTTATGAGTGAATAGTGCTTAGTATCGGTGTAGAGCGTTTGCAGATATAAGCAGAACGCGGGTTTTGCTGATTACGTAAAGTGTGAAAATCCCAATCAGTGGTTCCTACGACAACACTCACTCACTCACTCACTCACTCACTCACTCACTCACTCACTCACTCACTCACTCACCCCTTCCTTCCTATCTGAATTTCATGTTTAAGTTCAGAGTGTTTGTGCACTCTGCCTAGGTTCACAGTATCGTTAGAATGCACACTGGTATCAGTGAGTAGTATCTGTTCCCTACCTCTGCTGTGTTTCTGTCTTCCGGTAGGACTCGGAAACGTTTCAAGGGATTTTGACATGATTCCAGGGATTCCAACCCTGCGGCAAGCCCTCCCTCATTACACTAAAGAGAGAGAGAGTTAGTGGGATACTGATGCTAGTGTGACAATTGTCTCAAGGAGTGATCAGTTTTTGTCCTTGGTCTATATGGAAACTCCATATTAAAAACGACCTGGTATCAAATTATACAACCCAGAGGCGACGAGTAAATACAGGATCAAAGTGTCGTTTCTCACTCCTCACCCTAGTAACAATGTAGTATCTGTGTACTCTTATCTCATTTTGTATTTGCTATTTTACTGAACTGTACCAGCAGCAGGACTTTAGAGTAATAGCTGATTTGCTGGTTTACCTCCCGGTAGGAAGTTCGAATCATATCAAGATTCAATTATTTCTTTTAGCGTAACAGATAAAACATACTGGAAAAGTCTCACTATTCATAATTATATAGCAGCATGTCAAAATTTACGCCACTTAGTGTCTTCCATATTTTCTTTTCCTTAACGTCGATAGATTTAAAAAAATATTTTAATGTTCTTTAATTCAAATTTGAATGCGTGGCGTTTCTCTTTTTTTGTCTACTACTAAAATCTTATTCACCAGCAAAAGTGTTTCTAATTTTTTATTTCCCTTTGAAAACTGGTACAGACCCCAACAGTAATTTGAAACGCTTCATAAGAAAGCATTCTAAAATTTTTGAGTTTGTTTTAGAATAAAAGATTTTTTTATTAAATAGAATTAATGTTTTTAGATAATTTCATTTTTTTAAAAGAATTATTACCTGCTATCGCAATGAGTATAAACTATTTCAGGTGGTATTTTTCACTTTTCTGTAGAAATAATTAGAAATGAGAATATATCAAATTTAATATAAGATGAATTTTGACAGTATGCAATTTTGCTTCAGAGAAGAAGGTCTTTTTTATCGAGATGATGCTAGATAGGTAGCAGCTTCATTTTTTAACAAAGTTGTCAATTATGATATCGACTACTGAAAACAATACGCAGAAAATAAGAATTTAAGTTTAGCAAAAAACATGGGAACTTGAAAATTCCCACTAATATTAGAAAATAAATTTTTTTTAGCCTATAGGTACAACAAATAAAGTGAAAAAATTTTGTTTAAGGAGTAAGAGATGGGGTAGCTCTTTTTTAGAAAACGGAGCATGGAGGGAAGCCTCCTCCAATTTTTGGATTGAAGAGTGAGAGGGGACAGGAACCAGAACCTGAATAGCTACAAAATCAGTCAAACAATAAAAACCTGATTTAGACTCAATATTTTAAAATTAAGAATATATAAAATTTGCTGTACCATAGATTCTAACGGTCAAAATACATCTGAATTTTAAAGCGAAATCTTTCTCTGGATGTAGCGTTTTCAATGGTGTGTTTATTAAGTTAGCTTCGAATAAAATGTTTAAAAATTTTTATAATTGAAAGGTAAGAGAAAATTATAAATTCTGACTTCAGCTGTCTACGCTACCTGACAAGCTTTTGAGAGATTTCATAGAAAATATGTGTCCTTGCTAACCAGACACTTCTTCTGCAGCTGAATGGTATAGCATGTCAGGCTCTATGACGGTTCTGTATAGAATACAGCTTCGATTCCAGTCGGAGGATACATATTTTCTATGAAATTTCTCGAACATTCAGGCGGTAAATATTGTTAATACTGTTTATTATAAGCAGAGTATTTACTTAAATATTTGTATCTATAAAAATAACATATAAACAGAAAATATATTGAAATAATTGTCGGACTTAATCCATTTCAAAATATATGATTTCATTTGTTGATATATATATATATATATATATATATATATATATATATATATCGTAAGCCTACAGGAAGGTGATTTACATTAATCAGAAATATTTTTTAGTCAAATGCTTACTTGCCTATCAATCTCAGGGTGTTCATATCTAAATATGTTCATACCTATCTATCTATATATCTATCTATCGTAAGATGTCGTAATTATCAACATGGAAAAATTGTATTTGGAAAACGAATTTCAGTTCCAGTTAAGACAAGTCACTGAAACATCGCAAATGATAGATAAAGTAAAGTGTGGTTGAGTATCGAGGAAATCCTTGTTACTATCCTTACTTCACCGCTTTATCTTATGGCAGCAAACTATATCTATTGTCAGTCTTGACAGATGAAGGTCCCATAATATCTTCTTGGATATACTATTAAAGAACAAAAGAACAGATAAGCACATTATAGGTATGTTCAAATTAAATAAAGACGGCTGTTTAATAAAACATGGAATTTTCACGGCAAATCCCTACAGAAATGTATACAAACAATTCCAGTGGGAGATCCATTGTTTGTTAATAACTGCCATTTGTAGTATAGATTATAGAAATTAAATAAACCCAAGACACTCCCTCAGTGTGTCATTTGGGGTCAGTCATATTCTATTTCCGTTTATAAAAGGTTCTTGTTTGTTCGCCACACATTATTCAGCCAGCTAGCCAGTCAACCGGCCGGCCCACAATAATCCCTAAGAAACGACAAATCTTTATTTTAATTGAAATTTTTACGAAATGTTGATCTTTCAAAAGACTCAAATGTATACCACACGCTGACAGTTTTATTGGTTTTATTTTTTATAAAAAATGTTAAGTAGAATTTAATTGATATATATATATATATATATATATATATATATATATATATATATATATATATATGTGTGTGTGTGTGTGTGTGTGTGTATTTAGGCAGCAACCTTCCTTTCAAACCAGTTTCATTTAAAACGCTCGACAAGGAAGATTTAATTAATCTTTTTTGAGTTTTTCCAGTATTCTAACATTTTTCCGTTTTTTTATGAGTGAAAGAATATAGGAATTATCTCTAGTTATATAATTGTCCCCAGCGCTTTCGGCTAGTTCTCTAGCCTATTAGGATGTTGTTTTGGGATGGTGAATTTCTGTATGCGGTTTCTGTATAGTAGTTTTGCTGTGTGGAGTATGTGCAGCGGGTGTTGTATGTTTTTTTGGCGCTCACGAGCTATGCGTGGCCAGTTAACCTGGGCACGACTTCTATTTTTAACGCACTATCTCCACTGCTAAATAGTATCACTTTGCTAGCGGGCGAATAATATTTAATAAGCAAAGTTTCTCTAATTATAAGTTGTGTACGGCTATGTGATTTGAAACGAATCTTTGTTTTGTCGACGAGAAAGGTTCTTGTAAATTATGAGTTAATACATGTTTATTAATCGCATTCTGTTTCGAAAGGTGGCCTGTATGACGTCTTCTTAATATATATATATATATATATATATATATATATATATATATATATATATATATATATATATATATATATATTAATGAAAATGCTATTTTTAGTATATTCCCGTATTTGAAATAGGCACCCCATTTTATTAAACAGTGCGTACTACGTCTACCAACCTGTGCACTCGAGAAAAGTTACTAAAGAAAATGTTGGAGAGCACATTTTTCTTTGTTAACTTTTCTCGAGTGTACAGACGGGTTTACCTAATGCACACTGTTTAAAAAAAATGGAGCGTTTATTTGAAACACGGATGTCCATTAAAAATAGCGTTTGAAGTGATAAAATTGAATTAAAAATAAATCCATTAATTCTTTAGAACATATGATAAAATGATATGAAATAGCCGTTTAAAATGAAAGATGAAATATATGAAAACCGATTGAATGTTTAATTTTGCTTATTCTGTTGCCAACGTTTCGTTTAATAAGAAAATCATCACAAATGAAAAAATGGTAAGAAAAATCGTTACCATGGTAAGAAAAATCGTTGCCATGGTAACATTGCTACTCAGAAACGCGGTGTTTTTTCGGAAAATTTAGCAGTTAATAATTCACTTTACATCCTCTGATTACACTGGAAATTATTAGTACAGGTGCTACGACAAGATATGCTAACTCCTTCTCAGAACGCTATGCTGTTTTACTTTGAGGAAACCAATGCAGCACACTTTCATAGAAGACCTCGAACAACCATAGTACAGATCCTTTATCCGAAATTCCAAAATCCGAAAGTTTTTTAGGTGCTGACATGATTTGCCACAAATGGAAAATTTCAGAAAGCAACATGGCTACCCGTAGCATGATTATTGCGTTGCAGCCTTACAATTAAAATACTGATTTTTTTTTTCATTTTTCTTTATATTTGACTGTAATTACAATCCACGTTTTATTTTTATATAAATACTGTACCTGTATGTATGGTAACATTTTAATCAAAACAAGACACCATTGGTGGAGACTGATAGCTTACCGAATTTTCCTTCTCACACTCACAGTGATATCATCGATGATGTATTCAGTTTCTCCCACCTGATATAGAAGTAGTGTTTGGTGTTGAAATTATATATATATTTCTAAGTAGTGATCATATTTATTGTACACGTAAAGAAAGTACAAAACAATTATCTTTATGTGAAATCTTAATTTCGCCATTTAAAAATCTGTGTGAGCATTACATGACTAGTATCACTATCTGTATCTGTATGTACACAAAATTTATTAAATTTTATATAAAACTACTTTCAGCCAATATGCTATTTATATAAAACTACCTTCAGTGGATATGTTTAAGCTGTGTTATGAAATGCAAAGGGATATTGTGTTTATGCTTGAGTTCCATTCCCAAACTGACCCATTTTATAGATACTATATAGAAATTAAATAGACCGTATTTCAAAATCCGAAAAAAACAAAAAACTGAAAACCGAAGCACTTCCGGTCCCAAGAATTTCTGATAAAGGATTCTCAACCTGTATATTGAACAACAATATCAAAATAACTATCAATAAAATTACATCGTTCCCGTAAAAAAAATTGAAGAGCTTGGAAGATCTGCACTTTCATGAGTTAGCATAAGATAGAGAGTGGAGTGGAGTGATAAGAGATATTTATAGAGTTGCTGAAGATGAGAAATCTCACTGATTAGCAGTATGCTTTCATATTGAAACAGCTCTGATGATGATGATGATGATGATGATGATGATGATGATGAATTAAAAATAAATATTTGTATATAAAATAAATATTTGTGTTTTATGAATGAAATTTCTACATAGAAAAATGTTAGGAAAATCTATGACAAAGTGGAAAAATTTTCCGTGACGCATTTTGTTCTTTAGGACTTTATTGGACTAAAATGTTGTTTACGTTGATGATATTACGCATGCAGGAGAAGGGATGCTACAAATTTTAAGTAATTTTTTTTAATTAAATATGCGTTTTGTTCATATAGTCTAACCGATTTTAATTAGATTCTTTTTGTTTATGTTTTTATCTCTTTTGTTATTAAATATCCAACAGTATGATAATAAATAGATCTGCCAAGAAAGGTGAAATGTAAGAACCTGAACGAAAATTTGGTGTTGATGATCTAGCGATTAAAGCACTTTCTATACATTTTCTTCTCAGTAAATTGCTTTCTCTTTTAATTAAAATAGCATTATGCTCAGGTTCATTACGATGAGCAACTAATGTCTTGAGTGCGTTGTTTGGTAAAAGATCCCTTTTATGTTCATATAATCTTTTATTTAAATTCCTATAAAAACTTTAAAATAAATGTAAAATAGCGATTGGATGTAGGAAAATAAAAGAAAGTTATGGCAGGAAAAATAAATCAAGTTTATTTAAAAGAAAATAGTGAATACATATTAATTCAAATTATAATTTACGATAATATTAATTAGGTAATAAGGAAAATACAGAATTAAATAAAAATAAAATTTTATACTAAATTTTATTAATGTGTTTAACCGACAGCTATTTTAATATTGTTTTATTTAGGAATGCTAAGTGACTTAATTTAATTTTAAAAAAGAGTAAATAAATAAATTTAACAAATAAGAAAATAAAACATTCAACAACTCACTTTACTAACTTTCATTTATTAGTCATTAAATTACATCACTTAGCGTCCTCCATAGTTTATCTCTACTTTCCCAGTTAGCCTTAAGAATATTTTTCAAAGTACTTAAATTTAAAAATTTTGTAAACCTAACGATATTTTTCTTCAGTTTATAAATACACGCTACAAAATAAAATCTTTATATTTAGTTTGATAAAGTCCATCAGCGGACGAAACGCATTGGTAAAGAAAAGTTTTTTTATTTTTCTTTATTCACATTGTCTTTTTTACAGATATATTTTATTTATATCTGAATGTTTACACGCACACACACAAACATATATATATATATATATATATATATATATATATATATATATATATATATATATATATGTGTGTGTGTGTGTGTGTGTGTGTGTGTGTGTTTAGGCAGCAAATTCTCTTTTAGGCATGTTTGACTGAATAAATCACAGACATTATGTCTGCTAATTTTTAACAAAATCCGTTCATACTTACGAATAATCTTCCATGTATTGATGTTAAAGGATGATATCATCATCATCAATATACGGAAGGTTATTCGTGAGTTTGTTAAAAATTAGCAGACATAATGTCTGTAATATATATATATATATATATATATATATATATATATATATATATAAATGAACATAGAAGTCAACACTTAGAGTCAACAGTCTGTTTCATGCTATATGCAATCGTCAGGCCACGTGTGCTGTTATTTTTCTCGCTATTTATATATATACGGGTCAGTGTATGTATATATACTAGGAAAACCGAAAAGAGAAAATATACAAATAAATAATAACAAGTAAAATAAATTGACCTAAATTCATCCAAATAAATAAATAAACAAACCAATCCCGATAAAGTTACCGTTAGAAAAAAACAAATAAAGATAAGCAATCCAAATAAATAAAATTAAAAACTGTTCCCGCCAAAATAATAGTTAGAATAAACTACAACAATCAACCCCAAAATCGAACAAATAGCTTTAATTAAATTCTCAAACCAAAACAAAACTATTAAATAAGTGATATAAACAAATTTTTACTACGTTAAAAAACAAAAAAAAAAAAACAAAAAAAAAACACTGATTAAAAACAAATAAATAAATATATATATAAGATAAACAAAAAATAAAAATAAATAAAAAAACGCAAAATAATTTAACCTAAATAAATAAATAAACAAATAAACGACTTCCGGTAAAATAACCGGCAAAATAGACTACGCACAATGCATCACTGACCCGTATATATATATAAATAGCCGAGAAAAATAGCAGCACACGTGGCCTGATGATTGCATATAGCATGAAAACAGACTGTCGCCTCTAAGTGTTGACTTCTATGTTCACTTTTATATTTACACAGGCTCTATCTCTGATATTGAGTACTTTATCCCATAAATATAGCACATCTTAAGACTGTATTTCTTCATATATATATATATATATATATATATATATATATATATATATGTAAAAATCCGTGTACCAATTCAAGTAGATCCTATTAATATAAATTATTAAAACTGATCCATGAAAGAGAGCTCAATAAAATTTTTATTATAGAGCATATAAGTGAATTACAATTAATGTGTTCCAAGCGATTTAGCCCATACAGATGATCATTTCGTCCATGGGAAAGTAGTTTTTCCCTAGACTTATCAATGCAAATACATTTACTAAAATGAATAAAACGTTTCTTCATAGGAAATTTGAAAGGCAAAGGAAGGAAAGAAGGAAAAAGTAAAAAGGAAACTATAAAAGGAGAGGGAGTAAGAATTGGCCTATAAAAGAGGAGGGAGTTATACAGATAAAGAGGGTTGAGGGACCTAATGTAGTTGTAGTGGAGTCGGGTACAGATAAACGCGACGGTTGAAAATGGACACTGACATAAATGTAATATATCAACAACACCTGTGCAAGGGAGAAGAATGAACAAAAAAAAAAAAAAAGAAAAGAAAAAAAGAAAAGAAAAGAAAAAGGCTATGGAACATTTTAGAGAGGAACATAAAATTATTATAGAATGAGAGTAAGAATTTAAAATTAATACTTTTATAAAAAGATGTTATTATTAATCCATTTAATACTACATCTTTAACTATATAGTAAAAAAAAAAATAACTAAGTTATTAATATATTAAAGTCATTTAAATATAACCAATCTCGTTGTATCAATATAATATTAATAAATTTTCAAATACTAAGTTTATAATTTAAATTATATCATATTTTCACTAATTATTTAAACATTCTGTAAAGGATTAAATTTAAATTCAATATATAAAAAATTTAACATTATAATAAGAATTAAATATAGAAGAAAATTCCATATATAGAAAACATGTGACAGGAAGAGGAATATTTAGATATAGAAGGAAATTTTACATCTCGAAAACAATTTCACATATAGAGAAAGATTTACATATAGGAGGGAAGATGTCACAATAGAAAAAAATTAACATATAAAAATATAAATGAAAGAGAGGAGTGTGAGGTTCGGCTGATACTAAGTTAGTTGAAATTTGTTCCTGTGGCGACACTTGGAGTGTAGGGTTGAAATAATGTCATGCCAGTTGGGATTTTTTCCTATGGCGACACTTAGATATCAATTCATTCCTTTTGTTTAGTAGAATCTCTTGATTCTTAAATTTAATGATTTTAATTTTTTCCTCCAAAAATAAATTACATCTACCCTTAAAGCTATTTGGAGTCCGAGCAAAACCTATAAATTCCCAGTCAGTTTGAGGGTTCAGATCTTTCTCAATTTCCAAAATTTTTGGGAGAGAGTAGTTTGGCATTTCAGTCTTGTGTTGGAAAAAGAGTGTCTGTGGTTATAAAGTCTTTTTTTCCATTCCCTCGTAGAAATCCCAATATAAACTTGGTGGTTTGATTTATTTTCTTTAGGGTAAATTTTGGCTTGATAAATAACATTAGATGCTCTACATTTTCTCTCGACTGGGCAAAGGTTGCTATTTCTACAATTACAAGGAGGGGTATTAGAACTCTTGTTGACACCATTGAATTTGTTAAGGATATACTTGTGGGAGTAAATTACTCTAAACATGATGTTAGTACAGGAATAACTTATTTTAATAGTTTTTCTATTGAAGATCTTACCTCGAGGGTTGTTAATCTGAAAATGTTTATAAGTTTCAGGAAAATGTGTCCAATATTAATTCTTGATAATCTACAGAAGGGTGTGGGGGGTCGAACCAAATAATATTTCTTTTTCTATTTTTGTGTGGATTATTACTCTTAACTTCACTATGGTTATTTGTGGGGTTTAAGTAAGATAGTTTATGTGTAAAACCACTTTTCTGTAGGGAATTTTCGTACAATGCTTTATTCTTATTAAATGTATTCTTATTAGATGATTCTAGTTTATTGATTCTAGAACCAATGGTAATTGGTATCTGCTTCCAGATGGTATGGGGGTGGTTCGATTTAATGTGAAGGAACCCGAAACTCCTAATTATATTAACATTAACTCGACTTGAATGGACTTTGACGATGGAAGCCAGAGTATGAATGTTAGTACCATTGCTGAAGGTCTGAATGATATTTTTCTTCTTACCATTGCCCATTTGAAGAATAATGGGGTTGACACAAAACGATTTTAACCTGTGGTCTTTCTATCTGAATAACTCAACGGATTTTCAGTGATTCTTATGACAAATGGTGCCAAGATTGCTAAACGTCTTATTTGAAAACCTGGGAAAAAGAAACTCAATTACTTTCGTGTTTTTTTAGACATTTTGTAAGATGGCCAATTATCAGAAGCTGTTAGACAATTTGGACAATTTTGCTGTTACATCCGGTATATATATATATATATATATATATATATATATATATATATATATATATATACACACATTATTGGTTATCGGTATGGAAAATAGTATCAGAATGTTTAGTTCAAATTCCAGCTGAGGTCGCTGAGGTCGTTACCCATCGCGGATTTTCGCTGGACGTTTAATTTTAGATCCACCAATCAAAATGATCTCATAACCTTTTATTCGCTCAATTGCAACAAAATGGAATCCGGAATAAGCGCACGGAATATTTATCTCTCAATATTTACACGAAGAAGAAAAATACACAGAAAGTACTTTTAAACTTCTTCAATAAACTAATATATATATATATATATATATATATATATATATATATATATATATATATATATATATATAAATCACATAAAAATTTTGATCATTGTAAATGACGTCACTTTTGAATCACTTCAAACTAGGGATCGCCGGAATTAGCCAAACACAGTTTCATAAACAGACTAAATGGACAATTCTTGATAAAGACTTTACTGTCAGTCAAAAGTACTCAGATTAAAAAAAAAAAGAAAAGAAAATATTACATGCTGCCTAAATAAAGCTTATTTAAATTATATATATTAATTGTGTATTTGGCCAGCAATATTTCTTTCATACATGTTTCGTTAAACAAGTCTGGCAATTATTTTTGATTATATTTTAAATATTTTTTTTTATATACGTACAAGTGTTTTCTTTTCTGGACTTAATACATGTAAAAATCGTGTAAAGGTTTGTTCATTCAGCAACCATTGAACAACAGCTTGTATCAAATTTATGATGTAACATGGAAATACAAGTTACCAAAACCATCAGTGAAAAATCGAAAAAACTTTTAACTCGGTATATATATATATATATATATATATATATATATATATATATATATATATATATATATATGTATGTGTGTGTATGTATGTATGCATTTATGTTTGCGTGTGTATGTATATATATATATATATGTGTATATATATACATGTATATATATACATGTGTCTGTATGGGTGTATATACTTATATATATACATGTATATACATAAATATATATGTATATATATAAGTATATGCACATATACACACATGGATATATATACATGTGTATATATATACACACACACACATATATATATACATACACACAAACATATATGCACGCACATATATATATATATATATATATATATATATGTATGTGTGTGTGTGCATATGTGTTTGTGTGTGTATGTATACATATATATGTATATATATGAGTATATATATATGTGTATATATACATGTATATATATACATGTGTGTGTATATGTGTATATACTTATATATATACATGTATATACATATATATACATGTGTGTGTTTATATTCAGACCGGCAGACGAAAATATGTAAATATGCTTTTAATAAATAAACGGAGTGTCTCCTCATATCTGAGTATCCACTAAAAATAACATTTAAATTGATAATATATATACATTAATAATGATTACTGTTATGGCGTCCTCCCCTTTTTGATATAAGTGGACTCGACAAAGTGTTACTGGGACTGCTGCCGTTAAATACCCTGAGTCAGTCAGAATATACGGAGATTGATAGAGATTGTGATTGAGTTGGAGGTAGAGTAATAATGTGAGGTAACCGCTTGTAGAAGTCAGTTACAAGCACGTAGACTCTAAGGAAATCCTACTTCGGGACTATATATATATTATTGTCGCGACTAACCGCGTTCCTGGATTTATTAACAATATACCCATTGTATTATTGTGTAAATACATTTAATTTCTTATCTTTATTTCTTGCGTTTGTCATTCATTGGAAACCGAATTTCATCACGGAATCCACAACAAACTGGCGACGAAGATTCGAACTCACGCGGAAAAGAAAAAAATCAACAAAAGAAAAATCTTCCCTCGTCGTCCAATAAGCAAATTGGCAGACACACGGGAAGAAAAAACAACAAATTCGCGTCGAGTGCTTCGAACTCGCACAAGAAGAAATAGAAAAACCCCGTCCCTCGTCCACAAAAAATTAGCAACAAAGAGTCACGAGGAGTAAAAATACGTGAAATTGAGTTATCATGGAAGATTTTAAAAATATTTTGGTAGAACTGATAAAATACCAAAATGATCAACAATTACAACTACAAGAACGAATGGAAGAAAAATGACAAAAGCAATTATTACAAACGCAAAAGGAAAATCAAGAAATATAAATAGAGCTCCAGGAACTAATATTGAAAATAGCGGGCAACAAGCAATTAGATATTGAAAAAGAAGCAACATTTTCGCAAGACGCAGTGTGGAATACTATAGAGATTTTCAAATATTCTCTAGATGAGTACAAAACTTTTGGAGATTACTTCAGAAGGCATGAAGATATCTTTAACAAAGTATGTCAAAATTGGACAGAAGCGAAAACGCTACGTCTATTGCTTAGAAAATTAGGACCTGAAGAATATACAAAGTTCGTGGATTATATCTTGCTAAAAAAGACGAACGAATTAATATTTGACGAAGCAGTGATATGTCTTAAAGAACTCTTCAGCCTGAAAACATCACTCTACCACAGGAGGTGGAAATGCCTTAACCTGGTAAAGGGCGATATTGAGGATTATTCCACGTTTGCCGCAATCGTAAATAAACATTATGACGACTTCAAACTAGCGGAATTAACCCCGGACAATTTCAAATGTCTCGTCTTTGTTCAAGGGTTAGTTTCTACAAAAGATAGCGAAATGCGCAGAATGCTTGCAAAATTAGAAAATGAACCGGGTTTAACATTACAGCAATTATCGGAAGATTGCCAGAGATGTTTAAGTATAAAGAAAGACGCAAAGGACATTGAAGATTCAACTGTTTCTCATATACGTAAGTTAAACAAAAGTCTACGTTCTTCACACTCCCCGGAAATAAAATTAAAATTTTACGACAATGAAAAAAGATTCTCACCTTCCCCGGAAAGAAAAAGAAAATTTTATAATTAGAGGAAAAGTACAACATACAGGACAAATTCTGACGAATATCGGAACAAATATAAGCCCCCCCCTCATCAGCATGTTATCGATGTGGAGGACTACATTGGAACAAGGATTGCCGCTTTAGATATAAAAACTGTCTTGAATGTGAAAAAAAGGGCCACAAGGCATCCCAATGTAGAAATAGAAAAGATACTAATAGAATAAGAGCTACAAGGATGAATAACGATGACAACACCAACGGAAGGAAATATGTGGAACTGGAAATTTTAAATAAAAAGGTTAAATTACAACTGGATTCGGGTTCCGACCTCACGATAATCAACTTACAGACATGGAGAAAACTCAACAGACCTACCATGTTACACACAAAAAAAATTGCCAAGTCGGTTACAGGCAAACGAATAAAATTTGAGGGAGAAATAATCGTGAATGCTAAATTTCACGGCAAAACAAAAAAACTTAAGATATACGTCATGAAGTTCAACGTTTGGGACCTACCTATAAACTCTTTTTGCAAAAAGTTAGAGGTTGAACCATCAGATACTATAAAATTGAAGGAAAAATTATATAATCAATTATTTTCAAGCGGGTTGGAACGATGCAACAAATTTAAGGCCAAAATAGAATTAAAAGAAAACGTCCAACCAATTTTTAAAAAGAAGCGAAATGTACCGTTCGCTACTATAGAAAAAATAGACAAAGAATTAGAGAGACCTGAACAAACTGGGATTCTATTAAAAACAGAGTTTAGCGAGTGGGCAGCGCCGGTGGTTTATGTAAAAAAGGAGAAATCCGCGTATGCGCAGATTTTTCGACGGGACTCAACAAGGCGATAAAAGACCACCATTACCCACTACCGAGTCCAGAAGAAATATTTACAAAGCTCAACGGCAATAAGATATTTTCAAAAATAGATCCTAGTGAGGCTTATCTACAAATTCCAGTACAAGAAGAGAGTACGAAAATCCTTTGTATTAATACGCACAAAGGATTGTATAAATTCAACAGACTACCATTCGGAGTAAAAGTTGCACCTGCAATTTTTCAGCAAACGATGGACAAAAATACTAACTGCCCCCAAAAAGAATCTAAGGAGAGGGGGTTATGGGATCCTCCCCTTTTTGATATAAGTGGACTCGACAAAGTGTTACATGGACTGCTGCCGTTAAATACCCTGAGTCAGTCAGAATATACGGAGATTGATAGAGATTGGGAGAGTGAGCAGAGATTGTGATGGAGTTGGAGGTAGAGTAATAATAGTGTGAGGTAACCGCTTGTAGAAGTCAGTTACAAGCACGTAGACTCTAAGGAAGTCCTACTTCGAGACTATATATATATATATATATATATATATATATATATATATATATATATATATATATATATTATTATTATTATTATTACGACTAACCGCGTTCCTGGATTTACTAACAATATACCCATTGTATTATTGTGTAAATACATTTAATTTCTTATCTTTAATACTTGCGTTTGTCATTCTATGGAGACCGAATTTCATCTCGGAATCCACAACAGTTACATACAATGTTTCTTGAATTTTGTAAAATTTCGGTGAAAGTAAATTTTCCTCATTTTAGATAATTGACGATTTTCCTTAAGGAAGATCATATGTGTAAACATCTTTTGCATTTAAAACAGGAAACATTCCAGAAAAAATACTTTTTAAAAATTTTTAAGTGAATAAATTAGAAATAAATCACACGCAGCGTCATGTGTTAATCACACTTTCATCAGTGATAATACCAAGACTTTCATTTTTTAATTATAGAAGAAAAGAACCCAAACTAACCAATTTTCCCCCATTTCTAAGGTATGTGCTTGCGCATATTGTTTTCCGCAGTGAAAATAACTCGTACTTATTACGAAAAATTACCTTGAATATTTTTAGTTGTGTGGCCAACCTTATGATGAGCCATAAATTGGGCCACACAACTTCTTCGTTATCTCAGGCGATTTCAGTAGTCAAATAGGGAAGGCAGATGCTCCATTCACATCTAAGGAAACTAACCGAAACTAGGAAAACTGACAGACTTCGCTCAAGAGTCCTAACTCCAAATTACAAACACGCGGTTCATGAAGCATCCAAACCATCTGTGGACATTCCAACATCTATCCGGACCTCGATCAGGAATTCGGTGAGCTGAGTTTAAAGTCCAGGCTTGGCTGTTGCGTTTACTTTCGCACTAATACCTTTGGTCAATGAATGAATTCGCCTTTTCTCCCCACCCGCAACCAGCTATGAGTTATAAAGCAGGGTAGACAGGGCTTTCTGGCCTTTGTTAGCGACCAGTCTAAGAGAAAGAAAATTCTAAACTTAAACCATGGAGAAGGCAACGAGAAATCACAGATAATGATCTTTCCCAATAATGCATAGTAATTCACAGCTAATTAATAAAAGGAATCTGTGGAGAGTCATGATCGCCTATGTGCTAAAGGGACATGGTATTAAAATGGTTTTAGACAAATGATACAGTTAAGCTTAATCACATTGTCTTAGATTGAGTCAAAGTGCACAAATTTAGTCTTCTGTTTAGTTCTCAGTGTGTTTATGGTTATCTGATGACGTAGTACCGTAGATAATATGCTGAGCTAACAAAATAAACAGTTCAATTATATTTTCATACGAGATCACATCTAAACACATACATATTTTTTTTATTTTTACTCAAACTGTTTTCATTCGTAAAGAAACGCTCGCCAAAATAAATTCAGATTCTTTATTATATATAAACTTTTTACATATAGAGTATGGACATACAGATACGGGATGGTCAAGAAAGGTGTCGCGTCGTACTTTGAGTGAGCCAAAAAATAACCTTCCTTCATTTTTTTTCTAATTTTCTGCTTGAGTGAATAAAATGAAAGCCATCTCATAACTAAAGAAATTTTAACAACTTTAATCCAGTCATTCAATTTTTTCGGATTTCAATTTGTGCGAGAAATTGTTATGATGCTATGACAATCAAAGCGGTGATATTCCCATACTTACACCACAGTTTCGGAATAAAGCGGTGTACCGGGAAAACTGCACCCGTTGACTGGGTTGTATTGTTGTCTTCTGCGTCTATAAGCAAATAGGGACAGTCGAAAATGTTATTCAGTTCTCTATGTCCAAGTACACCTCTTTATTGTTATCGGAGGATGTTTATTTATACTGACCAAGAGGAAATCAAAGAAAACAATGAATGAAACTCACGATCAACAGTAAAGAAAATATAAAGCAAGGATAAAAAGATTAACACTTACTCCAAATAAAAAAAAAAGATAAAATATAATGAAGTAAAGAAAAGAAGAATAAAGAATATGCTAGGAAATCCAGTCTTTATTTTTAAAATATCTTGTTCCTTAAGCCGGAAGAATGCGCCTTTTTCTAATGCGAAATGGAAATATGATGAAGGAAAGAACCTTTGAAATAAAATAAGGACATCTGAAGAACTGAGAGAGAGAGAGAGAGAGAGAGAGAGAGAGAGAGAGAGAGAGAGAGAGAGAGAGAGAGAGAGAGAGAGCCTGGGGGCACTTCGACCCACCAAAAAAAAAAGAAAAAAAAAAAAGAAAAAAAGCCGATGGCTTCCGATAGACGAGCTTAAAGCGTATCATTCTGTAGTTAGTGATAAAAATTTAAAAAATTGTTAAAAAAAAAAAGTTTAAAAAATTGTTAAAAGTCTGTTTCGATTCAAACTTTTGAACTGGGAAAAATGGAATAAGTACACCGGGAATCTATTACAACTAATCTCTGGGTAGTAAGAAGATGAAAATAGAAATAGAGCCTCGTCATTTTCATTATTTTTTTAAAATCGTTTCGCCCCAAGCAAGGTGATAATGTCACTAAGACCCGAGGGGTTACTGAAAGTGAAATAGAATGAGAAGACGTTAGTTAGAAGAAAAGGCAATAAAAGAACAAGATTCAGGACTACAGAAGATGGAGATTGGCGTTGCATTTAAATCTTTGAAGATCGGAAATGGACGGGAAGCACGGAACTGGAAGAGAGTTTCACAAGCGAGGAGTACGAGAGAAGAAACTATTAGAATGGAACTTACCATAACATCTTGCTATTTCAACAGTAAAAGGTAAGACCTAATTGCCAATCTAATATTAGGTTGGTGCAAAAATAATGACGTAATAATGTCGTTTTTTGACGTTACGTCAAAAAACGACATTATTACGTCATTATTTTTGCACCAACCTAATAATACATTTAAATTCATGCGGTCGAGGTAGTCATTAGAATAATTGTCATGAAAACATTTATGGAAAAGACTCAGGGAAGCTACGTCACGGTGGTGAGAAAAGTGATTGAAATCGAGATGCAAGATTAAGACCGATAACATTACAAGCCCTTCTTGGGATTTTGACGAGGATCTCGAGATATATAAGAGGGACAGCAAACAAAATATGGCCGCAATATTAAATGCGAGAAAAGAATAGTATATTTACCTATAAACGTGCAAGAGTGATTCCGGAACAAAGAATTGTCTGACATGAGACAGTGAAACAACTTTCCTATCAGCATATCTAGCAATTGATTCAATATAATCATTCTACTTCATGTCAGTGACACAAAAAGATGCTCTTCTATAAATTAGCATAACCAAGCCGATGAAAAGCAAAAATAGTTTTTTTTTTTCATGATTAAAAGATAGCAGTTTCCTTTTGGATACTTTAAAATTTTTCAAGCCATTTCTTACCCCAGTTAAGGAGGTTACTTTCGAGACCAGTTACCAGTTTTAATTTATCGGACGTATTAAGACAGGAATAAATAGTTATGTCATCAGCATAAATACCGAGTTGGGTACTCGCGACATCGGGAAGGTTGTTGATGAAAATAAGAAATAACGTAGGGTCAAGGATAGAGACCTGGTGGACCCTCGCATTAATGTGAAAGGATCTAGAAGGGTAGCCGTTCATTATAATCTGTTAAGAAAGATTGAATCAAGTCGAATATTCGGTCAGAGACAGAATAGCTCTTCAACTTGTGAAGATTGCCAGCATGGCAAACCTTGACAACCATGTCAAAAGCCTTCGAAATATTTAAAGCCACAACCCAAAGCTCGACGTTCTTATATAAAACTCGATAGACAATGTGGAAAACTTGCACGTAGCAGACAGTTAGCTCATCTCTAGGATAATTCGTTTTCTGTCACTCTGATATTGTTCCTCACTAAGCTGGGTTCATTGATAGAAATGCTTGTCTGCTAAAGTACAGGTGTGTTCTTTCTTTACCCACAGAGTTAAACCGGTGTTTATACTGCAACTATACTGATCGGAGCTTACTTGCAGTTTCTGACAGATAGCACACAATCTGGTATAACAAAGCCATTACACTGAAACTTTCAGTCACCATAACTTGTGATTTCGTGTTCGCACAATCACCAGAAATTTCTTCTACTCAATTTCACTAACAAGATAAACCAGTGGTATGGGTGGGGTGTCTCAGGCACTTCCTAATGGTGCCCAGGCCGATGTTATCAAGAAGTGACATCCTTGAGATTTGAACGCTAGCGTTCAAACAATCAGTCTTAGTAAATATCCGAAAACATACCTTATGAGGTATAAAACAACGAAGTAATCAAATATCTCGTAAGTGTGAGCAAATTAAGTGGAGATCCATGGTAATTAATTTAAATAATGTATGCAATTAACTATTGTTTGCTTAAAAGATAGCACAGAAGCCACGTACTGATAATTTAATTTAATAATAGAATCTAAAATTATACTAAATCAATCGCTGTCTATATATCTGAGGTGAGATATTATGTAGACTATTTAGATTATTCGGACGATTGTCCTCATCTTTGTCGTCATATTTATTACAACGTTTCGGTCGTTGTTTCGCTCCGGCCTTCTTCAGGTGGTTGGAATGTCGAACTGAACCCTTTATTTCGCTCACTGGGGTAGACTGTTCTTATTCCACGTGCCATGTTTAATGGATGTCAGTTATAAGTTATCTCCTGTTAATTCCTCTCGGAAAGTTCTTCACTGCCTTAACCGGGTATTGAACTCACACTCTTTGGGTCCTGTCACTTGAGGACACATAGCACAATGGGTAAAGCCGTTGGTTAGATACAACTACCCGAAGAAGGCCGGAGCATACAACGGTCGAAACGTTGTAATAAATATGGCGACAAAGATGAGTCCGAACAATATAAATAGTGTAAATCAATCGCATGTAAATATCGTGAATAAAAAAAAGCGAGTGAAGTTCTACAATAGACACTACGACTAGAAATCTTTTTCCAATTTTTTTTTTCATATTCATAGAGATCACGAATATTAATTTGTTTTTAAAGTAATTTTTATAAAAGTTAATAGCGGGTCCAGATTACTATGTAAATTCATTGTAAGTTGATATCCCTATGGAAGCCAAAACAAATATGTTCATAAACATGATTTCACAAAATTTAAAAATATATTCTTTATAATTCTTAATCTATAGTGATAAAAAAAAACTCAAGATTACGAATTTCAACATTTTAATATTTTTACTTTTTAAGAAATTGCTTGATCAATTTGTCTTTTGCGGATTATCAACCCTTTGTGGGTTATTTAAAGCCGCGACATATTTCGGATTTTAGGAGATTACTTACAGTACCCAGTGTTCCAAGCGGTCTCCCATGTAAGTACTGATTGGGCTCGACGCTGATCAACTTCGATGATACATTTTAAGATATCACATCTTATGAGCATATTTTGTTTTGGCTTTCGTTGTGGGATCAAATTACATAGAAAACTGGACAACCATATCAATCTTTATAAAATTTATTTTTTTATAGTCGTGATCTGGAGTGATTAATCTATAGTAACTTAAATTTTAACAGGTTGAACTCTGATCTCTTGCCGATACATAATTCTTACACATTTGGGGGTAAAATTCTCTATTTCAGAACTGCCCGTGAAACAGAATATATCAACTTTGAAAAACAGTAAATGGAGAGTACAAAGATACATTACTAACATGTGAGGCTGTGAAATTTTTTTCAACAAAGCAGGCCTTCTTGCTAGCAAGATCATTGTTTTACACAAAGATTACACTTGTGATAAGGATGTACGGATAGCGCAACGGTTATCGGCGTCGAAAATGGAAAATGAGTTCAAATTCCGACTAAGTCTGCTGTGTTCACATTAATGTCCTTTGGAAAAGCATGAATACAACTCTTCCCCCAGCTATAGATTAAATAGTAGGTAAGATTTGGATTTTCTAGCCATACGTGATAACCAGAATAGGAGACAGAATACACTGAATTCAAAACCGTGGAGATGGCAACAGACGACAAGTCCACTATGTTTCCAAAGAATTCATGGCAATTCACAGACAATAAAAAAAGGAATGGTTCTATTTCAAAGGATATGTTGTATATTATGTTTTAAGCTATTTGCACCATCATCAACTTCCCTGGTTTCAGTGTCATTTGGCAGGATATGTGCGTACTGCCACCGAACCCACCGATCGGGAGGGAAGCCTGATTGTCTCCAAGAGATATTAAGTATAGCTCTCAGCATCTGAGTGTAGGTTCCATCAAGCTTAAACTCAAGGGATTTAGTTAATGTTTTGGCATTTTACATACCTAGGAAGCAAGATAAATTATATTGAAAAAGATGTGAAAATTGTTCTCTTTACCCGACGGCACACAGGTACGTATACATGTTTGTGTGGGGGCATATATATTGTTGTGGATTCCGGGATGAAATTCGGTCTCCAATGAATGACAAACGCAAGAAATAAAGATAAGAAATTAAATGTATTTACACAATAATACAATGGGTATATTGTTAGTAAATCCAGGAACGCGGTTAGTCGTAATAATAATAATATATATATATAGCCTCGAAGTAGGACTTCCTTAGAGTCTACGTGCTTGTAACTGACTTGTACAAGCGGTTACCTCACACTATTACTCTACCTCCAACTCAATCACAATCTCTGCTCGCTCTCCCAATATCTCTATTCTGACTCTGGGTATTTAACGGCAGCAGTCCAAGTAACACTCTGGTCGAGTCCACTTATATAAAAAAGGGGTCGACCCCATAATATATATATATATATATATATATATATATATATATATATATATATGTGTGTGTGTGTGTGTGTGTGTGTGTATAGATTTTGTCTTTTTGTTATCTCTCCTAAACCTTGCCCCGCCATCAATTTAATCAAGCTCGCTAGGTAGATTAAGCATTGTTTTCTTCTATCCCTCTTGCCTTCAATTTGCCTTGTGAATATAAAATTTTCCAAGCCTCTTCCTTATTATGTGCTCTAAACGTCGAAGCGTTGAACCGGAACTCCGCGTTCAATAGTTTAAGTATATATAACAAGGATCAGTGTGCTGTGAATCTAGGTATAGTCATGACTTCTACAGTAATGATGATGATAAACACCTGAACGATATGAAGATATTATCACAGATTTATCTCAAAATGGGAAGTGTTTTATCGAATAATATGTGTCATTTTGAAATTGAATTAAGATGTTCTGCCCTTGAAAACAAACCCCAATTTCGATTGTCTAAAACAAGGGATGAGTAAGTAGCATAGAAATATTTTGGTGCGGAAAGTTCGGTCGGTGACCAGAGTCCAAATTTAACCTAGTTGCGTTCATTTTCGCAATAACACTCTTAAGAAAGGCATTAATCCATCTTCTCCTAGCTATATGTTCAATAGTAAGGTAGAAAGAGTTCTTTAGCCTTGAGTAGTAGCTGGTATTATTTTCTTCTTCTCCCAACCAGCTATATATCTCTTTTCATTGCTTCTATCTCTCCGACTATGGGTTAAAGAGACTAGGCTCTCTAGTATTGTGTATAGTACTACTGTGAATTCAATGCCATGGATAATTCACTTGGAAACCACTCCACAATTTTTTCCGGAAGACAGATCAATTCATAGATAATAAAGAAAAAGGAATCTGCGGAGATTCATGATTGCCTCCGTCATGAAGAAATATGGTATTAAAAAAAGATAGAAAAAGAAATATGATCGAAGCATTTACATTTCTACCATAACAAGATATTTCTTGATCAATAGAGAAGTTAAATTTTTGTCATTAACAAATAAGTTATCTTTGCGTTCTTTTAATCGCCGGTCTTTCTATATGTGGAGAAGTTTGTAATGAACTGTTCTCGATGTGGACAGGACACTACTTGTTTCCTGTGAACGCATTTGTATCCAATTGATAGTGTAACAAAATAATTCTGCTTAACATCCACCTTCCACTAAGTGTCTTTCACAAAGATTTCGACCTGACTCACAAAATCGAGCATGACTGGCTTCATTTAACTACTGACCATTTAAACCCAATAACTTTTAGACGAACAAGAACGGCAGGAGGTGACTTCCTAGTAGCAGTGAAAATAGATTTCATTCAACTATCCAAAATTTATTAGAAACAGAAAAAATTGCTGAAAAACTATGCAATATCAATTCTCCTGTATGGTAATGAATGCTGGATAATTTCATCACATGAAGAAGAAACCTTCAACAGTGATGTGGTTCTATAGAAGAAGGCTGAGAATTCCATGGATGGAGCATGTGAGTAACGAGGAAGTTTTAAGGAAAATGAAAACACTTGAAAATAGATATACTTGTACTTAGAATCAGAAAAAGACAGTTAAAATTTTGGGGATGCATAATGGGGCAAGAGGGTTTCGAGAATTTAACACACATAGAACACAGTGAAGGTAAAAGAGGTAGAGGAAAACATCGTCCAACCTATCTAATAAGTTTGTAAGAAGAAGAAGAAGAAGAAGGGGATGAAGGAGAGAAGAAGAAGAAGAAAGGAGGAAGGAGAGAAGAAGAAGAAGAAGAAGAAGAAGAAGAAGGTGGCAAAGACGCCGACGATAAAGACGACTATCCAAAAATATGTTATCTCGAGGCCGTAATTTCTTCCTTTACTTTAGCCTATATTACTAGCTTAGAGCTGAAAATTTGATCGCTGGTTTTCCGGTGGATATGGCGGCGTTTGTTGTATAGCGGATGAGAAAATGAGAATGGACGAAAGATAACCTCAATAATGAACGAACGGGGAAATACTAAATGTTTTTTTCTGGATATGACAGATTCGTGAAGAATGGGAAACTGCAATGAAATTCGATTGCCATCCGTGATAAAAAAAAGTACTGGACTTCTTATAGAGAATTAGTACTATTTACGTCTGTAGGCATAAACTTAGTTCTGTAAGAACTGTTATTAATTTATACATATGCTTGCGACAATGTGTCGGCAGGCTGACATAGTTATTAGGCAAATTAGCATGTTTTATGAATATGTCCTGAAGATGGTCTACTAGACCGAAACGTCCGACGTTGACATTATATTAACATTAAAACAGTATAATTGCATATTAGGATTTTTGTTTGTTTTTCCGTATATTTTTCTTCATACTGTCGGATCCATATATTTGCTTACACACACACACATGCACACACACACACCCACACACACACACACACACACACACACACACACACACATATATATATATATATATATATAAATCGGAATAGAACATGGAGACTGTGTGGTCAGCCTTGTGTTAGGTTAATGCCTATATAAAAAGTATTCATAATATAATCTATAGATTAAAATATCTCGGCATAGCTTCACCTGAGTTGATCTCTTTATTTTCTCTAGTTAACCCCCAATTGGGAAAATATAGAAATAAATGTTAGACGAAGAAATGTCATTGGTAAGTTCACCGGTCAAAATCTAGCAGACGTCATTGTTGATTCAAATCAGGTGCGATGGATTGTTCACCGATGGTCCTCATAGGGGAATTCCTGTCGAGTTAATTGCATTCACTTACGTGCTAATAACTTTAGGAAATCCATTTCTTCCCTCCAGCTATGACAGGCTGGGTCCTACAGAGTTAATTGGTAACCAGTCTAGGAGAAGGAAAACTCTGAATTTAAAACAACTTCTGTCTTGTAGGTCCTGCCTCTTTAGGTAAAGTCTAGAAGAATGTAAGATTTGTAAATAACTCAATCTCGCATGTCCTCTAGAAGAAAGGAACTGTCCACCCCGCTACTTCGAGCCGCAACAAAAAATAATGAACTCAGATTTAGTATAATAGTTCGAACAAACAGAAGGCTACGATACGGCACTGCGCCGTGGACTTATCTGATTTTGGAACTTTCGTCTTTCCAACCGAGAAGGAAGGAAGAAGGGGCAGAATTTAGCCCCACTTCTGTGGAATAGCAATTCGAGATGTGAAGTGAAACAGTTTGGAGTTAAGAGAGGAGCAATCACTGTGACTAAACCCAAGGAAGGTGGATAATTCTCCAAATTTGGAAAGTTGAGTAAGAAAACAGAAATAGAGAACAAAGAAAACCTTTATTGGAATTGATGAAAATGGGAAAATCATCGAATATCCAGAACCCTTCGGCCCCATGCCAGTTTTGTGCCGAAGTGAATATAAGCAGATGACTTTGAGAAGTTTGAAGACTTTGAACTGAGAAGCATCGAATGCCTCTGAAATCCATGTCAACTGACACCGGATTTCCTGATTACAAGAACTTTGAACTCAGCTCCTCCAGAAGTTTAGACAAGTCCCAATGTCACTATAGAGATTGATGCGGGAACGGTTAATTTTTTTGTACTAAGAGCTATATAAATCAATTAAAGATTAATCCCATGAATCTTTCATTTTATTTTTTCGTCGTGAAGATATTCTTTTCCTTAATATAGCACCGGCCACGTCTTGAACCAGCGCTGCCATTACGACGACATTCGATATTCCACTGCTCTGAGATGAAGATCACAACGAGTTGGTGTGGATCGAACCGGCCAACGACCAACAACCAGCTTGAACCAGCGTCAGTATCGACCAGCGCAGAGTTAGACCTGTGGTTAAAACGTCGTCTTAAGACATTGAGAACCGGGCCACTAAACGTGGTTACACCACCAGGTGTAGGCGGCGGCCAAAAGGCGTTATATTAATTGGTAACCGTGACCAAGGATGTGACCCTGTTGTCAGGTGGTGTTACACTAATAGTTTCTTCTCTTTTACTTCTCACCTGTGGAACTCTCTTCCAATTTCTCAGTTCCTTGAATCTTCAAAAAGTTAAAATGTAATGTCAATCATCATCTTCTGTCTTTCCTCTGTTCTTTTATTGCGCTCTCTCCTCAGTGAAAGTTTTCTTTTTCCCTTCCATTCTTAGTAACCTCGTGCGTCTTAGTGGCATTATCGCCTTGTTTGGAGTGAAATATTAAAAATCAACTTTTCAACTATTTTAGTAACATTTAGCGAGACTATAGTATTGTTTAGCTAATTGTTTTTCTCTCCTGACAAAATCTCCACACTTTGATGTAAATCTGTAAACTTTTGCAAACAATCCGCACGTTCAACTCTTCACGGTAATTTATTTTGCGCATACACTGATATTAAATATCGCAAATCTTCGGCAATTTGAAGCTGTTTAAAAGTAAAGAGGAAAATTTCAAGCAGCAGTTAAAAGTGCTGATAGCTTATTTGGACTAATATCCTGATTCTTGCTGTTGATACGTTTCAGCAGATAATTTCTCAAGTCTTCACATAAATGTGACACCAATAAATTGTTTTGAAATTATAAAACCCCTGGCAAAAATGATGAAACCAGTACATTTAGAGGATTTTTATTTTTGCTTAGAAAATAATTAGACCATTAATTTAAATAATTTTATCTAGTTTGTTAAAGGTATATTTTCGGAAGCCAGAATGTTCAACTATTAAATAAAAAATATTTTGAGTCTTATCTGTAATAACTTATTTACTGCTTAATAAAAAGTATGCGCGGGTGGTGTCATGTATTGTGGTTCGAATAAGAAATCGGCAGAGTCGAGTTTGAATTCCAGTCAGGTTCGCTTGGGAAAAGTATGGATTCATCTATTCTCCACCCAGCTTTGGGTTACATAGTAGGACTTGTTATCATTTGTTATCACCAAAAAAAAAAAAAAAATTATTAATGCAATATTCACTGGCAAAAAAAAAAAAATTATTCTTACAATCCAAAGTATGTATCTGCTTTAAATAACCAACAAAAAGTTGATAAGCCGTAAACAACAAATCAATCAGTCAAAGCTAAATAAAAAAAACAAACCCTTAGTGAACATCTTCTAAGTGTGCTAATTTGTTGTACAAACAAATATTCAAGCCTCAATAAAAGTAACAAAAGTGAGGACACGTGTCCTTAGAATTTCTCAAGTTATGATGATATCGCATCTCAGAACATTTGTCAACAGAAAAAGGAAATCCACAACTTTGGAGATCAGTTTAATGCATTATTTGTTTTTAAAATTCGTCGCATATCTATGACATAACAAACTGTAATCTTAAAAGCAAACGAATAATGTAACAATAAATGGTGTATTGCTATTTATTAAATGCAATATAGCGTATATTATACGTTTGAAGTCGCGTTATTAATGTTTGAATAAATAGTCCATTGTGTGTTCTTACTCATAATATCATTGTTAGATATGATTATTTCATGTAAAACATGCTCCGACGGACGGCGGGTGTAGTTTGCAAGATGGCTGCTAGATGGCGTAAATGATTCGCTCCTTTCAAGTAGAGAATTGTTCTTTTCTCTTGTGGAATGTTCAGCTAAGAAAAAGACCAGAAAAAAAACATACAATTTCTATCGGCCATGCCACAAATAAAATGAACACACTGCAAAATGTATGAAACAAAACATGCGAAAATTATAAAGAAATGAAACTATTTTCTGATAGATTACCCAAGAAGTGATAGAGTTTTAATGATAATCGATATTTGTAACAAACGTAAAAGAAATTTTTCCCATTTTAAAAAAAAAATTGACTTAATATAAAGAAGAAAAGAATAATTTGCAGAATGTATGTCTATGTTTATGAGCAGGTAAGAAAAAAGTGGAATTATTTATGAATGCATAGAAGCAGACGACTGTTAATGAGTTTTGAAACGTTAACATTGCGTATGCATATGTATGTCTTAAATCTATGGCTGTGCTTATAATTTTGTATGCGTACGCACATTCTTAAATACAGGTGGGGTGCTTACAAACTACAGATGCAAAGCAACAATATATATTGTTTAAAGTTTGCTGTATTTATGGGAGAATTTCACTCAGTATCGAAGACCGAGAATTTATCGATAGGAACAGTATGGCCATAGGAATCAACATTGTATAGTTATTGTCAGTTTCACGCCTCACGAACCACAGACTTGATATGAAAAATGTGGAATTGTTTATGAATGCATGAAAGGTTTTGAAGATTTCCTGAAGCTCACTACTAACATCACAGGCGGCATGTGCTGGCATCACTAAGCTGGCTATCTTTGGGATACTATGGTAGGCAGCTAGTGCTTAAAGCACAGAGTGTGCCTTCCCATTTCTCATGTACGGTTAGAACTCGCTTTGTTAATGCCCTCAATATGATTGAAAGAGAAATCTTTTCTTTTTATGTGCTGTGTCCCTTCAGGTACGTAGGTGATCATGGCTCTCCACTCCCTCCATTCCTTGTAGCTCACAATAAATGCAGTCCATTTGCTACTTCCACCAGGCCATGTTCTGTCTTACACTTGTTTAAGCCCGCAATGCGTTACTTTCCCTTGTCTCTCTTTCCTCTATTCGACCTGTGAGTATCGGATTCTCCAAGCCCTCCTTTCTCATTACATCTCCCAGAGATTTCAGCTGCCTCTTCCTAATGTTAAGTATAAGTTTCCTCCTTGTTTGCATCCTCTCCAAAACCTCATCGTTGTTCACATGCTCAGTTCATGATATCCTTAACATCCTTCCCTAGAACCATATTCCGCCGCCTCGAATCTCTTCTTCATCTTTGAGGAGACCGCCCAACATTCGCTGCAGTAAAGGAGGATAGATATCACGTAGCAGCTCAGTACTCTTTTCTTTGTTACCAACGAAATCCTCCTGTCTCGTAATACTCTGCCTAGCTTTTGGAATACGTCTTTGGCCATCCCAATACGTCTTCGGGTCTCAGCTCCGCAGTTACCGTCCTCTGTCAGAATTTAAATTTCGGCACCTGCTTGATATTAGTGTCCTCGACCTGTAAATCGTATTTCGGTATCATCCTTGTAGTAATAACCATGAATTCTGTTTCCTTGTTGTTTATGCTTAGTCCCTTCTTCTCGCTCTCCTTCTTATGCTTAGTCTCCTTCTTCTCAGTACTGTGTCATTTGCGTATCTTGTAGTGTTAAGATTGTGGTCGCCAGTGCTAAATCCCGGTAAGATTTTCAAGTCTCTCAGAATTGCCTTTGTGTATAGGTTGAATAAGTCCAGTGAGAAGACACATCCTTGCTTTACGCATCTTTCTATTTTTGTATATTCGCTGAACTCGTTCTCTATGCGCATGTATGCTGTTTATTGCCAGTATAGGTTCTTGATTATTCTAATATCTTTCTCAAATATATCAAAGTTGCTGAGCAGTTCCAACAGATCTTTGTGATGTACTATGTCGAAGGCCTTTGCGTAGTCTAAGAAACATAGATACACGTCCTTCTGCATTTGTATTAGGCTTTCTGATAACATTCAGAGCATGGATATCGTGTTCCTTGTTCCGGCGTCTTTAACGAATCCGCACTGTCCCTGTCCTATCTCTGGCCTGATTTTGCTGCACGCTCTATTCAACAGAATACGGATGATGAGTTTTGTCATGTGGCTCATCAGGCTTATTTTTCTGTGGAGTTCGCATTCGTTTGCGCCTTGTTTCTTAGGCATTGCTACGAAGATAGATCTGCTGAGATCTTCCGGTATATCCCCACTGTTGTAGATTTCATTTGTTATTTCTGTGATCTAAGTCATCTAAGGCTGTCAGTATTTCTGTTACAATTCCGTCTGGCCCTGCCGCCTTGTTTCTGTTCAATTTAGCCAGTGCACTTTCTACTTCGGTTTTCAGAATTTCAGGTCCATCGGTAGTTCTGTATATTGCTTGGTTGTTCTCTTTTGTCGTGGAAGAGTTATACAATATACTCGCTTCAGCGTTGAAGAAGTTTTTCCTTCTCTAATACGAGCTTCCATCCTTTGATTTTAAGCAGCCTGTTGACAAGCACGTCTTCTGTTCTGTTAGTTGCCTTATTTGCTGCGTACAAGGTTTTTTAATCAAACAGACTTGGGGCCCGGGTAACTCTCTCTCTCTTACACACACATACACATATATATTTATATATATAGGGTAAGTATTCCACAGTCGACATGTCGACGACTAAACCGACTACCCCACTCCAAGTTCTTCCGAGTGAGACGGCTTGTTAGCGATCCAGTAGGACGAAAAATAACCCTAACAAAGGGTGGAAGAACTCTCTGAGTCAACGGCAAGCTAACTAGAGGTGGTGTCGCCATAAACCACCGTGGAGAAGGCAACGGGAAACCACTCCACTATTGATCCCAAGATATATCATGACTAATAACACACACAGTATGAAACCTAACGGCATGAAGGGGGTTAAATCTATGGGAATTAATACCTTGTCCAGTAAGGACAGACATGCGCAACAGGTATTAACTGATCGACATCCAGCAACTGATAGCATAAACGTCGAAAAGGGGATAAAATTCCTTGAAAGAGAAATAAGAATGTTAAAATGTGACCTAAAATAATACCAGGTGCAGTATGTATATCTATCTATCTATCTATCTATCTATCTATCTATCTATCTATCTATCTCTCTCTCTCTCTCTCTCTCTCTCTATATATATATATATATATATATATATATATATATATATATGTATGTATGTGAATGTGTGTCTATAGTGGACCGGGGATTATTCATAAAACACATATTTACCGGGGTATAAATGGAAGAAGATTTAATTAAACCTTACACACACACACACACACACACACATATATATATATATATATATATATATATGCGCGTGTGTGTGTGAGAGAGAGAGAGAGTGAGAGAGAGAGAGAGAGATAGAGGGCCATGTAACGCTTCTTTAAATCTTCTCCCATTTATGATCCAGTATATATATGTATATATATATATATATATATATATATATATATATATATATATATATATATATACTTGGTCTGAAAATAGCATTGAAGCGTGAAACTGACAGTCACCATGCAGTGTTGATTCCTATGATCAAACTTTTTATATCTGTATCTGCTCTATTCCCGATATTAAGCACACTTCCACAATAAATATAGAAAATTTTAATAATTTTTACATAATAATAAATAAAATTAAATGTTCATTTATCTTGCATCTACGCTGAGTTTCGTGGAGATTACATACACTCATCAAGAGACCCAAGAAAAAAAATCTCTTGACAAATTGATATAATCTCAGATTACGGCCAAGATAAGTGAACACTTGGTTTTATTTATTAATGTTATAACTCTTGATATCGACCACTATAATTACGAAGACAGCTACCAGCTACCAGAAATACCTTCGATCTTTGTTCTCTTTTCTTGTGAAACATAATCGAGGCAGTCAGGCATTGAAGTTTATTTTCGCGGTTTCAGGAACACTGGAAACATTTCTCATATACAGTGGCTTAAGAAAAGGTTTTAACCAGGAGAAATAAACTACATTCAATTTCAAAATTTAATTACGTAATCCCAACTCAACATAAATAAATAGTATTTGGAACTAGTATGGAGTTGGTCCTCCATTTGCTTGTATTTATTTTTCAAGTTATCAGCAATCGTCTGATCCATATTTTGTCACTTCTTTATCAATGTTTCTTTAAGGGTTGCCACTGACGTGATTTTGTTTGCACATTCTTGAAGTTTTCAGTCAAGGCGCTCCCAAATGTCAGGATTTTAAGCTACACATGGCACTGACTTGATTCCTTGCGATTCCTTCCAGGCCTTTGCTGCTTTGCTCGTATGATATGTCGCTATATCTTCTTGAAAAAGGTAGACACTCTTGTCAATCTGATTGGTTCCAAATAGAAGAAGTAGTCCTTTCTCTAATATTTGACGGTATTTTGGACCATTCAATCGCTCGTAAAAAAGAATCAGCTCAGATTTCCCCCAAACCAGACAGCACCCCACATCATTACTCCAATCCCTTCATGTTTCACGGTCACCTGCAGACATTCAGTGTTCCAAGTCTCATTCTGATTTCTCCAAACATAAACCTGTCTCAAATTCAAATATTGGCAGAATTTACTTTCATCTGATCAAATTACAGACTGCCAAAATGAATAATCTGCCAAAATGAATAATCTTTGCTCTCGAATTCTCTCGCAAAGTCCTACGCCTGTTTCTGTTAACCTCTGAAATCAAGGGCTTCTTTTTTATAACTCTTCTTTGATGGCCTAGCTCTTCCAGAGTCTTTCTCACTGCATACAGCGATATTTCCATGCTGTTGGTACCATCTTTGATGTTCTGACAACAGTTTCTGATGATTTCCCTCTTGAGTGCCCTTTTCTTTTGCTCAGACACGATGCTTGATCTTCCTGAATGTTGTTTCACATGACAATGGCCTTCTTCATTAAATTTCTTGACAATATTATTATCCGTTTGATGATTAACCTGGAAAAACCTAGCAATTTCTCTATTTGACTTGCCACACTTGTTGAAATTTACAAATTTCCTTTCTTTCGCGGACTTTCATTGCAAAATATAAGTCAACTATCGTTCATAGATGAGAGTAGCTTGATACTAACATGATATTGTCTGAAAAAAAGAAGAAGATACGTTATTACACAAGCCAAAATTGCTGTAATCAAGGGTGGCTAAAAACTTATCACAGCCCATTGTACATAAATAGCAATAAATAAATTGTTTCTTCATTTTACGTTTTTTTTTTCGAATAGCAGTGTTATTAACGCAGGTAGCTCACTTTCGAAAAGCAGAGGATAGTTGTACATGTACACTTCCCCATATATATATATACATATATATATATATATATAGCGACTCGACTGTGACTCCTGTTCACAAATCATCAGGAATAGGCGGGGCCTTCACACCCATCTCTGCCACCGCCACCAAGGGAGAGGAAAAGAATAGGGCGAGAGGATAGTCTGCCGATTGCGTTTAAGCGTGAAACAATCCGTCACCGCTGGGTTTTGACTTCCATGTTCACTTTTATACTTACATACGCTCTTTCACCCATAAATATAGCTCACCTTAAAACTATATTTTATCATATATATATATATATATATATATATATATATATATATATATATATATATGCACACACACACACACATGTATATATATATATATATATATATATATATATATATATATATATATATATATATATATATATATAAATAAATAAATATATATATGTGTGTGTGTGTGATAAAAATGAAATATATATATGTATATAAATATTAAAGATATATTTTATAGATAAAACCAGAAGGGACAGAGTAATCAACATTGCGTGGCGGCTGTCAGATTTCGGTCTCAACTGACAGTCATCATGCAATGGTGATTCCGTTGTCAGCATTGTTCATATATATATATATATATATATATATATATATATATATATATATATATATATATATATAACTCCATTTCCATTCATATGAATCAGTTAAAAAATAGACATAAAAAATGTGTATCTAGTTATAAAATCTTCATATACAAATGCTTCCATATTGAAATGCCTAATTTTACTAAAAACACATCTAATGAAAATAAAAGTAAAATTAACTCTTCCTACACATTAATCACTAATCAATGTTTTTTTCAGTTTCGATAATAATTTTATAAACAAAAATTGGGTTTGCCGATGGATGGGCTCCGCTTTTAGCATTGTTTTAGATTGTTTATTTTTAGACTTTCTAGAAAGTGGTCCATTCAAAAGTATTTTACCACTAATTCTTCTTATTTTAGACACATAAATGATACTCTAGTAATATACCAACATGGCACAATTTTACCCGAGTTTCTGTATATATATATATGTTAGCTCTATCTCTGATATTGAGCGCTTTCTAATAAGTACCGCGCATATAATATATAAATAATTATAAATAAATACATATATATATTTATATACACACACTTTTCACACACACACACACACACACACACACACACACACACACACACACACATATATATATATATATATATATATATATATGTTTTTAGCGTGATATGGCCGTAAGTCCTTGCTTTATAAAACGAATCCAATTTTTTAAAAAAGTTTCATTCCTATTACAAAAATCGAACTTTGTATCTTTTACGCTTCTCGAAATCACACAAAGACAAACCATTTTATACGATTTTCCCCTTCTCTGACAAGTTGCTCACGCATCCGAAATAGACGAGCCTACCCAGGCGCGACGTTGCTTAACTTCGGTGATCGAACGGGGACCGGTGTTTCAACGTAATATTGCTGTAAGCCCACATGAAAATGAGCTGTTCTCATATTGTGACGTCAGGAAATAATGTGAACTGTTGAAAAATAAAAAAAAATAAAAATAAGAAAGAAGTTGAGAAGGAAAAATATAAAATGGAAGAGTAACACTAAAGCAGTAATAATAATAATAATAATAATAATAATAATAATAATAATAATAATAATGCTACACAGTGACGCTCCATTAGGTCTGGCTTTCATGTTTTCTAATCTTAAGTGTTTGGACTTGTTAACAGGTACATCTTTTATCTTAGCAAATTAAGATGGACTACAGTAAATATTCCATTCAGTACCACATATCTGCTTGTTAGTTGCCTGACCATAACCAGTTGGACATGTCCCCTTGGAGCTGACTGTACATCTCTGACACCGTGCATCTCTGTTCATGAGCGGGGGTAGTTGGGGAGCATCATGGCCAGGTGTCGAGACTTTTTTCTTTAATTTGAAGGCTGAAGCATCCATTGGAGTAACATCCTGATGCTTGGGGACACCCTCAACCAATGATCGTCTTAGGGGATAGGGTTACCCGGTCAGAAGGTAGTTCTAATTGCTCTCCACTAGTAAGGTTATGTGATATCAAAACTTGGCGGCATCATATTGTGTACATTTAGCTGTGATGCCTGTTCCTGCTATACACCTTATCAGATTGGGTTTCATGATGAGTACATTGGGCTTCGTATATTTGTACCCCAGCGTCATTTTGTTGTCGTGCTTCTTCCTTAGATAATAATGATTATAATAATCAAAAGAAGAGGAAAAGGAAGTGAAAGTAGAAGATAACGAAGAAGAAACAGAAAAAGGAAATTAGAAAAGGAAGACAGGTAGAAAAATATTATCATTGAGTAAGAGAACAATACACCAACAAATTGACGCTGGGGGAAAATTATTATTATTATTATTATTGGATATACTCTTAGATGTTTTGGCTGAATGATGATCATATCTCAGCTCCTACATGCAGCTCAGAGACACAACACTTTCCTTAGCATTTGATGTCAGGTATCCTCAAAGAGTCATATGAGGCAGAAAGATTCTTTGTAATAGTCCCGAGTGGAAAAGATCAAGAGCTCCTGCTTGGTAAATTTCTCTGCTTTGACCTTCCAGGTATTCCCTGTATTTTCGCTGCTCTGCCTTCACGATTTTCTTATCCCAAGATGCCGCGACGTCTTTTAGGATCCATTCATGGTTGCTGTTGTGCACGAATAATATCAAGGTGAATGCTCTCTATACGCTTGTCAGTCAAGATGGTTGTATTCCACATGAGCTTTACTTGTTCATTGTCGGATACTACTACTACTACTACTACTACTACTACTACTACTACTACTACGAAAAGTAGAGAAGTGAAAAAAGTAGAAAATCAAAAAAATAATAAAAAGAAGATAAAAAGCGAAGGGGTTAGAAATAAAATATCAAGATAACAGTTAAGAAAGAAGAAAAGGGAAAATAATGATAAAACAGAGAGAAAGTAGAGAGGAAGAAGAAAATGTGAAAAGAAGACGGAGAAAAAATAATAGGAGAGGACGATAAGAGGGAAAAAGTATAGGAAGAAAATGGCAATTGGAGATAAAAAAAGAAGAGAAAAGAATAAAAAGGTAGTTGGAGATGATAAAAAAGAAGAAAGAGAAAAGAATATAAAGGTAATTGGAGATGATAAAAAAGAAGAAAGAGAAAAGAATATAAAGGTAATTGGAGATGATAAAAAAGAAGAAAGAGAAAAGAATAAAAAGGTAATTGGAGATGATAAAAATGAAGAAAGGGAAAAGTTGGTAAAAGAATTAAAGAGGATGAAAACTGAAGATCTGCTTGAAAAAGCAGTTCACGCTTTACTGAACATATAAAAATGTTCATTTAATTTTTCAAAAAGAAATACAATACCATCTGAATACGTATTTAATGAAATACTCAAGCCCATATTTAAAAAGAAAAAGTAGAAAAACATCCACAAGAAAAAATATCGTTATGATTAAATATTTGAAGATTTCATCAAGACGCTAAGGACCTCCAAATTTGAAAAAAATGCATTGAATTAAATTTTATTTAATCATGGCACAATACCAACTGCAAACATATTAATTCACCGATGTAATAAATGTACAATAATTTGTATATTTAGGTGCGTGTATATGTGCATTTTATTGAGAGTATGTGTTTAGAAAATAGAAAACAAAGTTATTGGTAAACTTTATGGATATATATTTTAAAGTTCATCAAGGAACAAACGTTTAAGCATAAAATGTTCTGTTGTATGCGTGATAAATAAAGTGATATTGATGTTCAAACATCAACTAACAAAATCCAGTGTTCATTATTCATGTTTTAGAAGTCCCTGGAATGATTATTTTATTGGTAGAAAACATGAGTATACGGAGGATAGATGACAATTGACCCTTGACTTAAAGAAGTCAAAATTAAAGTGTTCAGGGAACGATGTAGGAGTCAGTCTCGTAAATTAGCAGTTCTTGGGAAAGAGAGTAGAACTTTTCTTACATTTTGAATACAGAAGAAATAAGGGTGATTCGACTCTGTGAAAGTAGCATGGCGTGTCCTAGCATCATTACAGCTAGGTCGGAGGAAGATTGTTCACAAGGTACGGATCATTTTCGTTTTTGAAAAAGCGTCCATAGGCAGTGGTATCATCTGCATAGGGTTTACTAGTGACCTGGGAATGTTCCTAGATAGATCGTTAATCAAGAGTAGAAAGAGAGTAGGACCGAAGAGAGAACCTCACGGACGCCTGCATTAATCGTTTTACTTCAAGCAAGGCAATAAAGCCACTGAGATGCGAGGGGCTATTGAGCGTTAGGGAATATGAGGAAAAAACACTATTAAGGAGAGAGAACGATAAAAAAACATGAATTAAGAAGACAGAAGATAACGATTGACATTGCATTTAAATTTTTGAAGAGCAAACATGACTGAGAAGTAAGAAGCCGGAAGAGAGTTACATAAACGATGAGTGTGATAGAAGAACCTATCAGCATAGAACTTAGAGTTACATCTAGCCATTTTTAACAATATAATGGTGAAACCTTGCCGCCAATCTATTAGTGCACTTAAATTCATAAAATCATAAACTTATGCGAATCGAAATCCTGGCCAGCAACCTTCATGAAAGAAAAGATTTGATTGCGTAAACTTTTTCAAAGATGCCATAGGTAGGGAGTTTATGGCACACCACCATGCCACTATTTGTAAAAAGCATTTGAGAATTCAATGGGGCTCGTGCTGATAACAACGCAATCATCGAGTGCTTCACTGATTCTGATAGTTAAATATCTCCAGATAAGCGGAAGGAGTGAAATCCATACTATTTGCTACCAAGGAGGTTATTTCATGTGAAGTGATTAACTCTTGTTAATAACAAACTTGAGGAGTTTGCTAATGACACTAAGAAGGCTGATGGAGCGATACTGTGATGAAGATGAACACCCACCAGCATTTTTAAAAACAGATCAAACAGCTGACAACTTCCATAGGCTTGAGAAAAATGTTTCTTTCAGGTAATGTTTAAATAATTTTATCAGGATTGGGGACAATTCTGGGATAAGGTTCTTAAATAGAATAACAGGGATTTTGCCTGGATCAGTGGCCTTCGTAGAATCAGGTTTTTTTGATGAGACTGTAAATTATTTGAGTCGAGATAGTGAGGTCACAAAGTTTGTAATCTGTGAGAAGAGGAATGTCAAGTAGTGCCTTAGTCGTCTAGTGTGGAGTTTAAGACTTTTTAAGTTCATTGCAAAACCTTAGCCTTGTCTGATGAGGTTGAAATAACCCCCGGGAACATTAATAACAATAAGGACATATTATTTGCATCTGTTAAGAATCTTGTTAGTGATTCTCCAGAACTCATAGGAATCAAGTCTTTCATTATCAATTCTGGCTTGGTCTGACTGAGCATATCTGAGTTTAGCATTGTCCAGAACTCTTTTACAATGATTGTGCGCTTCTCTGAAAGCGGCATAAATCCCGTTACACTGTTTTCGATGATAAAATTTGAAGTAGTGGTTTCATTTAACGATGACCGTAGTACATTCGGATGAGTGCCAAGGCTGAGTGTTTGGCCTTTGTTGACACCTCTTGAAAGTGTTGAAAATCTCAATACCGGAAAGGATCCATTCAGAAATAAGGGAGATTATTCTGGATGCTCTAGTTTTAAGAAAGAAGTTTTAGCTCTTCTGGTCAGATTTGGAGTATCGAAAAATGTCTGATGAAATGCAACACCAAAGAATTCCTTTGGTTTGGCATCGATCTTGACACAGAACCGAAAGGATGAGACACAAGTGAGGAACACAAGTGGTGAGGAAGAGGTCTAATAGATAAAATTAAACATTGGAGAATTCGTTTGGTTTGGCATCGACTAAGAAAATACACAACCAGTTGCTGATTTTTCTTGACGAGTGGGCGGAACGATTGCTGGAGAGATCGTCTACGAAACTTTCGAGTCGAGATGCTGAAAATAACATCAATCAGCTAAGTGACAATTTTTATATTTGTATTAAATTCTCCTCACTGTCTATCTCTCTCTCGCTCTCTCTTTATATATATATATATATATATATATATATATATATATATATATATATATATATATATAGGATTGATGCAAATATATGTAAAACCATCAAAGGTTGATAACAGTCAGGTTTAATAAGCACTCCTTTTGCTTAAAGAGAAACAGCTTTAAAGGTTCTACTAATTGTCAATATTTTGCAAAATGAGTGTACTATTCATCGCTTAAATGCAGATGTATGGGACTGGATATGTTTGGCATAAGGCCACATTAGTTAGGCTTCCATTGAAGATTGATCTTTCCACACTAACAAACCATATGCTCATGGCAGAGGCCTCTTCCTTAATTTGAGGCAATGCCCAAAAGAAATATCGCTCCCATTGAAGATTGAACTCACTGGAAATAGTTTGAGAGAGTAGCATGCTAAACATCTCGAAAATGAGTCCTTAGCACATTCTATAATGGAAGGTGCGAAAGACTCATTTTCGAGATGATATTCTGTGGAGTCCTCGACTGGTTCCCATGCGCAAACTGAGAAAACACATGACTAGAAACGCAGATGTCCAACAAATATCCGACTGAGGTCGACGAGGAGATGAGAGCTTCACAAAGAGTGATGTTTGTTTATAGTGTCTGTCAGAGTCTGTCAACTGTCTTGTGATTAAATAAGTCAGTGGAAGTATTTAAACTGAAATGTACGCAAGAGCTTGAGAGAGAGAGAGAGAAAGCGAGAGAGAGAGAGAGAGAAAGAGAGAGAGAGAAAGAGAAAGAGAGAATATTTCGATTTTCATGGCAGACATGCCTTCCTCAGTTTAAATCTTACTTCCTACGATTTGGTTTTGTGCTATAATACATTAACCTTAGGAAATATATAGACAAGATGAGACGCTAGAGAGAAAAGAGAAACTTGATCGGAAGAAAGAAAGAAAGAAAGAAAATAACAGAGGAACTGATAATAACGATTTAAGTAGAAAAATGGATAGAAAGGTTTTCATATATTTTTGCTTCTTCCTTCTTTCTTTACTTAGTTAATACGTACATTATACCTTACCAGTAGCTCATAGATAATGGACTATTACGTTTTGATCGCAAGGAAAGACGGAAAAGACATATCAGAGACGCTGTTTGGTTTCCGCGAGAAAAAGAAATAGGAGGCGATATAGCTCTCATATGTTTAACATCTGCTTCAGTGAAATGGAAAAACGTATCAATTTTGAATCTTTTCATTTGTACCCGCCTACTTAAATAATGACAGGTATTGTTATTGCAATATTTTTGCTAAGCTAAATTTTTTAACGAGTTTTACACGGGTATTTCATAGTCGTAAAACTCGCAATGGGCTTGTTCAATCATTAATTTAAGGATTAGGTTTCATCAGAAAATTCAAATAGCAAGAACTTGAACTTTTCACGTGTATTTCTAGTAAAGATAAATGTACACACGACACAAATCCCGTAACCCCTTAGGGTCGTAGGAGCACCACATCTACTGGAACCATAACAGTAGGGATGTGTATCATGGGCAAGACAGAGCCCAACTCTCACCAGGCTGGCTTGAATTCTAGGTTTTCCTTCCTCTAGACTGGCTACCAACTAAGGCAGTTTACTCAAAGTTGAGATAGATTCATACCTTTTAGGATATTAGCACGTAAGTAAACGTGAAGAATTCGACTGGAATTCGAACTAGGCTTTCCGATTCCTCAATACGAGTCATTATCCATTACTCCACTGTGCTTCCATAATGTATAGCGTGTAATAAAAAGAAGATAGAAAGAATGAGAGGGGGTGGCGGCTTTAAAAGAAGAGAATGTAGAAAACTATTTTATGAGAGGAGATATTGAACAAATTAAAGAATCTAGAACTATCAAAAAGAAAAAGGGAGATCTAAAAGAACAAACGGTAGAATATAAGATAGATAGATAGATAGATAGATAGATAGATAGATAGATAAATAGATAGATAGATAGATAGATAGATAGATAGATAAATAGATAGATAGATAGATAGATAGATAGATAGATAAATAGATAGATAGATAGATAAATAGATAGATAGATAGATAGATAGATAGATAGATAGATAGATAAATAGATAGATAGATAGATAGATAAATAGATAGATAGATAGATAGATAGATAGACGAAAGAAAGAAGTGTCGAAGGAGACAAATATTGTTTGAAGGAAAAAAATTGCATAGAAAGGAAGAGGAATCCGGCTTAATGAGAGAGAGAGAGAGAGAGAGAGAGAGAGAGAGAGAGAGAGAGAGAGAGAGAGAGAGAGAGAAAATAAAGGTATGAGCAATCACGGGAAGTAAGGGATGCAAATAGAAAAATGGAGAGAAAAGGAGATGAGAATGAAAGATAGATAGATAGATAGATAGATAGAGAGAGAGAGAGAGAGAGAGAGTGTGAGAGAGAGGAGTAGGATTAAAGGAAAAGGAGAAATAGTGGGTATGATTGTAGAATAACGCTTAAGTGAGGAAAACAAAATGAGGATGATTGATTAAAATAAATAAGGAGTTTGTCCTGTACATTCTCGAACACGTAGAGGAAGAGTAGGAGCTTGACATTAGTAGAGAGAGAAGTATAAAGAAAGAAAAATAGATGATAATAAAAGAGAGAGAGAGAGAGAGAGAGAGAGAGAGAGAGAGAGAGAGAGGGGGAAGGAGAGAGAGGGAGGGAGAGAGAGGAAGTGAAAAGCTATAAAGGGTAACATGTGTTCGGGGATTTAAATAAAAAATACGCATCAGTAACAATAATAATGATAATAATTATAATGAAGATGATGCTTCCCTCAATCAAGCCATAGATGCGTGCATTCAGCTGAGAGCGAGTTGAGGAAAATCGTACCATTTTGATAGGAGAATAAACATGTGCAATGACCCCGCCCCCATGTAGAATTAACGCCTGCCTGTGATTAGAAACAAGCGTTGAGGCGTCTGCCGATGGATGTATGGAAAGATGCACCAACAACTACCATATTGAGGAAATATATTATATATATATATATATATATATATTTCCGCAATATGGTGGTTATTGGCGCATCTTTCCATACATTGCGGAGACATACGTACATACATACATACATACATATATATATATATATATATATATATATATATATATATATATATATATATATATTTCGATTTTAAATTCTGCCATATCTGTCTCTTTTTCTATTACGCTTATTTTTTCTTGTTATATCGTTTTGGTTTTAGCATTTTTTTTTGTTTCAATCTCCATGTCCTTATTCTCTCGCTTTTGTCGATCCGTTCCGATGCGCACTCACGTGAATCCCCTCCCTACCATGGTCCTCTCCCAGAAATTTCACTCATCCACATGAACCAGTCGAACGGATGCACTGAGAACAGTAATGCACTTCCCACTCGCCTCTATTGATAAACGACCGAAGGGCTTTTAATTTGTTTCCAAACTAAAGCGCGCGTGCTCACACAGACACACACATTATTATTATCATATATATATATATATATATATATATATATATATATATATATATATATATATATATATATATATATATATATATATTTATATGATAATAATAATGTATATATATATAATGGATTTATACATTTCCCAATGATATTTGCGCGTACATATATATATATATATATATATATATATATATATATATATATATATATGTACGCGCAAATATCATTGGGAAATGTATAAATCCATTTCGTCATCCCCCCCCCAGTTATGGGTGAATGGCAGGGTAGACTTCGCTTTCTGTATTTTGTTCTTTGGAAAAGCGTAGTTGGTTACGCACAATCCTTCACTATTATATAATCAAGTAATTATTTGGTTAGTTTTGTTGTTCGGTTCTACTGGGCCCTCATTCATCGGAAGACGACGGGCGAGTCCATTATATATATATATATATATATATATATATATATATATATATATATATATATATATATATATAAGATAATCCTAAGGAGCCAGGCAAACCTACCTAGGTTTCAGCTGACACCATCTCAACTCCTATTTGATCTTAGTTCATAAGCGTGTCTGTTTTTTAATTTAATTAATATTCGCTGTTTTTACATTGGTCTCTCTGGAGCTACATACAGTTTTAAATGTGCTTTGCTATGGCTGGGCGGAGCAAGTAGTGGTGTATTCATATTTGTACGAAAGTGAATATATCGAACTCGACCTGAATTCGAACTCACTTAAACACGGCTCTTACAGATATAACCATTTCATCTTATATATACGAGTTATTTTATAAGATGTTTCAGACAGGCATTCAGGATGGTCATTGACTTCAAATATTTCCAAAGCGTGCCTACTTAATCAATGACGAAAATATTAACCCCTTTAAAAACACAAGACATAAAAAAACAGAAAAAACATTATTAAAATTAAAGGCAATTTTTATCCTTGGTGTCTGCTAAAAATGGCGTATCTTCTTCCCTTGACACCGCTATTACTGTAAACACTTTTGACTCTCTCGGCAATGCTTATTGTTTTAAAAAGTGAAATAGATAATATCATACGTTTATTCAAATTTCTTGTTTTATAGTTTATTGATGTTTTTATTAAGTTATGGATAAAAAACTTGTTTTCACAGTTATTTATAAAATGGTAAATAATAAATATTGCATTGTTGTTGGTTTACATATTTTGATAATTTTTTAATAAAAAGATTTCTTTTCAAATTTATTTCTTTATAAATAGTAAATAATAAATATTTATAAAATGTAAATAATAAATATGACATTGTACTTGGTACACATATTTTTAGAATTTTGTAAATAAACATTGCTGAGGGAATTATTAGGTTGGTGCAAAAATAATGTCGTTTTCTCACATAGTAACATATGTGAGAAAACGACATTAATTTTTGCACCAACCTAATACAAGTGTATTCTGCAATAGCGGTGTCAAGGGAATAACCGTTCTTTTGACACCCCATTTTTGCGAGAACGAAATTAAATTAACCTTAAAATAGTACACATTTTTATTCATATTTTTCCACTCATTTTTTTGTATTTCAAAAATGCTTAATATCAAAGAAAAAAAGAATTAAAATGCAGCTATGAAAATGGCTGCTTGTGAATATAGATAGAAGTGTTAGACGATTTGCTCTTTCTTTTTTACATATTATTTTACTTATATATTTTTTAACGTTTAGTAACAGCCAACACAATAGTAACAACAATCTTGTAATCATTAATTTTTATTTACTAATGTTCACCCAATACAAGACTCAAGAGCCACTCAAAGTAGAGTGTTACTGAATAAGGTGTGTGATATGAATTTAAGAGCAAGAATTAGGACGTGAATATTATGAGTATATGGAAAATAGGTAACGATTGACACTTGAAGAGGTTAAGATTGTAGCGTTCAGGGAAGTATCCATGCGGGTGTCTGTTTCGTGGACGTAGCATAGCGGCTGTTAGATATAAATGTCTGCAATAGGCTGTTGTCTGGAATGATGGAACGAAAGTATGGAACGCGTCCGAAAATTATGATTCATTGATTCGTTTTCTACGGCTTATCAACCCTTTGAATGTTATTTAATGTCAGGAAATATTTTTAGATTGTAATAGTCTTTTTTTAGATAATAAAGTTTTAGTGATACAAGTTTTGCTAATTAACCCATAGCTGGGGGAAAGAGGTGGATTCATACCTTTCCCAAGGGTATTCGCATGTAATTGAAAATAGAATTGGAACTCGGCTTTTCGATTAACAATTCTGATCTATTATACATTACACCCTCATTCATCCAAGCTTACAGCACTTGGCATTCCCAAGCTGTCATCCATCTAGATACTGACCAGGCTCGACGTTGCTTAACTTCGCTGATCATACAGGAACCGGTGTTTCAACGTAAGCTCCCCGAAAAATTAGATATCAAAATAGCGATAGAATAGCGGCAAGTTTGCGACGTTGCGTCTCTGGGGAAAGAGGTTGCAGAGTCGAAACTATGTCATTTCCCACAAGTTCCGGTAAACTGCTTTGAACTCTATCTGGGCTGGAAAGTGAGAATTAGGCCGAAACTGCCCAACACACACTTCCCAGCCTTGCTAGAGTTTAAAGTAGTTTATTCAACAGAAGAGCTGTCATATAATGGGTGTTCTTGTTTTAGCAGAGACTTACAAAATAAAACTAAAAGCTAAAAAATATATTTTAAACTTACCCGAGAACTGAGAAAAAAAGACAGAAGAAATTGAGAAATACGAAATTTTTGTGATGTCAACGAATACTTGTCACTATTGTAATGCTCTTTATATTAGAGACTTTGTAATCGCAGATATATTTATAGTACGCCGTTGAACAATACTGGTGTCAGACGCCTTCGAATAAGTCTCGGATTAATAGCACTTGATCGATAATACTCGCTCGAATAGTAATCCTTATAGTGATCCAAATAGATGAATAGTATAGGGAATAGAGGAGAGAAATAATATAGACTAGAAATGGTGATACGTATAGTATTTGAGGATAGAAGAGCGATCCGAATAGTAATAGAGGATAGACTAGATCCGAATAGTATTAGAGGATAGAAGAGCGATCCGAATAGTAATAGAGGATAGAAGAGCGATCCGAATAGTAATAGAGGATATACAGATCTGTATAGTATAGAGACGATAGACTGGAAATAGCGACCCATTAGACACACGCTACCTCCGATATATACATTTCCTCTATGGTCACGTGGTCTACTTAATTCAATAATGGGATCGCCTGTGTTTACTCACTGGCGATCTATGTTCAAACTCAAGTGTCGGCAGCGATACTTTATTCCTATATAATAGAAATTAATATCCATCATGATTTGTGCACTCGAAACATTATCGAAAAGCCACGTAAAAGATTCGAAAACTTGCAAACCCGAGAAAGAATTTTAAATGACAGTATTACAGTATAAATAAAACATTGAGGACAGTGCTGGATTATTACGAAGATTTGTTGTCATTTGATCTTTCGCTAGAGCAGTGTTTCTCAACGTGGGCACTAGTGCCCCCTTGTGGGCTCTGTTGTGTTGAACGTGGGCACTGAGAGTTTTTATTTCATTGTGGGGCGGTGAACATATTCAGTGGGTGGTGGTCATCTATGCATTTTATTCCCTAAATTTTCAAAAATTATGCAATATTGGATATAAAAGGAAATTTCTGAAAGGTATCTAAAACTGTGGTAAGCTATCAAATTTTTCTTCATTGCTTTTCCAATTTCCTCTATAGCTGAATGTGGTTTCAACGCAGTTACACAGCTTTTTATTAAATAAAGAAACGCTTGCAAATTAGAAAACGAGGAGATCTACGATTACTTCTAAGCAGAATGGAACCTTAGCCAGTAAGCACCAAAGTCAACCATCGCACTGAAAACATTGAGATAAGCTATCAAATAAACCTAGAGTAAGAGCCTTAGCTAGTAAGCACCAAAGTCAACCATCGCACCGAAAACATTGAGATAAGCTATCAAATGAAAGTTGTTTTTAAGCATTTTAATCATTGGTATTTATAATGGAAATGAAAACAATATTAAAATTATTTTTGCACTAATACCTGTTATCTTGCTATGAGAGATGAATTCAATATAATATTAAAATTTAATTTGACGGAGGCGTTGACAAAATAGTTTGTGCTCAAAGGGGACGCTGGTTGTAAAAAGGTTGGGAGACACTGCTCTAGAGTCACCATTGAATCAGTCAGTCAGACAATTAAGTGCCATACGTGATATACGCTTGGGCAATCATGTCTCTTTCAATTCATAAGTCACTAGGCAGAAGATATTGCTGCAATAGGTTGTTGTTTCTTTCTGGGGTAGACTGGTCGCCAACTATGGATATAAGGTCAAGTCTATCCTGCTATTCAACCCATAACTGAGTGGAGAAGAAATTCATTACGATCTCAAGGGTATTTACGAGTAAGTGAATGTAACGAACCGACTGGAATTCGAACTTTTCTCATTTCGAGCCGATATCCACACTGCACATTACAACTATTGAAAATTAAATAATAATGTTATATTTACAAATGAACTTAATTTGCATTCTGTTCTTATGTATTGATACACTTTACATAGATTTTATTTTATCACTCTTCTTTCGAGATACAACAAATTATAAACATTCACTTATTCTGAGATTTTGATTACTTAATTATCGATAAGTAAAATATTTTAGCAAAAGAAAAACTCTTCAATATATATATATATATATATATATATATATATATACAAATCAATGAGTGTAGGTGTGCCTCTACATATGTGTGGTGTGTATGTATGAGTGTATGTGAGCATGTCTATCGGCGCAAACAGCCGACCTGAAAAACGTCAAAGCCGCCCCCACCTGTCGCTTACTAAGAAAACATTTGCTATATATAAAATGCTACAATCTTGACACCGTAATAGATAGAATAAAAATTGCGTACATACTTGTGCTCGAGCGTATGAATGTGTAACTGTATCCAACTCAAGATTATGAATATGAGTGTGTATGTATAAACTAATATGTTCACGCCTGTATGCATGTGTGTATATATGAGTGTCGTCCCAAGCAAATACAGAAGAAAGTTTTCTCCCTCCTACCACCACACATAAATAATCAAGCGCAAATAAAGCATAAATAGATCCATTTTTGAAAAAAAAATTGTCTGAAGATTGCGAAAGCATGAAACCTAAGGTCACAAGTAACTGTCCATGCAACAGCATATGTTAGCACTATCACGGATATTAAGCACTTTCCACTAATACCATATATATATATATATATATATATATATATATATATATATATATATATATATATATATATATGATAGACTCCCTCGTCGATTTAGACGTATGAGAATCCGACAACGTCATTCAGCTTTTATATTTATGTCGTATCTGACACTTGAGTCCCGCTAATGACCCGCGTACATGTCCATATTTTGTGCAACAGCGAAGATCTCGTGACATCGCAACAAGAATATTTGCTGACGCTTTTCACCGTTGATTTTCGTCTCTTAGGCGGTCAATACGACTGATTTCGAAAATTCTGATATCACTTTGGCACAAATATTTTTATCCAGGGTGACTCGTTCGAAGTCAGTATTAGGCACATTGACAGCTGTCTGTATATCTAAGCCACGGTTTCCAACAGTCCTTTTTCCACTTTCATTCATCCTTGCAACATAACCAACCTAGCGAAGTAGTGACGGCACCAAGAAAGCCTCAATTCCATATATATATATATATATATATATATATATATATACCGAGAGGCGACAGTCTGTTTCATTCTTGAACGCAGACTTCAGGCCATCTGAGTAAAATTGTTGATCTTAAATGTAAAAGAACGAAGGGTAAGATTTCAACGTTCAAAACATTAATTTAAACAGGGCTCGATACAAAAGTAGAGCAATACATATTCATTCATTTATTATGTAGTGTTATATCAGAATATGCACATAACCACTACAAAACTGTACATCTTGTTTCAACGTTAATTTTTATAACGTTTCATCAGGTGGGAAATATTTTTTATAAAATATTTTAGTAGCATCGTGATTTCCCACCTGATGAAACGTTTGAAAAATTTTTTAACGTTGAAACAAGATGTACAGTTTTGTAGTGGGTATGTGAATGTTCTAATGTAACACTGCATAATATATATATATATATATATATATATATATATATATATATATATATATACTATTATTTCTTATAATTTTTCCTGCTCAAATCGTAGGCGATTATGGATCTCCACAGATTCCCTTTTCTTTATTATCTGTGAATTGCCATGCATTCTTAGGGAAGATAGTACCTCCCCCACAGTTTTCTTTCTTTTAAATTGGCTGCTGCCCAAGTCTAGGGATCCCAGTCTACCTTGTTATTCTATCTCTACCTATCTTTAAAATATTACATTTCTATATCATTATTATGATAAATAACGTGATTCGAAGTTACATCTAATATTGCGATAGCCTGTCTTTCAGTGACAACGCCTTAACCAATTCTTCTTATTATTCTTCTATGTGCCCTCTCCCTTCAGGATGTTGGCGGTCACGACTCTCCACAACTTCCTGTCCTTTGTAACTCTTAGTAAATTTTGTCTTTTTGCTATCTCCCCTAATCCCTATTCTGCTATTCATTTACACAATTAGGTAGGTTATTTCCTCTGTCCCTCTTACCTTTAATATGTCATGTCAGTGTTAAATTTTCTAAGCCTTCTTTCCACTTCATGTACCATACAAATTTCAACTATCGCTTTCCGAAGTTAAGTATAAGTGTTCTTTTTTATTGCTTTTTCTCTAAAATTTCGTCGTTGTCCACATGTTCAGTTCATGGTATCCTCATCATCTTTTTGTAGAACAACATTTGTGTTGCCTTAAGTCTTTCCTTCATCTGTGATGAGATTGTCCAGCATACTCTGCCATATAGGAGGACCGATATTTCTCAACAGTTAAGTACGCTTATGTTTGTTTCTGAAGAGATTTTCCTGTTTTAAAAGATATCTTTTGCTAACTAATTAGGCTACCGAAACTGTTATGAGTAGAAAAAGTCGTCTTCTTTAATGTCTTTCCATTGTCCATTTTGACTATATTCTACATTGTATTATTGACTATATCGTCGTGATAATATTTTTTAATATTTTGTTTAAGTATGTGATTAGTTTTCTTTCTCTTATTTTTGCTACTGCTATATATATATATATATATATATATATATATATATATATATATATATATATATATATATATAATGCATACAGTGCGCGATGGGTAAATTGTTCTCATTTTATATTTTTAATTTCGCGCATGTGCGTTGTTTGTTTTTGATTTGCCGACTGCACAGTGGGGTTAGATGGGAACCGTTTGTGAGAAAAACAGCGCCATGATATAATTTACTCCGCCAGAAATTTAGAAACGTATATGCTATACTACTTGGCATTCGCGCCGGAGGCTCTAATATGAACATTTCAGAGTGTTTGATTGTCAATTTGAGGACAGTGCAGAGGATTCGGAGAGAGTTAGATGAGTCTAATGGTGATTACAGAGATACGGCAGATCTGAAAACCAACTATGATCTGATAAGAAAAGAACCCCCGAATTTGTTGGTGAGTGCCTCAGATTTAAGACGAAGGGCTAGATCAAATGCCTTCAGAGGTAGTGCTGCCTTGGGTCAAGATGGTGGCTGCTGGAAGACCCTATGTCTAGCAACAGCACTCTGCACATGATAAACCTGTTGTGGCTGTGAAACAATTTCTGCAACCACATTACCCCTTACATCAGGCCACCTAACTCCCCAGACTACAACTCCTTTTATTATCATATGTGAGGAGGGGGCAGTTGAGCAAGAGCCCAACAAAACTTCTATTAACACTAAAGATGAATTAAATGTGAGGATTATGGCAGCATTCGCCAATTTAAACAAGGAGACCGTCCAGAAAAGTTTCAGGAGATACTGAAATAGTCTGGAGGCCGTGGTTGAAATCAATGGCGATTTTATTGAATAAATTTATTCTTTAGTATTTTAAGATAATTCTGTGTAATTTTGGTAAATATATTTGTTAAAATGAGATGGCAGTATTGCTTTCATTTTTGCGTAATTTAGAAGACAATTTATCCATCGCACTATATATATATATATATATATATATATATATATATATATATATATATATATATATATATATTAACCGTTCTTACACTCTTAAACTAAACAGATGGAAATCAGAATTAAAATGAAGCTCAGATGTGACACGAACCATCATATTTGATAAGATATAAATTCCCTATTTGCATTTAATATTACAGTATTGTGTATTTTAAGCTGTGTAGACATAGTGTACGCTGTCTGATAAAGACTAGCCTAGTAGATACCTCAGCATTGCATATAAAACCAGGGAGAATTTCTTTGAGGCATTTTATGAGAAAAAAAGCTTTATCAAATAGGATAGCCTCATTTATCTCAGTCTAGCTCAGCAAAACATTTTGACAAAAAGCAACTGTAATGAATGAAAGTCAACTTATCAAAATATATGCACCCCACTGATTTTCAGGCAATAGATGGTGATTTTCTAAGCGTAGCTTAGAAGTGTGCACACGACCGAAAGTGTGGAACATCCACTGATAAGTGAACTCACTCTCCAGTCGTACGTACCTAGCGAGGGAAGCTTGCTAACCACTACACCACGTCAAATCGCCCTTTTCAGCTACTATGTGACTCGATAACATTTTTAATCAGGATAAAATTACGAGCATGCCTTTGAGTTTCATTTGTTTAATTCGCATATAATTTGCATTTAAAGATAGTTTAATATAAATTTCAAAGTCAATGATGCCGTAGAGAGACGAATAATTCGTGGATCAGAGCTGTATTATTGAAATGTTATTAAATATCCTCTGTTGGTCAGGTCACATGAATAATTTGGAACGGTTCTGCAACCAAAGCTGCCGGAAATTCGACGTTTACCTGTATATGCAATTGTGAATGTAAACCCCCCCCCCAAAAAAAAACAAAAACATAATTATATTAATTTTTTAGAAGCGTATGAGGGTTAAGAGTAGTTTCGAGACATGAACTGTCTGTCAGCTTTCTTCCATGGCTTTATATATTCCACCGCCCCAGGAACAAGACAAAAGACTAGGAAAAGGTCCGTTAATGGCTATTCGAATTACTGATGTAGCAGCCGGACCCGCAGGATGAAAGTTAAAATGGTCAGAGCTAAGAACTCGCCGACCTGTACATAGAAAAAAATACAACTTTTGAAGTAATCGGTGACTTGTCAATTTCTGCATAAATGTTGTATTTACCTTTACTCATATTATTTTCATTTCTTAAGCAAATGTTCAGATTCATGCATCGGTGGGATGACTTGGATCATTATAATTTCTGCGTGCTAATTCGCACACTATCATTACTATTTGTCTTTTTAATTTTCGTTGAACAACATATTAGCATGTTCGGAAAGTAATGTCACATTTTGGAAATCGGAATCAAAAGCTGTTCAAATGTAAAGAATATACTAATCAAGGATGATTTTATTTTTACTTTTAACCGAATCTATGATTTGTTTTATGTATGCATCTGGAGTTATAGGAATGGTTTTATCCATACATTCAGTTAAACGGAGAAATAAACTCTAACTTCATAATAACAATTTCAGTATTTGTATATCAATGCCTATTATTATAATTTCAGTATTTGTATATCGATGCTTGATCCAGCTTCTAATGCTCTGAGAGGGAGCAGCTGGGGAAAAAAAGACGTCGCTCGTGGGGTGGGGGGGGGCACAATCCTATGGGAAAGGTATTCTCGGATGAGTTACACTACGGAAAGTGAGATATCCAGTCTACTTTGTCACCTGTTCGTCACCGAGGCCCATTGGTATAGTTGGTATGTCGCTTGCAGCGTATCCTAACTGTCCGGGTTCGTTTCTAGTGGATGCGCACTGCTGATGGGTCCCATATAGGACGAAACGGCCGTCCAGTGCATTCTGCTGAAGATTCTTTTAGGCTCGATGAATTAATTGGATTTGTATTCAACTCCCTTCCCACACCAATAATTTCAGTGTTTATATATATATTTTAAAAAAGAAGAGAGAAACCGCAAATGTTTTTGGTTATAATGTGGATTTTTTAAAACAATATATATTATAATTTATTTTCCATATTTTTGCTACACGAGTTTCCGGTCTCGCGACATTCATCAGGCAAAGAGTGATTATTTACACATATTATTAAAAGGAATTAATTTTCCTTATGTTTTCGATGTTTAACCATTGTCATTGTAGCCCAAATGTTTTTCTTGGGCTGGTGGTGAATGTATTCCTCTGCTTGAGGGGTAATAAAACAATTGGGATTGGTTAGAGAAAGGGCGAAGGAAGGAGGTATTCGTTCTTATCTTTTTATGGTCCCTGTATCTTCTTAGACGTCTCTCCCTTTTTGTGTATTGTGTGTGTGCGTGTATGTTTTTGCTAGTATGTGTATGCATATTCCTTCTCCATACATATATACTGTCATATTATAAGGAATTAGTATACACACACACGCTTGCGCCTGCATATGTGCACGCATATATATATATATATATATATATATATATATATATATATATATGTGCATGTAAACATATATACACATATATACACACACTTCTTATGTTGCGTAGGGTTCGTGTGTGTGCTTGTGGGTAGTCTGTTTTTTTTTTTAGTTTTTGTAAGTATGTGTATATATATTCTTACCTACAAATACAAGAAAAAACTTCATAAACAAATTTAAACCAGCACTAAACAGGTCATAACCCCACACACATGAACACACAGTATACACAAATATAATGACCAAATACATTAGTCGGACCACGCACACACACAAGTATCTATGGAGAACGAAAGACAATGGTTAAATATCGAAAACATAAGGAAAATTAATTCCTTTTAATAATATGTGGAAATAACTACTCTTTGCCTGATGAAGATCGTGAGACTGGAAACCCGTGTAGAAAAAATATAGAAAATAAAGTATAATATATATTTAAAAAAATCCATATTATAACCAAAAACGTTTGCGATTTTTCTCTTCTTTTTTAAAATATACACTTTTCTCTCGTTGGAAATTTTGGATTACTACTACACACAAAAGACAACGGTTAAAAATCAGAAAACATAAAGAAAAATTAATTCCTTTAAATAATATTTGGAAATAACCACTCTTCACTTGATGAACGTCGAAAGCAAAAATATGAAAAATAGAGTATAATTTATATAATAATATATATTTAAAAAATCCACGTTAACATCAAAAACGTTTGCGGCTTCTCTCTTCACTTTAATATATACACTTTTCTCTCGGAACAACTATAACCTCTCCCTTATATATATATATATATATATATATATATATATATATATATATATGTATGTGTGTGTGTGTTTGTGCAGTAATTTTTCATTTATTTTGGTTTGGCTGAAAACCAATTGAAAGTCGTTATTTAAGATTTAAAACCTTTTTTTTTTTTTATTGTTCGGACCATTTCCTGGTTTCGGGGTATATAAATTTGAACAATTTTTTGTCCAGATGCCTTCTGTGCGCTTTTGGCATTCATAAACCATTATGTAAGAAATAAAAGTTACAATTCTATCAGCCTAAAAATTATGAACACAATCCTGACACAATCCAAAAGAACCCCAGCGTATGTTTTGTGCATTGATTTTATTTAACTGTTTCAATCAGTTGGAAGTAAATTAAAGCCATGTAGATGAACTGAATTTATTTGTTTTTTTTTTAAATTTTAGTCGCAAATTTGTTTTCTTTTTATGTTAATCTGATCAGTCAATCCGGAATCTCATTGAAAGGTGTGCATTTCACATATAATAATGAGAATAACATCTTTTTTTTATTTTGTTGCAAAAACGGTTTTCTCAAAATTGAAGATTATTGCGCGTCATTCATATAAAATTTAAATTTGCTTGAATGATGTTAGCGAGTGGGAGACAAAATAATCGTATTCCAAGCAGACGATTAGTTAGTATTATTATTTTATTTTATTTTTATTTAGAATTTATTATTTTATCCGAGAAGAGTACAAAAAAGTTTTATTTATTTATTCTTTTTTTGAAATTTTATTTTTTATAAGAGCCTCTCGAAACCAGAATCGGATTCGACGAGAAAAGAATAAAAGGAGGAAATGAGCAAAATTGTAATTAGGGATGAGGGGGAAATAATCATGAATTGCTTTTGTGACATTGTAAACGAGAAAGAAAAAAAAAAAAAAAAAAAAAAAAAAAGAAGAAAGAAAAAACAATAAATTCTAAACGGCGATGTAAATAGTGGTGTGGAGAGAAAAAAGAAAAGGAAGAAGTGTAACAAGAAAATAGAGGATTTTTTAAAGAGCAGCGAAGGAAGAAAAAAAAAACTAGAGAAAAACCAACAGATTGAGAAGAAAATGATTTTGAGTGGGGAGACAGACATGGGAGGAAGAGAGTTATAGTTTGTAGAAATGAAAGACAGAGAAAATAGGCTAATGAAAAAGAGACGAAAAAGAGAAATCGTTTGAAAGTAATCATTTTTTCGGTTAAGGAATAAAAAGCGAAGAGTGAGAAAAGAGATTTTAGTTGGAAAATAGGACCCGAACACAGATTAGGTGGGATTAGCAGGTATCTCCCGAAAGAAGGATTGGTTGATTGGTTTTTGTTTCTTTCATATATAATAATGGGCATGACCCCCCCTTTTTTTATTCTACTGCTAGAACAGTTTTCTCTAAATTTAAGATTATTAAAATCTTTAATATGATAGACATTAGATTTCGTTGGGGAATAAGAAAAAATAAACACCACACAAGTCGGATTCCAAACCTCAAATGATATATAACGAAATTATTTCTTTTAATCATTTCACCCCAAGCAAGGCAATAAAGCCACTAAGATGCAAGGGGGGTTACTGGGTGTGAGAGAATATGAGAAATAGAATACATTATTTAGGAGATAGAGCAATAAAAGAACAAGAATTGAGGAGACAGAAAATAATGGTCTACATTGCATTTAAACATTTGAAGATCAAACTTGACTGGAAAGCAGGAAGCCAGAATAGAGTTCCACAAGCGAGAAGTGTGAGAAAAGAAACTGCTAGCATAGAGCTTATGGTTGTATCTAGTCACTCCAATTGTAACTGTAATTGTATTGTACTTAAACTCATAAAGTCTAGGTACCAAAGAGGAAATCTCATTAGAACATTTACTATGACAATATTAAGAGAAAAGGCACAGATTACATTGTAGATTCTTCTTTGTATTCCATCAAGAATCTCTAAGTAAATAGCAGAAGCACCAAACCAGATTTGGCAGCAATATTCAATGCATGGATGAATGGTAGACTTATAAATGTATAAGATAGATTCAGACGAGATAAATATCTAACACAACACAGTAAGCCAACTTTCCTAGCGGCAGACCTAGCAATTGTTTCAATATAATCCTTTCTCTTCGTCAGTAGAAGATGTTAGTCTGAGAAGGCGCAAGGTGTCAGTCTCCATGAAGTTAGCATCCATCATGCTGATGGAAAAAAGGTTACTCTCAGACGATTAAAAAAAAAGCGGTTTCGTTTTGGAGTCATTAAAATTAACAAGACATTCCTTTCCCCAGTTAACAACAGGTTGTAGCTCATTTTTGAGATCAGCTGCCAATTTGACCTTATCGAACCGATCAAACTTACCATTAAGGCAGGGGTAAATTGTTGTGTTATCAGCATAGATACCAAGTTGAGAACTGATGGCATTAGGAACATCGTTAATGAAAATAAACAGTGGAAATGTCATGATGCTAATTGTGATAGATCTCTGATTGGGACCCGGGAGTTAATGAGTATACAACAGAAATCAAAAGAGATAATAATAATAATAATAATAATAATAATAATAATAATAATAATAATAATAATAATAATAATAATATCAGCAGCAGCTCTCAGTGTGTCTTAATATGGACAATGTTGTCTCTAAAGAATCTAATGTGACTAAGACCGTAGTCACGACTGTAACGATGTTATCTTTACAGCCCCCAAACATAACTGCTTCACCAGAGCCAGAGAAACCATTATAGTCTCATACGCTTATTAATATTACGATGCATATCGCTTGAGATTCATAAAGCCGAAATATCATCGCTTTTTGTAATTCCACAGTCGATATTTGAGTTATTCTTGTCATTATATCATCGTCATGAATTTCCTCACATGTACTATGTACTACATACTTGTACTATTCTGTATGGTGGTCTTATGTCGGCCGTAGAAACATTAACATGTACGTCTAGTGATTTCTTCTTCCGGGTTCTGTGATTGCGTGGTACACGTCAATTTCAGTCAAACAATTCCCTTTTATAGTGGAATTTTATCACGTAATTTCATGTGGCCTGGCATCAAAGCAATATACAAGGACAGGAGGATGGAAATAATTTATCTCGCTGGAAGATGGCCGCCCCTCTTCATTAGTCAGTAGCAATTGGCTGCGGAAATAACTTGAGTGTCATCATTCCACGGTGATGGCGTCCATTTTAAAGTATTACATTGCAACATAGTATATACTGAATAGTAGACGAAAAATTCTTTATCAAACATCTTTGAGATTTAAAAGTATCTTTATTTCGTTAGAAACAAAGAAAAGCGTGCTGAACTGTTATTTAATATCAGTCTTTCTATATGGCAGTGAATAGTGGACAATCTCTTCACAGATGAAGAAGAGTCTTGAAACAACAGAAATTTGGTTCTACAAAGGATGCTGAGAATACCATGGACTGAACAACGACAAAATTTTAGTGAAAATGGAAACAAAAAGGACACTTATATTTAACATTAGGAAAAGACAGTCGAAATTTCTAGCGCACATAATGAGGAAAGAGGGGTTAGAAAATTTGATACTCACACGACAGACTGAAGGCAAGAAACATAGGAAAACAACGCATAACCTGCCCGGAGAGCTTGAATAACTGATGGAACAAGGTTTAGAAGAGATAAAAAAAGATAAAATTTATTAAGAGCTACAAAGGACAGGAACTTGTGGAGAGCCACGATCAACAACGTTCTGAAGGGACACGGCATGTAGAAGAAGAAACACGGAAATGAATTTTATTTTTAAAAATTGTTAAAATTTTTAATATGCAAAGATTGAAATGTAAAATCCTCGTTCTCTTAAAAACAAATGTAACCACCGCCCCCCCCCCAAAAAAAAAAGTAAAAAAAAAAACCCTTTGTTCTTCCTCAGGATTGACTTGACAGTAACAGAAGAGGCTGACTCTCTCAGATCATTATTCTAATTTTCGTGCGTGGCACGTGACCCGTGTCATTTCACACGACCCTTCGGGAGAGGAAAATGAGCAAATGGTAGAGCTGGTGGCGTCTACGGTGTCTGCTAATCCGTTCTAATCCGTTGCTTTACTAATCAAGCGTGCCTAAAAGAAAGAAGCAAGGAATTAGTCGATCTGAGATCAGCGGAGAAATTAAAGGATGATGACAAAAAAAAAAAAAAAAAAAAAAAAAATGAAAGAAAAGAAAGTATCGACCTAGATGGAAGCGACAATGTTTTTTGGTAGGGATTACATGCAAAAATAAAAACACATTATGTCTGACAAACTACAGCCTTAAATATTGTGTGACATAGCCTAATGATTTAGATTTTGGGAAATAGAACTATTGTCAGTAATAGTTAATTAAGCGTTGTTTATGGAATTGGTCAGCAAAACTAGATTGATAATTGGTGTACTATAATGATTACAATGAAAGCATTAAGTCTAAAACTGATAGTCACCATACAGTGTTAGTTACATCTACAAACGCTACAGAGAACTCTTCTCCAATAAACTTATTAAATTTTAAACACTATATATATATATATATATATATATATATATATATATATATATATATATATATATATATATCTCATTGAACATGGACACAATATCTTGACCGTGTTTTGAAAAATGAAAACTTTTTATAAAACATACATGCAACAAATTATTTCTTATTTAACAGTTAAAATATTTAATCTTTGAAAATGGCTAAATGTATAGCCGAAAGCGCTCGGATAAAAAGAACATTCGGACAGTTTTATATAATTTATCATCTGAAAAGAAAAAAAATATTAGAGCGCATGAGAAATTGTATAAAAAACTAAATAAAAGCACCTTGTCTGTCGTATTCAATGAAATGTGCATATATATATATATATATATATATATATATATATATATATATATATAGATAGAGATAGATAGATAGATATATAGATATAGATAGATAGGGAATGAGAGAATAGGAAGAGAGAGCGAGAGAGAGAGAGAGGAAATCCGAACTAAAGGAAGAGGACGCTCATTCATTTTTGCTTCTTTTATCACTGTTTCCACTGCAATCGCAATTCATGCCATTCGATGACCAAAGACGCGCGAGCTGTCTATCCGTGAAAATGTGACAATAGTTGTCGGAAAAAAATGTTGTTTATTAATACAAAAGAAGAGAACCGAATTAGTAATGGGTAGTAATTTGTAGAAACAGCGGGGTGGGATGTCCAGGTGGTTCGTGTGGTACGTGGAAGAGGAGATACGAGTATTTGGTTGCAGAACCGGTGGGTGCGGCGGTGAGGCCGGACGACGTTGTTGTCCAGAACGTGAAACCCAATCCGGTCGGTGCTTCGTTTGGTAAATAAAGGCAATGAGTGCTTTCTGCAGATGACCCTCCGCGCACATAAGCACACACACACACACACGCACACACGCACGCATACCCCCTCCCCTAAAAATACATGCACATGTATGAAAACATAGCCAGACGTACACAGAGAAGAAACACTGAAACACGTATCAGTTCTCAAACAAATACGCGAAACGAATATATTTTTGTTAATAAGAAGAAAAGTTACAGAATAAGAATAATTTTATTACAATAAGCAGATTTTTCTGCTTTTATTAATTGATTGATTCGTTTTCTACGGCTTATCAACATATTTTTAGATTGTAAGAATTTTTAAATAATAATGATTTAGTGATACAAGTCTTAACTCATAATTGCAAGGGGAAGAGATGAACTCCTACCTTTCCCATGTGTATTTGTGCCTAAGTGAATATAACGAACCCAACTGGAATTGGAACTTGGCTCTCCAATTAACAATTCCGAGCTATTATCCATTATACCACGCGTTCACCCATCTAGGTACTGACCAGGCTTAACTTCGGTGATCGGACGGGAACCGGTGTTTTCAACGTGACATGGCCGTAAACCCTGCTTTTATAAAACGGATCCAATTTAAAAAAAAAAAAGTTTCATTACTATTACAGAAATCGAAATTTGTATCTTCTGCTCTTCTCGAACTCACACAAAGATACACCATTTTATATGATTTTTCCCTTCTCTGACAAATTACTCACTCGTCCGAAATAGACGAGCCTATTTAAATTTTTTATTGTTTTCCAACCTACTCACTGTTATTCCAATCCCACCGTATATTCCATTTTTCAATTTTCTTTTAATGTGTCTGTTGTTCCAACCCACCTCCTTTTTTGTTCCAAAAAAAAAAAAAAAATGAATTTTGAATGAATTTCCCAACCCGCTCTTTTATTCCAGCCAACTTTTCTATTCAGGATATAAGAATATTAATAATCTCAGGCCCACATCTACACGCATGTAGCAACACCAATAAGTCTGTACCATAATGATGAAAACATGCATTTGTTTTTATACAACAAATATTTATTTTTCGACATTATCTCTTTCCTTGTCAATGCATTTAATCTAACACTTTTCCATAAAAAAAACAAACAAACAAAAAAACAAAACAAAAACAATACAAAACAAAAAAAAAACAAAACAATACAAAACAAAAAAAAAAACAAAAGAAAACAAAAAAACAACATCATAATTCAGCATAATAACCTTGCCAGGTTACAGAATTATTGATCCATCTTCGGCCATATAAATATGGAAAATATAAATAACACAATCAATCTTATAAGAATATCTATCAGTTTTTGTTGTAGATACCTCGCCCTAGCATAATGGTTAGAAAGACGGTTTTAGCGACCATTTCGAATGTGTAGCGAGTTCGATCCTTGCTGCTTGTTGTAGGTTTGTACGGAATTTAAATTGAGTAAATAACTTAACATTAAAATGCGATGCTTCGCAAGTTCAATTCACAGCAAAATTCACTCATATAGTTAGTTCGCTCTGTACTGGGTGCCCTGATACTGTAGTCTTGCGCTTGCGTAAACTGATCGGCTTAATGTTGGATCACTACTGAAACACCGTTCTCGTTTGATTACCGAAGTTAAGAAATGTCGTATATGATTAATACTTAGATGGGTGGCTGCTTAGGAACAGATAGACTTGTAAGCATTATGCCTTATGCCATTCAAAGCAAATCTTAGTAAATAAAAGAAAAATCTCATTAAAAACAAAAACAAAACATGCAAAAAAAACCCCAAACAAACAAACAATTCCCCGAATAGTTGTATCTTTGTCGCCAGGGGTGCGTAACAACCGCATAATAATGGTCACAGACATGTTACGACATCAGACAATTATCTACAGATTCGCCCCTGCCTCTTCTACACATGCACTTATTTCGTTGTACTTCAACTTCATTTGTTTGTCTTTACATTTTTTATGCACTCGACCCGTTGCTCATGGCCGCGTACCTGAAACAAACACTAAGCAACACTAACACCAACAAGAATAGCAACTGAGACATTTAAAAAATTCAAGCTTGTAATTAAAGAATTGCACCAGTTGGCCTTGTCTGTGTTATAATTTCTATATCCATTTCTATGTTACATTTCCACATTAATTTCAACATCGTCACATCTATCATTATTATTATTTTTATTGAGCTGTGGGATTACCCAACTTGTCTGCCAGGAAACATCTACTAGCGACTGCTAGGTGGTGCTGTCAAAAATAGTATAAAAGATAAGGGTGCAAATCCTCTCTCTATTCTGTTCCCCATTTTACCCACAGGATGCTGTATGCACAAGACGTGTCTCGTTTTCCCGGTCGGGTGCCTTCTTAATCCCCAACGAACCATGTGCCATGTAGAACACAGCCCAGCATACAGATCTCCCAAGCTCTATTAAGCCAGCAAGCAATTCTTCTCTCAAATGTATACTTTAACGTCTTCAATAGAACTTTATACACTTATTACCCCACTTGTCTGCTAAGGAACTTTGGCTAACAGCTACAAGATAGCGTTGCCAAAAAGAAGTATAAAAGAATGGGATATAAAGTCTCTCTTTTTTTCTTCTCACTCTATTTACTCACAGGATGCCATAGCTGTTAGATATATCTCATTTCTCCACAACAAGACTTCTTAATGTCCCATGTAAATCTTTAAACCTCTGCAATAAAATTTTACACGCACCAGATGTACGAATAAGAACATTTTTATATACATATCTCCATTTACCTCTTTTTAAATTATTGGTGCATGCATACATGCTTTCATTGTCAAGTTTTAGCTTTTTGCACAGTTCCTAGTGGATTACCGTTCCCACTCAGTCATGCTTATTTTCAAACTTCTTTTAAGTCAAAACTGCTGCATTCTGTTATTATATGAATGACAGTTTCATTTTGTTACTTTATTAGTTTTATTATTTCCGTAAATGGAGAAAAAGGAAGGAACAGGTACGACAGTAGTGGTGGTAGGGGTGGTGTTAAAATTAACATTTTTCTTCTTTAATTTAAGAGCGGACAAGTCGGTGACTATATTGTAGTTGTTACAATGAGGTCGTGTAGTTGTGACACTAGTGATAGTGTTTAACCCACTATTTCTTATAATTGCAATTATTACGATCATTACAAAATGTATCTATAAGTATACAAACTAAACACAGAAAATTTATCGCTGAATTTCTGGGATAAGGAGTTATCATTATTTTCATTATTTAGAGCTTATACTCATCTTTGTTATTAAATACAATGTTTCGGCCGTTTGTTCTCCGATCTTCTTTGTGTGTGTCTGTCAATCCGAATAACTTTCATGAAATTTCGAACTGAACCCTTTGTTTTATATATGGCCCGCTGTCCATATTTAGGGATATTTCATCTTGTTCATTTCTTTTAGTACCTGGTCCGAGTAGTATTCACTGGAAACAGGATTAGCAATAACTGGGCAGCATTAAACGGAACAAAACGGATATCTCTAGACATAGCGGAACGAGAAGAACTTGTCCGTGTAGATTAAATAAAGTATTTAATTCAAAATTTCCTGAAGGTTACCCGGATTAACAGGCCAAAACGTTGATATAACAACAAACACTAGGATATTATTTTGAATGTAAATAAAATACTGATTGATTTGTTTTTTACGGCTTATCAACTCTTTATGGTTTAATTAAAACCGAAACTAATTTTTGGATTGTAAGAATAATTCTTTTTTTATGAGTGACTATTGCTTTAACAGTTAATTGAATATAACAAAGCTTTTACCAGATACAAGTCTTGCTATTCAATCCATAGCTGGGGAGAGAAGAGTTGAATTCATACCAATTATCATTATTTGCATTCAGATTGATACCCTTTTTGTGGTTATCACAACGTTTTGGCAGTTTACCCTCCGGCCTTCTTCCGGTATTTTTGATCGGGATAACGTTCAGGGAATTGCTTATTTAACGTTTTATTTAATCTACGGAAACAGACTGTTCTTGTTTCACTAACGGTTTCTAAGGATATTTCCTCTTGCTCTATTTTAGTATTGCTTGGTTATTGAGAGTTCAATCCTTGGAAACATGACATTGTGAAAAGGTAAGATATCCCTATAGATATGGAGAGTAACCGGATCGACAAGCACCTGAAAAAGGCCTCAAAGCGCAATGGTCGTTGTGATAATAAAACAAATTTGACATCAGCCCGTCTGTAAACAATGTAAATAATAAATTCCATGAATATACTTAGATATAAAGATAGATCTTCACTGTTTGATATAGATGTCTGAAGATAGATCTACACAGACTGAGATAGATATCTGAATATAGATAAATATTTAGATCTGAATAGACTGATATATATATATATATATATATATATATATATATATATATATATATATATGTGTGTGTGTGTGTGTCCTTCGCAGACAGTACTGCTTCGCTGTATCACAGCTCCTCAGTGCGACGAGACATCTGAATACTTCAAGCCAGGATCGAAACCCAACCGATTTGGTGTCAGTCAAAAACAGCTAAATCTAGCGTATTGTTTTTACGAATGCAAACAAATGCCAATAAGCTGGGTCGCTCTATTCATTTTATTGAAGAGCTTTCCATTAACGTAGGTGGCTGTTGTTTATAGAATTAGCTTATCACTCCACAGTGCTCAACTGAAATATATTTTCAAGAGTTCAAAATTATCAAAATTTAAAAGGTTTTGGTTATATATATATATATATAGCCACATACAAGTATGTTTCACTGTATCATAGCTCATCAGTGTGGCTAGACATACACACACACACACACACACACACACACACACACACATATATATATATATATATATATATATATATATATGAAGATATATAAAGATTAAGTGAAGTGAGATTTCAGAAATATGCTGATGCTCCAACGCGTTAACGACACTCCGATACACACTATCGCTTGCATCTAATGCAGACGAAAACCTCAATCTCCCGTATGAGGATTGCCGTCATTGTTGATGACAAGTGACCGCTCAACATCGTATTATTATTGACCTTGTTGTTGGCCAATTCGTTTGTTGAACCAGGGTTGGAGGGCAATGCACGAGTTGTACTACAAAGTTGATAAGAAGGCACCACTAATTAATGGCTGGGGCAGGGACAGGGGCAGATTAAAAAAAAAGTAAAGGAGGAAGATTAAAAAAGTGACTGGCAAGAAAGGAAAGAGAGAGAGAGAGAGAGAGAGAGTGAGAGAGAGAGAAAGAAAGAAAGAAAGAGAGTGATAAATAAAGAGAGAGAGGAGGAGAAGAGAATGTACATGCAAAAGGGGGAAAGAAGGGGAGGAGAAATAGGTTAATGAAGTGGAAAGAAAGAACAGAGTGTACATAAAAAAGAAGATGTGGTTAAAATATGCAAGGGTGGGAGAGACGGAAAGAGTCAGAAACCTGCACTAAGTGGTACGAGTAGAAATCTTATAAGCTCTTAATAATAATTTTCCCCCTCTTGGCCAATGAGTACATCAGCCGATCGCAAACAATAAATAGAAAAAATTCAACTATAGGGTGTCCAGTAAAAAAGCGGCAAATTCAGAAGGACCTGAGGCAACCGTTGAAAACTGGTGACGACTGAAAAATTCAGGAAGAATTTCTTCACATTTCGTCAGTCACCACATCTGATGTTCATTGAAAATTAGGATAACTTAATTTTCAAAATCAGTGTGTTTTTTTAGCCGTACGAGAAAGGCCGAACGAAAGACGAAAGTGATCTGCAAATAACCTTTAAATTTCGAGTCACAAGATCGAACAGCAATTAATCAATCATAAAAGAACCAATCAGAATTATGTAATTACGCGTGAGTCGAATGATTATTCAAGGTCATGAATATTCAAGGTTATTCAAGGTCAATTATTCCTGAAAGATAAAACTCTAATAATAAATTTTCCGCTTTTTTGTATCTAAGCATTTGTCTGATTTACAGAGAAATTTTGGGCAAATCAAATGCATGTAGGATTGACGTTTAAGGCAGATAGAAGCGTACATATTGATTATATTGTTAAAATACGGACATGCAGTTAGCGACTAATCGAGGAATCGAGTTCAAATTCCAACTGCAATCGTTACATCCGATTTCCCGCAAATACATTTTGGAAAGGCATGAATCCATCTCTTTCCGTCCTCTGTAACCAGCTAGGAGAAGGAACACACTGAATTCAAAACCTTATGTTGTCTTGGCGTAGCACATATTAATTAGACTTTGACAAGATCATAGAGTTCGCACTAACTATAATCTTGACGCCATCGATGTATTGTTATT